>JAQMYF010000001.1:5665080-5683420 GCA_030014195.1 Neosilurus mollespiculum
GTGTGTGTGTGTGTGTGTTTGTGTGTGTGTGTGTGTGTGTGTGTGTGTGTGTGTGTGTGTGTGTGTGTGTGTGTGACTATCATTAATTAGAAAGTGAGTAGAGGTGGGTTTTGGAGTGTAGTAGTGTCTTTCAGTGGGGAGGTGAATAATTATTTCTCAACATGGCATTTCATTAGGTGTGTGTCACGAAGTGCGAGGCATCCAGCTGCTCTGTTACCATGAGCAAAGTATACATGACTAAATCCAGTTATTACTAGTCAAAGAATACATGACTAAACTTCAGGGCTTATTATCCGGTGACTAAATGGAAAACCAGTTAGTCTTTAACTTCAACATTTAATCTTATCTGGATACTGAAGATATCATAAAGACAGTCTTACGTCTTATCTTCCCAACAATCTTATTCCTAATCTGTCCGTGCTGAACATCCTACTAACACACCTTGCTGGTGTTTAGCACTGTTGCTTCACAACCAAAAGGTTCTGGGTTCAAATTTTAGCCAAACACCTTTCTGTGTGGAGTCTGCATCTTTTCCACGAGCTTACAATGGGTATTCTGGTTTCGTCCGTCAGTCCAAAGACATGCACATTAGGTCACCTGACTACTTATTCGGATTGGCTGTAACTTCCCTGTAACCCTGATATATAAACAATATGGAAGATGGATGGATGGATGGATGTGTGTTGTTAGACTTTTTGGGTTGGAGCCCATCTCAGCGGACTCTGGCCAAAGGCAGGATACACCCTGAACCACTCACCACTCCATTGTAGGGCCCACGAGGCTTGAACCCAGGGAGGTGACGGTCCTAGCCATCACACCACCTTGCCCCTCATATTGTACATTCACTCATTTGCCAAACCACTTAATCGTACTTGGGTCGCGGGGAGAAAACGACGCAAACTTGGGGAGAACATGCAAACTCCACAAAGTAACACCCCTACCAAGCCTGGGACTCCAAACCAGGACCTTCTTGCTGTGAAGTTGATGTGCTAACACTGTGTGGCCCAGAGAAATCACTCACTATTCACTTAGGAGATTGTTCATTATGTTCAATTTCTCTAGATGGATACTTAACAATTTTGATACAGAAACTCATAAAGACATACAGTATTTGAAAGAAAAATCAAGTTAAGCACATCCATCCAACAACACCAATATGCTGTCTCAAATGTCGGGATCATCGCGTACTGTGTGATTGGCATATGTATAACTTAATAGAAACTACATCAGCTTCATAAACACCTCATACAAACAGTCAGGTGAGACGATAAAACAACCCTTCACTCTCTCACTTATTTGCCGAACCACTTACTCCTATTAGGTTCAAGGGGAGGCTGGAGCCTATCTCAGCCCGACACTGGGCAAAAGCAGGTTACACCCTGAACAGGTTGACAGTCCATTGCAGGGCCAACACACACACAAACACACACACAATCACACACACCTCTTCACACCTAGGGGTAATCTGAAACAGTAAATTAGCCTCCTGTTCATGGTTTTGGAGTGTGGAAGGAAACCGGGGTACTTGGAGGAAACCCATACAAGCACGGGGAAAAGATGTAAATGCTATACAGAAATGACTGAGCCCAGGACTCGAACCCAGGTCCTTCCCGAACCCAGGTCCACTACACCACCATGCTGCCCAGGCTTTATTTATTTATATTATTTACACTTTAATATAAAAGATTAGCCTCCTAAGACCCAAACCCTAATGTGCGTTCCGTCATTTCTCTGTACCACTTCCATTAATTGTCACCTGAAAACTACTGTACTTGATCAACATCTTCAAACTGGAAGAAGTTGGCAGGGGTGGAGTAATATACAATGGCCTTCATATAAAGACCTTACAATGACAGAAGCATAATGTAGTTGGGCAAAACTATGATATCCTCTTATGAGGACAGTGGCGACCTTATATAGTTGTAAAAAGTCCACTGAGAGACACCTTGATGATGACAGAGGTGTTTTAAGAGGTGTTTTAAGTTGAAAGAAATGTGTTGTTTCTAACACTACTCAGGACAACCACAGTGAGGAGAAAAGCATTATAGAATGCACAACTTGTCCAGCTTTGTGGTAGATGAGCTACAGCAGCCGAAGAGAACATGGGGTTTTAGTTCTATCATCCAAGAACAGGAATCTGATGCTATAATGTTACTTGGTTTATTGAATGCCAATTACCTTTGGCCAGTTCCGATTGGTGGTGGTAGTGTGATGGTGTGAGGAAAGTTTTCTTGACACACATTCTACTACTGATGTCCAAAATCTCTTTGGAATTCTTATTGTTGAGACACCACTCACACCTGCTGGTCAGGTCCTATATGGACACCCTAAAGATACACTTGGATACTGGCTTACGCTTAGATGTATATGTATGGTATTTGGCCCACACCCTTATCCAGAGTAACTTACCTTTATCATTTTAATACAAGTGAGCAAATGAGGGTTAGGAACCTTGCTCAAGGGTTCAACAGTGGCAGCTTGGTGTAACTAGGGCTTGAACCCCCAACCTACAGATTAGTAACCCAGTTATACTGAGTCCCTTGGGTTTAGGATTAGTGCAATTGCCATTCCACTCATAAGACTTCAACTGTCATGAACACTTTTGCACTCAAGTCTCTAAAGGACAGTTGATAACTCCAATAAACTGAACTTTTGCAACCTGAATTAAAGATTTTAGGATGAGTTGGAACAGAGGAATAAGCAGTATGAATGGTCAGCCGAAGAATCTGTCGTAATAATGTTATTCATTCATGTCAACATGGACCAGAATCCTCAAAGGTATGTGTCAAAAGCAAATGTGGGTCCCAGACATTATTGGTATGGTATTCTTAACTACTGCACCTAAGTAGCTATTAAGTATAGTATATACATTTCTTTACAGCCATAGCAACGGGGTCATCCCCATGTTCCCCAGTCTCTATGGGGTTAGGGTTAGGGTTAGGGTTAGGGAACATAGGTATTGGGAAACATAGGTACTGGGGAACACAGACTTGGACCCCATAGCAACATCCAGCAAGCTTTCCCAGGCTGTCACACATATATTATCACATCTGTTGTTGATTCTGCCTCATTTCCACTGTCACTGTGCTTTTACGTTGTTTGTATAAAGGACTTAATGGCTATGTCCTTGCTAATTAACTTTGTTGCCTCAGACATCAGACTTGTTTATGTTCCCTTTCCATGTGTCACAGAAACTGTGTTAATTGAACAGAGTTGACTAAAATAATGTTCTCCTGACTTGAACAGTGAACAAATCACATGTTTGTCTTCTGGATCTGAAGCCTTCATCCACATTTGAATTTGCAGAAAGATAAAAGACTTCTAGCTACTTATGAACAAGATAAATACTTTTTAATGAACCGTTCAGAGCAGATCGCGCAATTACAAGCCACATTACTACATTGTTTACATTCTACATGCATTTTCTATGACAGCCATTTAAATGTACTTCAGTGTATTCGTACATCTTCCCTGTGCTGCTGTTTTATTTATCAAACTAAAAAAAAATAACAATTTGACTTCATTAATTTTCCATACCCCTGGAGCTAATCCCAGCTAACTCTGGGCAAAGGCAGGGTACACGCTGAGCAGCCCGCCAATCCATTGCAGGGTCAACACACACATACACGCACAACCATTCACATTCACACCTAGAGCCTAATGTGCATGTCTTTAGACTGTGGGAGGAAACCGGTGAACACAGAGTAGACCCATATAAACACAGGAAGAACATGCAAACTCCAGGCAGAAACACCCTTGCCAATCACAGAACTCAAAGTTTTTCAGGACCTTCTTGCTCGGTGAGAATGGTTACTACTTCAGTGCTAATATGCAATGCTAAGAACATATGGTCATGAATGTAATGAGAAGCCTTTAAAAATACTTATGGACCAATTAATTGTGTAGAGCATGTACATTTGGCGGGTTTGCTGTCCTGTAGGACATGTAATCAGATGTTTTGCTATGACTTGCAGGAGAGATGAAATCCCCAAGGAGTGGAGGAAGAAATAGCAGGGCCGCAGAGCCAGGAAAAGACAATGGTTAAGGAAGAGGGGACACTGATCGTATATTTCCTCGGTCATTAGGGGGAATGTAAGATCTTTAGGAAACAAGATGGAAGAGTCAACATCACTTACAAAAAGCAAGAGTGGGAGTTATGAGGGTTATAAATATACTTGTAATATGATTCAGGTGTCATGGTGACGTAGCGATTAGAACATCAACCTCACAGCAAGAAGGTCCTGGGTTCGAGTCCCGGGTTCAGCAAGGTTCAGCAGGGGCATTTCAGAGTTAATAAGATATTCTCTCCGTGCTTGCATGGGTTACCTTCAGGTTCTCCACTTTCCTCCCATAGTCCAAAGACATGCACATTAGGCTTACTGGCAGTTGCAAATTGACCTAAGTGTGAGTGTGAGTGTGAATGGTTGTGTGTGTGTAAATCCAGCAGTGGAACAGTAAGTTGTCATCAGTTAAATCACCCCTTTACATCAGTTGTAGTCATTAGCCACTTTGACGTCTCACTGCTTTTAACACAAGCCACAATAACACAATAATTTGCTGCCCTATTAATCCTGAATTCTTGATGGTTCTATGAGTTCAGTTTTGTGGAAACAAAGGTCTGTGTCTCTAATAAATAGTCAGAATATCATTGTACACATTAAACATAGGAGCCTAATACGTGTTTGACATTTGCATTAAAGTCGGATATCCTACATATTTTTTTCCTTGCCTTTATTTTTCATTTCAGACACCAGTGTAGCACCAAAGTACAATTCCTAATCCAAAAAAATACACGGTTCTTCAGGGCGCTGCTTTCCTACCTCCCCATGAAACACTTATTTTAACTGCATGCACTGGACGGCCTGTTTGACTTCCTCCTCCCATTTATGTTCTTTCTGTTCTATGTGCCTGCTCTGCTCTGATTGGTTGCCTTTCCTTTCAGTGCGGTGGGTGGCAGACCGGGATGGGTGAAGATACCATTGTGTATGGGGGCAGTGAGGGAAGACCATCTTATCAGAAGGCCCAGTACGGCATGACACACAAGTGTGTCCAAAAAAACAAAAAAAACGGCTAAAACCTTGTGTTGTTACAGCCAGCTCAAATAGCCACAAAGGAAACCTTAAACCTGTGCTATCCTTGTTATTTGACACTTACGCAACCATTCAGCACTGTAAAAAAAAAAAAAACACTTATGGATCAAGAAAGCATAATATCTTTCCTTTCATCATAGTGGTCCCAGGGGAGGGGTCATGAACATGAAAGGTTATCCTTTTGGCGTGAATTAAGCAACCATGGTTTCTCAACAGGCTTTTAAAAGCACTTTCATACTCTCTGTCTCTGTTCAGCGAGAGACTGGATGTTTATTGTCAGTCATGGAGCTGGGCAATGTTGTCAGTCTAAGTGCATCTGCCAAACAGACTGAATGTTATTTGGACTGCTCATGCTCATGAACATACTCCACTGACTGCGTTTTCTCCCATCCTGTTGATACTTTCGCATCATCTGGGCCTAAAACTGTTTGCAGGTTCACATTTAAATTCTCTGGAGGGGTTTAAAAGGAACACTTGAGGAGCACGTATTACTATTTCTCTTTGGCTCGCTGAGTCATCAGTCTTGAGCAACCACAAGGTGAAGGAGCAAATCATATTTTACTTATTTGTGACCTTTTACCCTTGTTACATGACCAGTTGGGACAAGCAAAGGTTGAAGGGAATGGGAACATGTTGACGGAGTGGGAGAAAATGGATTTTCACAAAAATACACTCCCTGAGATTGGGCAGAATTCCTGAGAGGCCGTGGCTGTGTATTTCCTGTGTTAGATAAAAAAAAACAAATGAGTAAAAATAAGGGATCATTTCAGATTTCTGTCCTTTAGTGGATAACGAGACATGTGCAAAGAAATTAAAACACACCCACACACAAAGATCGCTATGCTATTAACACAAGATTAGGTTATGGCTATTAGCAGTGTCATGTTCAAACACTTTCATTCGATTAGGCATGTTTCTGGCATTTCTGGTTCATTTACTGCAGTCCTAATTGCAGTGTTTTAAGGTCAGTATCTACAAAAGCTCCTGAAGATGAATGTCAGTGATGTTCATAAGAGCACTTGAGAAGCCCCTTGTAGAGAGCTGGAGAGAGGCCTTAGTTACACTACTACAAAAGTAAGAAACATTAATAATAAACTTTATAAGAGATATTAGAAGAAGGAAATTAGAATGGAATTTTGCAAAACGATGATTCCTGTTGGGTGGCATGGTGGCGGAGTGGTTAGCATGTCTACATCACAGCAAGAAGGTCTTGGAAAGGTCTGAGTTCAAGAATTAGCAAGCGTGTTTCTGTGTAGAATTTGCATGTTCTCCCATTAATTGCTTGGGTTTCCTTCTGGTACTTGGGTTTCCTCCCATGGTCCAAAGAAATCCACATGAGGCTAATTGTTTGTTTGTAATTGTCACTAGAGGTGAAAGACTGCTGCAAATGGCAATTCACAGCTGTCACTTTTCATTCTCAAATCTGTTGCGCAACATTCGCGGCTCATCGCAAAAAAATTCAAACGTTTGAAATTTCCGCCAGTGTAGCAAAACGAGGCTCTGACGCGGAGCTGTCTCAAAGTCTTCTCAACCAGTCCGCTCCTGTCGTGAGAAGGTCGCAAATTATTTGTTATTGGTTCGCAAGGAAAAGCAACAAGTTGGAGACTCCCACACAGAAAGTTTGAGACTTGCTGGCACCCGCCGCATTCCATATATATTTTGTAATCATTTGTATTTTATTTGATGCTAAATAACACGTGAATAAAAAGCAAATGATTTAAGAACAAAAAAGTTTTTTACTTTTTTTTTACCAAACATTCGCAAACCAATCACAAATCACTCACAAATCAGTCATGTCACCTTCTCGCAACTTTCACGTGACATTCATATTAAAGCCAGAAAATATTCACTTACATGTGGAGTCGCGAAACATCTTGACACGAATTTCAAAATTTGCAAAAAAATCACAAAAAAATACATTTGCATCAGTCACTTTTCAGGATGTACCTCACTTTTCTGCAACCCTAGTGAGATTAAGCAGTTCGGCAAATGAATGAATGTTAATGCTGACACAAAGCAGCATTCATTTATAAAAAAAAAAACAGACAGTCCATTAGAGGTTATATAATGATGTCATTCCCAGATTAGACCCCTTGTTTTCATGCAAGGATATAGAATGGCAGTAAAAAAAAAAGTAATTTGAAATTGACTGGCCTCATACTACTTTCTACAGCTGTTATTTTTTTATAAAACACTTTGGAGTGTGCTGTTCTGGGAAGATAATAAATGACCGTGTCAGGTTGTATTACACTTCCCGTCATAAGGTGAATTATATTTCTATAAAAGCATGTCATGAACTTCTGTTTCTCTAATATGCCATCCATTTACAAATAATGCCTTTTTAAAAATATTAAAGAATGTTGTCTTTTCCAAGTTATGTTTCATGTTGTGCAATATCCATGAAAAAAAAAAAAAAACAGTTTTAGACACTAATTCAACACATTGCTACCATGGATTGTATAATATCATGGTGACAGGAAATGCTTCTTTCTGATTGGCTGAAAGGTACTGCATACAGGTAAAAAAAAATATGCTCATAAAGCCTTACTTCTGATACTGAAATGTAACCATGACAACAAGTAAATACAAACTGCTTATTAACCGAGCAGAAAGTCCATCTTTGTGCACTGGGACGCCCATGTCCTCGTCCTTACCTGCAGCCTGGCTCACATTGCACCCGACCTCAATCTTCTTTATCGCAGGTAATGTTCCCAGCTTCCTGTGGCATTGTTGGGCTAAGCCCGACCAAACCCCAGGAGCCAAGGCTCAGCCACCACTGGTGAGTTCCTCCCCCAGACCAGGCTCCTGGAGGGGTGCCCCGGTTTCCTTTTTCCAGGCAAGGTTGTCTTAATTTCTTGGCGCCGCTTCATCAAAGTCATTGAATTGACCTTTGTCTGACCCCTCCCATGGGAAAAATTTGCCTTGGGAGAGCCTACCAGGGGCTTATGCCTTCGACAGCATGGCTTCCATGATTGTGAGGCTCAAACCCCTCAAACCCCTCCTCTATGTTAAGGTTGTGATTCGTTGGAGAGGAGAGCACAAGTTCTGTATAAACAGTCTAATTTTTTTTTTAAGTACAGACCAAACAAACGAGGTTTTAATAAGCTTGACTGGAACCCGGGAACATCTTGCTGTGAGGTGGACGCCCTACTACTAACTGCCGTGCCCCTTTAAATTCATCATGGTATATTATAAATAATAATACTAAGGAAACTTAGACATCTTATAGTTGTTAAATCATATAGCATATTGATGATATGCTTTAGGAAGAGTTTTATGGGAAATATTCTATTGTGAAGTTCATAGAAAACTTAAGGTGTGCTCACACGATACCAATCACGATCCTAATTTGCCCCAATCATATTTTAATGTTATTCTAAAGGAAATCGGAGAATATCGGTATACATCGGAAAACCTCAATATACATCGGGGAACATCGGAGGACATTGTAGAATTTCGGCAAAACTTTTGGATAGAAATGCCTTGAGCCCGAGAATCGAACCCAGGCCTTCTTGCTATGACGCCACTATGCCACCTATATAGGATTGTAATTGTTGGAAAATTGTTGTGGTGAAAATAATCATATTGCGGATGTGTATCACAGTTTATCACAGCATATACTCAGTGATTATTTCCCATAACAGTGCCTCATGACGTGCTTTATTCCTTCATTACCCCCCGATCAAAGCAGCAAATCCTTCCACCAAGCTAGCAGCAGTATCTCAGTATTCCAGTATCAGTTTGTCTGTGAAACGACCTTCTCAACCCTAATAGACTTTTCTATTAGCCGACGGATCATAACACTCAGAATATGACGTGATAAAAGCAGCCTGAGTGAACATATCACTGTTGCAGCCTCGTAATACAATGAGACTGTCTCTTTGAAGATGGACACAAATAACATCTGGGCACACAGAGGCCATGCTAACAGTGCCCGGTAAATATTTTGGGAACGTTGATAGCTGCCTAATGGTGGAGATAAAAACGTGTGTCGTTGGTTTGTTATGTAGTTCCGCTCACAGACGGGTAAAAAGCCTCTGTGTAAGATTCTCACAAGCCAGTGTCTAGGGATACACAGGAAGTTCTTTTAACCATCTATGCAGAAATGGCATAGAGCACAGCTCTCGTTCGGTGGGAAAAGTCATAGCTGTCTTGAGAAAGGGATATTTTGGCCGCAACTGCTCCAAGTGGGAAACTCGGCTTTAGATGCACCACGCAAGCATTAGTGCAGAAGCTTTTTCCTAAAATGGTGATACCAGCATGAAACTTGGTACAGAAGTTCAAATGGTCCTTCTCGATCGGAAATTAACAGTGACCGTCAAAATTTTAGATTTTTACCTTTCATTCAGTTTTCATTAGACAGAACATCACGGATATCAACATGGTGGCACAGTGCTTTGCATGTTCCCCTCACAGCAAGAAGGTCCTGGGTGCTGTGTGGAGTTTGCATGTTCTTGCAGTCCTTGCGAGGGTTTCCTCCGGGTACTCCGGTTTCCTCCGTCAGTCCAAAAACATGCACAGTAGGCTGACTGGCTGTTCCAAATTGCCCCTAGGTGTGAGTGTGAGTGTGAATGGTTGCATGTGTGTTGGCCCTGCAATGGCCTGGCAAGCTGTCCAGGGTGTACCCCGCCTTCACCCAGATTCGGCTGAGATGGGCACCAGCCTTCCCATGACCCTAATTAGGATTAAGCGACTTAGAAACTGAATGAATGAATGAATGAATTTCAGCTTTCATTTGTATGACCTGTCTGGTTAGTTTAATTATCCATTTAACAAGTTTATGTTCTGTCAAGCTTTCAGGATGGAAGACTTTATGCTTGCAGATTTCTTGCTAACACAATGCATTACAGGGTGTTTGTTTGTTTGTTTGTTTGTTTGTTTGTTTCAAATTAACTTTAAAGAACAAAGAGATGCTGGTGAGAAAACGACTGTATAAAATAAGTAGTATTAGTAATTAACTACTTTCGTTAACATTCTCCAACATTAAATGTAAATATAAACAGATGTTTTGTGTGATTTTTTTAAATTAATAGAACAATTACACTTGTTGGTAAACTGCCTCGATAGAAAGGAATAAAGCACTTTGTACCATGCTGCTACTGGAAAATAGTCAGCTTTGATTATTTGCTCATAATGACACATGCAAGTGTTCTATGCTTTAATTATTTCATTTTATATATAATCACCAGATGGAGCAGTACAGTGGCGTAGTGGTTAGCACGTCCACCTCAAGAAGGTCCTGGGTTTGATTCCCGGTCTCAGGGCGTTTCTGTGTGGAGTTTGCATGTTCTCCCTGTGCTCGCCTGGGTTTCCTCCAGGTACTCCGGTTTCCTCCCACGGTCCAAAAACATGCACAGTAGGCTGATTGGCTGTTCTAGACTGCCCCTAGGTGTGAGTGTAAATGGTTGTGTGTATGTACTGATCCTGCGATGGTCTGCCGAGCTGTTCAGGGTGTACCCCGCCTTAGCCCAGTGTTGGCTGAGATAGGCTCTAGCCTCCCCATGACCCTAATTAGGATTAAGCGGCTTAGAAAATAAATAAAAGAATAATCACCAGATGCAGGTACACTTTTTTAATAACACTGCAGCGTTTAGCTAATATGAAGTAATGTAGAGAGGTTTGGTACTGTAAAGTGCAGGAAAACATTTTATATAATCCTACACCTCAAGATTCACCTTTAATCTAAAAGATGAGTGTCATTCATCCTTTCATTCATTTATTTAGCGAACCATCCATCATGTCCTACTACAGAGAAGCCTACCTGGAGCCTATCTCAGTCAACTCTGGGCGAAGGTGATCCATTGCCAATCTATTGTAGAGGTAACACACACACAATTATTCACACTCACACCTAGGGGCAATTTGGCTAATTTGCATGTCTTTGGACTGTGGGAGGAAGCTGGAGTTCCCAGAGGAAACCCACGCAAGCATTGGGATAACATGCAAATGCCATACAGAAACACCCTTGCCAAGCCTGGGACTGGAACCAAGGACCTTCTTTCTGTGCTAACCACTACGCCACCATGCCGACCAAAGATGAGTCTTTGCACTTTAATAACGCATCAGTTTTTTAATCATTCAGAGTTATAAGTAAAACAATAACAGCCACCCACCCACCGTCTAACGTAAATACACAGTCTTCCATCAAAAATGTTTGATTATAATCAAATAAAGAGTGTTTACATCCTCAACAACTGCATTACTGTCATTCCAAGTATTAAAACTTTAAGTCTATTCATATTTGAGATTTACAGAAGTAATATCCAGAGTGTTAAGACAGGATGCAATCGCAGAGCCACATTTTAGTGTTATGTGAGTGTGTCATTGTTTACACCTTCAGAAATGAGCAGCAATTCTCAAGATTCACGAGCTATGCTTCTCATAACACCTAGTTTAATATTCTATAATAGGTTGCCGCAGGTGCAGGGTGTTATTTGTGAGTGCATGACTCTGTGTGTGTGTGTGTGTGTGTGTGTGTGTGTGTGTGTGTGTGTGTGGGTGTGTGTTGGGGGGGGTTTCTTTATTTAATATTGTATTTATGATGGCATATGTAGTGTCACATAGGCATGATGGGTAGTGTTGCTGCCTCACAGCTCCGGGTCTCAAGTCTGAGCTTCTGTGCGTGTTCTCCTTCCTTCGTATACGCGTGGGTTTTCTCTGGGTACTTTGGTTTCCGTCCACCCTTATATATCATGAATGCAAATTATGCCTTGGTATGAATGCAGGGTGGCGTGGTGGTGTAATGGATGACACGTCCACCTCACAGCAAGAAGGTCCTGAGTTTGAGTCCCATGCATGGGTGTTTCTGTGTGGAGTTTGTACGTTCTGCCTGTGCTTGCATAGGTTTCCTCCAGGTACTCTGGTTTCCTCCCATAGTCCAAAGACATGCAAATTAGCCAAATTGCCCCTAGGTGTGAGTGTGAATAATTGTGTGTGTGTTACCTCTACAATAGATTGGCAATGGATCACCTTCGCCCAGAGTTGATGTACATTAGGCTAACTGACTGCTTCGAATTGACCCTAGGTGTGAGTGTGAATGGTTGTTGGGGGATGGTCTGGCGAGCTGTTCAGGGAACATCCCACCTTCGCCCGGTGTCGGCTGAGATAGGCGCCGGCCTCCCAATGACCAGTTCAGCAAATGAATGAATTATGAATGATTGTGCGTGTATGGGTGTGTTGTGTGTGGGTGGGTGTGAGTGTGAGTGTGCACACCATGCCAGCAACTGTTACTGGTACTTGGATAAGCTCCAGATGCACTGTGACTCTGATAACTGTAAATGAATGAAAGTAAACAGTAAATGGTGGATGTGGGCTTTTTATTACAATAATGAAAAGGCATAATAAAAAAACAGCTTGGGGCATATAATCAGCAAACATACTTTCAAAAAAAGCAAAGCAAGAAAAATCAACAAAACAAGAACACTCTTAGAATGCAAAACTCCATCAAGTCCAGCAATCTCCCACATGAACGACTAATAAAATCCTCCTATCTCACAATGTTAAAGAATCCTAAAAAAAAAAATCCTAGATCAAAACTTTGGTCCAGGTCATTTCCAAAATCTAATGGAGTTTTGCTTCTCACTCACTCATCACTAATTTGCTGAACTGCCTAATGCTGCTAGGGTCGCAGGAAGGCTAAGTGTATCAGGTGTACACCATTCACACCCACACTCCCACCAAGGGTCAATTTGGAACAGCAAGTTAGCCTAATGTGCATGTCTTTGGACTGTGGGAGCTCACAAAACTCATGCAAGCACCGAGTGAACATGCGAACTCCACATAGAAACAACCGAGCACGGGAATCAAACCCAGAACCTTCTTGATGTGAGGTGGACGTGTTAACCACTACGCCACCGTGCGACCCAGGCTTGCTTCTCCAGAACCCAAAACTCAAAGGTGTTTGAGTAAAAAAATGTAAGGAGAGAATTTAATTATAGAATGTATCTAACAAGCGCACTCAGGGAGCACAGAGCTCCACCAAGCCAAAAGAATTTACCACGTGGGTCCAGACTCTCCCGCCGAAAGGACTATTTTATAATATAGAATAAGCATAACAAGTCTGAAAGCCCCAGTTTCTGTGTGCGGCAATTAAATGTCCATAAACCATATATACAGTTTTGTCTCTGTGACCTTGAAAAGTAGGTCAAGGTCACTCACACACAAACTCATCCTAGCACTCATAGTAGTGAGCCAGCGTGCCAAGTTTGAAAGCCCCAGATTCATCGCACGGCAAGTAAATATCCAGAAACTAAAGTGTAATGTAATGGACAGATGGACTGACAGACAGACGGACAGACAGAACCCATTCCTATAGCTCCCAAGTCACTTTGAGGGTGGAAGCTTAAAAAAAAAGAGAGAAAGAACATCCATAGCACCCCCTGCTGGGCGTACTATAATACTACATTCCAAACGTCCCACAATGTTAAATAATCCTGTAAAAAAAAATTTCTGGATTCCAAATTTGATCAGAATCATCTACTAAATCTACTGGGGTCTTCGCTGTTCAAAACTCCGCCTCTGGTAGAAATTTCATGAAAATCCACTCATAACCTTTTTTTGCATAATCCTGCTAACATTCAAGTACACAAACCGAGGGTAAAATATAACCTCTTTGGCTTAAGTAACAAGATCATACCCAGATTGGTCTCAGGCTTGGTGCCATCATTAGTATTTCATATTACAGTAGGTATGTGTGCACTGATTGAGTGCAGGTGTGTGCGATCATTTCTCAGGTGAACATGAACAGGTGATTGACAGATGTGGGTGATGGGTCATGGAATCCAGATCGGTTGTATTGTGTGGCTGTGGTAGATTCTAGGAATCAGGGTCCGTGACCGAATCTGGCGCTGACGTGACAGCGCAGATGTATTTGTCATTTTTTCTTAGGCTTCTGGAATGTGCTATCTAAATTCTAAAGTAAACATCGTGTCATTGTGCTGGACAATAATGCTAATTAAACTGCTGGATAAAGGGGATATAAATGTTTACTTTTGCACTAATACTGTGTGTGTGTGTGTGTGTGTGTGTGTGTGTGTGTGTGTGTGTGTGTGTGTGTGTGTGTGTGTGTGTGTGTGTGTGTGCACATGTGTGTTTCCCATCTACTGCTTTTCAAGTGGAAATGCCACTGAACTTTTTATCTTGTTGCTCACAGTGCTGCACTGGACGTTGTAGTGCTGAGGGTTTTGGTCAGATTACTGACAGCAACAACACGAGGAATCAGTGCTAATTAACCTGCATCCTAGACACATGAGGTATTCATTTGATTCAATTCAGTTGTATTTGTAAAGCCCATTTTACAATTTCCCAGTCTGGTGTCTGCATGTTCTCACAGTGTTTGCATGGGTTTCCACAGGGTTTTCTCCCACAGTCCAACGTTATACATATTACGCTGTTCCAACTTGCCCCTGAGTGTGAATGGTTGTATGTGTGTTTGCCCGGCGACGGTCTAGCGAGCTGTCCAGGGTGTACCCCACCTATACCCAGTATTCACAGTTTCTGAGTGAATATTTAGGTCCTTATGGATCATCATCAGCAACAGCAAGGAGCTTCTAGGATGAGACCTCCAACCAGTAGTAGCACATCAGGATGGATCACAGGATTCAGAGAGCAGAAGAATCAGGATCACTGGTATCTCAGAAGTAGCATGTGTACCTCAAGAAAAATACAGGGGGGGGGCATGGTGGCATAGTGGTTAGCACATCTTTTTCACAGCAAGAAGGTCCTATATTTGAGTCCTGGGCTTGGCAAAGGTGTTTCTGTATGAAGTTTGCATGTTCTCCATGTGCTAACATGGGTTTTCTCTGGGTACTTTGGTTTTCTCCAACAGTCCAAACATATGCATATTAGGCTAGCTGCCTGTTCCAGATTGTCTCTACATGTGAACGTGAATGGTTGTATGTGTGTTTGTCCAGCAATGGTCTGGCGAGCTGTCCAAGGTGTACCCCACCTTCGCCCATCGTCAGCTGGGACTGGCACCAGCCTCCCCCCGACCCCAAAGGATAAAGCAGTTCAGAAAATGACATGACACGACACATAAAGTCATCCATCCATTATCTTTAACACTTAAAGAAAATGAATAATATGTCCCGTGCCTCATTCTAGAGTGCACAGTAGGACTCATTAAAAGCACCAAAATGATATTCTGAAAAGAAAGAAATTCAATTATTAACCTATTCTGTGCACGCTCAACTCTTCCCCGTGCATTTAGATGACACCTGTGCACTCATGTCTCTCTTGCTCTCTGAAGATCTATGCAAAAAAACTGAGACGTGTTATTTAAACATTAAATAATAATACGATTAGTAAATTGCATATGACAAACAGAGGTAAAAACACTTTGCTTTGTAGATATGAATACTCTCTTTCCTGAATTTTTGTGATCTGAAAGGGAATCTCTTAGAAATACATAAGCAATGACATCAGCAGCAAAATTACTTTTGTCCATGCCTTTCTATCGCTACGTTTCCACTGTGCATCTTTAGCAAAAAGTTGTCAGCGTCCTTTAGTTTGTTTGGTGGCGGTGGTGGTTGGGGGGTTGGAACCATAGTTAGACCCCCCCCCTTAAGGGTGGTCAAGGTCTTAACCACAAGTGTGCCTCTGTTCATCAAGCAGCATAAATAGGCACCATTTCCTAGTCCTAATCCCTAAACCAGGAAAAGCTCTGGCTGTGATTAGCCACTAGGCTCGGGTGTAAAAAGCCCAACAGGCACTTACCTATTAATCTGATACAGTGCAGTCTCCGCATTGTGCATTTATTTTTGCTGACCTAGAACATACACTGCTACAAACCCAGAATAACTGTCCCGGTGTTCTCTCATTTCCATGTTTCATGGAAATATTTCAGCAGAGGTGTTTGAATGTGCAGGGGAAGTTTATTTTATATCAGGCAGACAGATTCATGTTGCAAAACAAAGATGCAGCCAAAACAGGCAAGAGTCCGGCGGTTACTAACATACCTGGACCAAGAACAGCAAAGAAAAAGCAACTGTCAGAACAATAACACAAAAACAGGAATGAACAAAGCTTAGCATTGTCACAAGAATGTTCTTAAAGTGTGTCTTCACAAACATATCAGATAGTCTGGGTTATTAGTGCTGTAGGAGTCATCAATTTCAGGTTTGTGCATTTAGAGTGTGGTGGTGGGCTAAGTGGAGTGTGGTGGTGGGTGCTATTAGAACTGGAGTAACCTTGAATGTGGCCATGACTGTGATTGATGGGAAATGAAGTCATCTGTTTATACTGTAAAGCTGATTTCTGGGAGTTGGAGCTCACGACCAAAACTGAAGCTGATGTCATAGACCATTTCCGATAAACCATGCTTTGTCAACTGTACCACTTACTCTGATGCTTATGGCTGAATATCAGGGGTTTTTAACTGTAGCACATTTGCTTTCCATAAACATTAATCAGCCATAACATTAAGAACGCCGGACCACTGACACTTGAAGTAAGTATCTTGTTACGGGGGTGGCACGGTGCTGCAGTGGTTACCACGTCCGCCTCACAGCAAGAAGGCCTGGGTTCGATTCTCAGGCTAGGGGCGTTTCTGTGTGGAGTTTGCATGTTCTTCCATTGCTTGCATGGATTTTCTCCAGGTACTCCGGTTTCCTCCCACAGTCCAAAAACATGCACAGTAGGCTAATTGGCTGCTCCAAATTGCCCCTAGGTGTGAGTGTGAGTAGTGAGATAGGTGCCAGCCTCCATTTAGTAATGAATGAATCTCGTTACAGTGTTACCCGCCAAGGAGTGGGATGTATTAAACAGAAAGTGAACAGTCAGTTCTCGAAGTTGAAGCATCGAAAGCAAGGACCTGAGTGACTTTAATGAGGACTACAGTGTGATGGCAAAAGAAATAAATAGTTTTCACAGACAGCGATTTCTGGAGGTGTTCCTGAGCTCATGCAGTAATATCCATTACAGATCCATGCCAGTTTTTACTGAGGTACCACCTGAGAGCCCAAAGAGCATCCAATAGATTTTCGTCTTTGTCCCTTGCGCATCGAGATTCCTCCAGACTCTCTGAATCTTTTGAAGATATTATGTACTGTACATGATGAGATAAACAAAGTCTTTGCAATATTATTTAGAGAAGCATTATTTTTAAACTGTTCTGGAATTCGCGGATGTTTTTTTCAGATTAGTTGCAAAATGTTTCTCTAACTGTTTCCTTTTAGTATAACTTACTTTTCCAGCTTTTTCTTGCCCTTGTCCTTACTTCTTTGCACCGTGTTGCTGCCATCAAATTCGAAATGAGCTAATATTTTTTATGAAAATAGTAAAATATCTCTATTTCAACATTCAGTATATGTTTTACTGTAAATAAAATATGGGTTTATGAGATTTGCAAGTCATTACATTGCAAATTATTTATTTATTTTTAATATGTTCTTACTATAAAGTTCAGGAAAGATAGTTGGTAAGCACAGAGATAGCTGGTTATTGTCCAATAGTCATGTTTGGTGGATAAAACTGTCAGATTCCTTAAATTTTACTTCTTTAAGAATGAATAAATTTCCATATTTTGTTGCTTTTTGTGGAGATCCAGTTAGCACAGAGCTATCTGGTTAGCTGAAGCAATGTAGTCCATTTAAATTGTGTGTAGTAGAGAAAAAACAGTCTATTTCTTAAAATTAAAAAGGAAATATGTTCTCACTATCAAATACTTTAGGTCTGTTTTTTGTTGCTTTTCATGAGATTAATTTAACCTAAAGTAAAAAGAAAAAGGCCACCGAGCTGCTTCTCGAGTTTGCAAGCGGAACTAGCGGAAGTGTTACCTACTGTGACTCAAAAATTAATGTTGTGTGTCTTCTCATTTCTTCACACCGCTTCTGTCCCTCACCACCCAGTTACTATTGAACTTGATTAATGTCCTCAAACAAGAAGTTTGGGAAAAGAGTAATATCCAATGGCTCTGATACGAGGATCTTACAGACTACATACATACGATATTTTAGGAGAAAATATGATGTGCACTTAAGAGGACATTGGGGTCTCAAGAGGCTAAGTGTCTTAAAAAGTCAGGTGTTTTTATGATGACATATTTTAGCTTGTTGTTTTTTGTTTTGTTCTTTTTCTATGGTGGCATTGAGGACACCATATACGAGCTGACATCCTTGGAGTGGATTAGCCAATCAGAGCACACATTTTATACACCCACACACACACACACACACACACACACACACACACACACACACACACACACATATATATATAAGTGCTTATGTGTGTGTGTGTGTGTGTGTGTATAT
>JAQMYF010000001.1:5716817-5724317 GCA_030014195.1 Neosilurus mollespiculum
GAGGAAGACAGAATGGGGGAGAGAGAGAAAGAGAGAGGGGGGAGAGAGAGAGAGAGAGAGAGAGAGAGAGAGAGGAAAGCAGGATGATGTACTTCATGTTGCCAGGTGCATGGCTTTCCTGCTATACTGTACTGCCAGTAAAGGTAACAAGATCTGAAATAAAATGACATTTAGGACCATGTAGGCATGTAGTTTTAGGGGAAACTTTCATATCTGTCGATAATGCCCTGCATGACAGGTATACAGCAGGTCCCCGACAAAAAATGGGCAAATTCCTAGGACAGTTATAGGCGTGTCACCTGTTGTGTGACCAAAAATGTCATCATCGACCCTCATCGAGGAGTTTTGCCTCGTAGGTAATTCTCAATGTCAGGTCTATTTTCTAGGCCTGGTGTACAGTGCACTACAAGGTCCTATGGCTGGGTTACAATAAACACGAACTTCATTCACATTTTTGGTCATCTAATATACTCAGCATCCAACAGTTGTCTTACAATAGTCCCATGATTGTGCTATATCAAACCCATGGGACCTCCTTATATGCCCTAGGGTATCGCATGATTTTGTGGGGCAGCGGTGGCTCAGTGGTTAAGGCTCTGGGTTACTGATCCGAAGCCCCAGTACCACCAAGCTGGCACTGCTGGGCACTTGAGCAAGGTCCTTTGCCCTCACTTGCTCAGTTATATATATATTTTTAAAAAGATAAATGTAAGTCACTCTGGATAAGGCCGTCGGCCAAATGCTTGAAATGTAAATGTGAAAGTGGGATGTCCCATGTAATGGGCCAACCAATTAGCAGCGCTCCACTCGAGGACCAATCTCTGTGTCCCTCTGTCCGTCTGTCAGTATGTCACATGACCTGCACACTCAGTAAAATCATCACCAACAGATTTTTTTATTTTATTTATTTTTTTATTTGCTATACTGTATTGATCTCGCAAGGGAAATTATTGCCTCTGCATTAAACCCATCCAAAACGAGCACACACACAGTTGGGGGATAGGCGCCTTGCTCAAGAGCACTTCAGCAACAGGTGGTGAAAGGGAAGGTGCTGCTCACTCCCCAGACCGCCACCACACATTTTTCCTGCTGGTTCGGGAATCGAACCAATGACCTTTCGGTCCCAAAGTCGCTTCTCTAACCTTTAGGCTACGGCTGCCCCTACACTCTGCGCTGATGTCACGGGGAGAAGTGCTACCACCCTGGGACATGTTTACCCACTGCATCTAGTGGGTAAACATGTTAGCTTGAGCGTACGGTGGTTGTGCATTAACTGAAAATGTGTTTGTACGACAAAGAAAATTCACAGATTGCAAGCGAACGTGCTTTTTTTCTTGCACCTGGTGTGAAGTGGATAGGCCTGTATACAGGTAAGAAGAGGGTCAAATACGTTCTTGAACTAAACACACATCGGGATCTGATTGGTCAGCCCTCGTTTGTGAGTGTGTCTGGTTCCCATTGAAGAGCCGCCTCCTTAACTGAAGACTGCTGTGTAAGGAAGTACATACTCATTCACAAACCAAAACCATCCAATGAAACTGCTTTCAATTTTTATTGAAATACTTTAACTTCAGGAAGGTATAAGGCCCCAGAGTGAACACCACACTTTTATGACGGGTGTTAATGTTCTAGAATTCCGGCCATGTACAACAATAAAATTGTACTTCATAAATGTAATTAAACTTACATTTAAACAACAATAAAAGAGAAACCATTACTCACTGACTCATTTACAGAACCGCTTTATTCTACTAGGGTCGCGGGGACGCTGGAGCCTATCTCAGCCAATACTGGGCCTGAACAGATCACCAGAACACTGCTACTCCCACACTCACATCTAGGGTCAACTTTGGAACATCCATTTAGCCTAATGTGCATTTGTTTAGATTCATTCATCCATCCATTCATTCGTTTTCTCATTCATTCATTTATTTTCTGAGCTGCTAAATCCTAATTAGGGTCACAGGGAGGCTGGCGCCCATCTCAGTGGCGAGGGCGGGGTACACCCTGAACAACTCACCAGACTATTGTAGGGTCAACACACACAACCATTCACACACACACTCACACCCTAATTAGCCTACTGTGCATGTTTTTCGACCGTGGAAGGGAACCGGAGTACCTGGAGGAAACCTATGCAAGCAAAAGGAGAACAGAACCTCACATAGAGCCCCGGGAATCAGACCCAGTTCCTTCTTGCATTGAGGCGGACGTGCTAACCACTAGCCACACGCATATGTATTTGGGGGCGACCATACAATCTCCATTTTGATAGTCGCGCACCTTTCGATGAGCCATTCGGGAGCCAGTAACTAAGTTGTAATTAATTGAACATCAATTTCATATGTCCCTTACTCCGAACTCACTCCCTTTCCAAAGTCACTCCAGTTACACTCATAACACCCTCTTATATTTTAGATCCCTTGACCTGTGTTCATAGTAACACTGTTTTCATAACCACTGAGACAGTGAGATAAAAGTCTTAGGAATCTAAAATAACCTACATGATCAATCCTGCACTCTTCAACACATCCATCAAGGAACTGTCTTACATTTTTATTCATTCATTCATTTTCTGAACCGCTTAATCCTAATTAGGGTCGCGGGGAGGCTGGCGGGCATCTCAGCCGTCTCTGGGCGAAGGTGGGGTACACCCAGGATGGCTCGCCAGGCCATCGCAGGGCAGAAACACCCTGATGGCTATGCAGCCTACGCTTTACGAAAATCAGCAATGGTTCTTTTACATGCCTCTCACCACAGACAGTCAGAGACATGGCCGGCCTTTGATAACCCAGTTAGCTGCACTTGTCTTACATTTTTTTCGTCTTCTATTTTAAATACAAGGTCACAGGCACGCACTGCCGAATGCCAGCCTATCAGTATGTTTAATAATCAAATTTGGCTAGCTTGTTGGGAAAAACAATGTTTGCAACATCCAGAGATTATTTCCCACTCTAGATATGTGAGCTAGCAGTCGTCTAGAGCAAGAGTGCTCAAGCGTTTTTTATCATCAGGAACCGCTTTACACACAAGCTATTCAAAATATTTTGACTTTATTTAAATGGGTATATTTTACAAGATGGAGAATTTTTATTTCTGTGTATATAACCCAATTTTAATAAAATAATCATTTAATTCCATTATATATAATTTATAGTGATAATAGCTTGTATGATGGTGGGTTGTGGTTAAAAAAGAAAAAAAAAGAAAGAAAGAAAATTGCAGACCCCCCTAAATAAAAACACAAAACCTATTTCGACAACCATCTGGATTACTGATTTGAAGGTCAGGGGTTCAAGCCCCAGTACCACCAAGGTGCCACTGTTGGACCCTTGAGCAAGGTCCTTATCCCTTATTTGCTCAGTTGTATTAAAAAAAAATGCAAGTTGATCTGGATCTGCCAAATGTCGTAAAAATTTGTAATTATTCATTTGGCCAATTTTACTTTTTATGCTCTTTTGCTTCTGCTAGGGTTGCCAGGAGGCTGGAGGTTATCTCAGCCGAATCCACACACGACCATTCACACTCACACTCACTCCAATGGGCAATTTGGAACAGCCAGTTAGCCTAAGCTGAATGTTTTTGGACTGCGGGAGGAAACTGCAGAGGAAACTCAAGCAAGCACAGGGAGAACTTGCAAACTCCACACAGAAACGCCCAAGCACGGGACTCGAACCCAGGACCTTCTTGCTGTGAAGTGGTGGCCACTGTGCCACCCCTGGAACTTAGAATTATTTTCTTACTTGGACTTATTCAAACATATACTCCAGGATTTTAGCATCAGATGAAAAACCTGTAAGTAAACAAGAAGCCTGAAATCGCCAGCTATGAGAGCGAGTCAAATGAAAGGGTTAAAAGTGAGGAGGAAAAGTACATAAAATCTGCACATGCGAAAGCAAAAATGTGACGCATCAGCACAACATGTATGACGTTCTGAGTGAATTAAACTTTCTCGATGAGCCTTATGAATAAATTTATTAAACTTGAGATATATATTTTTAATTCTGTCTGATTTTAAAGATGATTGGATCATCTTAAAACCGAGAGTGCCCTCTATTTATATATGTACCTTAAACTTGATGCATTGTTGTGATTCATATTTACAAACATGGCACGTCCGCCTCAATGCAAGAAGGTCCTGGAGTTTGCATGTTCTCTACGGGCTTGTGTGGGTTTCCTCCAGGTACTCCAGTTTCCTCCCACAGTCCAAAAACATGCACACCAGGCTAATTGGCTGTTCCAAATCACCCCTAGGTGAGTGTGAGTGTGAATGCTTGGGTCCATGCTGGCCTCTGATGGCTTGGTGAGCTGTCCGAGGTGTGCCCTGCCCTCAACTGGAGTCCGCTGAGATGGGCGCCAGCCTCCCCACGACCCTAATTAAGATTAAGCTGCTCAGAAAATGAGTGAATGAGTCTTGAAGGGAAAAATAATGTCTAGTTCACTGTCTGTCTTCATTCCCATCACAGTCAGTCAGTTCTTCCACCATGATATCTGCACAAATGTATTACTCTAAAATAAATATATAATGCAGCGGTGGCTCTGTGGCTAAAGTGTTGGCTTACTGGTCTGACGGTCGGGGGTTCAAGCCTCACTGTCACCAAGTTGTCACTGCTGTCCTCCCAGTGCAGCTAACTGGGTCATCAAATGCCGGCCATGTCTCTCTGTCTGTGGTGAGAGGAATGTAAGAGAACCATTGCTGATTTTTGTCAAGAGTAGGCTGCATAGCCGTCAGGGTGTTTCTGCCCTGCGATGGCCTGGCGAGCTGTCCAGGGTGTACTCTGCCCTCGCCCAGAGTCGGCTGAGATGGGCACCAGCCTCCCCGCGACCCTAATTAGGATTAAGCGGTTCAGAAAATGAATGAATGAATAAATAAATATATAATCATCAAACCTATTTCTAAATGTTTTTCCTGGCACTTGCACGTTTTCTTATTAATGTCAAGGTTGAGAGAGCGAATCAGCCAGAATCATGAACTGAAAGCCTTGTGAAAGTGATCTGGACTCTGATCTGAAAGGGAGATCAGCTCACTGTACATCGTCCTGCTTATAACACAGCTGCTTACTTAAAGAAATGAATAATCTGACTCAGAACACTGATTTAAAGTTATTTCATTGGTTTAAAAATGTTTGTATTCATTTACAAAAAATTGATTGATTTAAAAATGACTGCATTGCTTCTGGTAACGATGTGTGCCATAGCAAGAACCTGTAATACTAAACAATGGTGTGTTATAAAGAGATAACAAATCACCAAATGCTGTAATCGACCAATCAGAACCGAGTATTCAAATGAGCCATGCAGTATGACAATTTAAAGATTTTTATAATAGCATGAAATGAGTAAAATCATCTGAATAATGATATTTTTCATAATCTCATTTTAGGAAATATATAATCAAAAGTTATTTTTCTAGCAATCACTTCTTGCAGTGCATATTTGGGGGGACAGCCGTAGCCTAATGATTAGAGAAGCGGATTTTGGACTGAAAGGTCGCTGGTTTGATTCCTGAACAAGCAGGAAAAATGTGTGGCAGAGGGAGGAGTGAGCTGCACCTTCCCTTCCTCGACCTTCATGGCTGAAGTGCCCTTGAGCAAGGTACCTAACCTTCAACTGCTCTCTGGGCACTGCAATGTGTGGCAGCCCACTGCTCCGAGTGTGTGTGTGCTCACTTTGGATGGGTTTAATGCAGAAACCTAATTTTCCTTGCAGGATTAATACAGTATATTCTTGCATTAGTTCTTTTGGTGCTTTTCTAAAATGAAGATCATGTTTTGTCCCCAGAGTGGAATCTGCTATGGCTGCTTTTTTAAGCAATAAAGTTCGTGCACTAAAGTGTCTTTTATCAGGCATTTATTTTTTCCTCAGGTGTACAATGGACTTGCTTTTATCTTCTTGATTGGATAGTTATAAAATCCACTCAACTCTTATTTTTATTATAAGTTTCAGTGGAATGGAAGGGGTCTCTTTCAGAGCAGTGCAGATGTGACCTTAATGTAATACACGTTAAAATAAAAATGTTTTTCTAGATCTTTCTATTTTCTAGTTTATAAAAAGCCAAAGGCTTTCCGACCGAAGTAGAGGCAGCTTAGTAGCTCTCACTATTCTTTGTAAACGTATTTGTTCAATCTGAATAACTTACATTTAACACAGATAAATAAAACCTAAAACTTTCAGTTTAATAGCCGTGCCAAATTTCTTTTGGTCAATATTTATATTGTTACTGATATGCTAATAATAATCTGATGAAATGTAGATTTTAAGTACTTGGCAGACACCCTTATCCAGAGTGACTTACATTACTGTGTCATTTTTACAGCTGTGCAGTTTAGGGTTAAGGGCCTTTTTCCAGAGTTGAACAGTGGCAGCTTGGTGGTAATGGCGCTTGAACCCCTGACCTTCTGACCAGTAACCCAGAGTTTTTAGTAATTAAAGAGGTACTTGCAGAGTAAAAAGTGCTTTTGATCTGTACACTGAATCCTATGACTGTGCTGTGATGAAACACATCAGTCTTGGCGTTATTACTGATTAAGGTTTTATATTAATTAATATTTTATAGGTTGAAAATGGCTCAAAACGCTTATAACTTACAAGGTCAATTCTGATGTAGAGCTGGCAGTTGGGTACTTCCCTGCATCATGAACTGTATTTAAAAAACAAAAAAAACAATGGGAAAGAAAACATTTTTCTCAGACTACTCAGCCTTATTTTTACATATATGCTTATTGAGACTCATCATTTACTGGAGTTTACACCCCATTGCCCCACCTTGCCCCTCTCCTTGGACCCTGCCTGCCATCCTACGCCACCCGCATTAGCCCTTTCCCACCTTTTTAGCATTTTTCAAAAAGATGCAGTGGGTGGAGTTAGGCTCAGTGTTGGAAGTGAAGTTACACTTCAAACAATTAATCAGAATTACAGTGGATCTACAGCGTGACTTTAGGGATCTACAGAAGATCAACCATGGAAATTTAGGGATCTACTGGAGATCGACAGTGGGAATGTAGGGATCTACAGGAGATCAACAGTGTGGCTTTAGGGATCTACATGAGATCTACAGTGGGGTTTAGGGATCGACTTGAGATCTACAGTGTGGTTTAGGGATCGACTTGAGATCTACAGTGTGGATGTAGGGATCTACAGGAGATCAACAATGTGGCTTTAGGGATCTACATAAGATCTACAGAGTGGCTTTAGGAATCTACATGAGATAGACAGTGTGGCTTTAGGGATCTACAGGAGATCAACAGTGTGGCTTTAGGGATCTACAGGAGATCGAAAGTATGACTTTAGGATCTACAGGAAATTTTTAGTATGGCTTTAGGGATCTACAGGAGATCGACAGTATGACTTTAGGATCTAAACGAAATTTACAGTATGGCTTTAGGGATCTACAGGAGATCGATAGTATGGCTTCAGGGATCCACAGGAGATTTACAGT
Organism: Neosilurus mollespiculum; assembly: GCA_030014195.1. Lineage (NCBI taxonomy): Eukaryota > Metazoa > Chordata > Actinopteri > Siluriformes > Plotosidae > Neosilurus > Neosilurus mollespiculum. Next base: position 5,724,256 of record JAQMYF010000001.1, read on the forward strand.
ATGGCTTTAGGGATCTACAGGAGATCGATAGTATGGCTTCAGGGATCTACAGGAGATTTACA
>JAQMYF010000001.1:5729317-5741612 GCA_030014195.1 Neosilurus mollespiculum
GTGTGTGTTGCGCCCTCTGCAGGTCGACTTCTGGAATCCTGACAGTGCCGACTTGGTCACAGTTTACAGCAACGTCGACATCCATGTCGGTGCTGCTCACGTTGACATGGTTTCCGTCATGCTGCAACAGAGTGGCATGGAATTCCAGTGAGTCTAAAAATTCAAGGATATGAAAGCAAACAAGAGGGAAAACGCTGTATAATATATTTCATTTTAAAAACAAAAGCAAGCAGCGCTGTTATATTCAGGGTCGGGTTGAATATTAACAGTACATGCCTGTAATCGATTTAACGCAGACTCAATGCTAAGACATTTCCTACAATGCAAAATATTAAAAAAGGTCACATGGAGACTGGAGCCTATCTCAGCTGAAGATGGGCAAAGGCGGGGTGCACCCTAAATGCCTCGCCAGTCCTCCCCGCGACCCATATTACGAATATGCAGCTTAGAAAATGAATGAATGAACTTCATTGAGGATTGACTCACGTGTGCATGTGCTACAGAGTGATGATCGATGATGTGCAGACGGCTGTGAGAGAACAGTTTGACAACCGGGACGTGCCGACCAAAGCCCACAGCTACATAAAGTACAACACCTGGGCAAACGTGCGTATTTTTCCCTCTTTTTACGCCTTTAACGTTCTCCGTTTATGTGCATGCTGTACAGTATATACTCTATATGAATGCTCTAATTGTCACTGGTGTGATGAATAGATTGAGGCCTGGATCAATTCTATCACCTCAGGAAACCCTGCCCTGATCAGTCGCTCAACGCTTGGGAAAACCTACGAGGGCCGCACCATGCACCTGTTGAAGGTAAGTCATAGAGATTTGGAAAGGTGGATATTGAATTTCACATCAAAAAAAGTCCTGAATTGGACTCTCTAGCCATTAGAGATGGCTAGTAGAGATCACATTTACGGCATTTGGCAAACAACCTTATCTAGAGAGAGTTACGTTCATTTTTTGTTACATAACTGAGCACTTGAGGGTTAAGGGTCTTGCTCAAGGGCCGCAACAGTGGCAGCTTAGTGGTACTGGGGCCTGAACCACCAACCTTTGGATCAGTAACCCAGAGCCTTAACCACTGAGCCACCACTGCCCTTGCAGATTATTACCACTGCAGATTATTACTGTGTGTATCTGACAACACTCCTATGATAAACATGAAGTCAGGATTATGTCATAAGTTCTCAACCTGATAAGCAGCAGGGATCAGGGAAATCCAGGTCACTTGGTGGGGACTCTTCCCTACCTGATTCCTAGAGATTACATGATTTTGGAATCTTTAGGTCAAAGGTCAAAGTCAGTGCAAGGGCACAGCATTTTGGAGATTTCACAGTAGTCACTATTGGAACCCTAATAGCAAACCATATATGGCCTTTCAAATGAGACGATTACCTTTGACCTTGAATGACATTGAAAGGTCAAAATCAAGGTCATAGGATTTTAAACATGCATAATTTACAAATGAGTGCCAACAGATATACCGCTACTATGGAACACTAATATAACACAGTATGTAAGTCTTTAAATGGTTCCAATAGTACTACGGAACACTGATAGAACCATATAAGGATTTACATACTGCAAGGTGAGAACATGAATAATTTTAATTGGTACTCATTTAGCGGTATCTGCTGTATTGTCCATGCTGTGCAGTGGGGGTATCTAGAACTCTATGAGTTCCCCTCTAGTTGATGTTGTTGTTGAAATTTTATTGTCCTGCATTCGCTTCCACTGCTATATAATAATTTATTAATCTAATAAACAACACGGGTATATCCCAGGTTATAGCCTACTGCAAAACCGCATGCTCTGGCTTTAGTTAAAATCCCCACAAATGTAAAAGTTCTAACTGCGACAGAACTGCGGAAGTGAGAAACCTGAGAAACTTTATAGGATCATATACAGGGGTAGTCAACCTGCAGACAATTAAAGATTCATTGAGTGGGTTCTTTATAAATATAATTATCTGTGGCGGAACCCACCGTTCTTAGCGTATTTGAGAATATATCTGAACGTTAATGCAAATTGTCATCATTTCATTCATTATTCTCTTCCTGGATGGGATGCCAGTCCATCGAGGGTTACCTTCCCAGTATCTTTCACTGGTACCCATTTATACTGCTGGGGCGACAGAGGCACACTTGTGGTTGAGCTTTTGTTCAAGGGTCTTTGAACAGTAGGAGTCTAACCAGGATTTGAACCCACAACCTCACAATCATAAGTCCAGCATCCTAACCACTACGCCACTATCCCTTTGTGTACTGATGTTAAAATATTTTCGCTTTTGCCTTATCGCTACGATCCCTCTCATTCTCTTATATTTGGGTTGACTTTTACATTTTATTACAAAAGATGCTGTACATCTTAAAGGCAATTTAATGATGTTTAAGAACGGCTGTCTTCAATGTTGGCTAATGGACTCTATTTTTTTTTTTCACAGATCGGAAAGAACACTGGCTCCACCAAGCCTGCCATCTTCATGGACTGTGGAATCCACGCCCGCGAGTGGATCAGCCCTGCATTCTGTCAGTGGTTTGTCCAGGAGGTGAGACCAAACTCACTCACAGATCTGCAGGGACAAATACTTTAAGAATGAGTGTTAAGTAAGAAGTAAAACACTTTAGGAAATGCTGTAATGGGAAAATAATCAATGATGGAGTCATGAGATGCGTCTTAAAGGGGCCCATTTATTACCAGGCATAATAAATAAAGATGAAATACAGTGTTATCTGTAGGAAATAAAATGGATGCGGCCATAATGTCTTTCTGAAACCATTTGCTTACTCCTGTACGAGAGTGTCAGAGACCCCTGCACCAGGCGCCATGATTTTTTTATTTCTCTTGAAATTTTATGCCTTCTTTTGTTTCCTAACACTTAATCTTAGACTTATCCACTTTCTACGAATCAGTGTTGCACTGCCAAGCTATCGCACATGCGCAAGCCAGTAAACAGACACAGAACCAAAACAAGAAGTAGAACAGCTGAATAAGATATACTAAGCTAATGAGCTGGGGTGATTTCTCCGGGAAACCTTTAAATTTAGTAAAAATAAACTGATAATGAAAGATAAACTACATAGGACGTTTACTAGTGAATGGGCAACTTTAATGTAAAGTGCAGTTAATGTGTGACCCAGAAGATGTTGATTATTTGCCGATCGCTGCGTGTTCTGTAGTGTTTTATCCATCTTATACACTCTCAGATAATGAAATACATTACTGGAGTTTTTAGGGTACATGACCAGCCCCAGGTTCCCAGTCCTGGTCGTGGAGGTCCCAATGTCCTCCATATTTTAGTGTTTTGCCTGCTGTCACACCCACTTTAAGTCACATTGCTAATTAGTTAAATCAGGTGTGATGAGAACAGGAAAACATTCAATAGTGCAAGTAGGGAGGTCTCCAGGATCAAGGTTGGTAACCCCTGCTTTATTTGTACCCTTGATATATTTCTTGAGAACATCATTCACATACACATGGTTATGAGGTCCAATAATAAACCCATGGTGGGACTCCTAATGTCCTAATGTGTTAATGTGCCCCTGTTTCCGAAAGTAAATTTGCTAACTTATTTTTTTTAAATTAAAAATTAATAAAATAAAATAAAATAAAATAAACACATTACATTTAATTTTAAACACTTGGCAACCTGGCACTTTTTTTAGCCATTTAAGGTTATTTCAGGTTGCCAGTGCCTTCTTTTTAATGTTGATAATGTAAAGTGAATACTGTAAAGTTAATTTCATTCATTCCTTCCTTCATTCATTTTCTAAGCCGCATAGGGTCGCAGGGAGGCTAGCACCTATCTCAGCCGACTCTAGGAGAGGGCGGGGTACACCCTGAAAAGTTCGCCAGCACAACACAGAGCCAACACACACACACAACCATTCACACTCAATCTCACACCTAGGGGTGATTTGAACAGCCAACTAGCCCGTTGTGTATGTCTTTGGACTGTGGGAGGAAACGGGAGTACCCGGATGAAACCCATGCAAGCACAGGAACATGCAAACTCCACACAGAAATGCCTGAGCGAGGGAATCGAACCCAGGCCTTCTTGCGGTGAGGCGGACGGGATAACCACTGCGCCACCGTGCCGCCTAAAGTTAATTTATGGGTAGTAAATAAAAGTGTTTATAAAAATAATCTAACAGATATTTCCGATATCTATAAACTCCTTAAACATTATAATATGACTCTCCAGTATACCTTACCCTGCTTGTAACTGTAATGTTCTTGATGGTTAGGCCGTGACCACCTACGGAAGTGACCCCCAGATGACCAGCCTGCTGAATGAGATGGATGTCTTTGTGCTGCCTGTGTTTAACGTAGACGGTTATGAGTACACCTGGAGCGTATGTTTCTTTCTCCTCATGTTTCATCATGCACTTCATCAATTAGCAACCTTAGCAACCTTTCACAGTGGTGAAATATTTTATTGCCTGCCGAATTTAACACTTATATACTGTAGCAGTCCTTTAGAAGGAGCTGCTGATAGTTTCATTCACTGGTTCGTTTTTATTTGTGTAAAATAAATAAATAAAGACTAGGAACAGAACAGCTTTATGAAGAGGTTTAAATCTGCACTTGAAGTATTTGTATAAAAACTGATGATCTGGTTTCTCATCCCTCACGTGAAATTCTGGCAAACTTTGTGTTTAATATGAAGTTAAGTAGTAAAACATGGTGTTTTGTTCTGTGGACCTGCAGAACAGGATGTGGAGGAAGACGCGCTCTCGTAAGAGTGGATCCAGCTGCATCGGTGCTGATCCCAACAGGAATTTTAATGCTGGATGGTGCAGTGAGTACAGCTCTGATACACATCTAAACATTATCTGTATATCTACTCCTTTAGCTATACATCATCATCAGTGCTACTATATTACACTGTATTTTATTTCATCTTTTGAGCCTGATATGATAATTATATACATATACTGTATTTATATCATAAATCAAAACATTTATGCATTATCCTTATTTATATTGCTTATTTTCAATTAAATAAATATGTGACTTAATGCAAAAGGATTTCTTTATTTACTTGTTTATTTATTTTCCTGTTTGTTTAACATTGTTGCATTTTTTTTAAATATATATTTCTTTATTTATAATATTTTTTTCCTAAATGGTTCATTTTAATAGCAATATTTTAATTACTATTACTTTCATTATCCATTCATTTATTCATTCATTCATTCATTCATTCATTTTCTAAGCCGCTTAATCCTAATTAGGGTCGCGGGGAGACTGGTGCCCATCTCAGCCGACACTGGGAGAAGGCAGGCCATCGCAGGACCAACACACATAAAACCATTCACACTTACATCTAGGGGCAATTTTAAACAGCCAGTTAGCCTAATGTGCATGTTTTTGGACTGTGGGAGGAAACTGGAGTACCCAGAGGAAACCCATGCAAGCACAGGGAGAACATGCAAACTCCACACAGAAACACTGTGGAATTGAACCCAGGCCTTCTTGCTGTGAGGTGGACGTGGTAACCACTGCACCACCGTACCACCCTTACTACTACTATTATTATTATTATTATTATTATTATTATTATTATTATTATTATTATTATTGTAATAATAGAAATTCTAATACTAATGTATTTATTTATTAGTTTGTTTGTTTGTTTGTTTACTTATTATTTATTAATTCTTGTCAATTCTGTTTTTTATTAAATAAAAGATAATGCATATTTTTATTTGCACTGTATTATTATCTTTATTTTATTTACACAATATTATTAGTTTTTACTTATATATTATTTTGCTTTTTTGCTAATTACATTTGTTTGTTTGTTCATACATTTCTTTCTTGCCCTTTTTTTGCATTCAAATATCTAAGCATGTCTTACAAGTAGGAAATAATACAGCATTGAATATATTTTATATATTTTTTTGTTTTGTTTTTGTTTTTTGTTTTTTGTTTTTTTTTTTAAAGCTGCCTTTGAAAATATAATAAAAGATTTATAGAGTTAATAATATTACCAGGAACCAGAAGGAACAATTTGGAATATTATAATTTTTTTCTCTCTCTCTTTCACACATACACGCCCATCCACCCATCCACCCATCCACACACACACACACACACACACACACACATACACAGCGGTGGGAGCCTCCAGTAACCCCTGCAGTGATACTTACTGTGGAGCTTCTGTCGAGTCGGAGATCGAGGCAAAGAACGTAGCAGACTTCATCCGCAGGAACAAGTCCATCATTAAGTCTTACATCACCATCCACTCGTACTCTCAGCTCCTCCTGTTCCCCTACTCTTATAAATACGGACAGGCCAAAGACCACGCTGAGCTGGTAGTGCTACACACACACACACACACACACACACAATAATGATTGTTTGAACTGAAAACCAGTCATACTAATTTTGGAGCTGAAAGTAAAATGGGAGTTTAAAGTTGTGTATATTTTTCTGTTTCCTCCCGATGCTTTTGTGTTTTCTTGTAATTTCTTGTAAATCAATAATTTTCCAGTTTTGTGTTTATTTGCAAAATTGTACATTCTTTTGCAATAATTATATTGTTATCTTACAGATGTTTCCTCACATAATTTTGTGTGTGTGTGTGTGTGTGTGTGTGTGCGTGTGTTAGATGCGTGTTGCCGTGTCCGCATCAGAGGCTCTGAGGAGTCTGTATGGTACTCGCTACACCAGCGGCCCTGGAGCAAGCACTATCTGTAAGTACCACACACACACACACACACACACACACACACACACACAATCTCACACAGCTTACCTTGTGAGAAACTTCCATTGATATAATGATCAATACAGCTAATTAATGCTATCCCTGTACCTTAACCCTAAACTTAACCGCATTAATGAAAAGGAAACTTCCTGGCTCATGTATTTTTTTTTTTTAAAAAAACCTTTCCCTTTGGGGCCCATCTAACTTTATTTGTGGGGACATTTGGGCTTTAAAGGGGTATATGGTACAAATTACACACACACACACACACACACACACACAAACAAGTGTCAAATATGATCAAAGAACCCATACTCACAGATTACTTACAATGAGCTACAGTTGTGCGTGTGTCCATGAACCCTAAACTCACTCATGCACTCATTTGCCGAACCACTTAATCATAGTAGGGCCGCGGGGAGGCTAGAGCCTATCTCAGCCAACTCGTGGCAAAGGCAGGTTGCACCCTGAACAGCTCAAAAGACTATGACAGACAGAACCATTTACAGTCACACCCACAGCTAGGGGCAGCCATTTGGAACAGCCAGTTAGCCTAATATGTCGTTGGCCTGTCGGAGGAAACCGGAGTACCCAGAGGAAACCCATGCAAATACAGGGGGAACGTGAAAACTCCATGCTAAATTCCCTCGCAGAGCCCAGGACTCAAACCCAGGATCATCTTTCAGTGAGGCGGACATGTCAACCACTACGCCACTGCGCTGCCACCCTAAACTCCCTGCTTGTTATTTATGATTTATCTTAAGTACATATAGTGAGATTAGTGGAATTTATACAAGTATCAGAGCGAAGATTGTAGTGAAGTTTGGTGAGTTCTGAGAGATTAAAGGGTTCAAATAAAATGAATGCAGGCTCCCGAGTGGCGCACTGACAAAGTGACTATCAGCACTGGAAATCACAAGTTCGAATCCAGGTTGATGCCGCAGCCATCCGCAACCGGGAGGCCCTGGGAGCTAATTGGTCGAGCTCTCACAGGAGGCAGGGATGGCATACGCTCCCCTGTCGCTCACAGCAATCACCGGCCAATCCATGGGCGTCTGTGAACTCATTCGTTCGAAAATACGCTCCAAATACACATGCGCAGCAGTTCATAAAGAGGCGGGTGGTAGCATCACATGTCACGGAGTGGGCAGTTGCATGTTTACGCCCCTCCCTGGTTGGTTTTGCACCTGTTTGAAGGATCATGGCACCCCCTGCCATGGGGTCTGGTGTTCCTAAGTGGCTGATTGTACAACTTTTAAAAATAAACAGCCCTGTAAGGGTTTGGCATGTGTGTTCTGTTGAGGGGTGGTGCGGTGGTGTAGTGGTTAGCACGTCCGTCTCACAGCAAGAAGGTCCTGGGTCGAGTCCCAGTCTCAGTAAGGCCGTATCAGTGTCGAGTTTGCATGTTAATCCTGCGCTTGCCTGGGTTTCCTCTGGGTACTCCGGTTTTCTCCCACAGTCCAAAGACATGATCGTTAAGCTAACTGGCCCTCCCAATCTGCCCCCTAGGTGTGAGCGTGAGTGTGAATGGTTGTGTGTGCTGCCCTGCGATGGTCTAGAAAGCTGTTCAGGGTGTACCCAGTCCTCACCCCGTGTCCCTAGTAGGATTAAGCGGTTTGGAAAATGAGTGCGTGTGAGAGTGAGTGCCTTATTAAATACCCCCCCCCCCATTTTCTCCCCTAATTTAGTCGTTTCCAATTCCCACCCATCAAGTATTACCATCCATATCACACAAGCACCACCAACCAGGGAGGGGCGTAAGCATGCACATGCCCCCTCTGTGACATGCGATGCTGCCACCCGCCTCAATGAGCACAAATGAGCTCACAGACACACAGGATTGGCTGATGATCGCTGTGAATGACAGGGAATTGAGCATATGCTGGCAAAAGCTCGGCCAATTAGCTCCCATGGACTTCCGGTCACGGATGGCTGTGGTATCAACCCAGATTCGAACCTGCGATCTCCAGGTTAATAGTCACCTTGTCGATGCGCCACTTGGGAGCCCAGAATGTTTTTTTCTTATCAATTAAATTATCATGGAATTATCCATTCTAAGTCCGTAAGTTGCATTAAAATGGATAAATAGAACATATAGAACAGATCTACTTTAACATTAAATTTTTGTTTTTGTGATATACTGTATCAATCCAGCAAGGGAAATTATTGCCTCTGCATTTAACCCATCCAAAGTGAGCACACACACACACACACACACACACGTAAACAATGACGTCATCAATTAATACGTTTTCACAGAGTTTTCAAAACCTTAAAATTAGCTGTTTGTATCTCCATGGGGAGCGGGTCCCCTCTCACGGAGGCAACCATCTTGCACCGACATGATTTGAAGATTTCATTCAGCTGCAATGTGGAAACTCACCACTAGATGCCGCTAAATACTGCTGAATCTTGTACTTACTCATTTGCCGAACCGCTCAATCTTATTAGGGTCGTGGAGAGGCTGGAGCCTTTCTCAGCCGACTCTGGGTGAAGGCGGGGTACACCAGCCCATCGCAGGGCCAATGCACACACTAACACTCGCACACACATTCATAAGTAGGGGCAATTTACTGGGGGCAGCTGTGGCCTAAAGGTTAGAGAAGCGGGTTTAGGGCCGAGAGGTCGCTGGTTCGATTTCCAAACCAGCAGTAAAAATACGTGGCGGCGGGGAGAGTGAGCTGCACCTTCCCTTCCTCCACCTTCATGGCAGAGGTGCCCTTGAGCAAAGCACCGAAGCGCCCCAATGTGTTCCAGCCCACTGCTCCGAGTGTGTGTGTGTGTGTGTGTGTGTGTGTGTGTGTGTGTGTGCTCTCGTTGGATGGGTTAAATGCAGAGGAAAAAAATTCCCTTGCGGGATTAATACAGTATAGCAAAAAAAAATTATTAAAAAATTGGAACATACAATAAGCCTAAAATGCAGGTCTTGGGACTGTGGGAGGGAACTGGAGTACCCGGAGGAAACCCACACAGGCATACGGAGAGCATGGAAACTCCACACAGAGACGCCCGAGCCAGGGACCTGAACCCAGAACCTTCTTGCTGTGAGGTGGCCATGCTAAGTACCTCACCAACGATTCTTACCTACTGTACCTTGAAGTGCTAGCTTATTCAGCTGCATATTTAAAAAACACACAAGCAGATAATCCATTTCCCATCATGCCTTACTGGCATATGGTCATGTGGAAAGCGAGTCGTGATTGATTTAATCTTTCAGACCCGGGTCACTTTTGACTCTATGTGTTACTTTATTAAATATCTGCTCTGTTTTCATTGTAAATACACAAAAATGCTTCATTCTATCTGTGTGTGTGTGTGTGTGTGTTTCCTCTGCAGACCTTGCTGCTGGTGGTTCCGATGACTGGGCGTATGATCTGGGTGTGAAATACTCTTTCACGTTCGAGCTCCGTGACACCGGCAACTACGGCTTCCTGCTGCCCGAGTCTCAGATCAAGCCCACGTGTGAGGAGACCATGCTGGCTGTCAAGTCTATTGCTGCCCATGTCCAGAAAAACTTGTATTAAAAATAATTCTGCGGGGAAAAAATGCACGAATAAGAATAACTTCAATAAAACATGATGCTCGTTAAAGTCAGAAGCATCCCAGTGAATTTATTTACTTTTTAAAACTTCCATACTTTCCCAGGTGCAGTGGTGCAGTGGTGGCCCGGTGGTGTTGGCTTACTGATCTGCAGGTCTGGGGTTCAAGCCCCACTATCACCAAGTTGTTACTGCTGCAATGTGGAAACTCACCACTAGATGCCGCTAAATCTTACACACTTACTCATTTGCCCAAACGCTTGATCTTATTAGAGCTGTAGGGAGGCTGGAGCCTATCCCAGCCGACTCTGGGTGAAGGCAGGGTATACCAGCCCATCGCAAGCCACAACCATTCACATATGCATTCACACCTAGAGGCAATTTGGAACAACCACTTAGCCTAACATGCATGTCTTTAGACTGTTGGAGGAAACCGGGTTACCCTGAAGAAACCCACACAAGCATGGGGAGAACATGCAAACTCCACACAGGAATGCCTGAGCCCGGGACTCGAACTCAGCACCTTCTTGCTGTGAGGCGGACGTGCTAACCACTGCGCCCCACCGTGCCACCCCAGTATATTATAATAATTATTAATAATAAAGTATAACCTAGAAAAATCCCTGAAGAAATGTTGAGATGTGGCTGCAGCTGCTGCCAGAAAATACATGAAAACTGGCGTCCTGAACAGAACACAGAAAAATTCCTCACGGTTTACACGGGTTTCTTAGTAGCTGAGGAAAAAACAGGTGGTGATAAGTCAACAAATCAAAGCGTTTATGCTTTAACTGTAACCATTATTGTGGGTTTAAGCCGAGCTCTATATCAGGGCAAGTCAGTTAATTTGGAATGAGGGTCGGGTCATGACAACAATCCCAAATGAGGGGAGGAGAGCGGATACCTCGAAAGGAGATTGGTCCGCTACAACGGGATGTGACAAAGGGAGGCGGAGCAAACGTGGTGAAAAAACAGTCTCTGTGTGTGTGTGTGTGTGTGTGTGGTGGTCTGAAAACCAGTCCAGTTGTAGTCAGATGATATTTCCAGGTATTTAACAGTTTTGTACAACCCCTGGCAAAAATTGTAGAATCACCGCAACTCAATATAAATAAATAAATCACAGATGAGACAAAAACTTTTTTGGTTTAAAAGTTGTACATTTTCGTTTTGCAAAATATACATCAACCTAATTAAATTATTTTTAATTAATGTTTTTGTGTTAATCAATCCAAACCAACCAGTTTGCTACTAGGGCAGTAGTGGCTCAGTGGTTCAAGTCTCTGCACCACCAAGCTGCCACTGTTGGGCCCTTGATCAAGGCCCTTAACCCTCAATTGCTCAGCTGTGTAAAAATGATATGTGTAAGTCGCTGTGGATGATATATATATATATATATTATACTTATTATACTGTATTATACTATATTATATTCATAAGGCGCACTTCTCGCTTTTGGACTTCTGATTTGGAAACCGTATTTCCCATCGCAATCACAACGTTTGAGGGCCAACAGTTTGGTGAACGCAGTAAAATTAATTATTTTGTCGTACTTTGAAAAATATTCAAAGAATCACGATGTAAAATGACCCTCATAACGATTTCAAATGATTTCAAACACCAAAGTTTTGTACTGAGTTCTTCTGACACATTCACGGTGCAGCTGTCAGTCAGAGGCTCGACATTTCACTTCTACGTGTGGTGTTGACTCGAAAGTTCCACAGTCAGAACCAGCACACATTTTCCTCCATTATGATGTAAAATTTATTGGTGTAAAGTGAAAATTATGGGGGTAGGAGTGAGTTAATAAACTTTTTCCAAGATAATCTGCTCTTTTTCTAACACTCTAAGATGACATCACGCCCTCTACCCCAGAACATTCTACACAATAGGAATGTGTGTGTGTGTGTGTGTGAGAGAGAGAGAGAGAAAGAGAGAGAGAGCTCTGTGTGTGTGTGTGTGTGTGTGTGTGTGTGGAGAGAGAGAAAAAGAGAGAGAGAGAGAGAGAGATGTGTGTGTGTGTGTGTGTGTGTGTGTG
>JAQMYF010000001.1:5745056-5756474 GCA_030014195.1 Neosilurus mollespiculum
TGTGTGTGTGGAGAGAGAGTGAGAGAGAGAGAGAGAGTGTGTGCGTGTGTGTGTGTGGAGAGAGAGAGAGAGAGAGAGAGAGAGAGAGAGAGAATGAGGTTTGTTCAGATCCCTCTGTGGACCTGCTGCAGGCTACGTGATGGTGGCATCGTACACGCTACACACACACACACACACACACATGTACACTAGTGATAATCATGCTTGTTTTGCTGTCTATTAAAGACAGCTGTGAGACAGCAGGAAGTGTTTTGGAGAAACACACTGTGACTCAGAATCACAGAAACATCAGCAAGAACGAAAGAGCCAGAAATCAGCACTCTGTTATATAATTTCTTATGTGGTCACATTCTATTTGACTTGTAATACAAATAACTGGCCACAAGGTGGAGCCAGTACACAGTGCTCCGTTCAAGCCCTACTAAAGACCCAGAGCAGAGCAGCCAGCCATCATGCATTCTGGAAGAAGGACACCATTACCTAATTTTTCACATTGGGCCCCTCATAGACACACATCCGAGCAACCATGGACCTTTTTGCATGGGGTCCTACAGGGCCTTGGAGAGGGAGGTCATATGTACTCAATAATGTCTAATGACAGATCTGACCAAGAATCCTCAGAAATATCTGCAGAATTTACGATAATCATTCTAAGTACAACCCCTACAGATAATCGTGTGGGTTTACAGGCAACTTAATCTTAATTAGGGCCTAGGTGTGAGTGTGGTGTGTGTGTGAGCAGTTGTGTGTATTGCAATGTATTGGGGGAAACCCCACCTTCACTCCTTACATTTTCCTTTACATTTACATTACGACTTACATTTATACAACTGAGAAAATTAAGGGTTAAGGGCCTTGCTCAAGGGCCCAACAGTGGTGATGATGAGTGGCCCGCAGTGAACCGCTGACCTTCGGATCAGTAACCCATCGCCTTAACCATTAAGCCACCACCAACCAGTGACGTAAGCATCCACATAACACCACCACTGCCCACTCCTGCGACGCTAGTTGGATTAAGGTGAGTCTGTTGGGCTTTTACACCCGAGCTTAGTGGCTCATCAGGCCGGTGCTTATCCTTGGTTCCTGTAGCGTGAAGCGACTAGCAGTTCAACTCCTCCTGGATGGGACGCTATTCAATCACAGGTTGCCTTCCCAGTATTTTTACTGGTGCTCATTTGTACTGCTGGGTGGACAGAGGCACACTTGTGGTTAAGACCTTGCCCAGGGTTTTAGCGTGGTGGGGGGTCTAACGGGGATTCGAACCCATGATCTCTCGGTCGTAAGCCCGGCACCCTAACCGCTACGCCACCGGCCCCACAATATTTGGATTAAGTGGCTGTGCAAATAAATGCATATGTATGTATATATATAATATATAATAATATATATCAACATGTATTTTATGATAGTTTATTCTGTTATCGGAGGGTATTGTGGCATGTCCGCCTCACAGCGAGAAGGTCTTGGGTTCGATTCCCGGGCTCGGGCATTTCTGTGTTCTTCCTGTGCTTGCGTGGGTTTCATCCGGGTACTCCAGTTTCCTCCCACAGTCCAAAAAACATGCACATTAGGCTCACTGTCTGTTACAAACTGTGAGTGTGAAAGGTTTTGTGTGTGTGTGTGTGTGTGTGTGTGTGTTGGCCCTGTGATGGTCTGGTGAGCTGTTCAGGGTGTACCTACCACCCCCCCCCCCTCCAGGGTCGGATGTGCGCCAGCCCCCCAGAAAACGCGACATTTCTGTGCTACAGAACTGTGACAACCTGTACAGCATAAAAAACATCCTCCACATCAACACAGAGGGAAGGACAGTGGGCGTGGCGAGAGGCTGTACCCGGCGCCGGTCACGTGACAACAGAGGGTGGGTGGGGTTATATCAGGGCCGCGCGTGCAGGTGTATAAATCCGTCCGTATGCTCGGTGAGCAGGTCCTGTGTGTAAGTGAGCGCGTGCTGAGGGTTTGAGGTCGGCGGCAGTCGTGTGGCTTGAAGCAGTGAGTCAGGAGGAAGAGAGACATGGCAGGTAGGTGGGGTGCGGGGTGCTGGAGGAGGGAAGTGCGCCGCGGCCGCCGCGACATGGCGGATACATTGTATCACCCACAGCTGGACTCGTTACTGTTACCGTGCACGTGCGACACCGGCGCGTGCTGGGAAAACATCTTTGAAGTCTAGAAATGTCTTTCAATGGCAGGCGTTTGATGTTATTTGTGTGTTTTCTCCGTGAACAGGGCCTACCTTACCCCCTAACGCGGAAATCATGCGCATCCTGCACCGGGCTGTGTCCCAACCTGCACTCTAGTGCACTTTAAATAGCACTAAAGCATGTTGGGTACGGGAAAGCCACTCTGTGTTTAGTATATGGAGTACCTCACAAAAAATAATACGGTAGTCATTCCTCAAGCTTAAAAAGTGCCATACTCGAGTGTTTTCTTGCGAATAATAGGAATAAACCGGTGAAACGGTAAGAATAGGATTCCAAACGACAGTCGAAGCTCTGAATTCGGGAGAGAAGGATCACGTGGAGGAGTGAACCCCCTCAGAAAGCTGCCTTCAGGGCCACAGTGAATGAATGTTTGTGTTTACAAGGCTGTCCTGGTGTTCTCCTCACACTGCTCTGTTAGCCTGTTAGCATGCTAATGGACCACTTTCACCACACATTGGTATCACCCAGGGACTTCTCCTCTTCATATCCCCTTCCAGAGTTTCTGTTTAGTCAGGAGTGAAATATGCTGTGGGGGGAAACCCACTCAAGCAAAGAAAGAACATCCCAACTCCTCACAGATACGCCTGAGCCTGGGGCTTGAACCCAAGGCCTTCTTGCTGTGAGGCGCTAACCATGAAGCCACCCTGTCGCAGTCACTGGTTCTGAAGTTCTAGAGGCGACAAGTTCTTGTTTAAAAGTATGTGGTTTGAATGTAATGGAGTTTGTGGAGAAAAATAACCCAAAATCTCTTAACGTTAGTGGGACATTTTCACCTTGGGTTCAGTGGGTATCAGGGAACAGCGTACTCTGCAGTATCCAGCTTGCCTTCTGTACACAAGCGGCCCTTAAACCGGTGGATGGGAACTGATGAACAAGCACTAAATGGACTTTTGACCATAATACTCATGATTCTTCATCGGTGGACTCCTGGTTTCGTTCCTCTTTGCTGTTGTAATCAATTTCTCTCTTCTGTGAAGGCTCTCCACCAGATTTTGGAGTGTTGGCTGTGGAGATTTGTGATCACTCATCATAGGCATGTGTTCAGGGAGGACGGCTGTGCTAGGACAGGTTCGAGTCTCTCAGTTCTAGTGAAGGGAAATTTGTAACCCAACAGCTGATGAAGACGTTCTGCGCGATTGTATGCTTTCAGCTTTGGGGAGAAGCTTCGTGTGGGTCTGATGGTCAAGTGTCTGTATAGTGTAGGTTCTTAGAAACATGACGCGCTGCAAGTTTTGTCTCTGCAACGATGACCAGGTGAGCTAATGACCACTAATATATATATATTTGCTAAGCTGCTGTGTAGATGTTGTGCCTTGTTATGGTCTGTAGTTACATCCGGAGAGTATTCCAACACCATACAATATTCCGTAGATGAACTCCGCATCCATGGAGACCCTGACCAGGATAAAGACTCGAAGTCCACTGTTCCCTTAATCACGTTACACTGCGCAGTCTATCGTTTTGGGCTAACTGTCCTCACGTCTGTGTTTAGTCATGGAAAACGTTCACGATGCATCGTAGTTTTAAAACTGAAGTGCAAGATGCAGTTAACTGAAATACAGTCTTAGGAAAGATTAAAAAAGAAATAATGAATCTCTCTCTTTTTTTTTTTTTTTTTTTTTTTTTTTTTTTTTTTTTTTTTTTTTTCTAGACCAGGCATTTGTCACCTTGGCCACGAATGATAAATATGCTAAAGGAGCGATGGTCCTTGGGAAGTCCTTGCAGAACCACAAGACCTCCAAGAAGCTGGTGGTGCTCATTGGACCCCATGTGTCAGAACCGTCCAGGTACGCATCCCTTATTGTGTGGGTAGCAGTAAAGCTGGAGTATTGATGTTGAATAGTGGAAATGTTTTTTCATTTTTATTAATTTGTATGTTTGAATTAAAGGTGTGGTTGGCACGTTTGTGTAGCGGTTAGCATGTCCGCCTAACAGCAAATAGATGCTGGATTTAAGTCCCAAACTCACATGTTTCTGTATGGAGTTTGCATGGGTTTCCTCTGGATACTCCGGTTTCCTCCCACAGTCCAAAGACATGTGCTCCAGGCTAATTGGCTGCTCCAAATTGCCCTTGGGTGCATGTGCAAATGGCTGTGTTGACCCAGGATGATCTGATGAACTGTTCAGGATCTACCCATAATTCTCTTGGTGTTGGCTGAGCTCCAGCCTCCCTGTGACCCTAGGAAGACCCTAAAATTTTCTCAGAATGGTCATAAATAACTTGTGCCGATTATTTAACTGAATTTATCACTTGGTATACTGATTTAATGCTACGCCAATAGCCGAAAGCTCCAGTAACGCGTGCTGACCCAAATCGAGGAGGTGGACCTGTTGGTTTGGTCTGCTCAGGACACCTTACTTTAGAAATGCGACAGGATCTCAAACTTTTACAGGCACTGTACCCCGTGGACCACTGATGCAGTGAATACAGTTGTAAAAAGAAGCAGAAAACCCGACCGCAAGCAGCATTGCGACACGTGGGTGTAAGAGCGTATTACATAATTCTTGGTGTGCGCTTGAGACGACATGTTAAGTAGTAGTGATCGTTTATTCCTGATGTGTCACTTTGGCATCGTACATCCTGGAAAAACCGAGTTTAGTAACACTAGTGGAGAAAGTACTGAACCATAACCTTTATGCTACTTCCTGCTTTTTTTGGGTTGGGTGGGTGGTCTCTGTCTGTCCATAGAAGTTTGTGAGCACAACTCCCCCTAAACCTTGATGGAACCTTACACAGGTGTAGTGAACCGCCTGAAGTAAGATAATCCAGGTCTGATGTTTTTAAGGGAAGATAATTCAACAGTTAAATCATGTTGCAGGTGGGGGGTTCTCTGTCGGGCACTTGGTTTTAGTTCGGATATCTTGCAGTGCTTTGTGGAAGAAGTCAAGTTTCAAAGTTTAAATCCAACCAAATGTGCTGTAGATGCATCATCCGGATGTGTGGACTCCAGGTGTTTGGTTTCCATGTGTTTTTATTGCTGTGTAGTACGGATTACTTTGATTTGTGGTGGTAGAAGTAGTGTAATGACTCTGCGGGTGTGTTAGATTTATGTTACACTGGTGTGTAGCACAGAAATGGGAGGCATGTAAGGACTATTAGGAGACTTGTAGTATAAACTGTGTGTCCTTATTAAGTTTACTGCTGTAACTATAACCGAAATGTAACAAGCCATGATCGGAGATGGGGTGAGTCAGTGATTGTTGCGAATTCAGTGTTCTGAGCCTGAACGTGTGCGATAGTATTAAGCAATTAGCAGGAAGTTGCACATGAAATGCTTGAGTGATGTCCAGGTGTTGCTATTGTAAACGTCCCTGCCTTTACGTGCATGCTGTACTGTGCGTCACTCATCTTGTCATTTAGCTCATTCAGAACGGGCTGTTTGGTGGCTGTTGAATGGGTCGTGTGAGGGTTATTGGAGGAAATAATTGTTCATGTAGATGGAAACTTGGTTTGTGAGGGTTGGTACTCGTGAATTCGGTTGAGGCGTTTGCCACGCAGGATCAATCGTGGAAAGTGAAAAATCTATAGGGCGAGTAAAGTCATCCTGCTGGCAACCTGACAGATCTAATAGGCAAAAATCTAGTGTTCCTGACCAGTAAATATGAAGGAGGACTAGTAGTTTTGTAATTTCACTAGTCCTGTTGGTTGGTAGCTTAGTTTTGCTAAATTCCACCCCTGGCTTTGGGACTGAAAGCTTGCTGGTTCAATTCCCGAACCAGCAGGAGAAATGTGTGGTGGTGGAGGAGTGACTTCATGGCTGAAGTGCCCTTGAGCAAGGCACCTAACTTCCAACTGCCCCAATGTGTGTGACAGCCCACTGCTCCGTGTGTGTGTGTGTGTGTGTGTGTGTGTGCACGCGTGCTCACTTTAAATGGGTTAAATGCAGAAGTCAAACTTTCCCTTATGGAATTAATACAGTAGAAAATAAAAAAAAAAAAGGAACTACTTGGATTAGCATGTTGAGTATCTTTCCTCATTTTCATTGGGGTGTGTGTGTGTGTGTGGGGGGGGGTGTACAGGAGTTTTTACTGATCTACTTGGCCTGTGTTCTAGTGACCTGGTATCAGAATATATTCACTGATAATGAGTTCAAAGCTCTAAGGCGTGTTGGATAGGAGGGGCTGCTAAATACCCTACATGTAAATAAGTTCTTCAGTAATTATCGCCTCACCTGTTAAAGACACGATGCAGAACCATTCAAAGACGCGTCTGCCTACCTGCTTCAGGATGATCTAATTCTAGGACCTTCTGGTGGAGTTTAAATGGAGCAGGAGCTAGTAAGTGTTAGTGTGACAACTTTGAAAGGAAATAACACAGGCCAAGTTTGGCGGATGGATCCCCTTAGGAAGGTCTTGGTTGCCCTCGGCCTTGTTTCAAGGTCACCTTTTCGATGTTCTGCTTGTTAGTGATAACTTAAAAAGGAAATGCCTGGGACGGGTTCCCCTCAGAACGGTCTTGTGACTTTCCATTTTTTGAGAAATTTTGTCGAATGGTCCTGCCAGTGAGAGCATCAACACCTGTGGGGCGTTTTTCTTTTAAACCCAGAAAGGTTTTCTTCCCCATCATTACAGCTGCTGGAAGCCAAGGTCAGGGTTATCATGTGCTTCCACAGTGACCTGAACCAAGCCGGCCAACTGCGTCCGCTCACGTTGCGTAACGCGCTTGAGTGCCAGTCTTCCACAACTGACTGTTAAATAAACCACTTCTGTGAGGGCAAGACGTCTCCATGTAAGTGCAGGAGTGATGACCTTGCGAAATCGCCCTTGGTAGTAATGCGTTACGGTGCTCGTACAGGGTTTATTGATTTATTTTTGTGCTGCGATGCAGTTTTTTCCGGACATGCCCTTCTCTGGAGGTCTGTCTCTCTTGACTTGTTCCCTCACTCTTCCAAGTGGCTGTCTGTTAAATCTCACTCCATCTCCTGGAGTAATAACTCCCTCCTGAGATGTCGACTTGGCCTTTGGTGTCAGGGAGTCCCTCAAGGGAGGGTGGCCAACACTCCTGAATGTAAGAGCCCTTTCTGGTAGGTATCTGGTGTCATCTTTTGGTCCGCGGTAGTACTCCTGTCCAGAGAGCTGGTTCTGCTACGGTGCTTTTGAGTCAGGATTTTGTTCTGTTCTAGTTTTCAGTGAACTCGGATGATTTAACAGGCTTCATCAGCTGCACTGTATTGCATTTTCTTTCCACTTTTTTTGCGTTACTGAGTCGGTTTGTGTGCAACATCCTGTGTCACTTTTACAGTCTGCTCCCTCTCAGTTGTCTTGGTGAGTTTTGGTTAGCACTGATCTACTAATCTGCATCCTGTTAATGTTAAACCCCATTCACCTTCAGCTTTCACAGCAGCTAATCTGGATTTTAAACTGCGTAATCCATATTTAACCAGAGCTCCGCCTTTCTGGAGCTAATATTCCTCTGGGTTTTGGGAAACGGATGATTTCGAGTTTGTAGAAAGTGGTCTGAGGGTTAGAGAGCATTTATGTCCATATAGAGAGCCAGCACACGTGTGTGTGTGTGTGTGTGTGTGTGTGTGTGTGCGTGCGCACATACACTCATCCAGTCAAGTAGGGAGGCAGGTTTTCTTGACACTTCTTGAAATCACACCATCAGAACATGTAAAAAGGAGCTTTTTCCTGTTCTCAGGAGGCTGCGTACCCTCTGTGCTGTCGCATGCACAATAACGAAGCGTTTCCAGGCTAATCACATAGACCTTAAGGTTCTGTTTCAGGGTGTCCTCTGTTCTCACTGCCTAGCTTCAACTTTTGGGATCCTTGTATCTTTTGGTTTGAATGGATCAAAATGGTGTACTTGTACATGTTAATTGTGCCTTAATGACATCATTCATGGACTGTTCTTAAAAAAGCTGCCCAGAAAACGGTTGAAACGGAAGCTGTCGGCCTAAAATCTGGCAAGCAGTTAATGTGCCATCATCAACCTAAACACAAGACCAGACAAATCCCTCATGATGTGTCTTTACGTGGCCGCCATATTACCAAGAACTAAAATCTGCTGTTCCAGTAAGATGAGTGTTGGATGTTGTGTTTCAACCTGCTCCAACAAGGGAAAGTACGTCTAAAGCACAAGGAATAGCATTTCACCTGTAAGTATTGTATCTACAGAATAATAATTGCGTTCTTTATGAAAGTCCAATATTTGTTGAATTTTATTTGTATCATGGTATTTTACCAGCTCGTGTAACGATATGACTCCAATAAAGTGCAAAATGAAGCTGAATTTCTCAATCCTGCAGCTTGTTTCCATTTATAAAGCCTGGTTATCGAGTGTAAACCAGTCTCTGGTAGGATGGTGGCAACTCTGGCACATTCCGAATACACGTGATATACCAATTTGGCCCGGTCTTGTGTTGATGTCAGAGTGCTGTCGTCGTCTTTAACCCGTTGGAAAAGGGAATGGGGATACTGAACCAGTGCGGCGTATAAATCTTTCTCTGGGAGTCCACGGCGTAAGCTCAGATTCTTCTATACACCAGGTCAACTACACTTCGGTTAAACACAGTAACTGCTAGTTGTTTGGGTTGAGTCTTTCACCAGTAGGCTGTGGTTAGAAGTTTGTGCCGGGTTGTAAATTTAAAGCAAGGATGGAAGCGGTTAATTTTTTTTTTTTATCAATCTAACGCTCACGTGAAAAGGGGAAACTATACGTGACCCACTCCAGCATAATACAGATTAAGTCGCAAGGTCATGTTTTGTCCGAGCCGATGTAAGTTGAAAATGTGGTATCGCCAAAAATACATCCTTCAAAGCACAATCTTCAACATGACCACAAAAACACGGGTATTTCTCCTGGCTCTAGAAATTCCCTTGACGCAAGTATTGACGGCATCTTTTTCTTACCCTCGTCTACCATCAGAGCAAAATAAAGTGAGATCTCCTGGTTTTAATGCCACACGAATTCATTCCAACACAGTAGCAGCAATGTCAATTCCGCCCATTGATATTTCGTTACTGACCCGGTTCTTGATGCTTATCCCCTCTCAGGTTGTACTCATTTCTTTTCCCTCATGATCGCGTGCGAGAGATCAAGAAATCCTTTGAACCTCTCTTGCTCTTTGCATGAGAAAGCAATCTGGTGTGAGGCTGACGTGCATACCAGGTCTTTGAGATTACTGTCCCTTTTCAGTGTTACATTTATACAGTATTCAGTAATTTATTTTACTCCTTGACCTTCCAAACTATTTTTTGAGTATGTGAGTACATCTTGGGCAGCAACATGTGCCAATCAGATCCTGTCCAATATTTAAAGCTGGGAATAGTCATCTAGAAAGTGACCATAGGCTTATTTATTTATTTAACATTTTTCAGATGTTATTGTTTGCTCCAAGTTTGTGAACAAGTTAAAGATGGGCTTGATAAACTTTTAACTGGTATGTTCTGGAAGCCCTGCCCACTTCCCCTTGTCACACTGTCAATGTGCAGAGGCTCCCTCAGGCCACCAATAAAATTTGTTGGCGTTCTTAAGCTCCTGCAAGTGCAGTTTGGTGGTGTGTGTATATAGGGTTCCGGTAATCACAATGATTCACAATGAAGGATTTTTATGAAACTTTACCCAGTTGAAGTGTACCGCATGAAGTAAAATCATCCGGGTCTAACGTTTTGGTTTATCTGGGTGGGTTGTATATTCTGAGTTTACTCGCCGTTCCAGTTGACTTTGCTGACGTTTATTTTGTGTTAAGTCTGATATCGATTAGGGAATGTAATACAGATTCCTAAGAGAAGTGATCAGTGTCTTCAGAATCTTTTCCGTTGAGGTTTTCGTCTAATTAAAATCTGGCATGTGACAGTTACTCAGGACTCGGTTGTGGCCTTGCGACTATTTTGGTGATGCATGTTTAGGTCATTTACCACATGACTTATAGAAAATGAAATCATGAGCAGCAAGAAATCTAACTAGCACAAGCCTGGTGCACTGTTCGGTATTGCATTATTGTCTCTGCAGCCTTAACTTTAAATACAAATCCTGATTTTATATTTATAAAAAAACAAACCCTCATGAGTAAGGGAGAGATACCAGTGTTGGGTTGAGCTGAGTTTTTATCCTCTACAGGGCAGTGCTTCAGACGCTGTATGATGAGGTCAGGCTGGTGGACGTGTTGGACAGTGGGGACACCGCGCACCTGGCCATGATGCAGAGACCAGACCTGGGAGTGACCTTCACGAAGCTTCACTGCTGGACCCTCACACACTACTCTAAATGTGTGTTCATGGACGCAGACACTATGGTGAGGGTCGGAATAAGACCGGGCCGGCCAAGCTGAGCCGTTTGTGTGGATTGCTGTCTTGCACAGCTGGTTTAATCATAGGGTCTGTGTTAACATCAGAAAGGTTCTGTAGTCATTCTTATCTTGAGTGATGGTTGTCTGTGTGTGTGACCTTTTTACTTAACCAACATTAGTTTATGTGGTGTATCAATGTCATGTGACACCAGTGGGACATCATGACCGAGATGGGGAACACAGAGTCTGGCCCCAAGTGGAGCGCTGTTAAGTGCTGAGCTCATTACATGAGACATTAGACAAACGGCACGTTTTTTTTTTTTTTTTATTCTTATACTGAGTAGCAGCTGAAAAGTTTTCCGGTGCTCAGCTGAGATCTCACCACAGTACACGCTGATGTATCTGATCACATCAGCTATACTGTACCTATCAATGTCTCTGGAGAACAAGGGGATCATGTCTAGTCGTTTTGAGAATGCAGTCCTGTCCTAAGTCGAGATGTGGTGATAGTTGATCTGTCTGGGGTAAGATATACCCGTTTTCGGATTTAATTATTCCTTTTTTTTAATTTTCGGACACCAGTGGTGCACCAAAGTATGAATTTATTTTTTTAACTAATCCTAAACCACCACAGCTGCTTCCCCACCTCCCCCAGAAACACAGATTTTTGAGCTTGCCTGTTTGACTTCCTCCTCCCATTTATTGTCTTTTCGCTGTGTGCCCACTCTGCTCTGATTGGTTGCCTGAAAGCTCAAGGCTCAGTGTGCAGGGAAGGGAGGATGGGTCAGCTAATCAGAAGGCCCAGCGTCACCCTCTAATTTGCACCCCCCACCCACACAAGTGGAGGCAAACTTTGTGCTTACCGAACATCCCAGATGGAACACTTAAACATGCACTAACCTCATTATTTGATGCTCGGGTGTTTAACATGGATATTGAACATGAAACAGTGTTCTATGGGTCAAGCATGCCCCGCGGGGGGGGGGGGG
>JAQMYF010000001.1:5799630-5830512 GCA_030014195.1 Neosilurus mollespiculum
GCCCTCGCCCAGAGTCGGCTGAGATGGGCACCAGCCTCCCCGCGACCCTAATTAGGATTAAGCGCTTCAGAAAATGACTGAATGAATGAACATTTTCAGGAGTAAACTGGGACAGGTGCCAAAACTTTTGTAAAAATGAAATATTCCTTAAACAGCTGCCTTCGCTAACATTTAATATGATGCATTTATTTTAACGGAAATCCTTAGTGAACTGGGATTTAGATATTTTCCATTAATCTGTCCATCCATCCGCCCGCCTGCGAGGTCTGGATCAAATCCCGTATATCCTCTGTACTCTTACACCTGAGTGGTCTGTATCTTTATTCCGACTCTGTACGTGCGTTTGAATCTTGGTGTAGAACGTGTTTGGAGCTCGTCAGTATGAAGGTGTGCAGTTGTGGTCTGAGAGATGAAAGAGGAAAGGGGATGGTGTTGAGTTTGTGAAGTGGTGTCGACACACAGGAGCAGGCTGGCGAGGGGGCGGCGGAACTGGAGAACATGCACTCTGACCGAATGAAGGTGGTGCAGCTGGACGTGTGCAGTGACGAACAGGTCTCTGATGCTGCGGACTTCATTAGGGCCAACCTGGAAAACCCAGAGAAAGGTGGGTGTCAACACTAACTACCTGACACAACATTATGCTGTATATACGTACTATATGTACTATACTGGCACTGGGCAGCAATACGCCCTCTTTGAAAATCGGACAGATCTTTTGCTAGTGGTGTTCGCGGCATAGCTAGTTACTATAACTGCTATATCTCTTTACTAGATATAGGAATATAAACCCTGACCGGGGAGTCAGGAGCCCATCTAGCCACAGAGAGTTTATTTCAAGACTAAGACCAGCTCAGAATTAAACAAAGTGTTGATGTAAAATATTTTATTATTTTAAAAGTATTTTTGTGCTGTTGGTTGCCCCATGCAGGTCTGTGGGCCGTGGTGAACAACGCTGGTGTCTCCATGTTCGGGGAGGTGGAATTCACAACAATGGAAACGTACAAGCAGGTGTCAGAGGTCAACCTGTGGGGAACGATCCGAGTGACCAAAGCCGTTCTCCCTCTCATCCGCCGAGCTAAAGGTACGAAGCGTGCTCAGGTATACACTGGGTTATCAATAACAGGGGGGGGGGGTAGTGTATCCTCACTTTGTGTATCCTCACTTTGGATGGGTTAAATGCAGAGCTAAATTTCCCCTCCGGGATTAATACAGTAGAGCAAAATCAAAAAAGAACCCTTGAAGAACCTTTGAAGAACCCTTCTGTAAGTGCATTTGACTTGGGACTCTACATGTCTTGGTTCTTGAGACACTTCAAGGGCTCTTTAATGGATCTTAGCCTCCAAAAGAGCTCAACTTGGATGAATTTCTGATAACATTATTCAAGAAATCACCAGGAACCCTGAAAGGTTGTAGGAACCTTATAACAGTGTAGCCCGTCATTGTTTTCTAGTAGAACCATTTTTGTGAACGTGAAGAACTCCATGATTATCCAGTGAATCCTTGAAGAATCTACCTCTCTAAGAATGTGTGTCTTGGTACATTCTTAGAAAACACGGGTTCTTTAACTTTTCACTGGATAATAAAGGGCTTTTCCCTCCTTAGAAAGTTCTACTTGGAAACCTTCTAGATATAAATGCTTTTCGTGAAGCATCCAGGAGCCCGTAAAGGCTTAAAACTCCAAATTATCAGCAGTTATGTTCTTAATGCTGACTACCTGTCAGATATTTATCTTATTTAGAAAATGTCTTGGTTCTTAGCACGAGTCCACTCGTCAAATGGTTCATTAGTGGTTCTGAGGCTTATAAAGGTGGCTCTACTCCGAAACTTCTGATAGAACTAATTGGTGCTAGGTTCCACAGAGAACCTTTAAGGGTTCCTGGTTTCTACACCAGTGTTTTTGCTCATACAGGGTTCAAACGAGAATGCTTTTAAGTAGCGAAGAAGTCTTAATTACCCATGAATCCTTGAAGAACCCTTTTATAGGAGCATGTATCGTGGAACTTGGTGCACTCTTAGAATAAAAGGTTCTTCCATGGTTCATTGTGCAATTAAGGGTTCCAGACGTCTAAAAAGATCTACTCTGAAGCCGTTTAGATATGAACACTTTTCCAGAAGCAGGAAATCTTAAAGGTTTCTGAGAAAGTGTACAACCTCCAAATTATTTAATGACTTATTTAATTATAAAATTATTTGTTATGTTTGCTACAATGCTGAGTACCTGTCAGATATTTATCTCCTTTAGTAAATCAGCCTTGGTTCTTGGTACACTCCTTAAAAACGGTTCTTAGCTTTCTAAAGTAGTTTTAATTGGAAACCTTTCTGATAGAACACATCGTTGGTAGGTTTCTTGGAGAACCTGTAAGGGTTGCTGGTTGTTTCTGGACCAGTGTTTTTCCTCACAGGGTTCTGAGAAGAATGCTTTTTTTTTTTTTTTTTTTTAATATATAGAAGTTGAGAACTCTCAACTCACTGCTTTTTCACAATCCCCCCAGTTGCAGGTTCTGGGAAGGACGTGGGCTCATCCAGTGTCTAACAACAGTCGCTGCTATTAGTGTAGACGAGGTGCGACTAGACCTGTTCGCCAGTAACCTGAAACCATTCAACTCAGCTCCACCAAAGTAGGCAGCCCTCAGTGAACATTCAAAGCTTACAGCGCATCAGGCTGAGGTCATCTGGGGTCAAGCAACAATATCCAATCCAGAAACAAGCAGTCCTGCCAACTGGGGGTGGACACAGACAGGGGAGGCGTGGAGCATATGTTGGACGACACTTCCACCAATTGCAGCCAGCTGTCAAGAGCTGACCAAGTGTTACTGTATGAAAGACTGCAACCGGAGATGCAAATGCTTTCGCTCAGGACTTTCCTGTACTGCTGTCTGCATCTGTGTGTGTATGAAGGGTAGTAAATGAGAGATCTATTACGAGTTCCTTATGAGTGCTAGTGTAATATGAGTTTGACGTGTTATTATAGGTCTGAATGTTTGTTTGAGTTTTATTTTACTGCTAAGAGGGTCAGTCTGAATAAATCTGTGTTTTGAGTCAAAACTGTGGTTCCTTCCGGCAGCGTCAGCCCATGCCCTATTTTAAAGTGTGCGTGAGGTTTACAACTCTAGGCACGCTCAGGCATGTCGCCTTTCTGATTGGCCGTTCTAGCCTGGTAGTGACGCCGGCTCGTTGGATTGGCTGGGCTGCGTCACTGACTCCGTGCATCGAGACACGTTATCGGCCGGTGCTGAGCTGCACAGACAACAATCACAGGAATCACGGAAAACGTTTCTTAAACCAACTGACGACAGGAAAGCCGAGTCGGCAAAACGTTAGCTGCTTAAGCCATTTAGGATTCATCGTCACACTCATCTCTGGCAGCGTTCTCGTCCTCAGAGTCACTAGAATGTGACGTCTCACTGTCTCCACAAAACTCCTCCCTCTCTAGTTCAAATAGGTCGCCAATGTATTGACGTCATTTCCAGGGGAAAAAATGACTGCTAACCATTGGTTCAGCGCCCGCTAGTAATCCACGGGATAAAATCACCCAGTTTTGTGCTTTTTATGGTCATTTATGTTAAAATATGCGTCTTTATTGCTTAAATGTATTACTTACACACATATTAGGCTGTAAGGATGACCAGTACCTCTTTAAAACATGGAAACAGACACCAAGTTCATTCAAATCAATAACGCACATCAAGTTTTATATAGATAATCATTTTCGAAGGACGTTTCAGTGGCCATCTTGAAAAAATGTCCGCCATCTTGAATTTCTAATGGCCAATCGGACAGACTTGATTTGACACTTAACCCCCAGAGAATAGATATACCAAGTTTCATGCTTGTACCATCATATGCATGTTTTTTCTTTTATCTCTACAAGGAAGTGTTCAATCAAAAACGTTTCTGGTAGAACCCTTGGTTATCCAATGAAATCTTGAAGAACCTATAAACTATGTCTCGGTCCTTGGTACACTTGTATACTCTAAAGGGTTCACTGGATAATTAAGAGTTCTTAGCCTCTTGAAAACGTTCTCCTTGGAAGCCTTTCTGAGGGAAACAACCCGAAAACCTTAAAGGTTCTACATGAAACCCTACAACAAAGTGATCCATCACAAATTACCCCAAAAGGAACGAAGCCTTGGAAGATAAGAACTTTTATTTATACTGTAAACGTGCCGAAAGAACCCTTGAAGAACCCTTTTCTAAGAACATGTGCCTTGGTATACGGAGCACTGTTAAAGGAAAAAGGCTTTTGAAGGGTTAATGAAGGGTTCATGTGCAAGTGTGTGTATTTAGAGGTTTAACTCAAGTAGACAAACTGCTACGGCACGTGATGGACTCGATGGTCTTTAGGGGTTTATTGGATACTTAAAGACCAGTAACCTTAAAAAGCTGTTCTATTTACAACCCTTTCCATCTCATATAAACTGATATATATCTATACATAATGTAAATTTTTTTTTATTGAGCTATTTTGAAAATTAAAAAGCATGCTACGCTTGTGTTACAGGACGTGTGGTGAACATAGCCAGCATGTACGGCCAAATGGGAAACGCTCTGCGCTCTTCCTACTGCATCTCTAAGTACGGCGTGGAGGCCTTCTCTGACTGCCTCAGGTACGAGATGAAGGCCTGGGGGGTCAAAGTGTCCGTTATCGAACCAGGGAACTTCATCGTGGCCACGGGAATCATGACGCGCGACTTTGTGGCTTCCATGGCTGAGAAGCTATGGAAGGAGGCGCCCCCTGGTGTTCAGGAGGACTATGGAAAGCCCCACTTCGAGCACTACATGGCCCTGATGCGCTCCTACTGCAACAGCGGCCAGCGTGACATCACTCCCGTTTTGGATGACATGACGGATGCCATCGTATCCAAACGGCCATACACACGCTACACGCCCATGGAGCCGTACTGGTGGATTCGCACTCTGGTCATGATCCATCTCCCGGGAGCCATTTCAGATCGCTTGTATTTCTGAAGCGTTCCCGTTCCTCCCTCTTTTCTCAACATACTGACTGAATCTTAAACGCTGTGATGTCACAATAATTATCATCACACTTTGCTTACAATCCATCCTTAACATGCTGCTGATCATTATATTCCACATGCATAGCAAACGATTCACGTTTATATAACAACCCGCTGAGCTCTGTATTTAGGCTACTGACATTTAAGTGACATCTGTCTGTCAATCACACCAGCGTTTTTTCCGCCCTGATCTGTAGTATATATGGGAATATCGTGGACATTAAACTCGACAAGTGATTTCCTAAAGCTAGGATCTCACGGAGCAGTGAATGCTGATGAAAGTAGCAAAGTCGGGGTTCGTAAAAGGTTGCTAAACGGTTCGCTAAACAGGTTCTAGGGTCATGGTCAAAATTTCTTTGCAAATGTATTTTTCCGCAAACAGCTGTAATTGTTTAGTGCTCTTTTTGGTTTGCCTAGTAACCAACACAACGGTGGGAAGGGTTTTCTCACCTTTTTTTATAGCGTTGAGTCCATCCATCATTCTTGTTGTTCTTTCCTTCTCTTCCGTTGTAGGATTTCGGCAGCAGAAGCCAGACAAAGCAATTGCTCCTCAAGGTTGTAAAGGTCCCCCTTTTTTATAGGGTTAGGTGGTTCAATCCCAAGATTCGCCTGATGTTTTACCAGGAGTTGGCAAAATGTCCCAAACGTTCTCAAACAGAGTAAATAGTTGCAAATCATCATAAACGCTGTCACGAACAGCTGCTAATGTTCGCCAACTGTCTTCTGCAAACATTCGGGTGGATATTATCGCTAATTATCGCTAAGTCAGAATCATCAGAATCAGAACACTTTATTGACGTCACTAATGACAGAGGCGTTCCCCGATTTTCACCAGAATTCGTCAGAAGAATTCGCTGCTCCAGGAGATACAGGCTTACAGGTAGAAACAGAAAAGCACTCAGAGATCGTAGGCTCAAATCACCAGTCTGAGGAAATGAATAGTGTTGTCCTCTGAGTGTGTTCCACTGTGCCATGTGATGCAGCACAACCAGAACCCAGAAAAGATGAAGATGGCTGGCATCACACATAGAAGAAGAAGCATGTCACAGACTCCCAGTTAGTACTATATATATATATAATCTACAATAACTAGAAGGGTACTCAGAGTGGAAGGTACCTCCATCATGCAGCATTGATAATGTAGCAAATGGGCTCTATAAAGGTACTGGGGTTAATTACCCATGTGCTCAACTTATGGTACACTTTATAGTACATGGATGTGACCAAGTTAGTGAAAAAAACTGTCTCATTTGAAGGTTTTGACCTTTCAAGGTCACTCAAGGTCAAAGGTGATTGTCTTGTTTGCATGCCCATGTAAGGTTTCCTGTTAATGTTTTGTAGCGGTATGCTTATCGTCACTCGTATTTAAAGTTAGACTAGCTCTATCTCCAAATCTTTGTGACCTTGCTATGAACTTGACCTTTGACCTTGACATTCACAAATCAAAAACGTTCTGGGAAACCAAGTTTCATGAAAGTCTATGCATGCATTAGATGTAATTACAGTACTTGTTTGTGTGCGAGGCAGGTCTGTGTTTCGCATCTGCCCCTAGACTTTAATTATAAGTGAGTTTTATTTAATTAAAGTGGACCTGTGGCGAATTAGTGTTACTAGCTATTTAAAACGATCACCTATAACAGCGGTTCCTTCCGGCAACATCAGTCCGTGCTGGTTTTCAGAGTGTGTGCCAGGCATGCCCAGAGGCATGTTGTCTTTCTGATTGGCCGCTCCAGCCTGGTAGTGACACGCATTCGTTGGATTGGCTGGGCTGATTCACTGAGCCGTGTAGCCTAACACATTATCAAACGACGAGCGCAGAAATCACGGAAAACATTTCTTATTGTTCCTAAACCAACTGACGACAGGAAAGCCGAGTTGGCAAAAAACTTGAGCTGTATAAGCCATTTTGAATTTACCGTCACGCTGATCTCTGGCAGCGTTCTCGTCCTCGGAGTCACTAGAGTGTGCTGACGTCACTTCCGGGGGGAAAAACGACTGCTAACCTCTGCAGTTCAGCACGCCGCTAGTAATCCACGGGATGAAATGACCAGTTTTGTGCTTTTTCCATACACACAAATTATGCTGCGAGGATGACCAACATGGTGGTGGATGTTGACCACTGGCGTATTCCTTTAATATCATTGATTAATAATCACAGTTACGACACTCGGCTTCATTTGTACATTTACAGATCAGTCACTAATCACTGCAGCAGTATCACTTACCTTAACAGAGCAGATCAGTGTTAGAAGTAATTATTGAGATGATACGCTCAGTACTCACTCTCTTCCTATCTGTATATATAAATATATAAAGATATATATATGTATTTTCATAAAACACGAGGAGCATATAAAGGGTTCCCTTTGACGTCGGTTACCTGGCGTGGTCGTACAGGGCTGCGTTTTTGCACTTGGGGAGGATGTGGATCTGTGTGAAGTGCCTGCGGTCTCTTTGAGAGCACCTGCCTCAGCTTGAAGAGTACAGACCACCACTAGGTAAAACAGGATGCTTGTGGCTGTGCCCAGACTTCATCAGAAGAATTATGTAGCAGTTTGTGCAACATAATATAACGAAGTATTGATGAGCCCTATGAGTGTATATAATGAGGCGGATCACTCAGTGGGCCTCGTTGAGCACTTGAGATCTTTTAGTGTAGTTATAGAGTGTGGAAATGTTATTATAAGACAATCGCCAAGTGAAATATCACACCAGATTTAAAAAAGGAGGGTCACTAATGCTATTTTTTTAGAGAATGTGTGAAAAAAGGCTGAAGCTCACAGTGAGCCGAATGCAAAACGGTGTTCAAACTCTGAAAGAGTGCCTTCTAATTTTATGGGGTGCCATTACTTATGTTTTTATGGACTTGTTCTGGAATCCCTTCCTGTCTTAATTCCCCTCCAAATGATTTACAAATAAATCCAACAATATCCACTTTGACAAATGAGTGGCGTTTTCTTCTGGAAGGAAAAAGCTGCCGTAGAGATACCATCAGCAAGTATGAAGTGTTTCTGGTTCGGCCACTAGAGGGAGCTGCTGCACCACTGCGAAAACAGAAACTGTTGTGATTTTTGATGCGTCGATGTTGAATACTTTCATTATGATGTGATTCTAAAGCTGCTGCTATCACAGGTGTTCGACTTTTCCTCAACCACCCCATCTGAATCAGCTTTCCTTCTTACTCACTCACCCATTTCGCAAATCCTATTAGGGGCGCAGGGAGGTTGGAGCCTATCTCAGCCAACACTGGACGAAGGCGGGGTACATCCTGAACAGCTCATCAGTCCATTGCAAAGCCAGATAACGCTCATGGGTAATTTGGAACAGCCAATTAGCCTAATGCACGTTTTTGGACTGTTGGAGGAAACCAGAGTACCCAAAGGAAACCCACACGCAAGCACACGGGAGAACATGCAAACTCCACACAGAATCGCCCTCGCTGAGCCCAGGACCTTCTCTCGTTTTACCTCTTATTTAAAGAAAATGATGGAATCATTATTAATATTTAAACTGAAACCCAAAAATACTGAGGCTCATACACCACTGCTCAGACTCGCACACAATAAAGTACACACAGTCTATCTCAGGTACGCAGACAAACTTTCGTTGAGCAAAAAAATACAAGACATGAACTCATTAAACGGATGTTTAAACTAATCAGACAGGTGATACAAGAAGTAAGTAAGGCTAAAGGCTCTCCAAGAAAATATTTGCGTGTGCAATTTTTTTGGAAGGAGTCTCCAGTGTTAGCACTTTGTACCAGCAAGTTAGTTTTCAGGACAGAAGAGTCGGAGCTTCACGGTCTCTCTGGAATATGATGAGTCTGGTTTGAAGTAACTGTATAGAAGAAGAAGAAGAAGAGGCTGATGAAAGGACGAACGACTGTTCTATCTCGCTTATACTAGAGGTAAGTTGTCTGGCAGACGCTCCAGGACATTAAATGTAAATGCAGATGGATAAAAATTAACTCCGCCTTTTATTACACCATGCTGTCGCTGATGATGACATTTTCTCTCTCTCGATCTATCTATCTATCTACCCATCTCTCTGTTTGTCCATCACTTAAAACTTTCAGATTGATATACAGTAATAGGTTTTCTTTCACAAGCACGAACCCCAAACTTCCTTTGTTTACTAAGAGCATTACACCCATCCATGTTTCAAGCAGGTGACCCAAGCCATGGAGGTGTTACAGGACTGGGGCGAGTTATTTGGGTAACGGATCACCTATTATCTAGTACAGTGATAGTAAGTAGAGGTCGTAAGCTAAAAAGGATGAAGATGATGAAATCACAGTGTATATAAAGGCTTGTTGTCATCACTGCAGCCTTAAAAGTCTCCTGTAGATGGCAGACTTCATCTGTTTACACACAACTCAGGATACGGCGACCAGGTACAATATTCATTCCCTCATCCATTTGCCGAACCATTTACTCCTACTAGGGTCACGGAGAAGCGGGAGCCTATCTTAGCACACTCTGGGAGAAGGCTTTGCACATCCTGAACAGCTCACAAGACCATCACAGGGCCAACACACACCATGTACATTCACACTCGTACCCAAGGCTGGTTCGGAACAGCAAATTTTTGTAGTTAGCAGGTCCTCCTCACAGCAAGAAGATCCTGGGTTCAAGTCCCAGGCTCGGCAAGGGTGTTTCTGGGTGGAGTTTGCATGTTCTCCCCATGCTTGCGTGGGTTTCCTTTATGTACCCTGGTTTCCTCCCACAGTTTAAAGACATGCCCATTAGGCTAACTCGCTGTTCCAAATTGCCCCTAGTTTGAACGGTTGTGTGTGTGTTGGCCTTGCAACGGATTGGTGAGCTGGTCAGGGTGTTCCCCAAATTCACCCACAGTCGGCTGAAATAGGCTCCATGTTCACCTTGATTCTAGTGGATTAAGTGGTTCAGGAAATGAATGTCTGGGTAAATAAAACTAAATTAGTTTGTCATTCAAATGATTCAGCACCTTCTGACAAATGAGAAAAGAGAAAAGAGGACGACGATACACTTGAAGCCACACAAACACCTCAATTTGTCGTTTCTGCTACGGAGAATGAGGCCCCAGGTGAATAATATCGGCTCAGTGGTGGCCCCAAGTATAAATAATAAATCTATACACTCTGTAGAGTTTATAAAGTTGGATTGTATTGCAGAATAAACCCCATCTAACTACGTCCTTCATTATAGTCTGATTTGAATCTGAAATTGATACTCCAGAAGGAAATCCGAGCTTAGCTTTTCCAACACCGTCTCTCTCCGCTACTGCATCACTCTCACTCACTTCCCAAACCGTTTAATCCTACTAGGGTCGCAGGGAAGGCTGGAGCCTATCTCAGCCGACACTGGGCGGAAGCAGGGTACACCTAAAACAGCTCACCAGACTATTGCAGGACAACACACACACACACACACACACACACACAACCATTTACATTCATACTCACACCTAGGGGCAATTTGGAACCGATAATCAGTGTAATGTGCATGTCTTTGGTCTGTGGGAGGAAACCGGAGTACTTGGAGGCAAGCACAGGAAGAACATGCAAACTCCACACAGGAACGCACGGGAATTGAACCCAGGACCTTCTTGCTTTGGGGCAGACGTACTAACCGCGACACCACCGTGCTGAACCTGTATTATCTCAAAATCAGGAAGTCCTGAACCACTAGATCAAATTCATATCAGTTACCTAGCAACCTGTACAAAGTGCTGATTTATTTAAATTGAAATTAATAAAACGTTCGGCAGTATACAGCCATTATTTTTAAGCCATACACCGTACAGTGCACAACGTATGGAAGTTATTTTACATACTACTCATTTACATAAACCGAAATCCGCTTCAGTGCCGCCGCCGAGACTCTTTTTGTCTTCACATCAGCTTCTATAAGGATTTCAGTCATTATACAGTATCTTGAGAGTACAAATAAAGATGACGCTGTTATGCTAGCTAGCATTAACAA
Organism: Neosilurus mollespiculum; assembly: GCA_030014195.1. Lineage (NCBI taxonomy): Eukaryota > Metazoa > Chordata > Actinopteri > Siluriformes > Plotosidae > Neosilurus > Neosilurus mollespiculum. The sequence goes on from JAQMYF010000001.1 coordinate 5,810,612, forward strand.
GTAAGCTAATGATGGATTTCAAGCTAAGAAAATATCCAGGCTTCGGTTATCAGTACAAACAAAATCTTAAGAATAGAATGTTTCGAAGAAGGCAGGGTGGCGAAGGTGACATCCACCTCACATCAAGAAGGTTCTGGGTTCGAGTCCCAGGCTTGGCGAGGGCATTTCTGTATGGAGTTGGCATGTACTTGCACAGGTTTCCCCCTGGTATGCTGGTTTTCTCCCACAGTCCAAAGACTTGCACATTAGGTTCATTTACATTCATCCATCCATTTACTTGTGATTATCCGAGATCAGGTCGTGGAGGCAACAGATTTTAGTGGGGAACCCAAGAACCCAGGCAGCCCTCTACCTAGCAACACTCTTTAGCTCCTCCTAGGGAATCCCAAGGCGTTCCCAGGCCAGACGGGGTATATAATCGCTCCAGTGAGTTAAGGGTCCACCCCATGGCCTCCTACTAGTTGGACTTGCCTGGAACACCTCTACAGGGAGGCAACCAGGAGGCATCCTAATCAGATGCCCGAACCACCTCAACTGAAACCTTTCGATAACTGTTCCAAATTGCCCCTTGGTGTGAGTGAATGTTTGTGTGTGTGTGTAGCTTTGCGATGGACTCGCGAGCTGTTCAGGGTGTACCCTGCCTTCACCCAGAGTCAGCTGAGATAGTCTCCAGCCTTCCTGCGACCTTTCTAGGATTAAGCGTTTCGGTGGATGGGTGAGTAGAAGGTTTTGGAGGATTCTGGTTTGGATGCTTTATTCTGATTGGTCAGAAGGATGATTAATTGACTATTATTTGCCGATGATGAGGAGGATATAGCGGAATAGTATTCCATTGCTACTCAATTCAGCAACATCCAGCTTAAAGCTGATTATTGTAGTATATACTAAACAGGAACATAAAAAGAAAACCAAAACAAGGTTGTTTTTTTTAATAGTTTTTTTTTTTTTTTTAAGTTTCTGGCTCATGCTTCTTTAACCCTGCTTATATGCAGTAAGTCGATCCCACTCACTGGGATCCATACCCCACTTCGACACAGAGTACTTCAGCAGCTCACTGTGCCTCTTCTTTGGAGGACCAACTGGGCTAGAGCCATACGAAAGCTGGGAGAAGTACAGGTGATGATAATCCAGTGTTCTACAGATGTGTCCAGCCCACCTGAGTCGATGGAGGAGAACGACTGACCTCAGGCTGGTAGATGAGGCTCGATTGAGTGTGGAAGCATTTGTTACAGTTTTGCCACTTGATGTGTAGAATTCGTCTCAAGCATTAACACGAAATATGACGCATCTTCGATTCATGTTTACACTTTAGGGAAGTCTGTTGGGCTTTTTGCACCCGGACCTTCTGGCTCATCAGGCCGGAGCTTATTACTGGTTTCCGTAGCGTGACACGATTAGGAGTGAGCAGTGGTGGCTCACTGGTGAAGGCTATGGGTTCCTAATCAGAAGGTTGAGAGTTCAAGCCCCAGTCCCAGCAATCTGTCACTCTTGGGCCCTTGAGCAAAGCCCTTTACCCTCATTTTCTCAGTTGTATCAATGAGGTAAAATGTAAGTCACGCTGGATAAGGGCGTCTGCCAAATACCCAAAATGGAAATGGGGTTCAACTCCTCCTGGATGGGACACTAGTCCATGGCAGCTTACCTTCCCAGTATTTTTACTGGTACCCATTTATACTGCTGGGTGTACAGAAGCACACTTGTGGTTAAGACCGTGCCCAGGCGTCTTATCATTGTGGGGGTCTAACAGGGATTCAAACCCAAAACCTCTCGATCACAAGCCCAGCCCCCTAACCACTACACCACCGGCTCCACTTTATTGCTTTATCATGTCAAGAATCACAAAAAAAAAAAAAAAAAAAAAAAAAAAAAAAATCTTGAATTTGATTAAATTTTCCATCCGCGTCTGTGTTGATCGCCATCTTCATTGATGATAGTTCCGCACTCTCGCCAGCAGATGGCGTGCGTGCTATGTTTACGCTCTTCAGGACATTGCGGCCAATGCAGGGGTCATTGCCTCTCCCACTCTGGGGTAAACAAGTGGTTTTAGAATGAAATCTTGGCTGATACAGTTTTATTTCCAAGAGAAACGCTGTAATTCATCTAGATTTATATTTACAGCATTTGGTAGACGCCCTCATCCATGACGAGCATTTTTAAAATGTACTTTATATAACTAAGCGGTTGAGGGTTAAAGGCCCAACAGTGTCAGCTTGGTGGTACTGGGGCTTGAACCACTGACCTGCTGATCAGTAAACCAGAGCCTTAACACTGAGCCACCAGTATTACCCCCCATTACACCGAGTGAATGAATAGATACCTTAAAGCATTACAGAAGCAGGTCAGCAGAGCTCTGTACACTCCGCGAGCTTAAGCGCTGTGCTTTACACTCCTTCCGTTTGAGTTTACACACTACACAGAAACATAGGAAAAAACGAACTAAAATCAGACTGTTATGGAGAATTTTTACATTTTTAAGCACGTGAGACCGTGAGGAAGCCGCCTGCTCCAAGTGACCATGACAGAGTATTTATACCTCAAGCATCACCCACTTGGACGAACTACATCATTGTTTCCATAGTAACCGCATCTCCAGGGACTGACATGGTGAAGTTTTTCTCTCTAAGGAGATGTTGGTTCATGGATTATGAGATGAGTCTTCAGTGTAAGTGCTAAGTAACAGTCAGTGGAAAGCTGTAACCTTTACACCAAATTGAGATCCTAAGGTCTGCCCCTCCACTTCCACCCCATGGGACCTTACTTCGGGGGGGGGGGGGGTATATAAAATATATATATATATTCACGGTTTGGCACTGTGAAAGATTTTCCTTGTGAAAGATGGTTGCAGAGAGAATCTGTGGAGAGAAAAATGATCTTATTTACACTTATGATATTTGGCAGACGCCCTTATCTGGAGAGACGTACATTTGAGCAGTTGAGGATTAAGGGCCTTGCTCAAGGGCCCAACAGTGGTAACTTGGTGGGTAGTGGGGCTTAAACCCCTGACCTTCAGATCAGTAACCACAGCCCTAACCACTGAGCCACCACCGCTTCAGCACACTTCCGCTGCACCTCTCTGCTTAAATGTCACCCCAGATGGAACGCGAACCCATAATCCCTGGTTTAGGAGGCCAAGGCCTTAACCATTAAGCCACTGGGGCTCAGGTATGATGTGATGTGTGATACTTCTGGGTTTGTAGTGTCAGCAAGGTGCTTGATTTTCTCTACACTGAAAAATATGATTTATTATTAATCCTGTTAATCCTGAGGTCCTACCAGCTGTCGTCATGGTTACTGAACAGTGAGTTTGGGTAATCCTAAAAATCCAACACCATCGAGTTCACGTACAGTTTTATATTATATTACGGAGTATCGGCGCAAGAAAAGGAAGGAAATCAGATCTCGAGAGAATAAAAGCGTTTGGTTTGCCGCCATGTGACCCTGGACTGGATGTGGAACTTTGTGGAGATTTCAGGATTCATTATAGAAACGCGCTCATGATCAGGATTAAAAGTGTGTGCTGATGGAGCTGGAGTTCCCCTTGGTGTAAACAGATCAGTTTGCTGGCTGGATTTCAGGTTCTGTTTTTGCACTTCCTGTCCAAGGAGACCCCAACAGAGGCCGCGACGCTCCAACCTTCCAGAATAACGGTACAGCTACAGGGCTCCAGAGACGAATCCACGACCAGGTTTAAATCTTAAACCGTAGTCAATAAATAATAGATCACCTAAAACCGTCCAGATGGAGCGACGCCGTGGGGTCAGAGGTCACTGCGGGAAAGACTTCATACCGGGTTTCCCAGGTGAAAGTCCGAGCAGGTCACGTTCCACGGATATCGTACTCTGAGAAACAAAAGGCACGACAAACGAACACCTGCGATCCGATCAGCCTCTCATAACCTTTGACCTCACGGAGCACCTGTTGGACACAGTGCGGAGTGGAGTCTTCTGCAGGACGCGCACGGGCTCTTTGTATCCAAGCTACCAAGGAAAGATGGAGAGGGTTTCGGCGGTCCTGTCGTTTCCACTGATGATTTAAACTTCTGCAGCGAAGACTGGAATTTCAGTGAAACAACTAAACGAGTATTCCGTTTATTTATTTTTCCATCAGCACATTTCAAGCTGACTCTTCACATTAGATGGGATTTTTAGTTTTTTTTCTGCCTCAGAACCACACAATAATAAATCTGGATCCACTCTGACAGAGCGATTCCAACCTCTCTCTCTCTCTCTCTCTCTCTTTTTAAACACATGACGCAAAAGAAGAAGCATTTGATTGATGTACTTTATTACTTCCTTTGCACAGTCTAATAAACTTCTATTAGATATGAAGACGAGTCCATGTAGATAGTGAGCGTATACGTACAAGTATTTTTCACAGCATCGTCTCTCGATCGCGTCCTCGAACAGACCGTGGAAATCGACATGGCTTCAGGATGGGGTGGGGGGAGTTTATTCAAGTCCGTCCCACTAATCAGTGTTAATAAAAAAAATTTAAATAAAAAACTAGGGCTGTTCGAGGTCAGCTGGGTGCAGTTGGGAACCTGTGGTTTATCAGGATGATGATGATGATGATGATGAAGTAAAAAAAAAAAAAAAAAAAAAAATTTTTAACTGGAAATAAAGCATCGGTCCCAGTGCTCAGATTTTTTATCAGTAATAAAAGTTAAAAAGAAGAATAATAAGAAGAAAACCTTCCTGTCCAGTCAGCTGTATTTGTTTTTAGTTTAATATAATATACAACAGCCAAAAAGTGATCTACACCAACACTGTGTGTGTGTGTGTGTGTGTGTGTGTGTGTGTGTGTGTGTGTGTGTGTGTGTGTGTGATAAATGACCTGTGAGGAAGTAGATGTGGATCGACAGGCTTATCGCAACTCTCGCGTTTCGTTTCTGTGTTCGGGAATCAAATTGAGCACAGCTGAAATACTTTACATCACAAAAAAAAAAAAGAAAGAAAGAAAAAAGAAAAAAAAAACGAAAGAAAAAAGACATAATCCAAGACCCAGGGATACGGCCGTGTCTTTACCCTGCTACGCTCCGACTCTTATACACGTCTCTTAATCCAGAGGGTTAACACACACATTAGTAGGTTAGACAGCATTAATAATAATAATAATAATAAAAAACACTAATAATGATATCTGGAGAACACCATAGCGTTAAATATCCTTTCAACCAAAATCACTAAAGCAAAAAAAAAAAAAAAAAAAAAAAAAAAAAAAAAAAAAAAAAAAAAGAACGACGAACCGTCTGACGCTCCCGATTTATAAATTAAACTGTACATCGATGCTGATCTGAATCCTACGCAGCCACTGAAGCACAAAAGCTGATCATGGTGAGGGATAAAACTGTAAAATAAGGTCACTTCATGCGACACCATGCAAACGAAGGAACAAACGAAATTTTCATATATATATATATCGCAAAAAAAAAAAAATGTAATTAAAAAAAGTGGCGTAGAACAACAGGAAAGTCGGACACAGAAAATCCACAGAGAGAGATCGCATACATGCAAAGCAGTACTCAAATAACAGAACGTAAGGCGTGGTCAGCGGGGTGAACCGACGCGCTCGGGGGACGTCAAGCCTTTTTGGTTAGAAGCAGCAGCAATGAAGGCACTTCCTTTTTTCCTTTCTGTATTTTTTAAATGACAAACGGAAAAAAAAAAGGAAAAAAAAAAAAAAAAAAAAAAAAAAAAAAAAAAAATGGATGCTTCCACCCCGACCTTTACGCCCCGAGCCTTTCCTTCCTTCCTTCTTTCTTTCGCTAGATATTCCAGATTGAATTTCCCTTTCAACCTTGGGTTCACCCTTGACTCAAATCTCTGCTCGCTTTTTTCCGTTCACTGCATGAAAAATCCCCCCGTGCCTCACTCCTTCCCCGATCCAACTCCCCACAGCTGGAGAAGTAATCAGCGAGCGCTGATGTTCCCCAGGAAGAAGGCCTCGGTGAGCCCCAACACCATCGACCCCTGATCTCCATCCAAAATAACATCCTCTTAGTCACTCTGGCTTTAAATATCAATCCCCGGAACATATTAACCACCACTGAACAATTTACCAAACCGCTATTACTAACAACAACAACAGGAACAAGACGCACCATCATTCGTGGCCATGTGCCAGTCCGTGCGTCTGATACAACTGATTATGGCGTGCTGCTCGGCATTTACGCAACGCCGCTGGCTCGATTAAACCTGCCCTATTTAACATGCGGCCTTGAGGAAACAACAGACGTGATGAACATTTGTTAGCAGGGACTCGTGCACACCTGGCGACGCTCCAAAGCGATACCTAGAACTCTTCAAGCACACGGAGAACACCTGGTTCGCAGAGTGCGAGAATGAACGCAAGCTTACTGATGACGGCGAGATGACCCCTGAAAACTCCCATAAAGTCCTTCGAGGCTGAGTGAAGGTTCCCTTGCCTCAAAATCCTGCGTTAACGATGGAACCGTCAGCGGAGGGCATTCGGGGGGGGGGGGGCAAAAAAAAAACGGTGCGATCGGAACGCCATCGGATCAGGCAGAAAACCTTTCGTTAGCAAGAAGGTAGACAGTGGAAATACGACGTCATCAGATTCTTATAAAAATGGAACAGTATGATGGCGACGGATGAAAGCATTACGGGAAGCCTTCTGGAAAAACACGCACAGCCTGTCAATCCGATGCTTTCCAGGTAGTCAGCCAACACAAGAAGCGCACGACCAAAGCTAGGCGGCTAGTCCGCAAACCGCGCTGGAGAAACCCGAGAACGCCATCAAATCGTTCATTCCGCAGATGCAACTCACATCTTGACACAAGGTGTACATGTCGAGCTTCGCAGAACTCAACAGAGACCGCAGCAAGAGCTGAGGCCAAGGTGCACCAAGACAAAACATCCACCCGTAAAGCCACCCCCCCCCCCCCCCCAAAAAAAAAAATAAATCCAATAAAAATAATTGTAGATCAGAAATCAAGGTCAGGAGCCCGGTTCAGGTCACCTGCATCCCAGCACACTCCTCTTACTGCTCGAGCGTGCTCAGGAAACATCAGCCGCTCAAAAAAAGGCTCGAGAGTTTAAATATAGAGCAATTTCCTGTCCCCTGTCTTCAGCCTGACGTGATGTGAGGACAGAAAGAATACAGCCGCTACATCCTGTTGAGCTGCAAGCGGCTCTGATATTCTCTGTAAACACTGAGCTGGATTTCCGTCAAATCTAAAATGGCCGCTCACGGTAATTCTGCAGACATGTTGGATTTCTATAAATACAGCGAGTTAAATCAGCTGCGTGTGATGTGCGATTTGAAAAGCAGGCGTTGTGTATAACCACGGAAATGTGCGTCAACAGACGGATGAGGAGCAGAAATCCAACGACACATTTACTCAAAGAAACTGGCAAAAAAAGGGATATATATTAAGAAGAGAAAACCTAAGTTGTCATTCTAATACATGTTAAGAGCAAATTACATCACCTAGGCCCGAAACAGAACTGGATTTTAACACGCGTCCATCCGTGAAACTGTCTCTGAGCATGAACACGGGAGTCCGCAACCGTCCGTCGCTCCCCCACCCCCTCCTCTAAAATGTTGGAATGCTCCAATTTCCAAAGTCTTTCAGTCCTACCACTTGGCTCTAGATTGCCGACGTCACTATCCGGATCAGGAGGCAGCCAGGGCCTTGATCAGGTACAGTTTGTCGCCCTGCTCACTGGTGAAGATCGGCGCCTTTTTGTAGTGTTCCACCAGCTCCTCCATGGAACCGAACTTGCGCTGTCCGATGCAGTACAGGTTGTCCTTCAGCTGCACTTTGAAATGCTTGTTTTTGGTCTGGGCCTTCAGCGATATGGAGAAATCGTTGGGCTACACAGGAACAGAGAGATAGCAAAGGTTAAGTTCAACAAATTAAACTCATATTATATACAACCAATACACACTGCCGGCCAAAAAAAAAAGTCACACTAATATTTTTATGGAGAGCATTTATCTTCGATCACAGCATGTAATCTCCATGGCATTGCTGCTCCAGTTGGTCCGGTCGAGGCCCAGCAACATTAATGTGGCAATAAAATGAAGTCGGCTGATGATCTGAATGAGCAGGTTATCACATCAATGCACTTTTTCTCCATCACAAAATATTAGTATGTGCAAGTTTTGGACGAGAAGTGGAGATCTGGATTCAAACCAGATGTGGGCGTGGCCTACGATTGGAAAACTAACACTGACGGAAAAAAAATAAAGACAAAAACCTAAAACAAACAGGGCAGCTGGAAGAAAACTTCTATTAACTATCAGATCATAACAAACTTGCTGGACATCTTTGAAGCTTCTGAACTTATCCAGTTCCTCAACCTTAGCCGCATCACTCGAGGTTTCAACCAGACGCCCTGGAAAGCGCTAGACAGTAGACAGAAATAGTCATATTTATATTACAGTTTTTAAGGTGTCTATTTTTCAACAAGATACAGAAAGTTCTTTCAATACTCGAATTGGAATACTACGGACTGCGATGGCCTGGTGAGCTGTCCAGGGTGTACCCTGCCCTCACCCAGAGTCGGCTGAGATGGGCGCCAGCCTCCCTGCGACCCTAATTTGGATTCAGCGGTTCGGAAAATGAATGAATGAATGAATGAATGCTATAGATCTGAACGCTACTACAAAGCTGTGATACATAACATGGTGCCCTCCAGTTAAACCTGCTGATTTTCACAAGGCTCGCACTCACCGAGGACTCGCTGTCTCTGATGAGGAAGTCTCCCTCTGTGCCTCTCTGGTTGAGCGCCACCTCTGCCTGATGCCGGGTCACTTTGCCGTAGTACCACTCCTTCCCCGCGAAGCGCCCACTTCCTGAAGGCTCGATGTAGTCAAAGTCGGGCGTAGGAGGTCCAGCCATGCTCCCAGAGTTCTGCGACTCTTGCAGGATGGTGACGTAGTTTTTGGGCACAAGACCAACCTGCCCGTCAGCTTTGCGGCACTTCCACCACTCGGGGTCATTTTCCGGTTTCTCCAGGACGTCCATCACCTCCCCTTTCTCAAAGTTAAGCTCCTCGTCATTACTTGAGCTGAATGGATATAGAGCCTGAACCGTATGGAGAACCCTATTGCCGTTTGCGCTGTGTACCACGGCGGCCAGCTTCTCCGACAGCCCCATCATGTCGTTGCTAGCCGAGCCGTCCGCATCTTCGGTCACGTAGTTGGAGGGGAACCAGCCAGACCGCCCGTTGTAGCTGCCTCTCCACCAGCCATCGCTGCACTTTTCCATGACGATCACCCTCGTGCCCTTGACCAGAGACAGCTCATCCTCCCGCTCAGCAGTGTAGTTAAACTTCACCAGCGCCGGCAGGTTCAGGTCATACAGCCGCTCGCCATTGTCCGGGTAAAAGTCCGCCTCTGCGTTTGATGCCGTATCCCTCATTCCTGTTTTCCGTTTCACCTTCCCGATCCCTGCAAATATAGAAACACACAGCTCAGTCGAAACGCAAAGTTCAGATCTCATGGCTGTAAAAATACTTGCAGGTGCTTGGGATCTTTACTGGTTTACATCACGCACGGTCTAAACAAATCCTGGGGTAAAGCTTAATATGTTGGCTCTTAAAGGCACTTTCTAATCAGTTCCATGTGTACTCGGTCTGGTACCAAAAAACCCCCCCCCAAAAAAACCCAGAGGCAGCCCTGAGACACTTCGAGTAATTCCCGATGGTGGATTTGAGGTAAACGTATAAAGCGCTGCCTGCACATGAAGTCATAAAATTAATTTACAGGCTAAAAAAAACATTTCCATGTTCAAAGAAACCATACTCAGGGTGAAGACACCTTCAGAAATTACAGCATGCTTTTATGCTTTAAAGTCAGGAACACCAGAAGTGTTGGATGGTAAAACTGCTTCATCTGCAGGTATCATGTTGCAGAGTGCTCAGTTCGGAGTGGGAGGGTGTAATTAGTGGCGGTATCTTTGTAGGAGCATGTTGGTGCACATCCACATAAACACAAAGCACACGTAACATGTAGTCAAATACGTGCAGGGATAGTCCCCGAATAACTTGAGGCACGACCAAACAATGACTAACCACTGGTGAAAGGCAGCAGTTCAAGTCATGATGAAGTCACTGCAGCTGGGATTAAATCCAGTCCTAACTCTCTATCTACATGGATATCACCTTAAAGCTGCTCACTGACTCCCTAAGTACATTATATACACACGAAACGCAGTACAGCGTTATCTATTGAAAATCTTTCTGAAACCATTTGCTTACTCCTGTACACGAGTGTCAGTGACCCCTGCACGGGGCACAATGACATTAATAAACATCACATTTTTCCCTTTCTTTCTTTTATATAAATTTCTCTTGAAATCGTACAGCTTCTTCTGTTCAACACTTGATCTCGGACTTTTCAACTTTCTACAAATCGGGTGTTGCACTGCCAAGCTATTACATATGCACAAGATCGTTCCTCCAGTCATGTGACCTTGTTGTTGAAAACAGACGCAGAACCAAAACAACATGCAAACCGGGTGAATAAGAGATATTAAGTTAGGCCGCCCCCAAATACACATGCGCAGCAGTTGGAAAAGAGGTGGGTGTAAGCACTGTATGTCACGGAGGGGATCGTGGTTGGTGGTGGTCGTGTAATAGGGAAGGCAATAATTGACAGGTGATCCAACAAAAATAGGGGAGAAAATTGGGGGGTTGTGGGTGGTAGAAGGAAGAAAACAAAAGGGATACTAAGCCCATGAGCTGGGGTGGTTCTGCATGGAAACCTTCGTTTTGTATTCAGCCAAAATGAACTGATAACGGAAGATAAAACAGGCTATTCACTAGTGAATGAGTACCTTTAACTGAGCTTGCACCAGGAGATACCCTCCACCATGCGCCAGGAAGCAAATCAAACAGTCCTTGATCGGTACATCTGCAATCCCAGAACAATGCTAAACAATGTCTGCGTCTATCTCCAGACAGACTTTTAAGCAATGCGCGTCCTCACATACAGATCGTTATTTGTACTGGCCTTTATTACAGGCTCTGGCAGGCAGAACGTGAGAGAAAAGAAAACTTGCCCAAGCACAAGGAGTGTTTTCTTTCCGCACTAGCTGCATACAGAAACTAGTCACGCCGAACGTCTTCTCTATTTCAGGGATCCGTCAACGTTGGACAGACACCAGACAGTTATGTTTAAAACTCTCCAACCAATTCGTCACTAAATCCCGGCAAAGAAAAGGTTCTATCTAGAGGAAGGCTGACAGGGAAAGGAGGTTGGCTTCCTGGTCTCCTCTGACGTTTCCACGCTTTGTGGTTCTCAGATAGGGGTGTGGTTGGTGTACTGCAATATTTGATCTGATTAACAAGCTAGAAAGGCAGTAAAATTCTGGTAATTGTTCCCCTAATCCTCTCCCAAGTTTGGTGCCAAAGGTGTGGTCGAATTATGTTTTTGCAGTGTCGCTGGGAATCGATTCCTCACAAAGTACTGGAATGCCGCTGGAATGATCGCCACACCCGCTGTCATTCCTTTGTCTGGAGCGAGGAAAAGATAGAGGGGGAGATATTAGGGAGTGGAACAAGAACGTAAGGAGGAGTGAACGGGTGGGTTCTACAGCAATGCCGAGGATTCTGACCTGTCACACCAAGTTAGGTTGGGTTAAGTTGGGTTTGGGGATTACTGGGAAAACAGAGCAGCGCTCTGGGCTTCCAGTACTCACTGCTGTGTTTGGCATGAGCCTGCAAATGGTGTTACCATAAAAGAATGTCCACTTGGCACAGAGACGTTCCCTGGACCAAGTCAAGAACACGAAAGCTGGGATAGAAATTAAACGCTCTTTTCATTTCCTCTGGTGATATTCTGGAAGAGGCGCGTTTCAATCGCGAATATCAAAAGGGGTTCGACCAAAAGTGCTACACAAAAGAAGCTATCCTTATGTAAAGCATTACAAAGATCACTGAATACTCTCCCTCCCTCCCTCTCTCCTCACTGCAATGGAATAGAGCCATGACAGCAGTACGCCACTACATTACTCACAGAGCTTTTACTCGCATTTCCGTTTAGAAGTGCAGAATTGAAAGTAGTGTCCTTTCAATATTTCTGTTCAAAGTGAAAATGGCAGCTCGTAATGCTTGCAGCGTCCATAAATGCCAAAAATAAAGACAAGGAAACATTCATGCTTAAGTTTCTATTCATTTCTCACTTTTCTCACATGTACTAGAGGTGAAAGTGGGCTTTTTAAAATGATAAGAGGCAGCGCACAGAGCCAGAATGACAAAAAGTACTCTAAAAGCCAGTGGCTGTGAAAACACCAAAAACACGGTGCAATACCATCCCAGTTTGAATGATATCATCAAAGATCTGAGGTCCAAAATGTTTCTGATAAACGTAGGGTGGACTCACACTATCTTGTACCATGCTGGAGCATGTGGTCCACCCCCCGTTCATGTGACTAACGTGATCATTAGATACGGATCATGCGACCTGCTTCGAAGATTTGGGCTTGGGATAAGCCCTAAGTTCCCACCCAAGTGCAGAACTTGGGATACGTTCAAAAACCTATTTGCCCAAAGCGACAACAAACGAGCCACATGTAAAATACACTGAAGTTTTTAGTGCTATGCAAGAGAGTTTTTCTTCAACATGAGTACATTTGTGACGCTGTAAGTGTACTCAAGCCTGGAACAATGCAAGCGCAGGCCAGGGAGGGAGTGGGGATGAGTTCTACTCGGTCATGGTACAGAGCAACCGTGTCTAGTGTGACTCCCTTAGGCAAGCCAGCAGTGTGGGTCCACGATTATACCCTGCCCAGCCAACTGCCTTTAGCCTTGATTACAGCACATAATCACCATGACTTTGTTTCGACAAACTTGAGCAACATGACATTTATTTCCATCCAGTGTCGGGTTCATTTCTCACCGACGTCTTGAATCGATGAGGGAAAAACTGAACCGCTCCATAAAGTCTTCTCCGGCACATCCCGAAACCTTTCAATAGGGTTAAGGTCAGGACTTTGAGGTGCCAATACATATGTGAAATTTTAATTTAAGCCCCAAGTTTATATCAGTGCTATCAGGGGGAAAAAAAAGTCCATTGATGTGATAACCTGCTCATTCAGTACATTCAGCTCATCAGCCGACTTCATAATTATTACCATATTAATGTTGCTGAGCCAACCATGGAAACAGAAGTGTGTTGATGGTGAAAATGCGTGCATGGTACCTACCAGCCGTGAAACATCAAGTGAAAAAATGTGTTTGGGTCTCCGGGACTGTGGCTTATCGCGTGATGCAATCAATAAAATAATTTTTCCGCTTCCTGTCTGAACGTGGCAAACTGCTTTGCATTACAAATCGAGCTCAACCCGTGTATTTGCCTTGGACATGAAGCTGTGGTAAATGGATATCACACATCAAGTGGGATGATGTGCTTAGTTGTGTCGGCTCTATTGATTATGAAAATTCATAGATCGTTAACAGGTCTTTTACTCAACCAATGACAAACCCTGCTGTACAGGAACAAAGCGCAGGTCTCCAAGCTAAAAAAAATAAATCCATTTTAATCGAGGGGGACTTTAAAATAAAACGTGAAAATATGGACATTAAGAGAAATTTAAAAACTTGAATTCTTTCTATTTAATTGTCTGTCTATCTGTTGCATTCTCTGCAACCGTTTTTTTCAACCATTACCATGAAACCTCACTCATCATCCATTCACTAGATGGCATCTACCCATTTCAAGTAAACAGCTAGTTATTCAAGATTCAGTAAAGATCGCAAGCTAGCTTTTGGCTGCAAGCAACTAAAGACATAAATAAGCTTTTCTTTATAAAATAAGCTGATAAACCGCCGCGTTCAGTCCTCATTACGACAGCTTCTATTGCGTTATCCACTACGATTTGCTACTTGCTGGACACGTAATATGGCGGCAGCACTCAAGCCCTCTGACAAACACTTCTGTACATGCGCTGACACTTCTGCAATTCAGTTCTGTGGCCAAGCGTCAAGATGTTCGGTGAAGAAAAATGAAATGAATGGGAAATTAGCCTCGTAGCCGTTTTCTTCGTTCCCAGTAACATAGTGGTCCTCTTGAATAATCCACTACTACTATTACAAAAATACTATTCTGGAATGCCGACTACAAGGCTGCCCTTTTGGGATTGATGTTAAGTGATAGTTTGGCCTTCAATGATCAAAACATTTCATGATGTGGTCCTCAGTGGAAAGGAGTTTGGTACCCCGGGTGAAACACTAATTAAATAATTGCTATACTAGTCAGACAGCAAAATAAAATTAACTGTAAAATGAATTATTCTCTGCAGATGCTGTCAGCTCAACGCACGCGAACTTTCTCAAACCGCAAAAAAAGAGGTCGAGTTCATATCAACAAGCAGCCTTTCTCGGTTCAATCATGTCTCCGAGACCCCAGTGCTCAAATCACCAGGGCTCTGTGGTGAGGTGCAGGACCAAGGCAGTGGTTTGGTTATGAGCATATGCAGAGTGATCAGCCCACACTGTTACTGTATGAGTAAACCTGACATGTTTAACGAAACAGCTAAACGAAAGGCATGATGACGAAAGCCGCACTTGTTTACGATTCTTTTGCAAATCGGTGTCTCTGAGCGCAAAGACAGGAAAAGCATGATGGTACCTTGAGTGCAACTCCATCTAAATACAAGGTGTGAAAGCTATATTACTGCTCATTACTGTCCTGGGTTCTTTAAGTATACGTCTACTGTACCTTCAGAAGGCATCGTTAACACCAAGGTAACATCAGGTTGTAGTTTGCAAGCTGCATGTAGTTTGTTTCTTGAGGATGTGTAGCAGTTTAGCAAAGCCAATGCACATACCTGGGATGAAACCCATTTAAATAGTAAAACGCACATTGAACAATGCACTAATGCAGGTTTCGTACTCGCGAGAATAACTGATTGCTTGCTCGCGGGAACCGAGAGGATGGAATGTAGCGGAAAATTATACTTAATAAAAGCATATCAATGTGCATACCCAACAAAACACGCTACTGTTATTACAACCTTCTGTGTGGGGAAAAAAAACCCGAGTAATAAATCCTCAAACAGGGCACTGGGGCACCACTGTACTGCAGTAAGTGGGGCGGCAGTGACACTGTAGCAACAGTTCCGCGAAAGAGGTGTGCCGTAAATGTATATTATACATGTATATATACATACACCCCATGCGTTTATGTGAACAGCCAGACGCCTGGCTGATGTATGTAGATGTAATGTAGTATTACGTGCAGATGTGCCTAGCCTTAATATATTCATTTCACTACTTATTTTCTGATTTGTAAGTTTAATATCTGTATACTGTTATTTTTGCTGGCATCTTGCCTTCTGGGAACTGATACGTCGACGTCCTGTTCTCACAATTTTGCAACAAACTACAAATGACAGCTTTTTTCAAACAGGCTTACGCAAAATGTCAAACACACTTTAGCAGATTGCAACTTCATAGGCGCAAATAAAAACCACCTGATAATGAAAATTTACATATTTTCAGAGTAGCAGGAGAGTTTGGAAGGCTTCCCTTTCATTTCACTCTAAAGAAAAATCGGTCCATTGAATACATCAAACCATGCCTTAGTCAGCCGCAGCGCACACATACACCAGAGCAACTCATCTGAGGTCACGCCCCCTTCCATATATGGTAAAGGTCTCTCAAGCAGACGTCGTTAGATTTTTCTTTATAGGGCAATACCAATTTATTTACATAAATAATTTTTTTTATTATTATTTTGCAACCAGTTGCCTTTCATTAAAAGATCATGGATCCTTTAATTGAAAAAAAAAAAAAAAAAAAAACTTAATAGATATAATACATACTACAACAGCAGTGATGGTGGGATTGAAGCAAAATTCGGAACAGGTCCAAGTCATCACAAAGAGGTGTCTTTAAAATAAAAAACGAGGAAAATAAAGCCATTGTAGGTGCTTTGGGCTACGTCAGCAGTTCTTCCCTTCGCATTTCCTCAGGCTATGATGCTTAGGAAGGAAGCCGTGTTGCTTCACAAGGCTGTAAATCAAGAGTCCCTCATGTACACTCCGTTCTCCCTTTCCTTTCTCATTCGACTTCACTTTTCATTTTTAATCACCCTTTCGGCGTTAAAACCTGGTGCTCGGAGACCAGAGGCGCGCCGTGTAGATTTTGGCACTCTTGCCATTGTCGAGGCTCTTTGTTCTTTCTTTCCAGCATTCTAGCTGTGTGGATTTCCTCTCCATTTCAGTCTTTTCCTTCTAGCATAGCAGTGCATGCTGCAGAGCAGCTCAGATTAGCCACTTCCTCTGGGCTGAACATCCTTTTGTTCTCTGATACGGCTTCGTCGTGTGCGCAGCTCAGACTCTACATACACACAAAAGTGTGAGGTGCGTTTCAGTAGTCTGACTGAATGAAAAATACACAGCAAGTCAAACACATGTTTTTTGTTTTGTTTTTTTATGGGGGAGAGAGACAGGTGGACGGATGCTCTTTAGTCCTTGCAGGTGGTGAGCCTTTGAAAAAACGTCAAAACCAAAAAAAAGGGAGAGAAATATATGCAAGGAAGCATCCGCCGTTAGATTGATTAAAAAGTTTGTCTGAAGAGAGGTTCGACAGATGCTTTTTACCCCAGAGCTGGTTTGAAAATAAAAAAAAAAAGGCACAAAAAGAAACCTTTCTTTTCCTCTTCTCTGAGGCTTGCTGAAAGCAGCACGAAAACTTTGAACCGCAGAGCTTCTGAGCAGCATCTGATCGTCATGCAAACAACCACAAGGTCCGACATGGGCTTCTCTTTGTGTTGCTCTCTAATCACAGTCAAGATTTTCTTCAGAGAGTGAATAACTGAGTGGTTCATCTTTAGCCCGTGTTCGACAGCGCCCTGCCGTGCGGCCGGCTCCAGTCATCAAAGGTAGGAATGTGAGGAGTGAGGGTGCGAGTCGACGACTGTCATCACGACACTCCGTTGTCCAGGTCCTTTGAACTGTTTGGTGGTTGAAACAGCCGCTGTGGAACATCTGTGCCATATTTTTAGGGTCCTGTACTAACTGGAGAAGAGAGGTCTCTCCTCTCCGACATGTCTTCACAACTACACAATCTCTGTTCATTTTATTAAATACATTTCGCTGATGGTACCAGGGCGGCATCGTGACGTAGGGGTTAGCATATCTCCGGGTACACCAGTTTCTTCCCACAGTCCAAAGACATGCATATTCTGTTGGGCTGTTCCAGATCCCCTGCCTTTGTCCAGTGTTGGCTGAGAAAGGCTCCAGCCACCCATGTTTACATTCACGCTAATCATCTGATTAACACTCAGGTTCAGGTGAGTCCTATACAGTACTGTGTAAGGAATGTGTTTTATTTCTCTTATCACAGCAGATGGGTACACGGATATTAATGAAAATGTCGTAATGTTTCTATGAGATTATAATTGCAGTGGGAAGTGCAGGAAATAAGTTATTTCCTGCTGTCATTGCTATAAACAGTTGTTTTCTCACCAGCTTTTCTCATTGTCTAATGAGTCAATGATAGAAAAACCGCAAAGTGCCACATCCTTCCCTGTACACACCGTCTTCTGTTCAAAATATTAAAGTGCGAGCTTTATTGTGCGATGTGAAGAAGCGCTTTCACTGAAGACTCCTTCCATTAACCTTTATTTGGATGGATTACTATGGCTATATATATATATATATATATATATATATATATATATATATATAGAATAACACAGTTATTCTATGACCACTGACCAGATATGAATCATTATACCTCACGATGCATTAGCTAAGTGGGATATTGGTTCATATCCAATTACAGCGAGTGGAATAACAGTTGAATTCCATCCTTTAGATTGTAAGAAACATGGCACTTATTCTATTTACTGTATTCAAATTATTAAAAAAATAATAAAATAAAATACATTCTTGCTATAAAATACAGGAAATGTGGTTAGAATGGAGCTAGCTGGTTATACTTGTTCCCTTACCAGCCAATAATGTCACGCTTGGCATCTTATTCTTAAAAGAAATAAATACAATAAAATAAAAAAAACATTCTTCCTATAAAATACTTTCATTAAATTCCATATTTTGCTGCTTCTTGTGGAAAGCAAGTTAGCAAAGTACTAGCTGGTTAGCTGAAGGCCTGTAGTCTTTTAAAATCCGTTTGATGGAGGAAAAAACTGCCAAGTTCTTAAAAATAAATACATTCTTCCTATCAAATACTTTAACTCTGTAATTTGTTGCTTTTCGTGGAATTAATCTAGACTGAAAAAAGTTCCAGCAATCACTGTTACGTCACTTCCGGTTTCAGAAAAAGTCGCGTTTGGTGAAGAAGAAAAACTGGGAAGGATGGATGGAGATTTGAGCTTAAACTGAGTCACGACCATTTCGTTTTTTATTTTTCTATATGAGCTGATATCCTTGGAGTATATTAGCCAATCAGAGCACAGAATTGCTAATATCTAGTGATTGAAGATATGGTGTAATCATATTAGGCGATCCATTCCACTAATCTGCACAGTTCAGTTGAACTTGCGTTCGGTACTAATCAGCGTAATCGCTAACCGTGCCCAAGCACAGAATTTCACTGCTAAGACATGTGCATTTCGTCTCACTGAAGAGTATTAAAGTTAATAACTGGAATGATTTTCTCTTTTTCGATGATTCTTCTTCAATGTCAGCTACAAAAATCTTCTTACACATTCAGCACGTTTGAAAATCAGGGAACTGCATGATCGATGAATCTGAGCAGAGTCGAACAGTCGTCATGATGGTTTCGGCATACAATGATGTAAGTGCAAGCCAGCAGGGGAGTGAAGAGGGGCAACTGTACAAAGCAGCCATGCCTCATGCAAGGATAAGAACGTCTCCTGGGGGGTGGGGGGGTGGGGGATCAGAGTGCACGGGATTCGAACTCATGACTTAACAGTAGCCTTAACGATGGATACAATGGGTATGTATTTCATACCTTTATCGCTCTCATCTCCACACGTGCACAAACCTAACCAGAGCAAACTTCACTTTTACCTCCATCAATACTCCCATTATTCTCAGAACATTCTCCAATTCACTAAGAAAAAACACACCACTTAACTTTTCTATAAAACTGCACCAAGTGTAGCCGATCTACTTGGATATGGAGCTTTCTGTAAGATGTTTATTCAACAGGCAAGAAAGGAGTCTCCGGTGCGAGGGCTTTGAAAGTGCTAAGGAGGACCTAAAAAACCTCCTACATTTAAAAGAGAAGTGAAAATAAATGGTTAAGGATAATCGAGTTATTATTTGCAAACATTAAAATTCCTTCATCATTATTTGTACTCATGAAATAAGAACTTAATCATTATTAACTTTTTTTGTTTTATTTATCTTTGAAAAGTGGGAGTTTTTTTGGGTGGGTCACCCGGTATACGCCAATGTGTACTATATATGGTAATGTAATAATAATCAATAAAATGAGAGGAAAAGAGAAATCAAAAAAAGGGATTGTAGAGGGGAGGGGTGGGGACACAAACAAACAAACAGAGAAAAGCCAGGGGTAGTTAATTTCCTTAGAGATCTGCACACAGTGGACCAGAGTACTTTTCTAAAAACAAAAACCCTCTTTGTAGAGTTTACAACTGAAAAAACAGAACTGCAAAGAAAAAAAATCAAAAGAACAAATCATTTCTTCACACACACACACACACACACACACACACACACACACACACACACACACGCTCAATATTTAACAGCCAACCAGCCTAAAGTGCATGTCTACAGAAACATGAAACCGGAGTACCTGGAGGAAACCCATACAAGCTCAGGGAGAGCATGAAACATCCACACAGAAACTGCCTCACCGAGCCCGGGACCTTCTTGCTGTGAGGTGGAGGTAACCACTATGCCACCTGGCTGCCCTACACACACACACACACACACACACACACACACACACACACACACACACACACACACA
>JAQMYF010000001.1:5831911-5843407 GCA_030014195.1 Neosilurus mollespiculum
AGAGAGAGAGAGAGAGAGAGAGAGAGAGAGAGAGAGAGAGAGAGCGAGAGAGAGAGAGAGAAAGAGAGAGAGCGAGTGTGTGTGTGTGTGAGAGAGAGAGAGTCACAGGAAACTGTAAATGTAATGTGTGAATAGAGCTGAAAGTGTGTGACTGTGTGTGAGTGTGAGTTTGGGGGAGGGCTCCCTCAAGTTGTATGTGTTTGTGTCTTTGACATTCCTCTCACTAATCCTGCCAAATCTCATGGCGCCTTTCTGAGGAATAGAGTGTGTGTATGAGAGAGAGAGAGAGAGAGAGAGAGAGAGAGAGAGAGATGTAATGCGGGAAATGGAAAGAAACGGACGGACGCATAGACTGACTGACGCTCAGACGTTTGTGAATCAGAGGTCCCCGCTTCCTCATTTCCTTTCCTCGCTGGTTCAGAGGAACTACAGAGAAATCTGTCCTGAATTAGAAAAACTTCCTCCTGGAGCAGGGGCTGAACGACAGGAAGGGGGGGTGGCAGGAGAAAGAGGGAGGGGCGCCTTTAACGTGTCTTGTGAAGATCACACGGGGGTGTTGGGTTCAGTTCTCTTTCACAGACTCGCTCAGAACTTCAGTTCAAGCTGAAACCTTCAGGCAGCAGCTGAGGGCAGGTTGTTTTTTTTTCTTGTAAACTGTGGTGGGAAACTGACCTGAATGTACATTTAAATGCTTTTATCCAAAACAACAAGGCAACAACAACAACAACAAGGTGAAGTGTTCGGGTCGTAACACGATGGCGCCATCACTACCTGCACGTAGACTGCGCTCAAAGCCGAAATTCCCTCACACACATTGCTTAAATCTGAAATGAGAGATTAAAGAGAGTCGTGCACGTCTGGTAGTACTCGAGGTGCTTTTATTTGTGATGCTAAAGAGTAGCCCACTGGTCCTGATTTGAATACTCAAGTCTGATTGGTTGATTGCGTTATTCACTCTCACTCTCTTGCCGAACTGCTTAATAGTAATAGGGTCACGGGTAGGCTGGGTCCTATCTCGGCCGACACTGGGCAGTCACTCCTGGAGAAAACAAGAAACAGCTAGTTAACCTAATGTGGACTGTAGGAGGAAACCGGTGTACCCAGAGCAAACCCACCCAAGCATGGGAGAACATGCACTTCTTCTCCACACAGAAACGCCCAAACCCGGGAATCGAACTCATGACCTTGCTGTGAGGCGGACGTGCTGGCCACTGCGCCACCCCTTGCGGTATTTAGCGATCTGTTATTTTGCTAAGTGTGACACTGTTGCTATGGAGCGCGTCATTCACAGAAGCTATGGATCACATATTGAATAATAAAATCACATTTTAAAAGCAGTATTGTGCAAGCAGTTGAGTAACAGGCTGAAATAAACCCCTTCAGGATGATACAACACTCCTCTACTGCACGTCAGGGTCATGATCACTCTGTCGGGGTTTATCCCTTAATTAGAGCCAACTTCGATAACTAGTTCAGCCAGTTCCGTTTCGCGCAATATAAATACACGAGTGATGTCATTTAATGACTGGAGTCATGTTTGTTGGTCGTGCAGCCTTCATATCTGATCGCTAAAAAGAAAAGCCTCCTTCTTGAGCAACCTTTTTTGTTGTTGTGTCTACAGGATACCGTCCTGATGCCAAGAGATTTCCTGTAAACCTCTCCGACGAAGTTTCCATTAAACACTAGTGAATAGCGCCGTATGATCTGAATACGTGTACGTCAACTAATCCTTCTGAAGAATAATAATAATAATAAATAACGTATTCGGTTCCATTCCTAATAAAGACCCAACTGTGGTGCTGGGATTCAATCCTACAACCTTCTGATGATCATCCCAGAACCCCGAGTCACCACTTTTCACTTGAATTGTGTAGAAGGAATGACATTCCTGTGAGATCTCCCCCTGCGGAGATACGGGTCCGGGCCTCGTCAATCAGCCTCTACAGTAAGACTGACACAATGCCTGTAGTGTTCGCCTAGCTACCATGGCACTACTGCACACCCACTTATGACAGGAAACCCCTCAGGAGAGGCCATGCGGTTCGGACGGAAAGCAGGATGAAATTGCAGAATGGTAGAAAGTATGGCGGTAGTGTCTTCTTTTTTTTGGAAAACGAAAGTCTGTAATGACGAGGCGCACGGCTCAGGATGAGAGGAAGTGGAGAGACTTCTGGAGGTGAAGGTTGGGAGTTCCTTCACAGTACGTGAGTGCGAGGGGTGCAATTACAGGCTTCCATGGGAGCCTTGGAGAGCTCTACCCACCCAGCTTTAGCAGTCTTGCTAACAACCACAGAGAGAGGAATAAATCAAATAATGATAAAAAAGTAAAAAAAAAAAAAAAATTCCCCCCACATTGAAAAAGCAACTTTTCTCTTTTCTAAAGTACCCGAAACCTTCTCAAACATCTACAGCTACACACAAACTGAGAGACGAAGGAAGAAAATACAACACAGAGGGAAAAAAAACTTCCTGACAAGTTCCCACCCAAGTGTGTGGAAAAAGGACTCGCTAATCCTTCTGATAAGAACAATACAAGGTCTGTGTGCAAGGAGATTCCAGACAAATCCGTCATTCCACAGTCAGGTGACGACACAAGGAAGAAAGGATAAGAA
Organism: Neosilurus mollespiculum; assembly: GCA_030014195.1. NCBI lineage: Eukaryota > Metazoa > Chordata > Actinopteri > Siluriformes > Plotosidae > Neosilurus > Neosilurus mollespiculum. The sequence goes on from JAQMYF010000001.1 coordinate 5,834,524, forward strand.
GTGGAAAACTTACGGAAGAAGTGTTTAAAGAGGTTAGCCATATCCATTTCAGGCTCGCCCGGCGACTCTTCCTTCTGCAGCTGTGCAGTTATTCCATGTGAAACGCCCACAGGAGGAACTGCTGCACAGCGAGCAGGAGCCCTGCCCATGTGACTGCCCTCAGCCAATCACACAAAGCTAAAGCTGTGCTCAGTTCACACACACACACACACACACACACACACACAGTTCCTCAAGTAATGACCCTGGGAGTCTTGAAGCTAAACCAACAGATGATTCGTCATAATGACTCACTGAATCAAATCCTGCGATTCACCAAGTCACATCAACAAACTCGCAACACTTCACACCCCCCCCACCCCCACCCCCTCGCTCACGTTCCCTCTTTCTCTCCCTCTTGTACACACAGTTCCTGAAGTAATGAAAATTAAGCCAACAGCAGGATGAACAACTGATTCATCTGAATGGCTCACTGAATCAAATCCTGCAATTCACCAAGTCAGAATCTAGCAAACCTACAACACTTCACACCTCTCTCTGTCTCTCTCGCGCACACACACACACACACACACACACACACACGTGTGCAGGTCCTCAAACAATGACAGTGGCATCAACAGCCTGCTCAACAACTGATTCATTTAAATGACTCACTGAGGCAAATCCTGTAGTTCACCAAGCTACAACAAAAAACATTTCACCTCTCTCTGACACTGCACTGCACTCTCTCTCTCTCTCTCTCTCTCTCTCTCACACACACACACACACACACACAGTTCCTGAATAATGAAAATGAAGCCAACAGCCAGATCAACAACTGATTCATCGGAATGGCTCACTGAGTCAAATCCTGCAATTCATCAAGTTACAACAACAAACAAACACTTCACCTCTCCCTCCCTCCCTCCCTCCCACACACACACACACACACACACACACACAATATCCCTGGCAGTCTTACAGCCAGATCAACCACTGATTCATTTGGATGACTCACTGAATCAAATCCTATGAACCAGTCCTTTTTTTTTTTTTTTTAATGACACACAAAACACCAGGTCACAAACTAGCAAAGCCACATCCCCCTACCTCTGACTGACACACACACTCATTCACACACACACACACACACACACACACACAATCCTTTTAGCTTTTAAGTATAGAACCCCACTGCCAAGACTGGATGGATCTTACCTCAGCACTGACGAGTAATCCAACTGACTAATGATTATTTTACAACTCTTTCAACAACAAACTCAGGAAGTAACAAAAAGATCTACTTAAATTTGAGGGAGGAAAAAACAAAAACAAATAAAACAAAAAACCCTGAATGATTTCAAGGTTAAAAAACCTGGTTAAAGGCTCAGATGACCTTTTTACACTATACGCAGGTTAAAAAAAAAACAAAACCAAGTTTGTTGAAGAGCATGACTTAGAATACTATTTGTTTCTATACTGCGCATTTATAACAAATCAGTCTAGTTATCATTAAACTAATCCACACCATGTACCTTTATTCACAAATTATTCATGTTTCCTTTATTATTATTATTATTATTCTTACCATCGCACTTCCATAACACTTCAACACCAGGAAATCGAGTGTTTATTAGCATCTTAAACAAAATGCTAAAGCTTTAAGTGTAGTGTGTTTATTACTTTATATAAGTTTGAGATATTTTTAAAACTACATTGTAAAAGTCGTAGCTACTCGAGTCTCGAATTCATTAATCTCTTCCTGTATAGTTTCATGGCTGTACCGTAAACATTAGGTCATGATTACCGAATGCACACATACTAATACAAGTAGGAATTTATATATTCGTTTGTTGTTTAAGAAATAAAAATGTAGAATCCTGGATAGGGTTTAGTGTACGGCTAGGAGCAGACGAATTAAATGTAATTTCTGTGCTTTGTAATGGTCGCGGTGATTGGTTGAAGCTTTCTATAGTGTCAGTAAAATGACAAAGTGGGCTTTTTGCCTGGTTAACTTTGGCGAACGCGGCTATAATGCCAGTGATATGATCGAACTTGTCTCTTGGATGTTCTGCGACATTACGTCTATCCCTAAAGCATTAAGAGATGTGATGTGGTGTTTATTAATAAATTAAACAGTGTATTTGTTGGCTAATCGCTGTAGTATAAAAGGAATACCACACACCTGAGTGCGCAGGTACATAAGAGAGAAGGTGGTACAGATGTACTGCTGTCCTTGTGCGGGTAAAGGCCGATAGGGTGAGGCAGGGCAGCGATGTAAAGTGAAATGTAAAGTAAGAGGCAGCCATCACTGCCTCTTACTGATTAATAAACGATTTTACTGCTCCTGCTAGTGATGTACTCCATATCATCATGCGCTGTACATAACAGTCTGTTAAACTTAAAGCTGTAGAATCCTAGAACTGACCAATCAGAGACAAGTATCCAACAAAGTCGTATAGCAAATAACAACGAAAGCGCTTGAAAACCACAGCCGTCCACCAAGTCTAGTAATCACCTATACGAACCAAAAATGTTGAGATACGAACCTCACAATGTTAAAAAAATATAACAATAATAATTTGATCCGGATCATCTCCAAAATCGAATAAAGTTTTCCATATCCAAAGCCCAGTGTATATGAGAAAACTCCTGAAAACCCACAAAACGCCATGTCGGTGTGTATAACGTCTGTATAACGGCATGATTTCTTACTTATTTAATATTTAAAAGATTGATGGAGCTTTAGATACAGAATTAGCTTGTGTATCTCGTAGTTTTGTCTGCGTGTGCGTATTCCACATCTCTAGACCGACTCTGGAAGGAACCATGTCATTTTTGTGGTTCAGTAAAAAGCAGAACCAGAACCTTTACTCAAAAGCAGAACACTAGAGTAGGCTGCTCAGTTCTGTTGGGAACTCAAATATTTTGCAATACACAGTTTTCAACAATGCTGCGCTGGCAGAATTCACTAAACTCTCTCTCTCATGCACACACACACACACACTCTTTCTTAATGCAGCTACCCCTGCACCAAAACCAAACTCGACATTAACCTTCAGAACCAGCAGTATTTATGTTCCGTACAGAAGGTTGCAGTCTTCCTCATGAGGACCGTTAAAACATCCCCTCAAGTTTATTTTAAAAGTTGATGCCCTCGAGTGGAAATCTGTTCCCAGGTTGGTAATAAAAACTCTCTCCCTCTGTCTCTCCTATTCTCTCCTTTTATCAACCACAAAGTTCTCTTTATGTGTATCTCTTTATAATTTAGACTCAGGACCTTCCTCTAGACCCGAGACAGTAAAAGCACAGCGATCCTGTCAACAGTTTTCTATCAAATGAAGCCTGACCGTCAGAATTAAAAATTTCAATAGAAGGGATATAAATCTTTTTTTTCCCCCAAGTAGATAAACTTCCAAGCTGCATCCAGGAGTTCAGTCTAATATAAACCAATATAAAAACAGAAAAGCTAGGAATGCTAAACACTCTACATTAGGATTAAAGCCCTAAATTACCTGTCCAAACATTGAGAAATCTTCCAAAATTAACTTCACTCGTAGCAAACACTAATAAAGTTCGCTTCTATTTGAATCACTGTGATTGTTAAAGGTTTACACAAAGGCTTCAACCTCATGTAAAGATAGAATATAGTATATATCTGAATAAATATCTGAATAAAGTTATATCAAAAGGACCTTCATGAGTTTCTTTTCACAAAAACTAAATAAAATGTACAGGGCATTCATTCTATTCTACACATACAAATAAACTTTACATGTTAATTTAGAAAAGGGTTTTTTTGTAATATTGTAAACGAGAGGCATGAATAAACCATCCAAACTGCAGTTTAACAAGTCCAAACCTTCAACAGGACGAAACAGCAAATAATTATAATAATAATAAAGGAATAAATAAAACTGCAGAGGAAGAAAAAATTTAAGCAATAAACAAAAACAAGCAAACAAAATTGCAGGAGACAAACAAAACTTTAGCAATGAACAAAAACAAACAAACAAAATTGCAGGAGATAAACAAAACCTTAACAATAAACAAAAACAAACAAAATTGTAAGAGATAAACAAATAAAATGGTAAGCATAAACAAAAACAAAAGCAAAACAACAACAAGAAAACATAAGGAATAAACAAAGACCACTATAAAAAACTGCAGGAGAAAACAAGTCAAGTATGAACAAAGAAAACTTTAGAAATAAACACAAATTAGTCAGAAAAAGACAAACAAACCAAAACAAAATTTCAGCAATTCACAAAAAAACAAAACTGTAGAGGAAAAGCAAACAAAACTTCAGGTAAAAAACAAAAACAAACAAAAGTTCACAAGAAAAAAAACAAATAACAAAAACAAAACTTTAGGGGAAAAAGAAAAATCAAACAAAAATAAAACTTCAGGGATAATTGACATCCAGTCAAGTATTAAATAAATACAAACAAAACATCTGAAAAGAAATGTTTAAAAAAACAAACAGAAAGAAAATATATACAAAAGAAAATAAATAAATGCAGAGAAAATAAAAAGATAAAGTAAAATGAGTAAAAATATATAAGTAAATCAAACAAAAATAAAAAGAGACTGGATGTTCCTAATTAGGTCTGCTGGTGTGAATGATAAAAATATATAAATAAAAATAAATTAATAAAAAAAACCCTGATTCTAAACGTTAAACGTGTTCAGAATTGTCTATGAACGTCAGAGTCTGTCGTGTTAGTAAAAAAAAAAATATATATATATATGTAAATAAAAAATCTGGAGAGAGAAATTAAACCATCACACAGGACGCCCTTTATTAGATCTGCTGTAATTTAAAAGCACGATAATACACCGTATATTACAGAGGAATAGTTACTGATCGGTCATCTATCGCACCACTTCTCTCTCACGCCTCAGAGACGCTGAACTCCAGCGAGCAGCCCCGGTTCCTGATTACACGCTCGCTTACGACCACCAAACGAAAAACGAAGTCATTATGCCCACCATATGCCACCAGTTTACTCTATGTAACCCAGCAGATGTGTTTCTTACCAGGATAATGAACACAAGGTACCAGTTTCTCACGACTCTACACCTGCAGCTCCTCTACACAGCTTTATCTTTACCTAGAGCTAAAGTGTGACTTTTCTCTTCAGCTACATCAGAACACCTCTTCCTGTGCATGTTTTTTTTTTTTTCCACCTAGCAAACATGTGGTCGCAAGAAGAAGAAAAAAAGAGCGTTGCACGAGGGAAGCTGACCTACATGCAGCAGCGCAGAGCGCAAGAACGAGCCGAGGGAGGCGTTACTGAACCGTCTTGTCCGGGCTCGTCTCTCAGCTGTGTGAATCGTCAGTGTGCGTGTTACAGTGCACGGCTTTACCTAGAGTGTCTTTGAGGTTCTTGACGATGGAGGCTTTCCTGGCGCTGTTTTTCCGCTCCACGTAGTTGGATGGGACGAAACCGGTTTTGTTGGTAGCGTTGCGGACACGCCACCAGGACTTCGAGTCGTCCAGCAGCCAGAGCCGCTCGTTCTTCTTAATGTCTAGCTCCTGGTCCTGCTGGGCCATGTAATCAAACTTGGCGATAACGATCACCTCTTCCGTCATCTTGGACTGTCTTCAGCACTGAGAACGGAGGGGACATGAAAAGCAAACAAATTAGTAATACATTACATATCTGTAACTGAACATTACAGCATCACAGAGAGACACAGAGAGACACAGAGAGACATGCCAACTCTTGTTAATATCCAGGGCGAGGTTTCCCAACATCACAGTCATACACAGTTAGATAGTCACTTTATTAATCTTTACTTCTTTTCATTTAGAACAGAAAGGTGGCGCAGTGATCAGCACGTCCGCCTCACAGCAAGGAGGTCTTGGGTTCGATTCCCAGGCTCAAGCGCATCTGTGTGGAGTTTGCATGTTCTCCCAGTGCTTGCACGGGTCTCCTCCGGATACTCCGGTTTCCTCCCACAGTCAAAAGACATGCACATTAAGCTAACTGACTGTTCCAAATTGCTCCTAGGTGCGAGCGTAAGTGTGAATGGTTTTGTGTGTGTGTGTGTGTGTGTGTGTGTGTGTTGCCCTGTGATGTTCTGGTGAGCTGTTCAGGATGGCCTTCGCCCAATGTTGGCTGACCGAAGTAGGAATAAAGCTGCACAGCAAAAGGGGAAATGGGCATTTAGAACAGTAAGGCCACAATCCCGTGTGAGCGCTACTTAATATTCTACTTTCAGATTCAATTTTGGAAATCTACAAGTCACGGTGTCCAAAAGCTCTCGTTTCATTAAATCAGACTTGAGGCTTCGGATCAGTTTCCTTCGCTGCACTCTAGCTTTATTTCCATATTTGATGTTTAAGTCGATTACATCCCCGTTAGATCTCCTGAATTTGTCCTGCACCTCCTGCCAGGAAGGAGGAATGCAATGGTATATTTGTTTGTGGGATACATTGAGTGTCCTATATGGTGTATAAAAATGATCACTATACATTCAGACACCACTACAAAACGTGACCCATCACAGCAAAGACGGTATTAAGTCGGAAATTATTAAATACTTTTTTGAACTTTAAAAACGATTTTCTCCAAAGTTGCATGTTTAAAGACTATCAATACCGGATATGTTGTGTTAAAGACTATCGGTACCCGTACCAGTACTGTAATATGTTTAAGTAATTCATAGATGGCTATTTTAACCCAAATGACCCTAAAAAACAAAACTGGCTAATTTTATCGTGTGGATTTCTAGCGGAGGCTGAACCAAGGATTATCAGTTGTTTTTTCCAGGAAGTGACGTTAACTCGTTAGGTCGGATTGTCCAGAGCAGGTAAACAATCTATTTCTAAGATCTATTCAGCGACTGACATTAAAGGTGATAAAAGTGTTCAAGAAGCAGCTATAGCTAGCATTTTGGAAGAAATGGGCATAAATGGTTACCTATATGTACCAGAGGTGGAGGAGTCTTGTGGAAACAGTGAGACGTCACATTGTAGTGACTCTGAGGACGAGAACGCTGCCAGAGATCAGCGTGACGGTAAATCCAAAATGGCTTATACAGCTAATATTTTGCCGACTCGGCTTTCCTGTCGTCATTGGTTTAGGAACAAAAAGAAATGTTTTCTGTGATTTCTGCGCTTGTTTGTGCAGCTCAGGACTGGACCATAATGTGTTATGCAACACGGGTGTGACGTAGCCCAGCCAATCCAACAAATTCGCGTCACTACCAAACTGAAACAGCCAGCGAGGAAGGCAACATGTCTGAGCATGCTCAGTGTCAAAGCACTTGCACATACTTTGAAAAGGGATGTTGCCGGAAGGAACCGCTGACCTTATACGTGATCGTTTTAAAGCGCTAGTAACACTAATTCACCACAGGTACCGTTTAAAAAGCTGAAAATTCCTGTCAGGTTTTTGGTTAGTTACTCCAAAACAATTATGGGAATTGGCAATTATGTTTCAAGATTTGGAATTAATTTAAAGTTTAGTATCAGTTACAAAATTGAACCAATCAGTGAAGGGGTGAAAGAAATAGCAGTTAAATCTTGCCGAAATGAAAGTGTCCCTCTTTTCCATTTAACATGCAGACTGTTGTGTAGGGCTCAGCATAAGTCCATTCTAGTGAAGCTAAACATTAAATGTTCAGTGTTAGAACATGGTAAAATATAAAAAAAAGATGCAAATATGACTGCATCCTGGCAATTTATATACGAGTACAATACAGCGATTTATACACGCACACGAGTACAGTACAGCGATTTATACACGCACACGAGTACAGTACAGCGATTAATATACCCGAGTACAGTACAGCAATTTATATACACACACACACACACACACACAAGTACAGTACAGGGATTTATAAACCGGAGTACAGTACAGCGATTTATATACACACACACACTAGTACAGTACAGCGATTTATATACCCAAGTACAGTGATTTATATACACACGCACACGAGTACAGTACAGCGATTTATACACGCACACGAGTACAGTACAGCGATTTATATACCCGAGTACAGTACAGCGATTTATATACCCAAGTACAGTACAGCGATTTATATATACACACACACACACACACACTAGTACAGTACAGCAATTTATACATGCACACTAGTACAGTACAGGGATTTATATACCAGAGTACAGAACAGCGATTTATATATACACACACACACACACACACACACACACACGAGTACAGTACAGCGTTTTATACATACACACACACACAAGTACAGTACAGCGATTTATACATACACACACACACAAGTACAGTACAGCGATTTATATATACACACACGAGTAAAGTACAGCGATTTATATACACAAGTACAGTAAAGGGATTTGTATATACATACACGAGTACAGTACAGCACTTTATACATATACACGAGTACAGTAAAGGGATTTGTATACACACACACACACACACACACGAGTACAGTACAGCGATTTATATATACACACACACACGAGTACAGTACAGCACTTTATACATATAAACAAGTACAGTACAGAGATTTATATACACGATTAACAGTAAAGGGATTTATATATACACACACACACACGAGTACAGTATAGCAATTTATACATATACACGAGTACAGTACAGCGATTTATATACACGAGTACAGTACAGCAATTTATATATACATGAGTACAGCACAGGAATTTATATATATATACACACACAAGTACAGTACAGCAATTCATATACAGGAGTACAGTACAGCGATTCATATACACGAGTACAATACAGCAATTTATGTACACACGAGTGCAGTACAGGGATTTATATATACAGGGGTACAGTACAGCGATTTATATATACACGAGTACAGTACAGCGATTTATATACACGAGTACAGTATTGTGATTTATATATATACACACAGACAC
>JAQMYF010000001.1:5867101-5877127 GCA_030014195.1 Neosilurus mollespiculum
TTTCGGTCTCTGTGTGCCTCTCTTTCGGTCTCTGTGTGCCTCTCTTTCGGTCTCTGTGTGCCTCTCTTTCGGTCTCTGTGTGCCTCTCTTTCGGTCTCTATCAGTCTCTGTGTGTCTCTCTCTCTTGGTCTCTATCAGTCTCTGTGTATGTCTCCCTCTTGGTCTCTATCAGTCTCTGTGTGCCTCTCTTTCGGTCTCTCTCCCGGTCTCTATCAGTCTCTGTGTGTCTCTCTCCCGGTCTCTATCAGTCTGTGTGTGTGTCTCTCCCGGTCTCTATCAGTCTGTATGTGTGTCTCTCTCGGTCTCCATCAGTCTCTGTGTGTGTCTCTCTCGGTCTCCATCAGTCTCTGTGTGTGTCTCTCTCGGTCTCCATCAGTCTCTGTGTGTGTCTCTCCCGGTCTCCATCATTCTCTGTGTGTGTCTCTCTCCCGGTCTCCATCATTCTCTGTGTGTGTCTCTCTCCCTGTCTCCATTATTCTCTGTGTGTCTCTCTCTCAGTCTCCATTATTCTCTGTGTGTCTCTCTCTCAGTCTCTATCATTCTCTGTGTGTCTCTCTCTCAGTCTCTGCGTGTGTCTCTCTCTCTCTCTCTTTCTGTATTTCTCTGTCCCTCTGTCTCACTCTGTGTGTGTGTCTGGATCTTTCACTCTCTCTCAGTCTCTGTGTCTCTCTGTCTCTCTTGTCTCTCTCAAACTCTCTCCTTGTGTGACTGTCTCTCTCTCTCGGTCTCTATAAGTCTATGTCGCTCTCTCTTTGTCTCTATCTGTCTCTGTGTGTGTGTCTCTCTCTCTCTGTATTTCTCTGTCCCTCTCTCTTGCTCTCTGTGTGTGTCTGGGTCTTTCACTCTCTCTCTGTGTGTCTCTTTCTCTCACTCTCTGTAGGTCTCTGTCTCTCAAACTCACCTTCTGTCTCTCTCTCTCTCTCTCTTACGCTGTGACTAGGTCTATCACTCTCTCTCAGTCTCACTCTCTCTCTCTCTCAGTCTCACTCTCTCTCTCTCTCTGTGTGAGTAGGTCTTTCACTCTCTCTCCTTGTGGGTCTCTCCCTGTCTTACTGTGTTTGTCTCTCCTTGGTCTCCCCTGAGTCTACACTAATTAAATTAATGAATGCTGGGAGGAAACATTAACAACCCCGCTGCTCAGTAAGTCACAAAAAAACCCAATAAACTCCAGAGAGGGACTGAGAGAGGGAGAGGGAGGGGAAGAGAGAGAGAGAGAGAGAGAGAGAGAGAGAGAGAGAGAGAAGCAATAAGAATACTCCCTGATGCGTACAGGACATTCGACCGACACATGCACACATCTCCTCTCTGTAAACATGCCCTACGTTAATGTGGAACAGCCTACAAGAATCCTTCACATGGGCAAACTGACACACTCCGTTTCCCTAAACTGAAAAACATTTGCATGTACGGTCCTCTCTAAAAGTATTGGAACGGCAAAGTTGATTCTTCTGGGTTTTTTTTTATTTTGTATACACTGAAGACGTTTGGGTCTGAGAATAAAAGACGAATACGACACACCGGATTGATATTTATAATTTCTGGAAAACACCTGGGTGCATGGTGTTCCAGGAAATTCATCAACAATCAGGTTGTGACACGGCCCAACATGAAGCTACTGAAGTTACTGTCTTTATCCCAAGGTGGATTAATTTCTTCTTATACTGCAGCAGTTCCTTAATGATTATAATTTATAGATTTATAAAAAGATTAACAAACCCCAAGTCTCTCTCTCTTTTAATTTTTGTCATTTTTCCCCATCCCCCCCAGCCACGCGACCACGACCAATCAGGGAGGGTCGTAAACATGCAGTGCTGCCACCCGCCTCTTTACAACTGCTGCGCATGCGTATTTGGGGCCGGCCTAACACATTCGGAGGGAAATCACTATCCGCCCCCTCGCACGAATGAGCTCACAGACGCCCATGACTGGCTGGTGATGGCTGATTGGCAAATGACAGGGAAGTGAGCGTATGCCATCCCTCCCTCCCGTAAGAGCTGGGCCAATTAGCTCCCATGGACTCCCTTTTGCGGAAGGCTGCGGCATCAACCTGGATTCGAACCAGGGATCTCCAGACTCTCTTTTTTTCTGGAACTTTAGATAAAAAATTGTAATAAATAGAGATAGTCATGTTACCAAGAAACAGAGAAGTGTACGCTCCTCCACCCTGAAGATTTTCACGTGTCAGAAAACGTATGCCGACACTGGAGACTCCTTCCTTAAATGCTACATAAATGCATCCTTACAGCAAACCGTCAAATCATTGTATTTCTCATTAAAGCTACATTACAGGTGCACACACCGATTCTAATGCAATACACACTGTTAAAACATCCTGAGTGCACAGGGAGAAAAATATCTGGTGTTCCTCTACAGCTTTGCTTCTCAGAGTGAGCCACATAACACTATTCCAGCCAATCAGCAACAAGGTGGTGTATTTACACCGTTTGTGCAGAACTGATGACTGAACCCATAATATATGGTTTGATTTACAGCTGAATCTACAGCCACAGCTGCTCTTATAGAAAGCGTAAAAATTTCAATCCCACCATGAGGTCATCTGACCACAGTGTAGTGACAAGTACAGATGGTTAGCATTAAGCGTTCAGCCTGGACTTCACCAATTAACCAGCAACGTCTCTCCTAAATATTTTGAGAAAGGGAAAGGGAGGAAGACATTTCCTTCATTTCCTGTGCAGCATATCTCCCGCCTCCAGCTTCTGCTGTGTGACAAGGTTTTTCACTCTGACGCTGGAGTACATCACACCCGTACCCGGCTACACACGGGGCTGTGAGATTTGGACTAAAAGCAAAGAGAAAGAAGTGGAACGACAGCTGAGAGTTCTAGAAGCACTAAGCGTTTAGTGAAATGAAAGCCGCCCGTCGCTGCCTTTGACATCAGTTTTTTGGGCTTTTGTTGCTCTGGTAGATTATGAATGCACAGGAAACCTCACGCTGACATGAAACACCAAGAGGCGCTACACAATATAGTATTTGATACTGCACTTTATACCACAGAACGTCTTTGTTCTGCGGATGTCTCCTTCAACAACACCTTGCAATAACTGCACAGATGTGCTGCGCACTGGCATTCCCATAATATAGACATTAAGTCACTGCGTAAAGGTGGAGCTCCTGGTAGATATCTCTAGCTATAGTCTGAGGCTGGTGTTATAAGAGTAGCGCTGCTCCTTTAAAGGTTGAACCAACTTCAGCCCTGAAAGAAGGAAATAAATAAATAAATCTCCCCTGCATTTCACAACACACGGTCTGGAGCGAAATCAGGAAGGGTTAACACTGAGTTTTCTGATTTCCTCCTTCATCTATATCACCTGTCTTGTTAGTTTAATTATCCATTAACGGGTTCATGTTCCGTATTCCTGGTCATGTTCGGTGGTTTTTAACTCTGTAAATTTTGCCTGTCTCCCTGTATGCTCTTTATTTTGCGCGAGCTTTAACTAAGTCACGGACACAGGACGACCTTCAAAGTCCGCAAAATAAAAACATTTAAGGTGTGTCTGTCAAAACTAAATCACTAATGAAATCTGGCCCCGGATATTTTAAATATTACAGAATTTGAACGTTTTTGGTGGATTAGTAGTTCTGACCATCACACCATTCTAAAAATAAATTATTTTTGAGTTTCAACAGCACAAGTGCACAGAATCCGTAACATATTTGAATGAGACTTAGCATGAACCTGTGAGCATTCACATACACCGACCTGTGCTATGGTTTAAATTCTCCTTCTGTCTAGGCCTGTCGTGGTAGTCAATTTATCGCCTCATCGTATGATCAAACGCAAAAAATCTCGACCACAAGTAATTCCCATAGTTAACGTCTGCTCATTTACCTAAGAAATGACTATGCTGAGAGCGTTTTTCTGTCCGTTCTCATTTCTGTCTGACACAAAAGGAGGGGCGGAGGACGATTCAACAAATTACAGTTGAATGGCAATCGAAATGCCCCTTTTTTTTTTTAATAAAATGACACCAGTATTGTTAAGTCTGATAGATGCTGGGACTTTCCTCTGGATATTCCAGGTTCCTCCTACAGTCCAAAGATATTAGGATTAAAACAGGCTGTTCTAAATTACCCCTAGGTGTGGATGTGAGAATGAGTGTGAATGATTGTGTGTTGACCCTGCGATGGTCTGGTGAGCTGTTCAGGGTGTTCCCCACCTTCGTCCCGTGTTGGCTGAGATAGACTTTAGTGATGGGATTAAAAGCTTGAGCAAATGTGAGGATGAGTTTCTGGGACAATATACTGTCTAACCAAAAGGTTACTATGACAGGCCTGCAGCCCTGAAAACACTACTGACCATAGAGGAACCACAGACCACCGAACGCTTTTGGTGGGTGATGTGCTGTATGAAAATCCTCTAAATTACCTCAAATATTTACACTTCATGAGAAGAATCGACTCTACACCTATATGAGCTGAGATTTGAAACCCACACTTAATGTTTTGTTTAACATGGGGAAATGAAAGCACTCAGAGAACCACCGCTGTGACCTCATCACCATAAATCGGACCTTAATCTGTTAGTGAAATCATGAAGTGGGCAGAAATTTCACAGCAAGTCAGTCATCTTAACCAAGCCCGAGCGCTGAACACATTAAACCTCGCCTTACTTCATCTTAGCAGCGCACACTTTCCAGAGAAAAAATACCCACATGGACCTCCCAAGATCCTGCAAAAATTGCACACTGCACATGCGTGGTGCCCCATTAAACATCATGCCAACCCTAGACCAGGCCCCCTTCCATATAAGGTAAAGAACTGTTCCACATGTCTTTCGATTTTTCCTTATAGGGAAACACTCATTTAATTAATTCAAAAATATTGTGGATGTAGACATGATTAGGCACCCAAGAATTAAAAAAAAAAAAAAACTCTCAAGGTGATTCGATTTATCAACTGAACTGACAGATTTATTTTTATTTGAATTTTATTACCAGCTGCCTTTAAGCTAAACTGAACTTTACAATAACCCCACAGGCTGACAGAAAGGCCGGCAAAACGGTGGAAAAGCACCACTGAAAATGTTGCCCCATCCCAAATGTTCCAATAATGCAACTCAGCTACTGCACCTACCACGGTGTGTCTCAATTCTTCCCTTAGGACACTTCTATATAGTCCACAGTACACACCATGTATATACCTGTATAGTGTATGAATTTCAACGGGGTAGTAACGTCTCAAAATACAGAATCCAGCAGCCTGTGCACTTAGCGGAAATACCAAGCAGACATGTCCCATAACCCACAAAAAATACCTGCCATCTTCTTTTTCGCCTCCTCACTTGTCTGAGGTGTAAATTACATTACGATCGGTGCTGGCATCAAGCCCTCCTCCAACTGGCTGAAAATAGGTTGGCTGCCCTGACCCTTCGTGGTAAGTAGCCAAGATAACAACATTTCAAAAGGTACAAAGTGTGCACTTAAAATTTCAAGTACAAGTACACGAGTACGACAGCGGCGGCCCACCGACACACTATCGATACACTTCACTGTTCTAAAGTAAGTGCTCCTGTGAATCACTTACAAATAAACATATACACTTCCAGTTAGATAAACACCCTGCGATGACTGGATCAGGGTTACAAACGTACCTTACAAACTAAACCCTGAGCAGCATTCATAAGGATCTAAACAAACTTTTCTTCATAATCACCGGGATGTAACTTTACCTGGCGAAGTGCTCCGGTCCTCAAACCGAGCCCTGAACAATCTTATATAAATCTAAAAGACACGACCTTCAGATGATCTTCAGGAGAATAAATGGAAGATGACGTCTCTGCTCGATAACCAGAAGCGTTTGGCGTTTTCTCATACGTAAGGCCTACGCTGTAAAATCCCCAGAATTAAAACCTGGAGGGTTAAATCAACGTCTCATGAGTGTTTAAAACACTGAGGACGTGTAAAAAAAAAAAAAACAACCAAACACACAAAAAAACCCCACAGACTTGATATACATACATGTCAGGGGAAACTAATCTTTTTTTTTTTTTTTTAAATTAATAAAAAAAAAAACTACATGAAAATTTTTTTTCAATGAATAATAAAATATATAATAAATAAGTAATTAATAAAGGCACATGCTGTAGTGTTTAGATCTGAGAGTGTTCTGGTAATTAATAAATAATTAATTAAATAAATAGAATTGAATTAAATAAAATCCCCAGCAAGCCTGTACTGCGTTACGCTTTAGGTTCCGCCTGCCGAAGAATATCTAACAGCACACAATAACACATCTTGTTACGGGAAGCATCCTACCTTATCTGTTCGGCTCAGCATCCCGACTGAGGCTCCAGCCAGGGGTCAGAGGTCATCCTGTGACATTATCTGTCTCACACATGCTACTCAACACTAGTGATCTTCTGTGCTCACACACGTGCTTGTACACACACAGGCAATGTCTCTTTCACGGGACAGGCAACTTCTGCTCCTCCTCATTTAATAGTCTCGGTGAAGTCACACACGCGCGCACACACACACGCGCGCACACACACGCGCGCGCACACACACACCAGGGAAGAGAGTGCACTTTTGCAAAATGAAACAATCGAGGTCTATAGTTGCATTCACTGTGTTGCAACCCTCACCACAACAACTCCTGACTCCACCTGGTACACACACACACACACACACACACACGTGCTTCCTCCTCCTCCCACTGCTGCTCTCAGGCTACTAAGAGAACGAGAACAGACTTAGAGGATGGATGTGGTGAGAAAAGGGAAAATAAATGAGATGGATAGACGGACAGACAGACAGAGAGATAAATAAATAGAGAGAGAGAGAGAGAGATACGAAGCCATGAGAAAGTCTTGGGCCCCTTTCTGATTTCCTCTGCTCGTGTTCATTACAGCTGCTAAAGGTAAAACAACCAGGTACTGAGACTGCTGCGAGGGAGGGGTGGGGGTGTTATTTCCTTTTTTCACACTTAATCGGTTTTGTTCTAAAGACAATCCGAGTCAACCAAATAAACAGTGTTCTGTTAAAGTCTGGGTGATAAACACACAGCGAGGAATTCAGAAAGGGGGCGAGTACTCACTCACAGCCCTGTACCTACAGTCCCCGTCGGACGTCCCCCATTCTGACTCATTTAGAAAGAGTGTCCCGAGTGTTTTGTAGATCAACGCGAGTTCTCTCCCTTCTCTGTACTTGTGTCTTAGGTTATACATTGGTTTCATCCCTCCAGGAGACACGGACATGGATGACAGAGACGCTTTTGGTGAGATCTAATCTAAGCCACCGGCATGAAATCAACTCCAGACCTTTTACCTGCTCCCTCGTAAATGTACTGAAGAAATAACACACACACACACACACACACACACGCACGCCAACCAACTGTCCGATTACTTTTGGTCTATTGCAGAAGGGGTGCACATACTAAGAGTGCTGTAGTTCCTTCTCCTTCCAGCAGAACCGGGTGGGAATATCAGGTCAAAGCTGGATATCTGCACCTTCAGCACACGTTCAATAAAAGAACCAGAACCTCAACACCCAAGTAGGTAGGATCTGAGTTTAGATAGAAAGAGTGAATGAGTGAGAGAGAGAAGAAAGAGAGCAAAAGAGAGAGAAAAAAAAAGAGAGAAAAAGAGAAGAGAGAGAAAAAGAAAAGAGAGAAAAAAGAAAAGGAAATAGAGGAGAGAGAAAAGGAGAATATAGAAGAGGAGAGAAAAGAGAGAGAAAAAGAGGAGAGAAAAAGAAAAGAGGAGAGAAAAAAGAAAAGGAAATAGAGAAGAGAGAAAAAGAGAGCGAAAAAAATGAGAGAAAAAAGGAAAGAGAAAAAAAGAGAAGAGAGAAAAGGTGAAGAGAGAGAAAAAGAAAAGAGAAGAGAGGGAGAAGAAAGCATGCAAGAGAGAAAAGAAGGAGTGCAAAAGTGAAAGAAAAAGAGAAAAAAGAGAGGAGAAAGAAACAAAGAAAAGAAATCAAAAAGAGAGAAAGAGGAGAGAAAGAGAAGAGAGAGCATGAGGAAGAGAGACAGAAAAAGAGAAAGAGGAAAGAAAGAAAAAGAGGAAAGAAAGCGCAAAAGGGAAATAGAAGAGAGAAAAAGATAGAAAAGAAAGCAAAAAAGAGAGAGAGAAAAGAGGAGAGAAAAATAAGAGAGAAAGAGATAAGCAAATAAGAGTGAGAGATAAGAAGAGAAAAAAGAAAAATAGAGATGGAGCAATAAGAGAGGGAGAGCAGCTCACCACATCCTTTCAGCTCTGACTCTAGGGCGGTACGTTACCATGGAGACCGCACCGAAGTAGCAACACAGAGTGAAACACAGGCGAGTCCAAGTGAAGACTGGAGTCCAGCGCAGGACAGAGAGGAGTCGATACCAGGTACAGGACAGAAACACATACAGAGACAGATTATAAAATATAAAAGAAAAGAAATACAGGCAGATACAAAGAGAGGCGGGAGCGCAGATACGGATAAGACAGAAGAGTCGATCATAGAATCACAGACATACGACAGACAGAAGAGATACAACAGTACAGTACAGAAGATAAACACAACCGTGCAATAGACAGAAGATACAATAGTACTCCAGATACATGGATAGATAGAAAAACACAGACAGGTGGATGGATGGATAGATAGATAGATAGATAGATAGATAGATAGATAGATAGATAGATAGATAAACACAGACGGGTGGATAGATAGATAAACACAGACGGGTGGATAGATAGATAAACACAGACGGGTGGATAGATAGATAAACACAGATAGATAGATAAAGACAGATAGATAGATAGATAGATAAACACAGATAGATAAACACAGATAGATAGATAGATAGACAGACAGACAGACAGACAGATAGACATATGAAAGATAGCTTAGATAGATACAACTGTACAGTGACCAGATAAATGGATGGATAAATAGAAAAACAGATACACTCATGTTAGAACAATAGAGAGGTAGAGAAACCATAGTATGCCAGACAGACAGATACAATAGAAGGATGGACAGATACCATAGAACAGTATAACAGTATGATAGATAGATAGATGTAAATCTGATTAGTTTCTGAAGTGTGCAGTCAGCGCTACGATCAACTCCGTAGCAGACGAGCGTAGAAGCGAGCGCGTCCATGAGTGCACAGCTGCACACTGTAACTCAAAGCCTCCGACACTCTGCTCTAATCTACTCGTTTCTCTGAACTGCACGGCCTGCTGGAACGTGATCAGTGTGCTTTCACCCTCCAGCATGGCTTTACACCCCCCCCCACCCCCCCACCCCCCACACACACACACTTCAAACACGGAACACTGGTTATTTTAAAACAAGACCACCCGGAGAGCGCAAACCTCTACCAAGCCTTATGCGTCAGGTACATAGCACCCCCTGCTGGGCCTGCTGTACTGGCATAGAGTTGTACTACCACACTTATCAAATTTCGTTTAAACCAGATGGATTTTAACAGCAACATTCCTCCTGTAATAAGAAGCAGAGATTTTTATTGTTTTGATCATTTTTGCGACATCAGTGAGTGGATTCTTATTAAAATTTAATGGAGTAGCATCCCTGGGTGATCACCTACCCATCATAAAAAATATCACACTGATCTGTTAAAAACTGTGGACCGGGGGCTCCCAAGTGGCGCATCGACAAGGTTGCCATGATGCCAGATGCCAGAAGGCGTTACCATCAACCTGAAGGTCAGCGGTTTGAATCCAGGTTGATGCCGCAGCCATCCGTGACAGGAAGTCCATGGGCGAGCTCTCATGGGAGGAAGGGATTGCATACGCTCACTTCCCTGTCACTCCCAGCGATCACCAGCTAATCATGGGCGTCTGTGAGCTCATTCGTATGAGGGGGCGGCTAGCGCTTTGTTTCCGAATGTGTTGCACAGCAGCTCGTAAAGAGGCGGGTTGCAGCACTGCATGTCACTGAGGGGGCATATGCATGCTTACGCCCCTCCCTGATTGCTAGTGGTCATGTGATAGGGAAGGCAATAACTGATGTGTGGGAATTGGATACGACTAAAATTGGGGGGGGGGGGGGGGGGGGCACCGGA
>JAQMYF010000001.1:5936228-5941228 GCA_030014195.1 Neosilurus mollespiculum
AAGTTTGGTGAAAATCCTTGCATGGGTGTGGTCAGGATTGCGTTCACAGGGAAAGCTGACGGACAAACAAACGCTGACACTGGGAGAACCTGCAAACTCCACACAGAAACGCCTGAGCCCGGGACTAGAACCCAGGACCTTCTTGCTGTGTGGCAGACGTGCTAACCACTACACCACGTTGTACGCTCTAGCATTAAAATTTCCTTTCACTGGAATTAAAAGGCCCAAACCTGTTTTAGCATGACAGCACACCTGTGCACAAAGTGTCCTGTACAGAGCCTTGACCTCAACCACTCCTTTGGGATGACCTCCAGCCACTCTTTACAGGTAGCACAACCATCTAAAGACTTATAGGAAAATCTTTTAGATTTTTAACCCTGGTATAACTCATCATTTTAGGGCCAAATTTCTACTTATGACAAAACCGATTGTAATTAGTACAGTGTTGAGTGAGAACGCTATAACTGGCAACCGCTAAGCGGCTATGTAGTGTAACTCTACAGGGCAAACAACCATACCTAGATAAATGGCTCCTTTTCACCATTGACAGGTTCATAATGTTATTATGCTTAAGTGTCTAACAACAAGGAAAGGAATCCTACAGAAACACACCGTTGACAGTTTACCTCGCTAACTGTAAAGAAGGCTGGCACCGTGGCATATTGGTCAGCACATCCGCCGCACAGCAAGAAGGTCCTGGGTTTGAGTCCCAAGCTTAGTGATGGCATTTCGGTGTGGAGTTTGCATGTGCTTGGGTGGGTTTCATCTGGGTGCTCCAGTTTCCTCCCACTGTCCAAAGACATATACATAAAGCAATTTGGTGGTTCTGGTCCTAGGTGTAAGTGGGAGTGTGAATGCTTGACTGTGTGCTGGCCAGGGTGTGGTTCAGGGTGTACCCTGCCTTTGTCTGGAGTCAGCTGAGATAGACAGCAGCCTCCCTGTGACCCTAGTAGGATTAAGTGGACCGGCGAATGAATGAACGAATGAATGAATTTATACGCTGTATGCACCATCTGATTGGCTGTTAAATGGTCCGGAATTGCCAGGTACAGACCAGTTAAAGTCAATCTTTTTTTCTTTCTTTTTTTCCCTCATGACTTATTTGCAAAAAAAAAAAATAATAATAAAATTCACATTAGATTGACTTCTGGTAGATAAAAAAAAATAGGAGTAATGCCGGTTGTTCAGAGAGAGAATTCCACTGTCATAAAAAGATTGAAGGAGGAGAAAACGACTCTGTAGGTGTTGCAAATGACGAGAAGAGCTACAGCCAGCAAGAGTTACGAAAGTTTATCCTCAAGCACAGAGCAAAAACACATAATACAGATAAAAAAAGATCTCCAGTGAGATGATTTGAATAAATTTCACTGATACCTAGGCACAATAAGCAAACAGAACATGGACATTCTGGACTTACTGGCTCAAGAACTCTGACATACTTCCATGTTTGTAGTGTATATTGAGGGGAGAACGGATGCTGGTGGCCATTTTTCACGTCTTTTTGAGATGTTTTCTCTCACATCTCCCCAGTGAAGCTTCCAGCCACCAGACATAATTACCAACTTCCAGTTCCATTTTTTAAACTTTTTTTTTTGGAGGGTGTTATGAAAATACCATATAATAAAAACCTTATTAACCTGGTTAGTTTAATCAAGACAGGAGACTCCAGACCTCTCCTGTACTGCACTGACCTCACTATCGTTCGATACATCAAAGCCTTGGTCTGGAACCTCTCTGTACTGACCCCATGCTCGGTGAATAAGTAGTATATATTTAGTGTTTGGTGATTAGCTTTGGGGTGGTATGTTGGCGAAGTGGTTAGCACATCCGTCTCACAGCAAGACGGTCCTGGGTTCGAGTCCCAGGCTTGGTGAGGGTGCTTTCTGTGTGGAGTTTGCATGTTCTCCCCGTGCTTGTGTGGGTTTCCTCAGGGTACTCCAGTTTCCTTCCATAGTCCAAAAACATGCACAGTAGGCTAACTGGCGGTTCCAAATCGCCCTTAGGTGTGAGTAGGAGCGTTAAATGGTCATGAGTGTGTGTCTTTTGAGATAAGCGCTAGCCTCCCTGCAACCTTAGTAACATTAAGTCTCTCGGCAAATGAATGAGCAAGTGTGTGAGTGAGTGATTAGCGCCATAAATCAGTGCATTATTTAAAATCCTTAAGAGCACAGGACAAAAAGGAAGAAAGAGAGAAAAAAGATCTCCAGCTTTATGCTGCAAAAGTAATTTCATTACAAAATCGTTAGAGTATGAGCTCAGTGCTCCCAGCCATTGTTCTGTGTTTAAACCGAATTAGGCTACAGTTGATTATGAGCAAACACCCAGGCAGTGAGACTACAGTACACTGTTTAAACATGAACATAAGCTGCATCCAAATGCACATATGTCCATACTATTACCCAGCCTGCACTTGTATGTGGGAGCCATGTGAGTAGTAAGTGAGCTAAAAATTGGCACCCATATGGGACTGTCCGTGAGTTCCATAGTGGCCCCATGTGGATTATGTTTGGGCTACAGGGGCAAAAAGTGGGTGTGGGCCAATATGGACATCTTAACTGGGGCTCAATTGGGTCACCTAGGTGCATCCCACATAGGCAAGCCCAGATGGGCCACCTATATGGGTAATAGTTGGGTTACTAATGGGAAATTAATTCATGTGGGCAGGTGACATGGGGCCATTATGGAACTTGTGGTCAATCTCATATGGGACCCATATTTCAGGCCATTTATTACCCACATGGGCACTTTGTACAAGTGCTAGCTGGGTAGTACCCAAAAGGATATACATAGGATGTCTGAATACTCAGAAGGCATGTAATAGTAGTCAAACAGTACCTGCATAGCCTACTAAACCCATGGAGAGGCTGCAGCCTATCTCAGCCGACACTGGGCGAAGGCACTGGACAGCTTGCCAGACCATCGCAGGGCCAACACACAACCATTCACACTCACACTCACACAGAGGGTCAATCTGAAACAGCCAGTTAGCCTACTGTGCATGTCTTTAGGCGGTGGGAGGAAACTGGAGTACGCAGAGGAAACCCACACAAGCACGGGGAGAACATGCAAACTCCACAAAGAAACAGCCAAACCCGGGACTTGAACGCAGGACCTTCTTGCTGTGAGGATGCCGCCCTGGAGTGCGGTGATGTGTTGTGATGCCTTGACTTGCGTGTGAATTTGATTGAAGGAAGGGAGAGTTGTGCAACGTCATCTGCCTTACGTAGTCAAGACGGCTGGAGATGCAGTGGATGGCCAGCAGCGTCTTTGTGTCTTACCGTGCCCTGTTCGTTTTCCACAATGCTTTGCTGGTCCTCCTTCGTGCCCCTTGAATCAATCTAGTGGTTTGATCCGGGTGGTCTGCCGGGTCCGGTCTTCGCATGCGTAGGTATGAGTGGACTACTTGAGCTTTAAATACAAAGATGTATAGAGCAGCGTGTGGAGAGAGGGGAACTACTGCTATGTGGCCTTTTCATCCAAGTGGAAAAAAAACTGAGTTGTAAAGAGAGTAGACTCACTCACACGTCGGCTGGGTCTGGTGCAGAAGGCAAGAGCCGGAGATTAGAGCTAAACACTGGGCTTTACTGCAGGTGGGTGTATAATGTACACACACACACACACACACACACACACACACACACACATGGTACAGCCAGGATAAAACTGCTGTAAATCTCAGTTAGATGTAAATGGATGAGTAATACTACACGACATTTCGTTTTTAAAAAATCCTTCATCCATTTGCCCAAACCATTTAATCCTAATTAGGGTTGAGGGGAAGCTGGAGCCTATCTCAGCAAACACTTGGGGAGGGTGGGGTACACCCCGAACAGCTTGCCAGACCATCACAGGGCCAGCACACACACAACCATTTACACTCACAACTAAGGGCAACTTGAAACATCATTTAGCCTGATGTGCATGTCTACAGACTGAGGGAGGAAACCGGAGTACACTGAGGAAACCTACGCAAGCACGGAGAACACATGAAAACTCCACACAGGAACACCCGAACCTAGGACTTGAACCCAGGACCTTCTGGCTGTGAGGCGGATGTCCTAACCACTATGCCACTATGCCACCATGCCCCCCCCCCAATTTAATGATGTCTTAGAAATAAATGTTATGAAGCACCATAACAACCCACATGCCCAGTATCCAAGGTCCTGGGCTCAAGTCCCGTGCATGGCAAGGGCGTTTCTGTATTTATCATTCATTTTCTAAGCCACTTAGTCCTAATTAGGGTCACAGGGAGGCTGGAGCCTAACTCAGCCGACTCTGGGGCGAGGCCGGGGTACACCCTGAACAGCTCGCCAGGCCATCGCAGGGCCAAAACACATACAACCATTCACACTCACACTCACAGCTAGGGGTGATTTGAAACAGCCCAATTAGCCTACTGTGCATGTTTTTGGAGCTGGAGTCCCTGGAGGAAAACCCATGCAAGCACAGGGAGAACATGCAAACTATCCACAGAAACACCTCGAGTCCCGGAATCAAGCCCAGGCCCTTCTTGCAGTGAGGCGGATGTGCTAACCATGGAGTTTGCATATTTTTTTCTTTGTTTTGCATTAAATACCTAAAAAAAAAGATGACATTGTATTGAGCTGTGCTTTATGATTGTTTTTTCCTCACAGTGCTTTCAATTAAACGGTAGAATAGACCAGAAGCTAGTTATTTTCCTGGAGGATTATGAGATTACATCTCTACGGCAACCGTTAAAAGCACTGACTTAATTCCAGGCTTCGGCTCATGATAAGAGTTTCGCATTTATCTCTGGGCTCCTTTTTTTTTTTTTTTTTTTTTTTTTTAAATATGCAAGTCGCACATTTACACCCATGCAATTCAAACAGAACAGAATAATTAAAGATACTGCCATACACACATAGTCCTGCCTTGTGTCTCAGTATGTACTGTACTCTGTATGTACTGCCATTCTGTGACTCCATCGAGCGCACAGAGCCACCTCACGAGCGAACGGAGCACTGACATAATCGCAG
>JAQMYF010000001.1:5972013-5985632 GCA_030014195.1 Neosilurus mollespiculum
AGCATCCCAACATCACAGTTTACCAGAACTCTCTATGCCTGAGAACCCCCAGATCTGCTGCTTTACCTAATAAAAGGCTATTAACAAAATGCTTGACTAAACAAGTATATTTCTCCACTTTGACCGTCGCCTATTGTTGATGCTCTGGGGCTCTGCTAACGGCTGCTACGGCTAAGCCTCATCAGCTGCACCCTTGTTACAGGGCCCTGGACCTGGGAAGAACCCATACAATTTTGGAGGTGATCCGGGCGTGGGATCATCTTGAAAAAAAAAATCCTGAAATCCAGAAAAATCCCCAAACTTCCCTTTTCAACAACAATCCCTTTACCATGGGGGGTAAAATATTCATCCGGCGGCCACCAGAGGGAGACATTTCATTATAACTATGTCAAGTTATAATAATCCATGCACTAAGTGCCACTCTAGTATTTTTGTGTATTTTGTTGTCTGATTTGCCTAATTTGTTCAGTTGGTTGTTGCTTTTTTCATCTTATGCTGATTTTTATTTATTATTTTTGTTATATTAATTTGTCTACAATTGCTATACTTTGTCCTTAAATTGTTTTCTGGAGAGAAAGAGAAAAAAAAACCCTCCTGTTCACTACACAGCATCTGTCAGTGTGGTTGATCTGCGCCGCGCATGCGCAATACCGCTGTCCCCTTAACTTCAGCGTACGCGCATGCGCGGTAGCAGCCGAGCCGGGGGACGCGTCAGTGACAGCGAGCTAGTTTAGCTTCCTCTGCGGAGACTGTAAACTCTCTCTGTGGCGAACTTGTGGTGTGAGGAATCGCAGTGTTAGCACGTTGGAAGATGCTGGTTGTGTTTCTGACACGGTGTCACGTGTCCGTTTGTTCACCTTGACGTGTTTAAAGCTCACGTGAGTACGAGCGCGACGGTTTGTTGTGCTAGTGAGCTAGCAGCAGGGCTAGGAGGAGCTAGCTGTTAGCTTACATCCTTTACTCTCTATATGATTTAACTCAGTGTCCGGAGTTGGGTTTTTCCTGAGATTTGTTGCTCGGTAAAGCTTTATATTTAAGTTCCTGCTGTGCTGTGTGTTTGTGAGAAGATAAATTTGTGATTTTAGCCTCGTGTTAGCTCTGAGTCAGAAAGCAGGCAAGCTAACTGTTTACATAACGGCACAGCAGAGTAACGTCATGAGTAGGGTTTAAAATACCATTTAATGGAAGCTACATGAACCTAAATGTCAGCTGTTATGTGGAGACATTGCCTCTGCATTACCATATATAAAGTAAAATAAATATATTCATAAAAAAACACGCTTTATTCGCAGGTTTCTTTATTTAGCTACTGATCTCCATGGTGTGCAGTTCTAGGAAAACAATCAACGACAGAGTGCCCTGATGTTGTCTGTTGTCATGACAAACTGCACTGATATCAAACAGGAAGTGCACTCCTAGACCCTTCCAGGCCTGGCAGTTCCCCATATGAACCAGTATGTTAAAGAATCGTCCTCTCCCACAATGATAAAGATTCCTGGAGTTCCTTCAGGACTTGTTCCGCATCATTTCCAATATCTAAAGGGGCCTCCCTTATCCAGAGCCGCGTCTCGGGTAGAAATTTCGTGAAAACCCGATCGTAATGTGTTGCGTGATCCTTCTGAAAACACGCAAGCCTAACCAAAGACATAACCTGCTTGGTGGAGGTGACTACGCATCTTGACATTTACAGCATTTCGCAGACACTCTTATCCAGAGGGACTTACAATTATCATTTTTATACAACCGAGCAATTTAGGGTTTAGGGCCTTGCTCAAGGGCCCAGCAGTGGTGATAGTGGGGATTGAACCTCTGACCTTCAGATCAGTAACCACTAACCGCCTTAAGCACTAAACCACTGCTGTCTCCCCAGTGCAGCTAACTGGGTTATCAAAGGCCGTTCGTAAAGAGTAATTGGATTGATGATTAAGCCATTGGATTGCAGTCAGCGTGTTTCTGTCTGGCGAGCAGTCCAGGGTGTACTCCGCCCTCGCCCAGAGTCGGATGAGATGGCCGCCAGCTCCCCTGCGACCCTGATTCAGATTAAGCAGTTCAGAGAATGAATGAATGAATAAAGTTCATCAAGTTAAATTTTTTATTGACAATAGGGCGGCACAGTGGTGTAGTAATTAGCACGTCTATCTTACAGCAAAAAGTCAGGATGGGTTTGATTCCCAGGCGCTGTGTGGAATTTGCTTGTTCTCCCTGTGCTTTCATCTGGGTACTCTGGTTTCCTCCCACAGTCCAGTAGCATGCACATTAGGCTGACTAGCTGTTTCAATTTTTCCTAGGTGTGAGTGTGACTGGCTGTGTGTGTTTGGAAGGTGCTGGGTTTGATTCCCGGGCTTGCATGGCTTTCCTCGGGGTACTCTGGTTTCCTCCCACAGTCCAGAGGCATGCGCATTAGGCTGACTGGCTGTTCCAATTTGTTCCAATCCTATCATCCCAAACATTCAGCAGAAATCAGGTCAGACGACGTATTTCTAAACTAAACTTGACCCCCATGCACACTTTGGCCTCAGGTTCCGGCTCTTGTTCGACTGGAACGGGGCCTGATTTGGTCTGCTGCTCATTATAGCTCATGTTCCACAAGGTTATCGGTTCTTTCCCACTTTTCTGCGCACCACGCTCGTAAAGAGCAGCTGCTCGAACCAGTCTGGCCATTCCTGCCACATGATTGGCTGTTTCGTTAGTTGTAGCAGGTGATCGTATCAGGTGTTTCTAATAAAGTGATAAGTGACTGTATGATGAAAAATGAAAATTATACAGAAAAAAGAATCAGACATTACCACACGCGTATTCCTTATAACCCCATGCTCCTCCCCTCAGCCATGCTCCTCCCTCCCTGTCTCTCTCCCCAGAGCTTATGATTCTGTTATTTCAGCCTAACCACCTGCCTCTGTCGCATTTTACCTTCTCATGTGTTCATCCTTGTTGTTGTTGTAGCTCATGTTGTTTTGTGTTCAGTGTTGGAGAGTCTTCATCACATCCAGATCCACATGCACCTCTAAAGCAGCTGCGGGGCCCCCCCCCCCCCCCCCCCCCCCACGCCCTAGAGGATGTGTCTGCTTTGTTTCTCATGCGCTGTGCTTCAGTGTCCCGGTATTTTGTTTTTCTTTTGCATGTTTGCGTGCTCCATTCAGCACCTTCATAATGCTTGCATTCATACATTCATTGAGTGTAACACACTGATTTTCTGTCAAGGAGTTTGTGTATGTGGGGCAACGACGAAAGAGCTAATTCATCTTAGTAAACAGACAACCATAAATGATTGTTATGGGGTTTATTAGGCAGAAAGTGAACAGTCAGATGTGTTAGAAGAAGGAAAAATGGGCCAGCGTAAGGATCTGAGTGACTGACAGGCACCACATTGTGATGGCTTGTGGGGTGTTCCCTGGTATGCGGTGATGAATACCTACCAAATGTGGTCCATGCAAATATGAACGGTGACCCAGGAACAGATTCACAGGCACATAGTCTAGTGTCTGGTCTGGTGTCTAGTGTGGTCTGATCCCAAACGGATAAAGCTGGCTATGGTAGAGCACACAGTGCATTGCATATTGCTGCGTTGATTCAGAACAGACTGGATGCACATGCTAGACCACTGTACATCTTTGAAGGGGCCCACAATGGACACAACAGCATCAAAACTGGGCCATGGAGCAACGGAAGAAGGGCTGGTCTGACGAGTCACATTTTCTTTTACATCATATGGACAGCTGGGTGCATGTGCATCGCTGTCATGAGGAAGAGATGACAACAGGGTGGTCTGTGTGAAGAGGACAAGCCATCGGAAGAAACATTGGATCCTCGAATTCATGTGGCTGTTACTTTGAAACGTATTATCTACCTAAACACGGTCGTAGAACAAGTACACCTCTTTATGGCGATGGTGTTCCCTAAGGGCAGTAGCCTCTTTCAACAGGATTATGCGCTCTGTCACAGAAAAACTGTTCAGGAATGGCATTAAGGATCTGAGGGATGTGCCTCTGGACAAACAAGTCCAAACCATGAATTAAACTGCTTGGTGTCAGATACAACAGGACAGCGTTCTTCCTGTTGCTTGATAGGTTAGAGTTATTTTACTGATAAAATGACGTTGGACTTGCACAATGATAGGCAGGTGGTTTTAATGTTATGGCTGATTGATGCAGCCAGCATTAATAGCTCTGTGGGATCGGACCAGACATACAAGCTTTCACTCTCCACACGTGCCAATGAGCTTTGGGCACCCATGGCACTCTTGCCAGGTCTCTGGTTGTCCTTCCTGGGACCATCTTTGGCAGGTACTTATCACTGCATACCAAAAACACCCCACAAGACCTGCCGTAATGGAGATGAACAGTGATGAGTGACAAGCGACCAAGCAAAGTCTGTGAATGCAAACACATGAGCGATAAGAGGCAAAAATATTTCAAGCGGCGTGAATTGCCAATCAGAGCTTAAAAATACCGTTGACTGACAGATATCACTAGACACATTTTCCCCTGGTTCATGATGCACAAGAGTCTCTCTGTTCTACACTTGCCGCAAAATAATAGTAATAATGATTATAAAAAAAATATATATATATATATATTTTTTTTTTTTTTTACTATGAAAAGCACAGACATGTTTAACTTACCATTTTTATAGCTTAGAATGCAACTGTAAATTGTACATTTTAAAAAAGTATGTACAAATTTAGCACTGACATTTCCAGAGTGTGCTATTCCTCCTGTTGTCCACTTGATGGCAGTGTTTACTTGCAGACTGCCTTGGGTGTTTTTTTTGTTGACACAGGAAGTTAAATTAAAATTATTAAATTATTAATCATAACTCTGAGTTTACTTGACTTATCAATGCCATTTAAAAACTGGTGTATAGTTTGACATCTGCACTTTTGACACAAGTTAAAGCTGAAACTCGGCAAGACCACGTTTTCTTGCTACGTCATCTTAAATCAGCAACATAATTTGGACGCCCTGGCGCATCCAGCGACTCCTAATTGTTAAAGTCACTGTGATTCTTACATTTTGCTCATTTCTCTTGCTTCCAACACATTGTGTATGTTTGACCATTATTAGTGTGACTAAAAATGGATACAGTGGAACATTCCTTCTGCTGTTTTACTGGTGTAATGGAAAGTGTGGTGGTGGTGGTGTAGGAAAATAAGAAGAAGGGTGAGATACAGTGAGAAGCGAAGCAGCTTGGGTTATTTTTGACTCAGGTTTTTAAATTTTTATTCTTCTACACACCGCATTTCTTGTATACATCCAGATTTAAACATTTGGTAGACTGGTTTTATACACAGTGTGATGAGCGCTGCTGCTCTCAGCTTTCCACTGCCGTCGTCATCATCAGCTACGTCTCGAATCAAATCGAGTTTAACAGAAGGAATTGTAGTTAGGCCTTTTTTTTTTCTCTTATTTCTTGTTTGGCGGATCCACTGATGTTAATATTTAAAAAAAATAAAAAAAATTGGGAAATCGGAAGTGTCGCCGCTCCCAGACACTGTTTCGATTCTGGAGATCTACAGTGCGTCTGGCGTGCGGGCCTATTGGAAGTGATGTTGTCGACATGTGTGACAGAACTGGTTTGAAAGAAGAGACTTATTTCTACATGCAGACATTCTCCATCTTGAGCTGATAGCAGCAGCATCAATAGCTACCTGGGGGTCCAGTCACTTTTAAACCCACCCTCAGAGGCGAGGAGAAAGGGGAGGTGTGTAGGGCAACCTGCTTTTTCGAATGTTGTGACAGTGTGTGTCACTGGTCTGTTTAAAGCAGGAGTTTCAACAGAATATGCAGAGTATGAAAAGTACTACATGTCCACCATCAGCTCAGGAGAGAACACTGTATTCAAATTATTAAACGTTTAACTTAAACCACTAGTTCAGGCTTCTTTAAGAGTACAAGAACGGGTAAAATAAAAATATTTATTTATATTCTGTCCGTTCTTGTTTTCTTGTTCTGTTGTGTTGTTAAAGAAAAAAGAAAATACCTTACTTACTCTTCTTAAAACCTGTAAAACTATTCTTGACCCCATCTCCAGTCTTGGGTTTACATAATAGAAATCCGCCAAACAAGGAATAAATAAAGAACGGCCTTTGTGGTTAAAAAAAAAAGTTTGTTTTTGACCCATTAACCTTTTAATTTTAGGGGGGAAACCCTACATCCTTAGCGATCTTTGTGTTTTTGCTGAAGAAGCCAAGCAGATGATGATGAAGGAGTGGAGGAATCCAGTTATTTTTTGCTGCATTGTAACACATCCCATTAGTCGCATTGCTGCTTTGTAAAGCCCATTATCCATCTTAAATGGAGCACCAGTGTTGTTTTCGCAGAGATAAAAGCCTGTGCAGCTGTTAGAGTGTGCCAGAGTGTAAACGTGTGTGTGTGTGTGTGTGTGTGTGTGTGTGTGTGTATGGGGCGATGGCTTAGTTGCAGGTAGGAAGCACGCAGGAGGACGTCACTGAGGAGTGATGCCTGTAGAGAGCGGAAACAGCGTAGTCGCCCGTCAAGCCAAGCAGAAGCGCAAGTCTCACAGTCTCTCCATCAGGAGGACCAACAGCACCGAGCAGGAGCGGCCTTCCATCCACCGAGACATGCTGGAGGCTCAGGTCAGAACACACTCCTCCTCTTTTCTATTCTCCTACACGGGCTGGTTTCATTCCTCTCACTCAATTCATTTCTCTCTCACGCTCTCATTCACTGTCTTTCTCTTTCTCTCGCTCTCGCGCTCTCTCTCTCTTTCTCGCTCTCTCACTCACTCACTCACTTTCTCTCACTTACTCATTGTCTTTCTCACTCCTTCTCATACTGTCTCACTCTCTCTAATGCTTTTTCACTCTCTTTTGCACTTTGTCTCACTTTCTGTCTCTGCCTATCTGTCTGTTTTTCTCGCTCTTGTGCTCTCTCTTGCTCTCTCTTTCTCACTCCCACTGTGTCTTGCACTATGTCACACAGACATGCACATACACTCTCTCTCTCCCTCTCTCTCTCTCTCTCTCTCACAGTCTCTGTCTCTTTCTTGCTCTCTCTCTCTCTCTCTCTCTCTCTCTCTCTCATTCATTTGCACATATTTACATTGCAGCCTTGGCATGGGTGTGTTTGTGTGTGTGTGTGTGTTTACATAGTGAATGACATGTAAGCAGTACAGACTTGAACCTCTAGACACCTTCTTGATAAACTTTTAGGTTAATTTTAGGACATACATACGCACTCAATGTGTCCAAAAAGCAGATAATGCATTCTGATGATGATGATGATGATGATTTTTATCAGGTCATGTTGCTTTTTGAATGCATGTCCTTTCAGCTTCACGGCTTGAAGATGGATGGAAACTATTTCATTTTTTTCCCTTATGAGGTTTCCCCTCTTTTCGATTTCCAGAAGACTGCTTTTTATCCCAAAAAGGAGTGGGTGAGATTTCTGTAGGAAGGCCACTGGGCTCCTCTGTGCCTTGTGATGTTATTCTTTTTTAAGAGGAATTGAAGCGAATCGTAGATGTAGTGAAAGCACTGAAGACACGCCCATGAACATAGACCAACGTTTACCAGCTCCATTAATGTAAGAGCGCAGATCTCAGAGCTGCTGTTTGTTTCTGAGATGTTCCTGGATTGATCGAGAGCTGTAGGGTTTTTTTTTTTGTTTTTTTTGGTAAAGTGTTATCAGAGGACCTTCCTTACGCAAACAAGGCTTCTGTGGTGACACATTAACACCATACTGAGTCAAAGTGTAAAACCTACTCAACGTGTTCAAGGATTTCTGGGTCTAATTTCAAGCTTAAAAATAATCTGTATGAATGTAAATTCTCTAATGCGCTCTTTTGGAGTGGCAGGTACGTCGTATACCAGCAGAAAGTCTTGATGTTTAAGTTTAATGCTGATATCAATACACAATTCAGTTCTTTGTAGCACTAAACAATTTTAAAGGGGTAATTTTAGTGCTGCTTTTACTAAACTGTATTCTATTATATTCACAATAACGCCTCTAAGAGTGATTGTTCTGAGTTCTGTGTATTAAGATTGCATTTTTTCCCATCATTCCTGCTGAGTTTTCTCAAACGTCTGCATGTTTATCAGTTTTACATTGTTAGCGTGTTGCATATCAGAGCTTCAGCGTTCCGGGAACTCATCAAATTTTAATAAACGCTGCATGTTCGCTCTTGATTATTCTATTCACCAGCTCTTTGTGCTTCCTGCTGACCGGCTGTTGATTGACAAGCCTCTCTGTAAACTCTCGGTGCAGGTTATGATACGCCGTCTCTCAGTGATACCATTATGGCGAGTGTTCGTGAGGGCTTCTACTTTTTAGGATTGAGTGACTTTGGGACAATAAGAGGCTGGAGGATTGTTTGCTAATTGACTTTTCTTTTCACCTCCCCACCTGCGTGTGTGTGTGTGTGTGTGTACATATGGTAGTGACAGTGTCAAGGGTAGTTGCCCCATGGCTACAACCCTCTTTAAAACCGCCTCATGATGAGGGAAGAAGGAAGTGCGCTTGTTTTTGCTGATCGCTTTGTGCAGACTTCTATCTGGACGCTGTTTTCTCTTTTAAAGATGGAGGTAAGCTGACTATTAGTGATTAATAGACGGCTATGGAGATCCTCCTCGGTCTTCTTAAGCAGAATTACTACTGTAGTGTATCTTAAAAGTGTATCGGAGATAAATTTGATCGTGTGATCGTAGCATTGTCAAGTTCTTGGTTTTCTGGCCTGGTCAGAAGAGGTTGAATCAGATCAGCAGCTCCGGTGGGGTACGACCCCAAATCAGACAGTTGGGATGGTTTGTAAAATGCAAATAAGAAAGAAACCAGTGTTTTCTACATTTACTTTAATTTGTATTTCAAATATTATTACAGACAGTATGATATTTCCTGTTTTTTCTGTCATTTGGTAATTTAATACATTCCCGAATTTAAGGAGCAAATATGTCGAGTTTGTCGATAAATGTGTGAGGAAATTATTAAAATGTTTTAAAACAATATTCCCTAAAGAGAGGTAGGATGGGATTTCTGGATTTCACCCTCTATGGTTATAATATTGTTAAAGAGTAGCAGTATTGGTCATCCTTACAGCATAATTTGTGTATAATGTCATTCGTTTAAGTGTTGAAGAGCTTATTTTAACATAAATGACCATAAAAAGCACAAAACTGGACAATTATCACCGCTGGGGTACTAGCGGGGGATGAACCAATGCAGAACAGCCTTTTTTAGCTGGAGGTCCCAGCTTGATGAAACCGAAAGGACAACATTATCCGCAAAAAGCAGAGACGGGATCCAATGGCCACCAAACCAGAACCCCTCAACACCTTGCCTGCACCTAGAAATTCTATCCATAAATATTATGAAGACAACCGGTGACAAAGGACAGCCTTGGCGGGGTCCAACCCCCACTGGTAACGAATTTCACATGCTATTACCAATGTGGACCAAGCTCTGTCTCCTGCAATACAGAGACCGAATGGCCCATAGCAACCAGTCTGTTATACCTTATTCCTGGAGCACAGCCCACAAGAAAGCCCAAGAGACACGATCGAAGGCCTTCTCCACGTCCACAAAGCACATGTGGACAGGTTAGGCAAACTCCCGGATCCCGTAGAGTGTGTAGAGCTGGTCCAGAGTGCTGCGGCCAGGACGAAAACCACATTGTGCAACCATCGGTGGGATCCTCCTCTCCAGTACTCCTGAATAGATTTTCCCGGGTAGGCTGAGAAGTGTGATTCCACGATAGTTTTTTTAAAAAGGGGAACTACCACTCCGGTTTGCCAGACCAAAGGTACGGCCCCAGATAACCACGCGATGTTGCAGAGACGTGTCAACCAAGGCAGTCCTACAACACCCAGAGCCCTGAGATTTTCAGGGGGGATCTCGTCCACCCCCCGAGCCTGGCCACCGAAGAGCTTGGGCTTCATGCCAAGTAGTTCTGCCTGGAGATCACGCCGGTAGCAGGTTGGGTTAAAGTTGTCTTCGCAGACTACTAGAAAGGAAACATTTCCAGGGTATGGCCTGTGCCGATGTTATGTAGCTAACATTTTGTCAACTTGGCTTTCCTGTTGTCAGTTGGTTTACGAACACAAAATAGATGTTTCCTGCGATTTCTGCACTTGATGTTTGTGCAGCCGTATACTTTGCACTCTGCCATTTCCCTTGTGACACAGCTCAGCGCTGGCTGATAATGTGTTATCTGAGACTGGTGTCTGCGGCACAGGGTCAGTGACCTGGTGGTAGTAGTAGTGTGGCAGCACTTGCATGTACTTGACAAGGGGCAAGGACTGACGTTGCCTGACAGAACTGTTGATGTCATACGTGATCGTTTTTAAAGATCTAGTAATCCAAATTCATCACAGGTGACCTTTAAATGACTCAAGGAATCTGAAGGAGCTTCTGCATAAAAAGGCAAGAGCACAAGCCTAAGCTGAACCCACCTGTGATCTCTGATACCTCAGATGGCACTGCATCAAGAATCGTCATTCATCTCCAGTTCTTATGGCGTGGCCTCAGGATTGCTTTGGCAAATCTTTGTCAAGCACTGCAGTACTGAGTTGCGTCCACAAACGGCAGTTATGACTTTACTGTGCTAAAGGAAGCCTTATGTTAAATGTGTCCAGACATGTTGGCTCCTCTGGGCTTGGAGGCATCTGGGATGGACCTTCACCCAGTGGAAATGTATATGGTGGTCAGACGAATCAGTATTATGGTTGTGTTTTGGAAGAAACGGATGCACTGTACTCCAGACAAAATGCCAAAACAGCCATCCAGCCCGTCAGCTGCAACAGGCCCAAAATCCAGGGTAGGTTATGGTATGGGGTCTTGGCACCCCTGGCAAGGGTAACTTACAGGGATGTCCATGCATATTTTAACAAGATTGTGCAAAAACACATTCTGTGCTTATTACAAGGGCATAGCTCTGGACGAAGATGGCATGGGTGCTGGACTGTTAAAAAAAAAAAAAAGTGAACAAAGTTTTAAAAATGGTTAAAAAAAAAAATAGGACAAAATAGCTTCTGAAATGCTTCATTACTTGTTATCTTGTTTTTTTTCACAAGGACCTGAGTACAAGGTTTTGTTTGAATGTTCTATTTATGAGCCAATACATGTGTTGTCTTCTCCTGTAGGATTCCAAGCTGCCCATGGCACTGAGGAGCACCTTATTGGACCTGTTTGGACAGATAGAGCGAGAATTTGAGAACCTCTACCTTGAGAATATTGAACGTGAGTAGAACTTTGCTGTTATGTCGCTGTTGGAGGTCTGAATAACATTTACCTTACGTTTATGGCGTTTGGCAGACGCCCTTATCCAGAGCAACTGACGGTTATCATTTTCATGCAACTGAGCCCAACCAGTGGCAGCTTGGTGGTACTGGAGCTTGAACCCCCAACCTTCAGATCAGTAACCCAGTGCCTTAACCTCTGAGCCACCACTGCCTTTTCCAACAAAATTTTATACAGCAACCTAATGCTATTAGGTATCATGCAGTACTACTCTTTTGTTTTGAAAAAAATCACATGATTGCTTCTTCAATCACAATGAAATCTGAAAATGTCATGGAATAATGGAAATATCATAATTGCACAGCTCATTTAATATTCAATTTTGATTGGTCAGTTACAGCATTTTATGCTCTGTTATATATCTCTGTGATAT
Source organism: Neosilurus mollespiculum (assembly GCA_030014195.1). Taxonomy (NCBI): domain Eukaryota; kingdom Metazoa; phylum Chordata; class Actinopteri; order Siluriformes; family Plotosidae; genus Neosilurus; species Neosilurus mollespiculum. Next base: position 5,983,639 of record JAQMYF010000001.1, read on the forward strand.
ATGTGAAGCTGTTATGTATAGCTTTACATACATCAAATGTGGCATAGTTATACATCTTGGACAGGGGGGAGTGTTGAGTACCAACATTAGATCACTGTGACCTTTGACCCCACTTCAAAGTAAAAGCTTGCTTGTCTGCGACATATTTCCTATATGCTTACCTTCATGTATACCAAACTTGGTATACTTGTATATCTTGGAAAGGTGGGGTTGCATACCAACAGCAGGTCACTGTGACCTTGTCCTTGAACTTTGACCGTACTTGCTGATGCCGCAGCCTTATTGAGTTTCCTGTGGTGGCGTGGACACGTGACAACCATCCAAGTCATGCTCCATGCCTATGGGGCTCCGATCAGGAGCACTGCTATTATGAAATAATTCTTGACTGGCTTATTTTATTTTGCGTTAATGACCAGCATCCATGGAAAGAGTTAGTTGTTTAACTCTTCTTCATACAATCTTTGAAAACGGTGTTCTGTGTAAGAGAATTTGGCTAGTGACCTTATTTAATGCACTAGAAGCACACAGGAGGGTCTCAGATGTCTTGCAGCCAGGATTATGTTGTAAGATCAAGTCGGTTGCATCATATTCATTATGTTAGACGTGTGTATTTCCAGAACAACGTATGGATGTGATGCTCAGGTGTCCGAATACTTTTGGCTGTATATTTGTGTCCTTTTGCATACTCCTACTTATTACCGTAACCCACCGATGTTAACTGTGCAGTGAGGCGAGAGATTGAGTCGCTGAACGAGCGCTTGGCCGGTGAGGGACAGACTGTGGATGGAGGAGACCTGAGTAAAGGAGCACTGAAGACTAAAGGTACAGGATATTGCATATATTTAACAAATTTAATTTAAAATGTGGGAGAAAAATCCTTTCAGTACCTTAGAAAATAATGTGTGTGTGCTTTAAACAGCCAGTCACAGTACGAGTCAGCTCTCCCAGAAACTGAAGACCACATACAAAGCCTCTACCAGCAAGGTACAAGTACATCTGTGATGTTCCTGTTCAGCTGAAACACCTACTCGTCTGTCTGTTCTCACTCACAGTCCTGACCCCAGCACTGCCTTTCTTCATCTGGTGGATTAAATCATATGGCAGAATATATCAGATTTACACATAAATGGATTAGAGACAGATTATAAATCAGATACGTGTGAGAGAGTGAGAGTGTCTGTGTGTGTGTGTGTGTGTGTAAGAGAATGTTTTTCTGTGTGTGTGAGAGAGAGAGAGAGATTGAGTCTGTACGAGAATAAGTGTGTGTGTGTGTGAGAGAGAGAGAGAGAGAGAGAGATATCACTGAAGATGCTTTATTATTGTAAAATGCCCCGATATGTTGCCATTAGGCTTCCACTGATTTAAAGCATTCGTGAATAATATGTAGAGAAATGGAACGTTCTGCAGAATGGTCCATTTTTTTAGATGTGCATGACCAGCATGTGTGGGTGGAATGGTGTGGTTGGGGTTCAAACCCATATTCTCTGAAGCACTGTGAAACATTAATATTGCTTACCCCAGCCCTGTTCGAATCAAGTGAGTTCTCGCTGCAGTTCCCGGTCGCTCAGTGGACAAATAGGTCGGATATCTAGAGGAAGGAAATAAACCATAATGATGAGGGGGGACACTTTTATGAAGTGTCTTTGGGTGATATTTAAATGAGTATTCTGTATTTGTTAGTCTGTTTTAGACTATTTAACTATGCTTGAGAGGTGTATGATATTCCGTAATGGCGTGTGTTGTCTCGTGTCAGGTTGACTTGATGACATCATATTGATTGATCGATAGTGTAGGCCATTAGGGGTCTAATATTGCCTAGTGCAGGGGTCACATAAGTCGCCCGCAGGACTGTTCTAAAAATAGCACAACTCACTAGTGAGCTGCGTCTAAAATTAATTTTTGATTTTTATTGTTGAGAATTATTGTGAGAAATCATTAACGTGATCAGTGTCTTCACATAGATGAGTATCATTAATCATTATTGATAATGTATA
>JAQMYF010000001.1:5985732-6002497 GCA_030014195.1 Neosilurus mollespiculum
ATCAAACTGGTAGCCCTTCGTATGACTCAGTACCCATGAAGTAGCTCTCAGTTTCAAAAAGGTTGGTGACCCCTGGCCTAGTGTAATACTTTTTTGGGGGGGGGGTTCGGTGGTAGGGATATAACATGTATATTTGAAAACTGCAGCTTAAAATCTGTAACCATGTGGTGTAGTCATTCATTCATCCATCCATCCATCCATCCATCCATTTGCCGAATTGCTTTATACTGCTAGGGTCACAGGGACGCTGGAGAGTATCTCAGCCGGATTTGGACGAAGACGGTACATCATGAACGGCTCGCCAGTCTTATCCACTCGGCCAACACACACACACAATTATTCGCACTCTCACTCACACCTAGGGCAAATATAAGCAGCCTGTTAGCCTAATGTACATGTCTTTGGACTATGGGAGGAAACCGGAGTATCAGGAGGAAACCCACACAAGGGACAACATGCAAACTCGACACAGACGCTCTTGCCGAGCCTGGAACTCGAACCCAGGCCCTTTTTGCTGTGAGGCGAACGTGTTAGCCACCTTCCACCGTGCCGCCCTCCATGCGGTGTGTTTGTGAAAAATTCTAATGACGTATCCCGAATCAGAAGCTTTTCAAACCAGTTGTACAGTCTTTGTACCACACACGATGACCAAGCTACTCATAGCCAAAACATTCACTTGTGTCTTAATCAAGCATGAAATGGAGACGATTGTGGTCTTGAGAAGTACAGAAGCCCCCTGTGGATTCATAAACTCATTCATTTCCCATTCGCACTTCAAAATCTCGCCGCACACCATCATGTTAGGTTAGCTAACACTTTTTTTTTTCTTTTTTTTTGGACTTCATCCAATTGGTTTCCCAGGAACCCAAATCCCAAGACTGTACAGCGCATTGGAGCTCTCACATGCCCAACAGGCTTCAATTTTCATCTCAGGTTCTAATAGTAAAGCGTTCAGAGGCATTCCGAGACTGTTGCTGTTGTGAATGACAGTAACGATGAACAGGGCAGTGGTGGCTCAGTGGTTAAGGCTGTGGGTTGAAGGTTGGCGGATCAAGCCCCAATATCACCAAGCTGCCACTGTTAACCCTCAATTGTATTCAGTTGTATTAAAATGCCATTTTATAAGTACATACATGAATACACATACTTATGTTTAAAGCAAATACCGTATATTCCAGCCTGTGTTCCAGTCTTCATCTGAACGAAACCTTCCAGTCTGAAAGTGTATATTAAAACTGTTACATGGTGAGAACAAGATGACTGTCGGCAGCAATACAGCAACTGGAGCAATTAGCTACATCGTCTGCAAACGAGTTTCTCACTCACTCTCTCAAATTAGGGTCACTGCAAGGCTGGAGCCTATCTCAGCCGACACTGGGCGAAGGCAGGTTACACCCTGAACAACTTCCCAGGCCATAACAGGGCCAACACACACACAACCATTCACACTCACACCAAGGGTCAATTTGAAACAATTAGCCTAACATGCTTTGGACTGTGGGAGGAAACCAGAGCACCAGGAGGAAATCCATGCAAACACGGGTAGAACATGCAAACTCCACAGAGAAACGACTCGAACCCTGGACCTTTTCGCTCTGAGGCGAACGTGTTAACCACTACGCCATCGTGCCCCTAAGTGACTTTCTGTAATGTGCATGAGGTGTGGTTCAATTAAAATGATTACTTTGGCCTGAGTTGTGATTATCATTAGCTTTATACCCCTTTCTCACCAATGCAACTTTCACGCGGATACCTCGAGGAGGATCACCCCGCAGTGTACGTGCGTTTTGTTTTTTTTGTTTGTTTTTTCTTTCCCCCTCACCCAGTTCCCTTTAAAGGCTTGATTCTGCAACAAAAGCTGAGGTGAAGATTTGCAGCATTTTATATCGCGGAAAAAATGATCACCGTGAGCATTTACACGTCATGTTGTCATTCGGAAGCGACACGTTTTCGGTCTTTATGCAGAAATGCAGCGTAAAAATCAAACGTGATAGAATTTACTGCGAGTAACTTCAGAAGGCTGCGGTGCTCACGGCTCTCTGCGGCAACTTGCAGTACACACGACGACAATCACACGCTTCTCTGCGGTGTTCATGCGTAAGCATTACCGCGAGCTTCCGCGGGTCAAGTTGCGTCGGTGAGAAAGGGGCATCAGCTCTTGTGCAACTTTAGGAACACTACTGTGGTTCAGGTGGATTGAAACTGCTCTCTTCCTTTTCACTCTTACCGATTTTAGCGTTCGAATTCTTTCCACGGCAAAGTAGGTGGACCACGAAACTTCAATGTGGTGAACTGGGAGTTGTGGGGTGGAGATTCATGGGTAACTTCCTTAACTCCTCCTCTTCCTCCTCCTCCTCCTCCTCCTCCTCCTCCTCCTCCTCCTTCTGTTTGTGCCAGAATGCAGGAACACTCTCACTGCCAGGAGGATTATCAGCATATTAACTACAGAGATAATTGTAGAGTTTATTTAACTGGTTTACATAAACATAGTGGTGTCTTTGCTTAAATAGAGATCACGTCCTACATTAAAGACTGAATCCTCCTGCTTGAGTAGTTCTGTGTTGTGGTGTCCCTTTTAAAGAAGACGTTTTTTTAAAGGACGTTAATAAAAGAAAATGATTTTCGGCATCAAAATGAAAATCATCAGGTGTTTCCCCAAGACTCTTGATTGGTCCCTGTTGAAACTGGTGTCACGTCTTTTTGTTCATCTTTTTCTTTTTGGACTCTAGGGGGGAAAAAACCCCCCCTGAAAATGTGACCACAGAAGATCTCTTTTCTTTTGTAGTTTTGGGGGTGGATGATTCAGGAGTTAATTCTCTAGCCCTAGTTGAAGAGAGTAATGTTTTGTTCTGTGAAATGGTAGTTAATGTAACATGCATGTCACATTTGTTAATAAATAACCTGTATGTTCATTCTCGGTATAACTCTTCTACCATTTTCTCCCTAATTTAACCTCCTTGAAATTCCCACCCATGAACATTCTCATTAAAATTAACTGTCCTCTATCACATGACTGCTGCCACCCAGGCACACATTCGAAATACCCGAATATAGCCTCAGGTGCATTAAGCGCCATGTTGGCGTACATCTATTTTGGGTTTTTGCAGAAATATGTCAAGGGCTGAACTGTTATTTGTATCCTACCTCACCAGGAAGTAAGGTGAAGTGTGTTGGGCTTTTCCACCTGAGCCTAGTGGCTCATCAGAGCCAGAGCTTCCTGCAGCGCGGAGTTCAACTCCTCCTGAACGGGATCCTAGTCCATTGCATGTTACTGCTGGGTGGGCGTGAGTTACGTTTACAGCTCAGACCTTGCCCAGGGATCTTAGCTTAGGGTGTCTAACGGGGATTTGAACACGTGACCTCTCGATCATGAGCCCAGCACCATAGTCATGACATCATCAGCCCCAAACAGGAAGTAGTGCATTATAATAACTCATTCTTTTGGCTTCCTGTGTACAAACGTAATGATTTCAAGGCGATAAATGGAATCCCGTTGTTTGAGATCGCGTAATGCTAAGCTAATTTTATCATTTCTAATCAACAGTGAGCCTGAGAAGCAATATCTCAATATCAACTCTACTTCTGAGTGCCTGAGTAACTACCTCCTGAATTAACCTCCTGATTTGTCCACCCCTGCCTTCAGTACGCCCTTTCTGAAACCGTAAAATAGCAGTGTTTACTCAGTGTGTATTTAATGAGAAGATGATCCTTGACTCCACACCTTTAAAAGGACCAGATTTATTTACTACACAGGTAAAAAGTGCTCATAATACACGGGCCAAGAAAGAGTCTTGAACACTGGGATGTAGTTTGTGTCACTGGTTCCTTTGACATTTGTTTTTTTTTTATTTTTTTGTGTTGTTCTTCCCTCCTAGACGGCAGAAAGCAGTAGAGATGCCTTGACTTGTAGAGTCGCACCTTTTTTGTTGCTTGATTCGAGCATGCTCAGCTCATATGACCACTCAAAATGTACACTTCTACGCCTAAAACAAAAAAACAAAACACGGCGCTTAGATATGGTTGTTCTGTAGCGCTGGAGATCGAGGAACGTTGGAATATTCTACTTTTCCCACCAGTTTCTTTTCAGGTTCAGCTTAACGTTCACGTCAGTAGTGATTTGACTGATTTGAATCTTTGTGCAGGTTCCACCGGGCGAATACGCCTCCATATTTTGAGTGTGTGTTCATCCCATCTGACTGTTAATGTTTTTTTCTTTTTCTTTTTTTTTCTTTAAGGTTTCGTCTTACACCAGTGTTGTTGCTTTTTAAGAGCTTATCGAAGCACAGGCCACACTTATCTCCCATAGAGCCTGATATAGTGTGAGAGCTCGCGTGGCTGTGAATGCTCTCATTGCGACATGCAGAGTGTAAACATGCCGCCTCGGTGGAACTGCGTTTAGATCATAATGATTGGTTAGCTGAGATGACCCCAAGCTTCACGCTGCATCTTTTAGCTTCCCACTTCCAGGATTATATGTGTGTGTACTATATGGGTGTGTGTGTGTGTATGGATTCTCAGACTTCCTGTATTCACTCTAGATCGTGTCCAGTTTCAAAGCCACAACGTCTCGTGCCGTGTGTCAGCTGGTGAAGGAGTACGTGGGCCACAGGGACGGCATATGGGACCTAAGTGTTACCAGGACACAGCCGCTGGTTTTGGGCACTGCCTCGGCAGGTACGCTCTCCCACAATGCACTGCTCAATTAGCTATTTTCCATTAGAAAATATCCAGCATTAGATACTCAGAATGAAGATGACTAATCAGATTGCGCAGTTTTATGCACTAATGGATGTTTTTCATTCAAGAGATTTTCTGGTTAGTGGAAAGACATGATTCTTGGAATTGCGTCATTGCCATCAGATAAGCTAATGATTGCACCTTTGCCATCGAATAACCATATTATTGCATTATTCCCATCAGATAACTGTATTACTTTATTGCTATCTGATAACTCAATTATTGTATATGTAATAATTATAGCACGATTATTACATGCAACAGTAATGTGACTGTCTTTGTTATCTATGGAACTGTTTAAAAATATTAAAAATAAATAATAAAACAATAGAATTTGTCCTTCGTATGATATGGTCTTGAAGGTTGTTTTGGACACAGCGGATACCAACCCCTTGATCAAATAATTCTCTATATCTTACTTCATACCTTGAACAATAAACCAGAAAAATCTTGTTTTAGTTTATTTTACTTGTATAGTATTTACGAAAACTTGCAAAGAGTTTAAAAAGACGCATTTTGTGTTATCATAAAATGCATTCTCTCGCTCTTTCTCTCTCTCTCTCTCTCTCTCTCTCGCTCTGCGACTGTCTTTCTCTTTTTCTGTGCTGTCTCTCATTTATATTTAAAGCATTTGGCAGACCCTCTTATCCAGAGCGACGTACAATTATCATTTTAATACAACCAAGCGATTGAGGGTTAAGGGCCTTGCTCACGGGCCCAACAGTGGTGATAGTGGGGATTGAACCGCCGACCTTTGGATCAGAAACTCATCGCCTTAACCACTTATCCACCACTGCCCTGTTCTCTCTCATCCTCTTGCGCACTCTTTCTCTGTGTCTTTCTCTCTTGTGCTCTCTCTGTGTAAGTGTGCTTTTTATCTCTCTCTCTCTCTCTCTCTCTCTGTGTGTGTGTGTGTGCAAAGCTTTTTTCATAAACTACTTTCTGTTACTTTAAAACCGCTAGTTTATAAAATGTCATGTGTTATTTTCCCCCAGACCACTGTGCCATGTTGTGGAGCATCGAGACAGGAAAGTGTCTGCTCAAATACGCCGGCCATGCTGGATCAGGTGAGCCGATGGGGTGGGGCTTCCTTTGGAGTTGATATCACTAGCGCTGCTTTTTACTGCAGTAGGAAATAAACCATGAAACAGTGTAGTTCAGACAATATTCTCACTGATGTTATAGTAACTATATATATCAGTTCTCTCGCCAATCTCTCTTTTTACAGCTTTAGCACCGACTGTTGCAAAGCGCAGACGCAGGGGACTTTTTCTCTAAGTGTTAAATAAATATCTTGGACAAATTACACACGCTTTTGTGTCAGTGGTGTAATAGAAGTAACTGTGTATGCTGTTACTGTTGGTACTATTATCAGAGCAGCTGCTAAGGAATATTAATCACCCACACTGTGGTGCAATCATTATATAAACCAGAGAAGGTGTAAATGTCGCGAGGAATCATGGCAACAGGGCTCATTTCCCCTGGGATGTTTAGTAATGTGTCTCACAGCTGAAACATTTACTGCCTAACTCATGTATTTCTTTATTTTCTTACAGTGAACTCGATCAAGTTTCACCCCACGGAGCAGATGGCTCTAACAGGTTCGTAAACAGTGTTTGTAGTCCTGGCTATTCAAACTGCTGCTTACATTATCACTCGAAAGAGGCTGAGCGACATCCATGTGTGGGACACAGGAACCATTTCGGTGATGGCGGCAAGTGAAGAAGTGACATTTAAATGAATATATTCCAAGTTCAAATTCGATATGATGATGTGAAACAAATCCAAACATTCCCAGAGAGGCCAGAATGAAACATGTCACATGTTTAAATTAAACTGGTGTATAGAAATCACACCAGTTTAATGTTGCTCTTCAAAACTTAAAATTTGAATGGATTCAGAATGCTAATTAATAAGAATCGCGATTCAGACATGAATCGATTTTTTTTTTTTTTTCCCGGCACCCCTAATGTCACTAGTGAAAACGGTAGACACGTGGCCCAAAGTGACAACGGTAGATATGCGCCCACAAAACACAGGAGTAGACTTGTGCCTAGAAGGAAAAATTGTAGAGATGTGCCCCAAGTGAAAACAGTAGACACGTGCCCACAGTCAACAACTGTAGGTGCGCCCTCACGATCGACGACGGTAGACGCGTGCCCACGATCGACGACGGTAGACGCGTGCCCACGATCGACGACGGTAGACGCGTGCCCACGATCGACGACGGTAGACGTGTGCCCATGTTCGATGACGGTGAACACGTGCCCACAAGCGACACTGGTAGATGCGCACCCACAATCGATAAAGGTAGACGCACGCCGACGATCGATAACGGTAGACCCGCATCCACAATTGATAACGGTGAACACGTGCCCACAAGTGACACTGGTAGACGCACGCCCACAATCGATAACGGTAGACGTGCACCCACGATCGATAACGATAGACGCACGCCCACTATCGAAAAAGGTAGATGCTTACCCACGATTGATAAAGGTGAACACATGCCCACAAGCGACACTGGTAGGCACACTCCCACGAGCGACAACGGTAGGTGCGCACCCACAAGCAGCAACGGTAGATGTGTGCACCCCCAAGCAACAACAGAAAATACGCACCCAAAAGTAGCAATGGCAGACACGCCCACTAGCGACAGCGGCATACACGCCCAAAAGAGACACCAGTAGACCTGCCTAGAAGTGACAAACAATTTTATGATAAATTAAAGCGATTAGAAATTTATTATCTGCTCTGTGCGTGCGTGCGTGTGTGCGTGTGTGCGTGTGTGTGTGTGTGTGTTTGTTCTGACAGCGTCCGGTGATCAGACAGCTCACATCTGGCGCTACATGGTGCAGCTGCCTCTGCCTCAGCCTCCAGCTGACACCAGCGTGAGTGTTTTATACCACTTCTTACAGTCAGAGTGCTGGCACAACTCCTATCCTCTCCCTCTCTCTCTCTCTCTCTCTCTCTCTCTCTCTCTCTCTCTCTCTCTCTCTCTCTCTCTCTCCTTCCCATCATCTTTCTTTCTCCAGCTTTCACTTAGCATTCGCTTTTTCACCCTGTTTACCTGCTTTCCTTTTTTCCCCTCTCCATTCATTCTGCACCTACATAACATGGCATTTGGCAGAGCTGGGCCTTGCTCAAGGGCCCAACAGTGGCAGATTGCTGATACTGGGGCTTGAACCCCCGACCTTTTGTGCAGTATCTCAGAGCCTCAACTCCCCACTTTGGCTACACCTCATTTAGTCTTCTCTTCCTTTGAATTCTCTCTTTCTCTCAGTCTCTTACTTCCCTCTCTTTTTTTTTTCCCCTCTTATTGTATTTCTGTTACAGTCATAACTCCTCTCTAATCTCACTTCTTAGTCACTGAGGCTAATATTTACAGCTGCGTTTTAAACCCCCCGCACTCTCACTCTCGCTCTCTCTGCCCCCTGTGATGAGTTCAGGCGTCGCTGGACGACGACGTAGATTTCTCCGATAAGGATGATGCAGACGGAGATGTCGACGGTCCTAACGAGTGTCCCACTGTACGTGTAGCGAGCACCACTCTGAAGAGTCACCAGGGTGTAGTCATCGCCGCCGACTGGCTCGTCGGCGGCAAGCAAGTCGTCACTGCGTCTTGGGACCGAGCCGCCAATTTGTACGACGTGGAGACCTCCGAACTCGTCCACACACTCACAGGTCAGAATTGTGGGAAGAATGTTATTAAATCCAGCTATTAGCATCTAGCGGACGTCATATCTTTGAGAGTGTAGGTTTAGGTTAGTGGTGTAGTGTGTAGGTATTATGAATTAAAATAATAATAATATTTAGATTGTGTCATTGGTGATTGTGATCAACGCTTAAATAACAGTATACTAAATGCCTTTGGTGTGTGTATGTCTTTGTAGGTCACGATCAGGAACTGACCCACTGCTGCACCCACCCCACCCAGCGGCTGGTGGTCACCTCATCCCGCGACACCACCTTTCGCCTGTGGGACTTCAGAGATCCGTCCATCCACTCAGTCAACGTCTTCCAGGGCCACACTGAGTGAGTGTCCTGTTCTCCTTTAATACCCTGTACACCCGGACCTTTATAAATCCAGTGGAGACTCAGTGGCTAAGGCTCTGGGTTACTGATCAGAAAGTGGACCCTTAAGCAAGGTCCATACCCCTCAACTGCTCAGTTTCATAAATGTGATAAAAACATCCACAGCGCCTCCCAAATGCTGTCCAACACCGAATTTATTCTAAATAGCTCTTATTTAACAGAAGAAGTGCTACGGTTGCTATAGCAGCTGTTAATACTTCCACCTCGACTGACTTGTGAATGTCCTGTGATTGACTCCTGTAAGCCATATCTGAGACCGAGTAGCAATAACCAAGGCGGCGGCGCTAAGTTCCGCCACCCAATAGCGATGTCGGTAGGGTGTGGTCTGTCTGTCTTATTTGCTATCTATGGTCTTCCTCCCAGAGCTGACTAGCAAAGAAAGGGCAGGACGCCCTCGAGACAAGAGACCTGCTCCTTACAGCAGTCCGGTGAAGCCGTGTTCGGATTAAAATCCTCTCGATCCGAATAATTCTCTGTATCATTCTTTGTCTCATTCAATGATTGCTTATTATAATAAAACCTGTGTATAATTTTATTCCCTGTGAAACGTAGGGGATACTGTGTTTTCACAGGCTGTTCGCCGCCACCGCAGACACTTCTCGTTAACACTGTAGCAGTGGCGGATCTTTATGGATTCATTTTACATTTATGTTGAAAGGTCCCTACGGGACACGCCACCAGCCTATCGAAGCTGGGTCACCGTGACCTATTTTTTCAAGGTCACAGAGGTCCCAAGATCTACAATGCACGATAACACTCTAGATGATGCTGTTTTTCTTGGATTGGTTTCCATCCCTGTTGTACTTAGTGTCAAGGTCTTCAAACCTATTGAAACTGGGTCACCTTGACCTAATTTTAAGGTCACAGGGGCCATATGAAATATGCACATGGTCATGTTAAAAAGTCCGATATATCAAATTTAGCATAGGATTGTTTATTTATACCAGCCATGCCTATGGACATCCCTGTTAACCTTGTAAAATCTAGGACACCCTGACCTAGTTTTCAAGGTCACAGAGGTCAAAGTGAGTAAGTTTTCATGATTCTTGGTGTTCCGTTGACCATGTGGGGATGCACCTAGTGTTCATTGACATTTCTAGGTATATGTACGTCTTTTGAAACGTATTTAGATTTTTAGTATACGCTACACGAGAACATAAGAAAAGCAAACGTGAAATGAATGTATATGGCTTATTTTTACGTTTTTAAAGCGTGACCGTTGTGAGGCGTGCTACATTATGAGGTCAAGATAATATACTAACTTGATGTGAGTTAATATCTGAGAATTGTTATATTTCATTCACTCACTGTCACTCATTTGCTGAACCGCTTAATCCCACTAGGGTCGGAGCGCGCCTGGTGCCTGTCTCGGCCGACATTCAGCGAAGCCGGACACACCCTGAACTGCTCGTCAAACCATCACCGGGCCAACACACACAACCACCCACACTCACACCTAGAGTCAATTTGAAACAGTCGATTAGCCTACTGCGCAGGTCTTTGGATTGTCGGAGGAAACCAGAGTACCTGGAGGAAACCCACTGGAGGGGACATGCATTCTCCACACAGAAACGCCCCTAAGGCTGGGAATCAAACCCAGGACCTCGTTGCTGTGAGGCGGACGTGCTAACCACTACGCCACAGTGCCACCAATACTGCAGTCATGATTTAGTTTTTTAGTTTTTACCTAATTTCTCAGAATTATAAGAGATTAACTTTCATGTTATTCGTTAATAATTTTGAGTTCGTGTGTCAAGATGGCGTGTTTTAATTCTCTGAATTTTTTTTTTTTGGACGTGACATATCTCATAATTATTGAGTAATATTTTGATTAAGACTTAGCACCTCATAATTATGACTCATTGTCTCACTTATGTCTGAGTATCATGAAATTATAATTTATCTCATTATGACTTTTTAGTATCTTATAATTAAGGCGTATTTAATCGAATGATTAGTTCTGAGTGTTTTTAAGAGAAGCAGATGGGCTTCCACAGTATTTCTTGCCTGATAACATATTCAGGGTCAGCGTGAGGTAAAGATGGCTGTCTGGTGTACAAATGGATTTGTTGTGTAACCCAGTACACACTGATACTTCCCAGGCGAGGCATTCTTCGTAAAAAATGGTAAGCTTAGAAGTGCCATTGTGTCTGAAAGACTTTATAGCTTCTCACTTGTGTGTTTGTCTCTGCAGGTGAGGTTTTTATTGGAAGGAAGGAAGAATTGTGGTCTCTCGAAAAGCCACAGTAGCTGCGTTTAGTGCATTTACTTTCGACTTTGTGTTGACTGAAATGTACGAGGTGTGGTCCAAATGTGCACTGAAGAGCAGACACTTCTTGCCTTAATGCTGGAATGTTTTATGGCAGGCGCTGATGGAAAATGGGAAATTGTAACTCACTTCAGTTCCTCAGCTCTGCTGGATGTAATGGGTGATTCATCGATTCGGATTTCCGTTGGAGTTAAATGTTGGGCTTTTTTTTTTTTTTTTTTTTTCTACTCATCCCCATTTGATCCCCCACTTATACAATGTGACAACTCATGATCTTCAAGGGCCGCTGTAATCCCTGCAGCTTCACTTCACATTCTAATCCTGAGGAATGAGAAGTAGATTTTGCAGTTCTGCTAATGACCACCAGATGGCAGTACAACACTTGAAAATTTGGCCTTGTCGTTCACTCCAGTGGCGTTCGCATGAACTCCCTGAACCCCCCGAAGACTATCAAGTGTACTGTACTGTACTTTTGTTGTTGTAATTCATCTTTGGTGTTGAAGAAAACCACACAGGTGATATAATAATACTTCTCTTACATCTCCCTGGGTAATATCAGCCCTCGTGGATCAGTACAAACCTCTACTGAGCTGCTTCTGTGAAAATCCCGGCCTGTCCGCTCCCCTACGAGGTTGAAGCTAGTGTAACGGGGGAAGAGGGGAAAGTCTTCGGTCGGCCCCTGGATTATACACTCCCCGCTACATCGAAACCCAACGTGCATAATTCCGTCAGACCCCACTGTAATAGGCAATCTGTGTAATGAGATTAACTGTCGAACCTCACGGCGTTTCCCGCCGTCACAGTCCTAAAGCTTCTGCAGTTCCTGCTTTCTGTCCCAGTGCCAGGAGGAAAGCTTCATACCGAGGCGCAGCATCCAGGCCGAGTGTCCTGAGGTGGCGTCTTCCTTCCATTTGACGTGAGCAGGCAGTGAGATTCTGACATCTGCTAATATACCCTAGTGTACATGTGAGTCTGTCTGTCCATCCATTCATCCATCCATCATTCTCCCAGTTTTATTAATCCATCTGTCCTCCCAATTTGGTTATTTCCTTATATCCATCCATTCTTCTCCCAGTTTGGCTGTGTCCATCCATCCATCCATCCATCCATCTTCCAGTTTTGTTGTGTCCATCCATCCTTTCCCCTGTTTGATTGTAGCCATCCATCTATCCATCCATCCTTCTCCCGTTTTGGTTGTATTCATCCATCCATCCAGCTGTCTCCCAGTTTTGTTGTGTCTGTTTATCCATCCATCCTTCTCCCATTTTGGTTGTATACATCCATCCATCCATCCTTCTCCCAGTTTTAGTTGTATTCATCCATCCATCCTTCTCCCGTTTTGTTGTGTCCATCCAGCTGTCTCCGAGTTTGGTTGTGTCCATCTATCCATCCATTCTTCTCCTGTTTTGGTTGTATTCATCCATCCATCCAGCTGTCTCCCAGTTTTGTTGTGTCTGTTTATCCATCCATCCTTCTCCCAGTATGGATGCGTCCATCCTTCTCCCAGTTTGGTTGTGTCCATCTATCCATTAATCTGTCTCCTATTTTGGTTGCATCCATCTTTCCATCCTTCTCCCTTTTTGGTTGTGTCTAACTGTCCCTCTTTTATCTCTGGATTGTTTGTCTCGTCTTCCCATCTCTCCTTCCAATTTGGTTGCCTCTATCTGTGCATCTACCCTTCTCCTGATTTGTTTGTGTTCATCTGTCCATCCATCCTTCTCTGAACGTGTTTGCCTCAATGTAGCCATTCATCCGTCTCCCAGTTTGGTTGTCTCCATCAATCTATCCAACCTTCTCTCAGTTTTGTTGTGTCCATCTCTCCATGTCCCAGTTTGATTGTCTCTATCATCTATCTATCCTTCTATTAGTTTTACTGTATCTATCCATTCATCTCCCAGTTTGGTCATGGTTTTGGTCCCAGTTTTTATTCTTCTAACTCATAGCTTAGTCACATCAATCTACCCATCCTTCTCCCATGTTCTCCCTTAGGTTCGTCTGTCCATCCGTCTGTCCGTCCGTCTCTCCTAGGGAAGCTGTAATTGAAGTTCTAAGCAGTCAAGCAGGCCTCCTATTAAAGTATCTGTTCTTGTGTGTTGACTCTACAGGGAAACAGGTGCTCATCGTGAATTTGTCGCATAATAAATAGTCGCTCGTGTTAGTGTGTCTCACTTGTGTTGACAGATGCTTTGCGATATACACTGGTAGCATCAAAGCTAATAATTTTAGCCTGTGAATTTGGACACATTTGCTCAGCTGTGCAGATGTGTTTGCACTGAAAGTTTGTTTCTCCGCGCACGCACACACACACACACACACACACACACACACACATATACACAGAGAGAGAGTATCATACAGATACCAGCTCAACTGCATGTGCTTCAGTGTAACAAAGTGCGACAGGCCTCATGGTTTCGTCGGATGATTATTTGGCCCGCGCGACTCTATCTGAATTTCCACGCAGACCTCGAGATCACTTCGAGAAGAGTTGCCATGGTAATGTATTAATTAGCAGTGGCTTGCGGTCAAGCATTAGTTCAGAGCCAGTGATGGATTCAAGCTAAATAAATAAATACATACATACATACATACATACATACATACATACATACTTACTTACTCACCATTGAACTGTGTAACGTCGGGTGTGTTGTTTCCTGAAGCGAGTGCTGATGTACAGTGTGTGAAGATTACAGCGTTCACTTCGCTAAGCATCCAGAGTCACTTATAGTATTTAAAAGGGTTTGACAACCCTAGTGCATACTGTGTGTTTGTGAGAGCTGATTGAGGGCTGTGAAAGAGGGGTGTGTGTGTGTGTGTGTGCGTGTGTGTGTGTGTGCGTGCACGCACGGAGAGAGAGAGGGTGATGTAGTAGAGTAGCACTGTCAGCAGGAGCTCATGCTTGACTGCTCGGGGACCACAAGATGAATGAGTCGCTCCACGGACCCTGCATCACGACCACACACACACATACATACACACTTCCTCATCTCGTCTTTCTTTTTCTTTTTTATCTTCTCTTCTTTTCTCTTCTCCAATCTCGTATTTTCTCTTCGTATCTCTTTCCCTCTTTTTCTCCCCCCTCTTTTCTTTTTTTTCCTCTCCTCTCTTTATCTTCCTCTTCTTTCTTCTCTTCTCTCCTCTGTCTCCCTCTGTCTCGTTTTCTTTTTCCTTCTCTTCTCTTTTCCTTTACTTCCTCTTCTTTCTTTTCTCCTCTCTTGGTTTCTTATATTTTCTTTTCTTTTTCTTTCGACTGTTTTTTTTTTTCCTTTTTCTATTGTCTTTTCTCGTCTCACCATCTGTACTCATCTTTTCTTCACTTTTTCTCTTCTAGTTTTACCCCGTTATCCCTTCTCTTATTTCCTGTGTTTTGATCCTTTCCTCCTCTTAGCCTCTTCTCTTGTTGCTGTGCTTCTCCGTCCTCTTTTCTTTTCTCCCGATCATCTTGTCCCTTTGTTCCTCTCCTATTCTGTGCTTTTCCACTTCTTTCTTTCCCCCCTCTTTTCTTTTTCATTCCATTTGCAGTATTTAACAGAAGATCCTAGATTTTCTTTCATAAGGAGACTGAGGTGACTGAGCTGAGTTTTTTTTTTTTCCCCTCTGTTACCAGTGTGATAATGGTATCTTTAATACCGGCACTGGTGCGTAAATGCTGTCAGAACCAATACTTAAAAATAAACACACACACAGTTACATTGACAATCTTTAATAATTTATCTTTTTAATATTCTTCAGAAAATTTGAACTTCACATTAAACATTAACACACTCACTATATATACAAATAAATACTCAACACTTAAAGGTACAGTGTGTAAGATTTAGAGGTTTTTAATGGCATCTAGTGGTGAGGTTCCAGATTGCACGCATGTATGGTTCTGGACTACTGTACAAATGGGGGGGGGGGGGTGGCGGCTCCCCATGTATATATAAACACTTTATTTACCTTGTTATATAAATGTTATGCACTGTATCTTCAACAAATTTATTTTATTAATTAATAAAACCTTATTTAACTACAATAATTTAGTACTAAATAACAAATAATAAGCTGCAGAAAAGAAAATAAGAGGCCACTTAAATTTTTTTCCTAAATCAGCATCTCTGTGTATGGCACCCATTTCATTTTCACCCATTTTCTTCATCAACCATTTAACTATCTGTTCATCATGCCTAATGAGTTTAAAAGGAAAAACTACGTGTGAGGGGAAAAAAGGGGTTTAGTTCTGGTTTTGTTTGGTAGAGAGATACCGTGAGTGTCCGACTGCTTCCATCAGTAGTTCACAAGTACAAGGTGAAGTAGCAGACATTAGGGACAACAAAGTTACTGAGTGGCAAAGGGTTAAATGACTCCACTGACCAGGATGATTATCAACTCCTTAGAATGTCACACATCAATCATAGGATTAAATCAAGTGACCTATAAAAAGCACGACAAATGGCATCTGGGGTCAAGTGTGCAGCAAAGGCGGTCTGAAACCGGTTCCTCAAGGTGGGGTTAGTGATTAATTGGACACTCGCACTGAGTGGTGTTTAAATGACGCAGTAAAATCTACAGTATGATTCGGTTAGGTGGAGACCATTCAAATAGAAATTGTTGTTGAGCTTTAGTTCAGTAGCATCTTGCGTTTGAGTTGTGTGTTTGGCTGTTGTTCGGCAGCAGGGCGTAAGTAACGTCACTCTCTCTTTACTTTCTCAGTGTGTCTTACTGTAGAAAAGTTTCGTTTCTTTTAATTTTTTTAAATTCCCGTCTCACTCGACATATGCCGGACTCACTTGATTAGCTCTGCGCCTCTGGAGGCTTGATGAGATCAGCATTGCAGCATATGGACCTTCTGTGGCAGCACTGGCGAATCTTCTAGCTCTCTGCGCTGTGTAAAGAGCTGAAAGATTCTCAGAATGTGTGTGTGTGTGTGTGTGTGTGTGAGAGAGTGTGTGTGTCATGCTCAGATGTAATTATGGGTAATGAAGTCTGACACTGTGTGGTGGCTTTCAGAAGGACAGCAGGCTCAGTGCCGGGCACGTATCACCTCCTAATTGTGTGATATTAGCGCACAACTCGCTAACGAGTGGCACAAATGAGAAGTGGCAGAAGCCTCGCTGTACTCCATGTATCTGCTTCCTAAGAGTCTGGAGACCTCTCATCCCTGCACAGGCATCTGACTCACTAGTCAGACACACACACTCGCATGTTAAGCTAAAAGAATTGAGACGTTGCGATGCGGTAATTAAGAATCTGGCTATCGCTGTATAATCTGTACTCCTGTTTGCCTTTATATCTAAATAACTCTGGCTAGCTGGCTGACTGAATATCTGGTAAGCTGTCAGTATATCTGGCTGGTTGTGTGGGATGTAATAAAACATTATTATATAGCTTAGCGTGTTATTTTTATATATGCCAGTATCCAGTGTCATATTCTGTCACCTTGGTTTTGTTGTTGTTGTGGACAGTTGGCTCTGAAAGTCCTACTCCGCCCTTATTAGCGATCGAAATCATGTGAGACTTGGTGGACTTGTTCTTGTGGACAATACCTAGAATTCCATGGGGCCTGATTTTGTGTTTTCGAGCTGGGAACAGCATTATGACATCATTCATTTTCTGAACCACTTATTCCTAATTAGGGTCGCGGGGAGGCTGGTGCCCATCTCAGCCGACTCTGGGCGA
>JAQMYF010000001.1:6027953-6047686 GCA_030014195.1 Neosilurus mollespiculum
TTTGGATGTTCGGGAGTTTCAGATGCAGACATTCAGAAACTGGTTCTGTAACTGTAATTTCTATTTTCTCAAAAGTAGCATTTCCTGATTAGCAACATACAAAGTGATGTAACCCAGTCCATTTTCATGTTATAATCATGTATTAGACATCATTTTAAAGCAAATTAAATTCTCTTTCCAAATATATCAGTATCTCAGTATGTCAAATTTCCTACTTAATCCGTATTATGTTGAAGCGAGTCACATATGAATTATTGGCACTGAAAGAATTCACTGCAGTAGGTTTTTCTTCATCCTTTAAAAAAAAAAAAACTTAAAATCAGTCTACGTGGTGTTACTACATCACAAAATGTAAGCACCAATAAGAGTCTAGTATTCAAATTTAGGCTATGGAGAGAGTGAAAGGGGTGGAGCCAGTTTGGGGGGGGTGCTTTTACTTTGTTTTGTACACAGAATGAGGACTTTATTATTATTTCTCCACAGAACATTCGAGTTTAGTATTCAGTCTTAGATTTTGTCAAAAAAATGTATACAACAAAATGTTACAGGTTTTATATATAAATTATTTAAACATTTAAATTACATTTAAGTTCTATATTTAGTAAAGTTCAAGCTCCCTTCCATATTTATCCAAAAATTTAGTGATTCATTTATTTCTTCCTTCATTTTTAATGCCTCGTGTCTGTTTTTATTGTTTATTATTGTCTGAAGCACAACAGTTTAATCAGCATTAAAAAAATTTCACTAAACACTGACTTATGATGTTTCATTAGATGTCATTATGTTATAAATGAGCACAGAATAAAAAGCGAGTTTTTGTTTTCAATGAGTATTTTAATTCCAATATAATTGGAAGAATTAAGTTCAAACCCGGTGCCTGCTAAGTCTTAGTGTGTGTGTGTGTGTGTGTGTGTGTGTGTGTGTGTGTGTGTGTGTGGGTGGAGCAGCTCTCACTTTGCGGTAGACTCTGTTCCAGCGTGTGAAAAGGGCACGTTTACAGAGTCGTGATGGAGCTCCGCAATCTCGTCGTTTGCCCATGGAGGCGTTGATCACCTCCAGCTGCTCGTCTCCTGCAGTCCAGTTCACGCTGAAGCACGAAGCCTTGAGCTGCTGCCAGCACTCGCTGCTGCTCAGACCTATTACACACAGAGAGAGAGAGAGACAGACAGAGAGAGAGAGAGAGAGAGAGAGAGAGAGAGAGAGAGCAATTACCACACATTAACAGAAGAAAGTCTACATGCTGTAATATCATGTGTAGGAGTTAAAGTTCACTTATGCAACAGTGAGGTCCAGTGCACTTATGTGATTGGTCCAGCAGTATATCAGGACTGCTGATATTCACTCTAACTGCATTTTACTGTGTATCACCGCACTCGTCTGTCTCCACTACTTCATAGTTTGGAACAACTACAACAGTCGTGTTACAGGAGGTTACGCTGTTTGGTTTCTTTGCAACATAAAAAAAACTGAGACTTTTTTTTTTTGTCATTCACTTCAGCAAAGAAAAAAGAAAAGAGAATCAAGTTACAACATTTAATTAAAATATTATTATATACAACATCTGATTGCTTTGCTATCTTGGGATAATGCATATCATCATCATCATCATCATCATTATTATTATTATTATTATTATTATTATTATCATTATTATTATTATTATTATTCATTCATTATTTCATTCATTCACTCATCCATTTTCTGAACTGTTCAATCCTAATTAGGGTTGTGGGGAGGCTGGTGCCCATCTCAGCTGTCTCTGGGTAAGGGCAGAGTACACCCTGACCAGTTCGCCAGGCCACTGCAGGGCAGAAACATGCTGACGGCAATCCAATACCTAGTCTTTACGAACAACAGCAATGGTTCTTTCACCACAGACAGTTAGAGACATTGCTGATCTTTGATAACCCAGCTAGCGTTAGTTAGTTATTATTAGTTATTACTATTATTATTATTATTATTATTATTATTATTGTTATATATTTTTAATTCGTTTGTTAATAATAATTTCTAACTGGTGGAAAGCCATCAACTAATTGTTGATATTCTTCTACAGGCAGAATTTCCATCACTGACATTAGATAAGTTGAACATCACTTGCCGATATCCCTCGCTCTCCCACTCCTCCCAAAGAAAGCTAGCCAGAAAACGGCTGGCCGGATTCAAGACTTGAGGCATGCTTCTTGCATCAAGTCGAAAAAAATCACGTTTGGTGGGGAAAAAAAGTCAAATTCTAGAAAAATAAAAATAAAAATAAAGAACATGTCCTTACCATCAAATACTTTAATTCTGGAATTGCTTTTCATGTTTTCATGGAATCTGTCTAGAATGAATAACAAATGTGTTGTGTCCCGTGTTAGTGGAATATCATGCTTTAGCCTGTGTTACTTCAGGCTGGCTTAAGGTGTGTTCAAACAGGAAGCGACAAGCAGCCATGAAACATCAATGGTCACGCGCGATGAGAGGCAGTGTGAGGCGAAATCTTCTCGTGCGACCTGAACAGCCAAGAGAGTACAAGAGAGTTCCAAATTGCCCATAGGTGTAAGTGTGAATTTGTGTGTGTGTGTGTGTGTGTGTGTGTGTGTGTTGGGTAAAATTCTGGTGGGTTCTTCAGGGTGTCCCCCGCCTTCATCCAGTGTTGGCTGAAATAGGCTTTGAAAACTGTCAGCTCACTTTCCTTCTGTCCAATGTTTTTATTGTTATGGCTGATCAGTGTATAAAACAGGTCCAAGACTTCAGGATGTGTTGAAGAGCACTGGGGTGGGAAGAGTAACTTCACATCACATCACAGCGCTGTTGATTATTTTCCTATAACAGTATGCCCTAAGTGTTTTACCCCTTATATACTGAAATACGATGCCTGACTTCAATAAGCCACCAAATAATACAGTAAACCAAATGATGTTACAAGAGAGAGACAGACACAGAGAGAGAAAGACAGACAGAGAGAGACAGAGAGAGACAGAGAGAGAGAGAGAGAGAGAGAGAGAGAGAGAGAGTCTATTAGAACATGTATATGGACAAAAGAAGGGCCGTATGCTGAAGGGAAAGCACATTAGAGCGCTATGCTAGCGAGACCGGCGGCTCACTTAACCTGCTTAATTGCCAGTGAGTGCTTGAGTGTTCCATTAGCTTAGTCTAATGTGGTGTCTGCGCGGTAAACATCAGTCGCAGACACAAAAGACCTCTCTCAATCCTCAATCAAAACATATTTGCCACAGCAATTAGCATAGCACTCATTCCGAGCCCGGTGCAGGTTGACCACACGTTAGCACCTGCTAACGATTTTGCAGCTCAAACCTGACAACACGTTTTGCACGCTGACACAAACCTGTGAGAATTTAGATGTGCATGTAAGTATTATTTATTCCGAGCAGAAACTGTTGAGACAATATTGCACGCACCGTGCTGTCCTAATGTCTTGGTTGACGACAGATTTTCAGCTTTGAACTCGGCACCAAAGCTTTTTGCCAAATATTTGACTCTGCAAACCTCAGGCATCTCCTCGGGCATGTATTTCAAGCAGAAAGCAAACAGGTTGAGAGTGGAGCGCACAATGAAATGCTGACAGACAGACAGAGAGAGCGGGCGTGCCGGTGGAGGAATAATCTCCCACACAGAAACTTTTCCTCGTATGTGTGAATCTCAATTCTTTCTTTTCTCCACGCCACCTCGAACAGGTGCAATGAATTGCCTGCCACCAGGACAATGATCCCGTCTCTTATTGCTTTTTCCGTGCAGTAATAGACTTGCTCTATGTCTGTGCATTTCTCTTTCTTTCTTTTTTCCCCTCTCAGTGTCTGTCTGCCTCCCTTTCTTTCTCCCTCACTTCATTCATGCCTCATTTCGCATCCCTCATTGACTCCACTCCTATATTTCTCTAATAGACTGTTTGATTTTCTTCCTCTATGGAATCTTGATCAATTCCTCCGCCGCTCATTGTTCTGGGACTCGTCCTTTATGATGACAAGCACCACTAACAATTATTTCACTTTAAATGAACTGATGCAGCTCAACCACCACCTTAACAGCTGAGAACTGTAATATGAACTAAATATTTTTGATAAATACAAGCTGTATATATTTACATATAACAATTTTCAGACAACTGCAAGACGTTTGCATTTACATTAACTAAATAAGCTGATAACTAGATGAAGTAGCACAACGCCTCACAGCAAGAAGGTCCTGGGATCGATTCCCAGGCTAGGATGTTATGTGAAGTTTGCATGTTCGTCCCGTGCTTGCGTGGGTTTACCCTGGGTACACCGGTGTCCTTCCACAGCCCCAAAACATGTTAGGCTAATTGGATGTTCCATATTGCCCATAGGTGTAAACGTGAATTCGTGTGTGTGTGTGTTGGGCAATATTCAGGTGAGTTCTTGAGGGTGTACCCCGTCTTATCCAGTGTTGGCTGCAATAGGGTCCAGCCTCTTCGCGACCCAAGTAGAATTAAGTGGTCCAGCAAATGAGTGAGAAAGTGATGAATAACTACAAGAAGTGCATATTTACTGTACTAACATGTATTGAGTAATCTAATAATCTAATTATATAATGCAAACATGCAAGACAAGATAATGCTATAAATATTCTGATAAGTAAAGGATGTGTAGCTCTGAGTAAGGAGGCTATCAGGAAGTTTTCTAAGGGATTGTTTTGACATTAGTTATGCTGTGCAGTTATCTTTAAATATTAGCACTATAAGCTAGGGATTGCTATTAAGGTAAACTAATACTTTAAAATGGCGTAGCTTTAGATCGCAAGTTCGTATCTGGAATGATGCCACAGCCATCCGTGACGGGAGTCCATGGGAGCTAATTGGCTGAGTTAGCACGGGAAGGAGAGATGGCATACGCTCACTTCCCTGTCACTTACAGCGATCACCGGCCAATCTTGGGCGTCAATGAGCTCATTCGTACCAGGGGGCGGATAGCACTTTCCCTCCGAGTGTGTTAGACCAGCCCCAATACACATGCACAGCAGTTTGAAAAAAAGGCAGGTGGCGGGCATTGCATGTCACAAAGAGGGCATGTGCATGTTTACGCCTCTCCCTGGTTTGTGGCAGTCGTGTGATAGGGAAGGCAATACTTCATGAGTCGGAATTGGATATGACTAAATTAGGGAGAAAAATGGGGGAAAAATGGTGGGAAAAAAAGAACTTTAAAAGATCCTTACAGCTTAGGGGAGATCACACTAGAGGTCTGATAGAAAAGCGACTGAAGAAAATGAGAAAAAACGACAAATCTTAAACTTTCCGTGTGGAAGTCTCCAACATGTCGCTTTTCCTTGCAACCAAAACACGACTAATTTGTGAGCAAAATGACAACTTTACGACCTTCTCTCGACACGTGCGGATTGTCTGAGAAGAGTTTAAGACTACACTGCGTCAGAGCTTTATTTTGCGACAATTATGGAAATTTTAAACCTGAGTTCAGTTTGTGATGAGTTCACGAACCAGGTGACCAAAATGCGATACTGCGAATGTCGCACAACAAATTTGAGAATGTGATCACCCCCTTAGTGTCCTCTTAGTGTCTAAATAATGACCTAGCTTGCAATAACCATATATATATATATATATATATATATATATGTGTGTGTGTGTGTGTGTGTGTGTGTGTGTATAAGTGCTACTAAAAATTCATGAGGTCCAAGACACTTAAAATCAACAAGTAATTTATAATACCACAATTATCCATAATCCACAATGTTTAATACACAAGTAAGCTATTTTAGAAGGCAGCTCGTTCATCAAATGGTCAGAAAACAGTCTGTTATCAACCCTATGGTGAGGAATCTGAGCCACCTGTAGGTTTGAAACATAACGGGAAGCGATAATCTGTTGATATTTGCATCTGGTAATGTTCCCACCCATCTTACATAGCTTTGTGATACCTGTGTACTGGAGGTGACCTTAAACCCTATGTTTCACTTTAACACATGACTGGCTCTTCGGGGAACTCTGGGTCCAGCAATTTTCTAGATGGTCAGTAATGCCTTTGGTGGCAGAGCGATATGATACTGAATTAATAATTCATCTCAAATATCATTTTTCCTCTCTATGTTTCTGCTAATAAGAGTTTCCACGTGTTCGGGCCTTGGTAAGCACGTCATGGTGTTCTAGCTGTGTCTTGTACAGGACCCGTATGGTGGATGGTGGATGGTGACCATTGTAAGAAATATGATGTAGAGTTGATGCTGAAGCAGACATTGCTAGCTATGAGTCCTAATGGAGCTTTTGAGGGAGTCATCAGGAGGAACTACAACTTTTGTGCAGCCAGTTATTTTGTGGATAGTTATCCTTGCATAGCGGAGCTTACCTATGTGTAACAAGGGTGTTTTTTAATACTGCTTGCAAATTATTTTCATTTATTTTAAGAGATCTTGAAGGTTTCTACAGTTTTTGCAAAAAGATTTTATAAATTGCCTGAAAGCTGCTTTAATACCTGTATTTTATAAAGTATAAATACATTTATAATTTCCTGTTGCTTTCACAAAACAATCTGTACACTTGTAGGATTATCGGTTAAAATCGGTTAATCAGAAGTGATCCTTTGTCGTCAGTATCAGGCACACATGCGACAAGACTTTTGTCAATGACTGTTTATATACATATCTCATAGAAATTCTAAGTGTTTATATTAGAGATAAACTGACAGTGAATAGATTCATGAAACTACAATGCAGTGGAAGTGAATGGGCAATGAATAGAGAACATTAATCAATTTGACTATTTGGGAGCTACAGCTCCCAAAGAAGACAGAGGCACACAAGACATACACAATAGAGTACTTAAAGTGAGAGGGGTATTTTTCAGATTAAAAACATAACGTAACGTGACAGCATCAGTCGACGAATGAAAGTCAGACTATATAATGCAGTGGTAAAGCCAGTCTGGATGTATGGCTGCATGACCTGGCAGATGAATAAAAGCAATGAAAACAAAATCAACTTCCAAAGCAGATGTCTTTGATACGCTGGCAGGACAGAATTACAATCAAAGGAGTCCTGCAGATGGCTGAGATGGAAAAACTCAGTGAGGACGTCCGAAGGAGGAGAGAGAAATTAATCGGCCACGTTATGAGGTAAGAATCAAATGAAGACTGCAGAAATGCATTAACCTGGACTCCAGAAGGGTGACAAAAGCAAGGCAGACCCAAAACGACATGGACAAGGATGGCAGAGAAAGAACGTGAAAGGGCTTGACGGAAGAACTGCAGTGAGGTACACATCACGGCGGCCGACAGGTTGGCATTAGAGTGTTAAGGTGTTATGTGCCACATGGCATTAAGTGGTGAGGTGAGAGGGAGGGCATGTTTAAAACATGGAACTAAAAGCTAAACTGCAGCCCATATAGGCGCCATAAACAGTTCTGTTAGATGAACAAAGTTAGCTAAATGTGTCCATCACAGCAACCGCTCAATAAGAACGTTCATTCGTTTGCCAAACCGCTTAATCCTTCTAGGATCGCAGCGAGGCTGGAGCCTATCCCACCCGACAACTGGGCGAAGGTGGGGTACCCCTGAACAGCTCGGCATACCATCTCAAGGCAACACACACAGCCATTCACACTCACATTCACACCTAGGGTCAATTTGGAACAGCCAATTCGCCTGTGCATGTCTTTGGACTGTGTGAGGAAACCGGAGTACCACACACAGAACACAGAGAAACCCCCCAACCCGGGACTTGAACCCGGGACATGCTAAACACTACGCCACCGTGCCGCGGACTGGTGCGCTGTTCAGGGTACAAACTGCGTTTGCCAAGAGTTGGCTGAGATAGGCTCCAGCCTCCCCACAACCCTACTCGAATAAAACGGTTTGGCAAATAAGATTTTAACCAATCAGATTTGAAAATTCGACAGCACTGTGGTAGACACATTGATAGTACATGCCCACTTTTATATGTTGTTGCCAATCTATTCCGGAAGCATGATCCTGATCCTGATGGATCAGCTGTAAACGAAGCGCTTCTGGTTTTATCTGACTGTCAGTAAACTAAAGCAGAACTAACTATTATTCCCCATATTATATTCAGGAAAACTGTAAACCACATAAAACAAAAGCAATAATAAAAAATTAAGTAAGTAAATAAATCGAGATAGGGTGAGAAACTCTGCCGAGGTCGGAGTAGAAATGCTGCTCCTCTGTATTGAGAGGAGCCAGTTGAGGTGGCTCGGGCATCTGGTTAGAATGCCCCTGAACGCCTCCCTGGTGTGGTGTTTCGGGCATGTCCAACCGGGAAGAGAGCCCGGGGTCGACCCAGAACATGCTTGAGGGACTATGTCCCTCAGCTGGTCCTGGGAATGCCTCGGTGTCCCCCCGGAAGAGCTGGAGGAAGTGGCTGGGGAGAGGGACGTCTGGACCTCACTGCTTAGGCTGCTTCCCCATGTGACCCGACCCCGGAACAAGTGGAAGAAGAAGGTGATGATGACGATGAATAAATAAATAAATAAATAGATAGATAGATAGATAGATAGATAGTGTACATGTATACAGCCATGCCTATGAGCCTAACTATTTACACCATCACATAGGATTTATATTATTTCTTTCTATTTCTTAGCAGTGGTGTTAGCTGTACACAGCAGAAAGTCTAGGGCATGCATGACCCGTCTCTGAAGGACAGGTTCATTGATTAAGTGAAGAAGCGATTTTGCTCGGTGGTGATAATAGCTCTGCTTCGCTCCTGGAGACCTCTGTTCTTTATGACAGCGGGGCTTAAAATAACCAGGCCATTTCCCCCCACAACAACAGAGGCAACACAAAGGAGGAAGAGCTCATCAAAGCCCATGAAAGAGCTGAAGCGGAGGTACAAAGTGCAAACCCCTCCTCTCCCGCTGATAAGCCATGCGATTAGATTGATTATGAAGGAAGAAGGATGGATCCCACAGTGTGGAGGATGAAGAGAGGGAGAGAGAGGCACAGTTTGGTGACGAGGGTCAGTGTGTGAGTTTTGTTTGGTTTTCCTGGGATAGGTCATGGTTCTGTCTGTTAATCCTGGGAAGGAAAACACTTTTTACATTTTATTTTTGTCCATGTGATGCTTTTTGCTGGTTCTCGATTGGAACCAAGATTTCAAATGAACTCAAGAAATTTTGGCACCCTTTAATAAAATCAACTGAATGGATATAATTAAAGAAGAATAATGCGGATGCTTTGCTTTTTTGAAACAAAAATAAAAATAATAAATTTGCTTCAACATTAGTTTCTTTAATTCTCTCATTATAAGCACATAACAGTTTCTAAAGTAATGGCTCCTTCATAACACCTTTTGGGTCTGTATGACTACAAGGGATTGTATGATTTTTTACACTCTCACTCATTTGCCGAACCATTTAATCATATTAGGGCTGTTGGGAGGCTGGTGCCTTTCACAACTGACATTGGGTGAAGACGGGGTACACCCTGAACAGCCCGACCATTGCAGGGCCATTCACACTCACACCTCGAGGCAATCTGGGGTGTTTTCAGCTTTATTTTAACGGCACTGAGTCTGAGAGCTGCTAAGTCAATTTCGTCGCACATGTGTAATACCAGTGCAGCGATTCTGATCCTGATACTGACTGATTTCTCTCAATCCTGCTGCTCTGAGGCTGAACTGTCACTAGAGTCACTAGAGCATTTTTCTGGTACGGCCCAAACCTCCTGTGGTGTTCTCCACTGTTAAAAATTGCACTTCTGAAATGAAGGCAGTGAAAATTAGCAAACACATATAATGCGTTTCGCTTTGCTCATGCTTACGTGTTGCTTTCTGTGTAGGGAAGTTCTAAGTTACAGGTTTGAGTCTAACACTGCCTGAGATTGGATTTTTACACCCACACAGCACGGGATGATCTAAAAAAAAATAAAAAAATCACCAGTATTTATTCAGTTAGTAAGTAGCAAAGTCACGTGTCAACTGGCTAATCAACACCTTAGGTGAGTTGCAAACAAGTGAAGTTGTGATCTGTGATAATCCTGCTTACAACAAAATAGCAAGAGAGGAAGTACATCTGTAAAAAAAAAAGAAAGAAAAGAAAAAACTTCTATGGTAACGTCTTGCTGATTAGCATATGACTAGCATGCTACGTTGTTCCTGCTTCTGGAAATAACTGAGGACCTGATTAACCTCACATCCTCTCTACACAGACTCACTAATTAGCTAATTGAGGTGTGCTGGAGCAGGAAAGACCTTGGTCCTTGTATGATGTGAGTAGAGTGTGTACTGTAGTGCATGAGGGCGTATGTAAAGCTTTCGCGTACTGCTGAGTAGCGGCTGGTTGCGACGGTAGCAGGCAGGAAGTGAGCCCAGACGCTCCATCCTCTGGTTGAGTGTTCTGGAGAAGTGTCCAGTGTGTGTCACGCTTCCCACCGTCATACTGTACAGATACACGGGCTCAACAAAGTGACTGAGCAGCGCCCCCTGGAGGCCGAGCACGTTCCACCTGCATCCACACACACAAGCAGAAAAAATATTGAAAGTTATTAAATGTTAAGCAATGAATTAGCTATGTCATGTGACTGTAGCAAACAACTAATTTAGTCACACAAACTACACAATATGATCCAATAAAATCTTGACCATGGCATGTCATAAGCATGATGTGTACGTTTTTATAAAGATGACCTGCTGTTATTATTATTATTATTATTATTATTATTATTATCTGATAGTTCTCACCAGGTAGATCCATCCCCAGCTATCACACAATAGTAAACATGGCTCTTGTACATATAAACTGTAAAATAGAAATATGGCTCAATGCTAGCTACTTGTATCTCAGTATACTAGACATATACAGTATATACCTCAAGTATTAGTATACTACAAGAGAATCTGATTGGTCCTTTGTCTCAGAATTAAAAATCATTAATATGAGTGGATAATGTGTAAATCAAAATAGCGTCATCAGTATCATGCTCTAAATCAAAAAGTAATCTATAAAATCTTTTCTGCTTTGTTTTTCTTGTGTTTCTGGGTAGTATATAATAAAACTCCTTTACAGATTGCTGTTTACTTAAGTTTTTGTGTAGTATGTACTAAACTCTGAACGAGTAGACAAACGTTGTTAGCGTTTACTTCTACTCGGAGCATGTACGGCTCACCTGACCTGCCTCTGTTATTGGTTAAAGTATGTAAGGACTCACTCATGATGGATGGATGGATGGAAGGGTGGTTGGATGGATGGATGTACCATCACCCTCACTCAGTTACCGAATCACTTAATCCTACTACTAGGGTCTACTACTAACTCAGACACTGGGCGAAGGCAGTTTGCACTGTGAACAGCTCACCAGACCATCGCAAGGCAACACACGCAACCATTCACACTCACATCCACACTGAGTGGCTATTTGGGACTAAGCCTTATGTGCATGTCTTTGGACTGTGTGAGGAAACTGGAGAACCTGGAGGAAGCCCACAAAAGCGCACGGAGAACATGCAGAGAACGCCTCACAGAAACGCCCTCCCTGAAAGAGGGACTTGAACCCGGGACCTTTTTGCTGCAAGCCAGACGAGTGCTAACCACTACGCCAGTGTGTTTCCCTATAAAAACTATAAAACGATAACAATCTAGTTGTAGTTTGCTTTTCCTTATTTTTCTGCATATATTAAACTCTTAAAGGGAGTTGAAGAGATGCTGTTACACAGCTCTAACCTATTAAAACCCAAAGACTTTTGTTATGTGTCTTATGTGTCTTGTCGCTTCTCTGAACCACTTCTGTTACCTCCTGATAACTACTGAACTTGATCAACATTTTCAAACAGGAAGACGTTTGGCCAAAGAGTAATACTCAGTGGCCCTTGTATGAGGATCATACAAGGACAAACACACAATGTAATTGGGAGAAAATATGATGTCCTTATATAAGGACAGTGGAGTCTCAAGAGGCTGATTTACCTGCTCGCACCCGCTCTTGGAGGTCATGTGTTGGTCGAGATATAAAATAAATAAATAAACACACCATAAAATCTTATTTTAACTTGCTTTTTTGGCTTATCTTCCCATGTAGTATATACTAAAACAATTATGCACCTCAGGTTCGGAGGAGGTGACGTTCCATCTCGGGTACTACTTCAGCAACATCCAACTTATATGTAGTGTATAATAATATTGTAGTTGGCATTACATTAACCTGCTTGTTGAAATGTATTAAAATAAAAATGCAGAGACGCTTAGCTAAACTGGCTTTGTGCATTTAGGCAAACTTTTAATAGTTAACCTAGACACAGCCTCAGCCTTATTTTATTATACACTTTTCAGCCCACAAGGTTCAGACACACACACACACACACACACACACACACACACCTTGCTGTAACACACTCTCACGTGGAAAAGAGATGCTAATGTATACAACCATAATGTATGTTAATACAACATACACATACATACATACACACACACACACACACACACACACACACACACACACCTCTGAGTGTCACAGCGAGTATTATCTTCATTACTGTGAAACTCAGATTAGCATAACATACACAGAGTGCAGGGTGAATTAGCATATGTTAACTCTGTGCACAGAAAGGCAGAGTCACCTGCTTCAGGAACAAGAGACCAGAATGAACAAAGTGCAATTATATCCAGACATTCAGCGCATATTTAATAATAAGGTGATAAATTACACCGTATGGCCTCAGTTTCAACCTGAATGCATTAATGATCACTATACTGCTGAATTCTTTAGTCTGATTGGTCAGATGATGCTGATTGATCACAGGCCTATGTTGTTATAATGTGCTCATTCTAGTACGTTATTGTTTCTATAGTAACAACATCATCAAGGTTGCTCCGTGTTAATGAATTAAAACATGTGATTATTAAATAATATGATGTTTTCTGTCGGGAGATAATGTTTATTTAATATTTATGGGCCCCCAGTGCAGCTAACTGGGTTATCAAATGCAGGCCATGTCTCTCACTGTCTGGGGTGAGAGGCATGTAAAAGCACCATTGCTGATTTTCATAAAAAGGAGGCTGCATAGCTGTCAGTGTGTTTCTGCCCTGCGATGGCCTGGCGAGATGTCCAGGGTGTACTCTGACCTCGTCCAGAGTCGGCTGAGATGGGCACCTGCCTCCCCATGACCATGATTAGGATTAGGCAGTTCAGAAAATGAATGAATGAATGTTTTTGGGAGGAGTCTAGAGTGTCAGATGTAGTTTAACACTGGAGTTAAAGCATTGTTTTATTTTTTTCAGTAATACAGAAGGTCTATGTAAGTAATATAAGCTACATTAAAACTAGGGTTAATATTAGCATCCACAAAATCACATGCGACTATTAGAATTTACACTGCCTAATACTGGAGCTTCCAAAATATATCTTTATTGATAGGCTGGGCGTCCAAGGCTGGTGTTATAAGGGTAGTGCAACTCATTTAATGGTTGCATCGACTACAGCCCTGTAGAAAAAAAAAAAAAAGTAAATCTCCCCTGCGTTTCCCAACTACGGACTGGAGCAAAAGTAAAAAAGGTTAATATTGGGTTTTCTTTTTTGCCGCCTTTCAATCGCTGAATTACGCATTCATTTATATTACCCGTCTTACTAATTTAATTATCCGTATAACAAGTTCATGTTCCGTGTTCCTGTTCAAGTTTGGTGTTGTTTTGTTCAGCAAAAATTTGTCTGCCTTCCTGGGTTAAATGGTGTGCTTTTTTATACTATACGAGCATTATCTCAGGCATGGACACAGGACAAATATCAAAGTGCAAACCTCTGCCAAGCCTAGCAATCCCCCATGAAGCATAATCTCAAAAATTTTTCTATCTTACAATGCTAAAGAATCCTTTTTAAAAAAAAAAAGGTCCTGGATCTAGAATTTAATCTGAATAATCTCCAAAATCTAAAATAAAATTGTGTGAAATTTCAACTACTCATAACTTTTTTGCAAATAACAGAAAGTACACAGCACCACCTGGTGGGCCGGCTGTTGTATGACACTTCCAAAAAATCATCCTATCTCACAATGCTGAAGAATCCTTTAAAAAAAAAAAAACCCTGGATATAGAATTTGATCCAGATCAAATTAAAGTTCAATGGAATTTTTTCTTGTCTGAAGCTCCACCTCTGGTAGATATTTCTGATAATCTGCACATACATTTTTGTGCTATTCGGCTAATAAACAAACACACAAACCAAGGGTAAAACATAACCTCATTGGTGGAGGTAATAAATATATGATGTTTCATTCTTCAATAAAAAAAAAATTATAATCATTGGAAAACTCAGGAATTGACAAATTCAAGAATCACTTTGGTATCGTGACAGTTACTCCACTGCATCACAGCACCCTGTTGCTGATTATTTTCCTATAACTGCATGCCACAATTAGGTTTATTCCTTGAATAATTAATAAAATCATCCTCACATGGAAGAATAAAAATAGGATTCAATATGTTTTGTCTTTGAATTTTAATAATCATAACTTAATTCATTTTACAAAACAATCAGTGACACATGCAGTGCTTCTATTTCCTCCCAGCATTGTTCTTTTGCATTAATTAATGCCTTTTCGATCGTGTCGGTAATTATTATAATCACCTCTCTCACACCTCTGATTATCTCCAATAATGAGCCATTCTAGCTTTTGGCTCCCCAAGCAGTCAATTAACACCAAGTGCTATTTCCAGGAAGTGAACGATGACATCCCTGGAGTAGCGCCACGAACCCTGGTGTCGCGTTTGGAGAACTTCTCTCACACCTATACGCGCTGGAAGAGACTGAGATTTCGCTTTTTATTTTCTCACTCTTCCTGCTGTGTGTCTTTGAGGGGAGAAATGATTTAGGCTTGCAATATCCATTTGCCCAGGATGCAATGCTGTGAATTAGAAACATCTTTTAATCTCATGCAAGAAAAGACAGCCATCTGGCTTGTGTATGAGCTTAAACGAGGGACGAGGGGGGTCTCTCTCTCTCTCTCTCTCTCTCTCTCTCTCTCTCTCTTTCTCTCTCTCTCTCTCTCATTCTCTCTCTCTCTCTCTCTCTCTCTCTCTCCCTCTTAGTATCCTGTCTATCTCTCTATGCCTGTCTTTCCTTCACTCCAAGGCCATTAAATTAAAGCGTTCATCTACAAAAAAATCCAAATGCGATATAAAGCATCATTCATCGGCGAGCCATTTTAGGCCTTTAATTAAAACCATCATTGGTTTATTTAAACATACACTCTGCTCAATCAGCTCCCTGTATATTACTGGTCTGTGGAAAAAAGCACAACAAAAAAAAAGAAAAAAGGAAAAAAGAAAGAAAGAAAAAATAAAACAAGCAAAAACATGTGAATGCTCTTTTTTTTCTCCTTTCCCACTGATAAGGAAGGATGATCACAGACTGACTGCTGGACTGCTATGAGGTGAGAGAATGATATAATGATGCCCAGTGGATTAAACATCACCCGCTACCTTACTTACTGACCGGCTCTACAGGAAACCCTAGACCAGCTATCCCATAATGCCTCATTCTTTCAACACAGGATGGCAGGATCATTCAGTGGGGCTTTCTTTAAAAAAACGTTTGACACCCTGTTCTATAATATTCTTTTCTTCTTCTCCCTTTTTTGGAGTAATTGTTTTCACCCAGGCTGTGACCTGGCCAGATTTAATTGACTAAATCAAACTGAACAAATTAAGATAGCTTTAGCTCTTTGATGGCCTGAAACGTGACATTCCACATATGTACTGTATATATGCATCATTTAAGAGGGGTTGGAGGTGCAGCAGTTACAGCATCGTGCTCATTCTTGAGAAGTTATGGGTTCAAATCCCACTTAGACCCCCACCGTGCTAAGACCCCTGGGCAAGGTATTAACCACAAGTGTACGTCCGTCCACCCAGCAGTATAAATGGGTACCAGTAAAAAATACTGGGAGGGTAACCTGGAATGGATTAGCGTCCCATCCAGGAGGAGTTGAACTCTGAAGTCGCTTCATGCTACAAAATCAGGGATAAGCTTGCCAGATTTCTCTGATGAGCCAGTAGGCTCAGGTGTAACTCGACGCTCTTTGTGTTTTAGCAGCTACGTCTTTTATTTTCGTTATGTGGTATACCCTTATTTTCTTTTCCATGCTCAGTCCCTGGCAGCTGCATATGTGCAGTATAGCAGGGCCGAGCTGCTCATGGTTTTGGACATTTACTGTTCCACATATGACGACAGCAACTGGGACTTCATTCTGCCAGAGATCCGTAAGCCCGCGGACCTCTCTCTCCATCCTCTCGCTGAAGTGGCGCAGGCAGTGGCAACACATTAAACAAAAGTGGGGAAATTTAAGAGCTAAGCTAAATGCTAACCCCTACAAACCAGCCATTCCAAGCTTATTTCTCACCAACTCCCGGTCACTCAACAACAAGATGGATGAGTTATGACTGCGCTTTAATTCATGCTGCATAGATTATTGTGCAACGGTAATTTCTGTGACTTGGTTGGATACTTTTACCCCGGATGCCACAGTTAAGCTTGCGGGCCATAATACTTTCAGAGGGACAGAACCAGCATGTCTGGTAAGAAACTCGGTGGAGGCCTGTGTGTTTACATTAACAACAGCTGGTGCTCCAACGCCATAATCAAAGATATTCAATGCTGTCCGGACACAGAGTATCTGATGGTACAGTGTAGACCTTTCTACCTGCTGAGAGAGCTTACGTCTGTAGTTATAACCACAGTATATGTGCCGCCCCAAGCTATTGCTAAGCTAGCTGCTACAACACTCCATTAACAAACAGCTAGCGGCGCAGCTGGACTGTGTTACAATCGCCAGCAGGAGACTTTAATCATGCAAACCTGAAGTCTGTCCTGCCCAGATTCTACAAAAATGTGAGTTTTCCGAGAAGGGAAAAAAAACGCACTGGCCCAGGTCTACACCAACATTCCAGATGCTTATAAAGCCACCCCCCCTGCCACATCTCGGACCCTCAGTTCATCTCTCTTTGTCCCTGATTCCTGCTTATAAACCAAAAATCTGTAGTCAAAGACCAGCAGTTAAAACAGTTTAAGTGTGGACTGAGGAAGCCACCGCAGCTCTACAGGATTGTTCTGACTCTACAGACTGAGGAATATTCGCAGAGGAGACAGGCCTGGAGGGTCACACAAACCTGGGCTCTCCTACATAAACTACTACACTGAGAATGTGACCACAACAAGGACTGTTAAAGTGTTCCCGAACCAGAAACCGTGGCTCAACAGTGAGGTGAACACACTGTTTAGACCATGGGATGATGCCTTCAAGTCAGGAGACCAGCAAGCTTACAAAGAGGCATAATAATTTCTGCTAAGCAGAGAGCAGCTAAACCGATTTTCATGGTTAATGCAACAGTTGGCAATAAAGATCTCTTTAAGCAAAACAAGATTTTGAGGGTATTTTACATATTTTAAG
This sequence comes from Neosilurus mollespiculum, assembly GCA_030014195.1. NCBI lineage: Eukaryota > Metazoa > Chordata > Actinopteri > Siluriformes > Plotosidae > Neosilurus > Neosilurus mollespiculum. The sequence goes on from JAQMYF010000001.1 coordinate 6,045,318, forward strand.
TATGAAGAAGCAGGTCAGGTGAGCTCCATGCACTCCTTGAGCAGAGCCTAAGCATTCAAGGCAATGACGTGTTTTTAATCTCATTCGGTTTTAGTATATACTACACAGAGACACAGGAAGAAGTAAACTAAAATGAGATTGTATGTGATCTATTGTTACATTTAACACGCAGGGAGTGTCATTACGTGATAATGATGACGTACCCTGCTCCATGGGACTGACAAACTGTCTGTCATTTCAATTTGAGAATTATCCACTCGGAATAGTGTCTATTATTACTCATTCAAAATGATTTCTTGTTTGTGATTGGTGGAAAATCACCAAACCATTCTTGATATTCTCCTATGAGATGATTCACCCATCACTAACATGGATGAGGACAAGTTGAATGATTATTGCACGACTGGCACACGGCAATGTTCCTTCTCAGAGCTATCGTATAAGTTTAATAAGATACACCCCAGGGCAGACGACTTTGCGTGTCCGACATCTTGGTAAATTAGTACAATTTACAGTCAAGCACTTCAGCCCTGAGCTGTCAAAACTTCATTTTATTTTAGCAATATTTTTACTGACCACATGTTGGCAAAGTGGGTAGCACGTCCACCTAAAGCTAGAAGGTACTGATTTCTGGCTTCGGCCATTTCTATGTGGAGTTTGCATGTTCTCCTCGTGCTTCTGTGGGTTTCCTCCGGGTAATTCGGTTTCCTCCTACAGTCCAAAGACATGCATATTATGCTAAATTGGCTGTTCCAAATTGCCCCCTGGTGTGAATGTGAATCGCTGTGTATGTGTTGCCCTGCAATGGTCTGGCGAGATGTACAGGGTGTACCCTGCCTTTGCACAGTGTCGGCTGAGATAGGCTCCAGCCTCCCTGCAACCCTAGGAAAATTAAGCAGTTTGGCAAATGAGTAATTGTGATGAAATCATTTATGCTGTTGTAAGACATATCTGAGAGTGAGTAACAGCAACCAAGACATTGGCACAGAGTTCCACCACCCAACAGTGCTGTCAGCAGGGTGTAGCCCATCCATCTTAATTGCAAAACATTCTTCTTCTGAAAAAATGGCTGCCCAGACTAGAATCATAACACAGAAAGGAAAATGCTTTATAAAAGATTGTCAGACTTTTTTGGACCAAAATGAAAAACATAAGTAAGCTTTAACAGTTTCTACACGAATCAACGTTATAGATGAGAATATGATGTGCTTGGTAATGTGACATCCTGTGGAGGGCAGAAATACGCCTAGCAGCACACACACACACACTGCCAGATCCCAGAAGAAGAAGAAGACTAAAAGCGTGCTGCTGACAACCTGCTGATAAAGTCACGTTTGGTGGAAAAAGTGTGAGATCCCGCCAGAGGATCATGCCCCCTGGTGTGAATGTGAATCGCTGTGTATGTGTTGCCCTGCAATGGTCATTGGAGAATCATGCCTGTCTCATGTTCTGTGTCTGCTCTTTCCATTCCAGGTCACCTGACTTCCCCCAGCTCGGGATGTAATTGCCGGCCCCGCCCTGATCATCCCCACCTGTTCCCCATCACGTCTCCGGGCTTAAAGCTCCACGTCCTTCTATGGCTCATCGCCATGTGCATGTCTTTGGACTGTGGGAGGAAACCAAAGTACCCGGAGGAAACCCACATAAGCATGGGGAGAATGCATGTAAACTCCACACAGGCGCACTAACCACTACACCACCTTGCCACCCTCTCCATATCATACTTCACCTCAGTAATTGCTTCCTGACCCCTAGATAACAAGCCAATCAGATCCTGTGCAGCATATACTAATTTTCTAGATTAGCGGTCGACATTAATGCTCTTGTTCCCGAAGCCCAAATCAGATAAAGCTGGGAAGGTACGTTAAAATTCATATTAAAAGTGAAAACATGGATTTGTAAATAATCTTTTGACCTCAGAACAATACAACAGCACATTATTTGTGAAGCTCATGAGTGTTATAGTGAGGGTATAATTTAATAATAAGTAGCTGTAACAATTTTTTTGTCTCAGGAATGAATATTTACAAATAAACTTAAGGTGGCCAGACAAACCATGTGATATCATGGGTTCATTCTGCATTCAAGCTCACTCGTTCACTCCCTCCCTCCCTCAATCTCTCACTCACTCTCTCCCTCCATCACTCACTCACTCCCTCCCTCACTCACTCCCTCTCTCCCTCCCTCACTCACTCCCTCCCTCCCTCCCTCACTCTCTCCCTCCATCACTCACTCCCTCCCTCTCTCCCTCCATCACTCACTCCCTCCCTCTCTCCCTCCCTCACTCACTCCCTCTCTCCCTCCATCACTCACTCACTCCCTCCCTCACTCACTCCCTCTCTCCCTCCCTCACTCACTCCCTCCCTCCC
>JAQMYF010000001.1:6065307-6077548 GCA_030014195.1 Neosilurus mollespiculum
ACTAGTGTAATTTCGTGTAAGCATTTGAAACCTAAGTAAGAAAGACGTCACGGTGTGGGAGATGATGATAACATGAGCAGAAGACGTACCTGAGGTGTAGCTCCAGCTGTGAGTACAGGAAGCGCAGTAACGCTCGTCTGGCTGTGATTTCTGCGTGACAGTCATTTACAGTCAGACCCTGGTCACTCAGATACTCTCCGTTAATGCACTTAGTGCCTGTAGCCAGCGCCACCACTTCAGCCTGTCTCACATCCAGCCCTAGAAAAAGCACATAAACAGAGAAAGCTGTGAAATCAACCATAGGTCGCTATATCCAACACTCATCCTGTCAGAGCTGGCGTTTTATTTACAGCAGCATCCATGATGTTTACAGATAATATACATCTGTAGATATTTAGCATAATGCATAAATTTGCATATAAATATATCCATCCAGGTGGCATGCTGGCGTAGTGGTTAGCACATCTACCTTACAGCAAGAAGGTTCTGGGTTCGAGTCCTGGGCTTTTCTGTGTGGAGTTTGCATGTTCTCCCGGTGCATGTGTGGGTTTCCTCTGGGTACTCTGGTTTCCTCCCACAGTCCAAAGACATGCACATCAGGCCAAATGGCTGTTCCAAATTGCCCCTAGGTGTGAGTGTGAGTTTTAATGGTTGTGTGTGTATGTGTGTGTGTTGCCCTGCGATGGTCTGGTGAGCTGTTCAGGATGTACCCCGCCTTTGCCCAGTGGTTGTAATACCACCCATACCTACCCATAATAGTAGGATTAAGAGGTTCAGCAAATAATTGAGAGTGATGGTACATCTATCTGTCCATCCACCCACCCATCCATCTATCCATCCACCATCCCACCCATTCATCCATCTATAACAATCAGATGGAAAGCAAAGCGGACTATTTAGTTATATCCACCACGCTCGAGGCAAATAACTGTTATATTACAATATATTGCACAGAAATGGTGACGTCCACAGAGTCTGAGGTGATTAACACCAGAGACTCCTTCCACACGTTAAATAAACATCTCCTTCTAGAAAATGTCACCATATTTCCATTATTTTTCTATACAGTTACACAAAGCAGTTTCCTTCAGGATCAGTTTATGCAACATTGTCTTGTGTGGCACACATTTTTCTAAGATATTGATATGATATGATAACATATCCGCAGCTGTCCTAGTGCCAGAGCTGCTGTTATCTAGAAAATAAATCAATACCAATCAGAATAAAGAACTCAAAAGGACCATAGTGTAACCCACAGTAGCATACAGCCTTCCTTGTACAAGCGCAACATTCCAGCGCTTGTTTTGTTTGCCGAGGATGCAGCTGGTCAAAATCTGTTGATCATGTGACTGCAGTGAACACAGCATTTCCGTCCCTTGATTTTTACACACTGCAGCATCACCAAACCCACAACACCGGCACAAAAGCGACTCCACCTGGTCCCGGACCCGAATCCCCCTCACACAACTCACGCAGGAAAATAAGACTTTGTGCTGAATTTGGAAATAATGAAACGGGAGAGCATAGGATCGGCAGGCTCAGCATGCGCACGCCTCAAAATATAAAGCAGAAAATATCTCTCCATCACATCAGAAATTCAGGGTTCACTGACTCCCTGAGACCTGCAGGCTAGAGGCAACATATGAGCTTTTATCAGGCAGAGCCCATGCCGGATTGGAAGCCGTGGCCTCTGAGCCGCTGGCACGAGGAGCCAGCAATAACAATAATAAAAGCTAATATTGAGGCGGAGTTAAAGGCGTTTAAGGTTAAAGCTTGGACTGTCAAGGGAAAAGGAGAAAAGAAAGAGAAGGGAGAAATGGTCTAAAGAATCCTGGCTGCTATGAAACTCAAGGAGCTTCATATCGATTCTGATCGGCTCTGTCGAACATGGAGACGGCATGTTAACGGGATTGGGTAAAGTGTTAAGCCAATAAGAGCACTTGAAAATATTAAACTGCATCTTGCAGTGTGAACAGCAACAGAAAAATTATAATATTAATATTTTAAGTCGGGGGCAGTGGTGGCCTGGTGGTAAGGTGCTGGATTGCTGATCCCAAGGTCGGGGGTTCAAGCCCCACTATCAGCGGGTTGTCACTGCCGTCCCCCAAGTGCAGCTAACTGGGTTATCAAAGGCTGGCCATGTCTCTCACTGTCTGTGGTGAGAGGAATGTAAAAGAACCATTGCTGATTGTCATCAAAAGTAGGCTGCATAGCCGTTAGTGTGTTTCTGCCCTGCGATGGCCTGGCAAGCTGTCCAGGGTGTACTCTGCCCTCGCCCAGAGTCGGCTGAGATGGGGGCCAGCCTCCACGCGACCCTGACTAGGGTTAAGCAGTTCAGAAAATGAATGAATGTATGAATATTTTATGTCCAAGCATGATAATATAGATATATCAATTCTACAGATAGATATCTATGGTGCAGATAGACAGATAGATAGATGGATGGATAGAAGATAAAGTGAATATGGTGGCAAAGACATTAAGAAGTAGACAAGCTTCGCTGTAATGTCATGGATTAACAAAATTTAGCATTTCAAGTGATTGGTGCTGATAAAAATCACACTGCTCACCATTTTGAGTACAACAAGGACACAGACTAACTAGGTTGCACAGAGAAGGACAAAAAACAGACAGGCACGGCAACAATCAAACGATAATCACAAAGACAGAAACAAGAAACACAGAACATGGAAATTTTATCAACACGGCACAGACATCTGTGTATGTCAAGATAAAACACAGATCCTGATCAGCCATAACATTAAAAACATTATGACCCCTGAGAGCCGAAGAGTACAGCATTAATTAAAATAAAAAGGTAAAAAAAATATAAGACGTTCCATCTTTGGGACTGTTCAGCGACATCCACCTCACCTTTGCCAAATTGTTAAATATCTTGCTATAACATGAAATATCTCCTGTTATAATAAGATATCATGCTATAATGTAAAAGATTTAATGTTAACTGGATTATTATAACTTGGTAAAGATATAAAGAAATGTCTCCCCCTTGTGGTTGTCTGATGAACATTTTGGCACTTATAAAATATTTCTGGATCTCTGGAATTTTTTTCAACATGACCCATGCATGGATCCCTGCCAACATTAAATGTTTTTTTACGTGTGCCACAACCTACTCAAGAAAAAAAAAAGAGATCAAAATCCGTGCATTGTTTTGAGTTATACTGCACACAAACAAACCAATTTACACACCGTGGTGGAAACAATAACTTATTGCTATAACAGAATGAATAATATATTGTGATCACAAGAAAAGTATTAATGTGAAAAATGTCTATAAATAATCTATAAATATGTTGTTAAAACATTTTATATCAACATGCGCTAAACATTATAACATGGTAGGGTAGCAACACAACTTTGTATTTCCCTAATTGGCAATGATCCAGGCTCCTGAGTGGCAGAAAAGCACTGGCCCGCTAATCTGTAGATCATTGGTTCAAATTCTGAGGATGCCAGGCAGTTCTGTAAGGGATGGATGGAATATGCTCCCATCTCTGCCAATCATAGTAGCACTAGCCAATCGTCTGTGAGTTTATGCATATATGAAGGTGGCTCAGTCTCTAGGTTACTAATCAGAAGGTCAGGGATTCAAGTCCCAGTACCACCAAGCTGCCATGGATGGGCCCTTGAGCAAGGCCCTTAAGCATCAAACCCTTAGAGTTATAAATGAGATAAATATGTAAGGTGCTCTGTATACTGCCTTAAACGCAAAATGAAAGGTGAGCAGAGATCCTCAGAACTTTACTGTTGGAAGAGACGTCCAGTGGGCTATGAATAAACAGGGAGAAAAATCAGAGAAAATAAATAAAATACATAGAATAAATAAATAAATTTGCTATTTTATCCCCCTCCCATACACATAGAGGTCCCAAGCTACCCAAACTGAGTATCTTAGGTGCTCATTATTAATAATGTTGTTTATCAAAGATTCAAGCACTTCTAGGATCAAAACCCCTCTCCTACTCATCACTTGCTCCTTTGCTGAACCACTTAATCCTACTAGGGTTTAGGGAGGCTGGAGCCTATCTCAGCTGACGCTAGGCAAAAGTAGGAGATACCCTGAATAGCTTGCCAGACCATCACAGGGCCAACACAATCACAACCATTAACACTCACACTTAGGGACAATTTGGAACAACCAATTAGCCTAATATGTATGTCTGGATTGTGGGAGGAAACCGGAGTACCCAAAGAAATCCCACGCTAGCACAGAACATGCAAACTTCACACAGAAACGACCTTGCTAAGTGCGGGATTCCATCCCAGGACCTTCTTGCTGCTAGGCGGACGTGCTAAGCAGTACACCACGGTGCAACACCCCACCCCTTAATTTGTGGTAGGATTCTGTAATATATCATCATGCATTCCGAACAAGCTTGAAGGGTTGTACTAAGAATACCAACCCAGTGACAGGCGCCTTCAAAGGTTGCACTAAGAGCTTGGGAGGCTGTAAATTTACAAACATTCTCACAAGGAAATTTTACAATTCATTACCTCTGCCATGAAGGTTCCATTTTACTCTCAGTTTGTGTTTGTTTGTAAGTACAGATACGTAAAAAAAAAAAAAAAATGAGCGGATTCTCATGCAATTTCTCCAAGCGGGCTGGGCTTTGGACGATGAAGAGCTTGGAGATGATCTGGGTCAAATTATGAATTCAGGAATTTTTTTAAGGGTTCTTTAACACTGTGAGATTGTTCTTGATATTTTGGTTCACATGGGGGATTACCGGGCGTGGTGGAGGTTTGCGTTCTTTGGCTGCTTACTAAATGCAAGAGTTAGCATTTAGGCAGACACCCTTATCCTTACTTATACAATTAAGCAATTGAGATTTAAGGGCTTTGCTCAAGGGTCCAACAGTGGCAGCTAGGTGGTCCTGGGACATGAACCACGACCTACAGATTAGCAACCCAGAGCCTTAAACACTGAGCCACCGCCGCTCTTTGCATTTGGTGATGTATTAAGTGCTTATAACGTTACATATTTCCATTTGGTACGATTCCTACAAGCGCTCCCTGACACCGGTTAATGCAGGAATCATGTAGTATTTATTCATTCATTATTTATGGAGTACAGCGTGCAGGCTGTGCACCGTGACTCCATTCTGTGAGGAAAAACTGCAGTGTGATCCACGAGAGACTCAGCTACAGCATAAATCAATAAATGAATTAAATAAGCACTAAAGACAAATCTAGGAGGGTGACTAAGTATCTGTGGGTGAAAAAAAGGCCAAAGAGACAGAAAGCCAATGGGATGAATTATGCTCGTTCCTGTTCTCTCTCTCTCTCTCTCTCTCTCTCTCTCTCACATGTACACACACACATACACAGCTATAAGTTTTCCATCTACACTATCCATCATGCAAGCTGCCGTGTTGCTAAGCCTCCACAACTGGTCCCAAGAAGCCAAACCTGGCTTTTGCTTCCTCCTAAAGATAAACGCGAGGACACAATACCCTCATCTTTGCCCAAACTAAAATCCAGAGAAATACTTTCCTCTGTTTCCAAGAAGCAATACTGCTGGAAATAAAACGAGTTAAACGGCCTGCGTCGCTCGCCTCTTTCCTCGCGCTGTTGTTTAGATCGCTCTGCTGCTGCGAGAAAAGGCTTGTGTGCTAATTTTCCTTCTGTGTCAGCATGAAGTCGTTGTAAAGGTTCCTTCATGATGAGTACCAGCCTGCAGGCTTTTCTGTTTTTAGAAGTGAAATCATTATACGGGTCTTTAGGAGAACGTGTGACTGTAGCGAGGCTGGGACAAAGGTGAACAGCACTCTGGCCTTATTTACCTACAGCATAGGTCTCCTTATACTGCATGTGTGTGTGTGTGTGTGTGTGTGTGTGTGTGTGTGTGTGTGTGTGAGTGTGTGTGTGCAGGGGATGTTTTTGTATATGAAAAATATTTCAAAACAAGCTAAAGGTTTTCTTTTTGTTACTGAGAATAAGAAAGTTAGAAAAAGTGAAAAGTAGATGTGAGGTAGGTGGGAGGTTTAGTTATCTACAATGAAATGTCAATGAAAGGTCCTCTGAAGGATAGTGAGAAAAACGTGTGTGTGTGTGTGTGTGTGTGTGTGTGTGTGTGTGTGTGTGTGTGTGTGTGTGTGTGTAGGGTTAGGGTAGGGTTAGGTTAAGGTTAGAGTTAGATTAGAGTAAGGTTAGGGATACAGTAACGTTAGGATAAGGTTAGAGTAAGGTTAGGGATAGAGTAAGGTTAGAGTAAGGTTAGGGGTAGGGGTAGGTTATAGTAAGGTTAGGGTTAGGTTAGAGTAAGGTTAGGATTAAGGTTAGGTTAGAGTAAGGTTAGGGTAAGGTTAGGGTTAGGATAGAATAAAGTTAGGGTTAGGATAAGGTTAGGTTAAGATTAGGGAGGGTTAGAGAAAGGTTAGGGTAAGGTTAGTGTAAGGTTAGGGTAAGGTTAAAGTATGGTTAGATTAAGGTTAGAGTAAGGTTAGCGTAAGCTTAGGGTATAGTTAGGGAAAGGTTGGACTAAGGTTAGAGAAAGGTTAGAGAAAGGTTAGACTAAGGTTAGGGTAAGGTTAGAGTAAGCTTAGGGTAAGGTTAAAGTATGGTTAGATTAAGGTTAGAGTAAGGTTAGCGTAAGCTTAGGGTATGGTTAGGGAAAGGTTAGACTAAGGTTAGGGTAAGGTTAGAGAAAGGTTAGAGAAAGGTTAGACTAAGGTTAGGGTAAGGTTAGGGTAAGGTTAGTGTTAGGGTAAGGTTAGGGTTAGGCAAGTAGTGGTTGTGTTTAGAGCTAGGGTCTCCATGAAATGGATGTAAGTCTATGTATTGTACTCTGAAGTTACGGAAACACGCGTGTGTATGTATGTGTGTATGTATGTGTGTGTGTGTGTGTGTGTGTGTGTGTGTGTGTGTGTGTGTGTGTTTAACAAAATACATTGAGTATAATAAGCATTATGAATGGAGCGCCCCCTGTGTGAACCTGGCTTGCGTTCCCAGGTAAACAAACTCGTAAACCCTGTTTATCTCAATTCAGCAGGCACACTCGCTCGGTTTGAAATTCAAAACAAAGTGACAAAAAACTGCTCACAGTCATGGTGGACCCAGAGATTATTCCAGGTACACAAGGGGGAAGTGCAGTTACACACTTATTACAGCTGAGTGGTCGTGTAATAAATGTGTTATAACATATTATCAATGCATTATTTCATATTTCGTGTTATTTTAAGTGTAAAGACTGAGATTATTGTAGTAGGGTGGCATGGTGGTACAGTGGTTAGCAAGTCCGTCTCACAGAAGGAAAGTCCTGGATTCAAGCCCTGTGCCCAGCAAGGGCATTTCTGTGTGGAGTTTGCATGTTCTCCCTGTGATTGCATGGGTTACCTCCGGGTACTCCTGGTTTCTCCCACAATCCAAAGACATGCACATTAGACTTTATGGATATTCTCAACTGCCCCTAGGTATCAGTGTGAATAGTCGGGTGTGCTGTTCAGGGTGTGCTCTGCCTTCGCCCACTGTCAGGAGGAATGAGCTCCAGCGTCCCTGCAGCACACTTCTCAACATGGGCATGGTGGTGTAGTGGTTAGCAGTTCCACCTCAAAGCAAGAAGGTCCTGGGTTCATGGCCCATGCCGAGTTTGGGTGTTGCCTCTAGGTGCTCCAGTCTCCTCCAACAGTTCAAAGACAAAGGATGAATTTCTCAACGCTGATATATACAAAAGAATCGACAATGGTGAGTCAGTGTTTGTTGCTACGAGCAGTCATAACGTCACAAATATTTTATAATTTTTTAACACAATCTCTACTGCAGGTGTACCCGCATTTAACGACTGCCCAGATTCCTCTAAAAATGAATAAAATGTAAAACATGTTGCACATACGGCATATACGCTTATCCAGGGCAACTTAAGGTTTAAGGGCCTTAATCAAGGGCAGCATGGCAGCACTAAGGCTTGAATATCCCAACCTCCTGATCAGTAACCCAGAGCCTTAACCACTGAGCCCTAACCAATGCCCTGGGTTCCAACTGACTCACTCTCGTATAATAATAAAATGCCTTTCCACTACTCTCAGCTTCAACAAGTCCAATATTATTGCTGTGAGCTTCTATTCTGTGGAATAAGTGAAGTAATAATGCACCAGAGGCAGAGTAAAGACCATTTCTACAATCTATTCTGGCTACGAGAGATCCAGCAGGGGAAATTTCCCATCCTGGTTGAGCTTAATTAGCCCCTTTATACACACTGTTCCTGAATGAGTCACGCGTTTCACATCATGAGACAAATCAATCATATGGAAACATTTAGCTTGCTAGAGTCTGAAAGTTTCTGTCTGTCTCAACAGGTATATCTATCTATCCTTATCGCTCACTCATTGGCTGAAACACTTAATCTCAGTACTAGGGAGGCAGGGAGGCTGTGCCTATCTCAGCCGACATGGGATAAAAGCAAGGTACACCCTGAACAGCTTGCAGACCATCGCAGGCCCATACACACAGTCATTCACATTCACATACACACCTACACAATCCAGTGGTTCAGCCAGTGAGGAGGCTGTGGTGGCTCAGTGGATAGTACTCGGGGTTACTGATCTATGCCATGGTGGGCCCTTGAGCAAGGCCCTTAAACCTTAATTGCTCAGTTGTATGAAAAATGTAAGTCGCTCTGGATAGAGGCGTCTGCAAAATGCCATATATGTACTAGGCTATTTCATAAATGTACTACAGCCACTTAGCCTAATGTGCATGTCTTAGGACTGTGGGAGGAAACCAGAGTACCTGGAGGAAACCCACGCAAGCACAGGGAGAACACACAAACTCCACACAGAAAAGCCCAAGTCCAGGACTCTGACCCAGGACCTTTTCGCTGTGAGGTGACATGCTAACCACTACACCAACATGCTGCTCTTTTATATATAATTTAGGATGTAAATTAAGATGTTCTGTATATGGGGTTGCTAGGTTTGGCTATCCGTTAAATCCGCTTAAGACCCCACAGTCCTTATACGGGGATATATCAGCATATTTCCTCCAAGTTATATTGTGTGTATGTCCTTGCAAGATCCTCATACGAGAGCCATTTGGGTATGACTGTTTTGTAAAAGTTCCTCCTGTTTGAAGACGCTGATCGAGTTTAGTAGTTATCCGGTTATAAGGAACAGAAATGGTGTGGAGAAATGACAAGACTCTCAACTCTAGGGTTTAGTTCTTAGGAGGCTACGCTGCCAAAAATGGACAAAAATATTAACAGAAAATAATTAACATGAAACCTGTTTGCTTTAGGAGTTAAATGAAAGGGAAAGGTCAGCAGCGTTGAAATGCTTTCCATCCCATCATACTGAAAGAGGCTCACGAATTGATCCTTCCTAAGCTGCTGTCGCACTGTTAAATGTATGAAAATTAAATGAGGTCCTAATCTTGATGATGATTGCCAGGAGCATTAAGAAATTGTATTGACCAACACATTTCTGCTACTGCCAGTGCCTTTTTTTCCACAGCCAGCATCAACTTTTTCAGCAGTTTGGGCTACAGATCAGATCAAATTGGCTAGCCTACACTCGCCATACACATCATCAGTTAGAATCAGTTAGCCTTAGCTGCCCTTGACCCGGCTACTGAGTCATCGGTTGTCCTTTCTTGGGCCATCTTTGGTGGGTACTTACAACCACATACTAGGAACACCCCACAAGACCTGGCGTTTGGGTAGTTTAGCCATCACAGTATGGTCCTTTTCAAAGTTAATCAGATTCTTAAGCTTGCTTATTTTTCCTGCTTCCAAAACATCATCTGACTGTTAACTTTCCACCTAATACACCCCCTCCTTGGAGGGTTCCACTGTAGGGTGGCATTGCTGTGGGTGGATGTTGCTGAGTTGTCTATAATAATAGACAATTCAATTCACCGACATCCACTGAATCTGAAGCGTAGTATATACTATATGGGAATTTAAACAAAAAGGCGCACTAAAATGAGATTATTATGGTTTATTTCTTACATTTTAAAAATCATGAGGAACACAGAGTGCATGTGTTACAGGTGCAGGAGAACTGTGCAATGGCGCCTCTTTCACTCTTTAAAAGTTTAATTGTATACTGCCCAGAAACATGAGGAAAATTAAACTAAAATGAGATTTTTATGGTTTATCTTTATATAATTTAATCATGCCAAAGGCAGGTCAGGTGAGTTCTGACTTTCTAGGTGACAGCATCTATTTTGCCTACTCATTTGGAGTTCAGTACATACTGCACTGTGGTCCGATAAGGTGGTTAAGTATTTAATATGCAGAAGCACATGAAAAACAAACTTTCTATGAGATTTCTATCATATATTTTTTCATTTTAAAGCGTGATAATCATGACACTGCCTGCTCCAAGTGACCGTGACAAACTGTGAGTGTCCGCCATTTTCATTTAAGTATTATTTACTGGGGATAATATCTTCTAATCCTGAGATTGCACCACTCCCGTGTAGTATAAATTAATCAGTGTTTTTCAGGCAACCTTTCATTTTGCATTCCAGTTACAGCATTTGACAGATGGTCTTATCCACAGTGACTTACCATTATCATTTTTTTTTTTTTTTTTTTACAACTGATGGTTAAGGGCCTTGCTCAAAAGCCCAACAGTGGTGACAGTGGGGATTAAACCGCTAACTTTTAGATCAGTAACCCATTGCCTTATCCACTAAGCCACCACTGCTCTTACAGTATATGGACCTTTCAGTGCTTGTGATGTCATGGCTAATCATTCTCATTAAACATTTGTACTATGGGGTAAGAATAAAAGCATTTGTGGACGTGCTGTGAGAGAAAAATAATAAACAACAAGGTGGTGTGCTGGATGGTGTGGAGAATCCATAATGCATAAAAATGTCTGTCCTGAAGACTTTCCTATGACCTCTAAAAACAAATGAATGCCAGTGCTTTATCTCTGACTGTAACAAATCTCTGACACTGGAGACTCCTTCCATAAATATTTAATGGGTGTCTCCTTAGTGGGCGGCACTGTTTCATAGTGGTCAGCACATCTGCCTCACAGCAAGAAGGTCCGAGGTTTAAGTTCTGGGTGTTTCTGTGTGGAGTCTGCATGTTTTCTCCATGCTTGTGTGGGTTTCCTCTGGGTACCCTGGTTTCCTCCCATAGTCCAAAGACATGCACATTAGGCAAAGTGGAATTGCCCCTAGGTGTGAGTGTGAATGGTCTCACCAACTGATCAGAGTGTACCCTACCTTCACCCAGTGTCAGCTGAGGTAGGCGCCAGCCTCCCAATGACCCTAGTAGAAGTAAGCGGTTCAGAAAATGAGTGAGTGAGTAAGTGTTTCCTTAGAGAAACTTCTCTTCACTATAGTAACAATTACATGCTTATATGTGTATTCTCTGCCATTTAATCTACTGTGCAAATTGTATTCATATAAATGGTAATGTATAAGTAAGTGTATGCAATAATAATAATAATAATAATGATAATAATAGAAATAAATAAATAAATTACCAAGTAGCCACAACCATTGTTAGAAAAAAAAGATGACCAAATTAAGACCAAGATCAGGGTGGTATGGTGGCGCAGTGGGTAGCATGTCCGCCTCACAGGAAGGAGGTCCCGGGTTCGATCCCTGTGCTCGCGGTGTTTCTGTGTGGAGTTTGCATGTTCTATCTGGGCTTGAATGGGTTTTCTCTGGAAACACTGGTTTGCTCCCACTGTCTAAAAACTTGACCAGTAGTCTAATTGGTTGTTCCAAAATGTCCCTAGGTGTGAGTGTGAATGGTTGTCTGAATGTTGGCCCTGCAATGGCCTTGTGAGCTGTCCAGGGTGTAACTGGTCCCCGACAGAGTAGGCTGAGATGGGCGCCAGCCTCCCCCACAGCCCTAATTAGGATGAAGCAGCTTAGAAAACAAACAAATGAATGAAGACCAATCAGATTTGGGAATTCAACAGCGCTGTGCTATAAATAATATTTTCAGTATGATTTCCTTTAATCAAAGCTCCACCCACATGAGCTCATGTAAACAGACACATCTTTGTTTTCGGTCGTTTTATATTCAGATATAATGTAAATGTCTGCATTGGAGCAATGATTTTCTGCGAAACGATGATCAAGGTAAAAAAGGATGCAGTCCGAGAACAGACCAGTTCAGGGTAAAAGAATTCAAATTCAAATTCAAATTGATTTGTCACATACAAATTATACACAGCACAATATGTAGTGAAATGCTTAGTACGACTGTCCAGAATGTAAAGAATAAACTATCAGGTAACAAGGAGAAAAACAA
>JAQMYF010000001.1:6093134-6112980 GCA_030014195.1 Neosilurus mollespiculum
AGAGAGAGAGAGAGAGAGAGAAAGAGAGAGAGAGAGAGAGAGAGAGAGAGAGAGAGAGAGAGAGAGAGAGAGAGAGAAAAGGAGCGAGAGAGATACACAAAGAGAGCATAAATAAGACAAGAGAGAAAATGGGAGAGCAAAAAATGAAAGAGAGGAGAAGAAGAAAAGAGAGAGGAGAGAAAGAGATTGACCTTGGCAGAGAGAGAGGGAGAGAGATAGATAGAAAGAGAGAGAGAGAGAGAGAGAGAGAGACAACGAGATTAGAGAAAGAGAAAAAAATAGAGAGATAGAGAAAGAGAGAGGGGGACAAAGAGATTGAGAGAAAGAGATAAGAGAGAGAGAGAAATACAGGGAGAGAGAAAGAGGGAGAGAGGGAGAGAGGGAGAGATAAGAAGAGATTAAAGAGAGAAAGAGAGAGAAGAGGGAGAGATAGAGAGAGAGAGAGGGACAAAGATATTAAAAGAAAGAGAGATGAGAGAGTGAGGGAGAAATAGAGAAAGAGAGAGGGGAAGAGAGATAAGAGAGAGAGAAAAAGAGAGAAGATGGAGAGAGGAGAGAGACAAAAAGATAGAAAGAGACATGAGAGAGAGAGAAAGAGAGAGAAAGAGATGAGAAAGAGAAAGAGATAGAGAGATGAGAGAGAGAGATAAAGAGAGAGAGAGAAAGAGAGATGAGAGAGAGAGGGAGGACAAAGAGAGATAAAGAGATGAGAAAGAGAAAGAGATAGAGAGATGAGAGAGAGAGTGATAAAGAGATAGAGAGAAATAGAGATGACAGAGAGAGGGGGAGAGAGAGAGAGAGAGAGGAAGAGAGAAAGAGAGAGAGAGAGAGAGAGAGAGAGAGGAAGAGCGAGAGAGAGAGAGAGAGAGGAAGAGAGAAAGAGAGAGAGAGAGAGAGAGAGAGAGAGAGAGAGAGAGAGAGAGTGCACAAATAACTTAGATGAGTTTTTTTTCTATATTGAATGAAGTCAATGACGTCCCTTTGTTGAGTGTTTGGTTCCTGCGTGGCTGGCGTCACTTGTGTCACGGCACAAATGCCACTTAAATGAAACTGGAGTGACACTTGAAACAGAGCCAGATGTAGGAGAGACAGAATATCTTTTCTATTTTAAGCCAGAAACAATCCAAAACACTTTCTCTTCTACCTCTCCAATCCCCTTTCCCAAAACCCTCCAAAGTGAAATGAGGCCATGTTGAGATTTCCTAAAAATGTTTGAGATTTTTTTTAATGCTCATATCCAAACATCCAAATTATCCCCAGACTCAAACCCCCTTCTAATATAATACGCTTTTCCTTAACTGTCCATGATAATCATCGATATCTCTTGAAATCACGTCTCCACGATTACGGGCCTATTAGTTGTATACAAAGCAGTTGATGCCTCCTGAAATTATGCAGTGAAAACCGAATAATTTCCCTCAAAATCTGTATTCATCAGCCATGAATAGAGTGATATTTTCTTCTTATTTAGGAATGAAAAAAAAAAAAAGAAAAAGTAATGGTCTGAAATGGCAGGCCTGGAATGTTTAGAGCAATCAGAAAGGTATTCTAAAGCAAAACAGTCTAAAGGAAAAATGAAAGAGCTACAGTGAGAGAGTGTAATGACAAACACAGCTGTGATGGGGTGTCTGAAATCAGTAAAGGCCTGGTGTAATTTGCTGTGATGGGATGATGTGAGCAGAGACATGAAGAGCAGAAACTGGTTTCCTTTAAAACCCTTAAACTACCAGCTTACATTACTCAAAGAATCTGAACTTCAGTGACAATTATCTTAAAACGAGTCTCCAGTAGGGACCAAATTCCACACAGAAATGCTCCCACTACTAAGGTCATGGGCAGGCTGTGCCCATATCAGTCGACACTGGGCAAAGGCAGAGTACACCCTGAACAACTTGCCAGACCATCGCAGGGACAACACAGACACAACCAGTCACACTCACACTCACACTTAGAGGCATATTGGAACAGACAATTAGCCTAATGTGCATGTTTGGACTGTATTCACAGGGAGAACATACAAACTCCACATAAAAAAACGCCAGGACTCGAACCCAGAACTTTTTTACTGCGAGGCTGACGTGCTAACCACTATGCCACCGTGCCGCCAGAGGATATGCAGAGGAGCTAATATTATGTTTATGAAGAAATTCATTCATTCATTCATTTTCTAAGCCGCTTAATCCTAATTAGGGTTGCGCGGAGGGTGGAGTACACCCTAGAAAGCTCACCAGGCCTTCACAGGGCCAACACACATACAACTATTCGCACTCACACTTAGGTGTGATTTGGAACAGCCAATAAGTCTAGTGTGCATGTTTTTGGACTGTAGGAAGAAACTCAGAGAACCCGGAGGAAACCCACGGAAGCACAAGAACATGTAAACTCCACACAGAAATGTCCAGGCCTGGGAATCGAACCCAGGCCTTTTTGCTGAGAGGCGACCGTGCCATATGAATAAATTTTGACTAAAAAATATTAAAGTCCCGATTTAAAGATTCACTTTGAGATGCAGAAGCGTTCTGATTCTAAAGGTGTGAATGGATTATTTGTGCACACAGTAGCACTCATTGTCCCCAAAATAATTTTCAGTCTGCAGTGAATCACGCTGGGATAATCTATTTGTATTGACTCCGCCTTGTACTTCACACCTTCTCGAAAAACAACAACAACAACAACAACAACTGCACATCCATTAAGGTGAACACAAATAAAGAATGAGTTGTTTTGCTCATTGCACTTTTTTGTGAGTGTCCTCATGTTTGCAGGTGTTTTATACACACACTTAGAACCTAGAATACTAGAGGGACAAGAGCTGAAACCTGGGAAAATAAATTATTTGCCTTGAGTAGCTTTTGAAACTTTATACTGAGTATAAATTGGTTTATAAAGTGTAATTGGTTACTTAACGAATGCCACTTAGATGAAAACCTTTATTCATTTTCTGATCTGCTTAATCCTAATTAGGGTCGCAGGGAGGCTGGTGCCCATCTCAGCCCATGTCCAGGGCAGAGTACACCCTGGACAGCTCACCAGGCCATCGCAGGGCAGAAACACACTGACGGCTATGCAGCTACTCTTGACAAAAATCAGCAACTGACCTTTTACATGCCTCTCACCACAGACGGTGAGAGACATGGCCGGCATTTGATAACCCAGTTAGCTGCACTGGGGGGACAGTAGTGACATCCCATTGATAGTGGGGCTTGAATCCCCGACTTTGGGGTCAGTAATCCAGCACCCTACCATCAGGCCACCACCGCCTCTAGATGAAAACCTTCACTAGTTTTTTCTTTATATTCTCATAGTTTTTTTATGTTTAAAAAATTTTTTGGAGGATGGCCTTTTTGGCATAGTGGTAAACACGTCGACCTCACAGCAAGAAGGTCCTGGGTTCAAGTCTCGGACTTGCGTGTTTCTGTGGAGGTTACATGTTCTCCCCGTGCTTGCATGGGTTTCCTTTGGGTACTCTAGTTTCCTCCAACAGTCCAAAGACATGCACATTAGTCTAACTGTCTGTTCCATACCTAGGGGCATTTTGGATGAGTGGGTTCAATTGTTGCCTTTGTGCTGGCCTGCGATGGTATGGCAAGCTGTTCAGGTTGCACCTGGCGTTCACTCAGTGTTGGCTGAGACAGGATCTAGCCTCCTCATGATTCGGTTAGGTGGTCTGGCGTGAGTGAATGAATTTTATTTCAAACTTGTAAATGTTTGCAACTCTGAAGGCTAAGTGGTAAATACAAGGTGACCCAAAAATCTCCCACATTTCAAAGGTAAAGAATAAGAGGTTAAAGATAATCAAATTATTATGTGCACACATGAAACTTAGCGAGGCAGGGGAGGTGGTACAAAGGTTTTGGGTAGCCCAACCACAACAGTCCTCAGTCGTCAACATGGTGTAGTCGGGAGCACATTCTGCATTCACTGTCTAAGCATTCTTCACAAACAATCGCTTCATGATCGCCACACAGAGGGCCTTTTGAAGACGTTTCATTAAGCGAGGTTTTATTGAGGTTATATACCTGTATAATGGGGGATTGATTATAGTGGTAGATATAATGGATGAGTGGTGAATTTAATGGATGGAGTGCAGTAGCAGTCTTTAAACCTGAAACATTTCTAAATAACGATACACTCCAATAAGCCTATGGTCCACTGAGTTGAATATATTACCACACGCAACCAACTAATAATCTGATTGGTCAGGAATTGCTGCGGTATTACAACACCATTTGAAAAGGACAGCTCTCCCTATCAGTGGCCACCACATTTATGTCCCAGCTAATGCAAAATGTCAGCTGCAGTGACGTTGCCTTCTCCCATCAGAAGTCAATATTGTACCAGGAACACAAATGTCAGCTGGCAAATTCTCTCCACTGCTCCCTGACCCAGAAGGCTAGCGTCTGGGAGCTGAGGTTAGTCGAAGGTCTCCTGCACTGAAAGGAGTTCTTGAGTGATTGGGATTCCGCAGGGACAGTTTTAGACTCCAACATTTGGCAGATACAGCAAGGTTGGTTGGATAATTGTATTATAAAGACTTCAGGGACTTTAATACAACCATCGTCTCGACTTGTACAATATTTGGAGCCAGAAAAAGCTGGATATGAGGAAACAGGGGCAATACTGGTAAAACAGCAGAAACAAAAGGGACTGAGGACTAGTGGTGGCTCTTATAAGGTGGCAAGTGAGGCACACATATCTGCTATACAATCAACTTCATAAATTTTACATTTCACAGGAATACAACTTACTTTTCTTTAGGTTAATAAAAAAATGCTGTTTACTGGATACACTACACGGTCAAAAAATTCCCGAACTCTGATAATTTGTTGGAGTGCCATTAGCCTTGATTACTGTGCATAATCACAATGGTATTTTGCTCCAGTTGGTCCGGTCGAGGCTCAGCAACATTAATGTGGCAATAAAATGAAGTCAGCTGATGACCCTAATGTACTGAATGAGCAGGTTACCACATCAATAGACTTTCTCTACCCTGATGGTACGGATATAAAATTCGGGCTCATGGAGAATCATTTTCACGTATGTACTGGCAGCACAGTGGCCTCACCTTAACCCTACTGAAAGTCTTTGAGATGTGCCGGAGAAGAGTGGTTCAATTTTTCCATCATCAATTCAGGATGTTGGTGAAAAATGAAACGAACTCTGGATGGAAACAAATACTGTGATGTTGCTCAAGTCTGTCAAAACAATACAGCGATTACACGCTGTGATCAAGGCTAAAGGTGGTCCAACCAAAACATTAGAGTGCATGATTTTTTTGGCAGGGCACTGTGTAACCCAGTTGTTTCTGTCATTATTAATGTCTTCCTGACCCCCTAAAATATATGGTCATATGGTGCTACTGGGATCAAAACAAATGGCTTCGAATTGCATGATTTTATTTCATTTGATTTATTTATGCACCACTACATACAGTGTACATGTGAATAGTTTTCACAAATAGTTTTCACAGATCTAATTTAGTGGGAAAAAAGCCAAATAGCATGTTCTATCTTTATATGAAGGCAATTGGTGCATATATGGAGGACATAGATATTGCTAGAACAGATACACACTACAGCATATGTTGCTGTGAAACCATGTCAGCTCTCTATAAGGCAGTCCATAAGTTTTGCTTTGAACAAAGATATTGAGTTGATTGATCCATTCACGAGGTCCCAAAATTACCACTGAATTAATTTTTCCATTTCTGCAGTCTTGATTTCAAAAATTTGTTCGATACTTTCAAAAGAATATACAATACTAATGTCATCAGCAAATAATAATATATTTAGTAGGCCACTGACTTTACTTATATCATTTATATAAATGAGAAATAATATTGGTCCATGTAGAGTGCCCTGGGGCATGCCACAGGAAATGAACATATCATCTAAAATTAATCCATTAAATAAAACATATTATGATCTGCCTTTCAAGTAACTATGGAACCAAAATTCTGTAATTTAGAAAATAAAATGTCATGGTTAACCTTATCGAAACCTTTTGATAGCTCTAAAGACGTGATCAAGCTGTACTGTTTAGATTATTTTGCATTAAGTTTTAATCAGAGAAAATGCTGCACATGAAGTTGAGTGGTTGAAGCCAAATTGTTCATTAAATAACATTGTCATCCTCCAAGAAATCTAACATTGAGGAATACTAAGTTTTTCAAGATTTTTGCTTAAATACAGTAGGACAGAAATTGTCCGTTAGTTTGAAAGAAGTGCTTCATCTCAATTTTTATAAACTGTGATGACAGACTGAGCAAATCTGCACAGAAAAGGATATCACAGGACATTAGCAAGGCCGATTATATGTGGGCAAGTCCAGGATGTTAATTCATGACTCTCTGGATATTACAACCATATATAAGAAAAAAAAAAAACCCACTGTGTTATTGAGACTTTAAATGATTTTGTTTACGGAACGACCGGTCTGCCTTTATGTAAATGTACCGTGTTAATAAATCTTAAGCAGATGCAACTGAATTTCTGCTGCAGCTACGCTGGTGGTGTTAATGTTTGGATACACATATAATTAACTCCTCTCATTGTACTAACATGCATTATCAGCTGCACAGCAATGACGGTTGTCTGCAGTTCCGAGAATCCAATCATACTGTTGTGCGTGAAAAACACTTTTTCTCCACCCTCACACTCTCTCTGTACCTTATCAGAGTCTTGCAGAGCAGCCATGACTATAGGAAAAAAAAAAAAAAACATGAAACCCTGTCTTATATTTCTTTATAGAGGTATTTAACAATTCATTCAGTAAGTTTTTATAGTGTCTCACCGGTGCTGTATCATCCCCGTGCCTTCCACCATGGGAGAACCTTATAAAAGTGGATATCCATTCAAATGGTAAAATCTTACCAAGGGAGTCTGGGAAAATCTCACAGTGCAGGACTCAGACACAGTCATTTCACTTGTTTGTTTTGAGCAATCTGGTTTATTAAAGCCCCTTTCGCATCTCCATCTCTTCGCTTTTTTGATTCTCTCCTTTTTACCCTATATGTGACATTATTAGTTTTCGTCTTCCTCTAGCTTTCTACCTCTCTCTTGGCATGAAGGTCTGTGAGGCATGAAGGACCTGCACTTTGTTTCTCCCCCTTGCCCTGCTTTTACAGCAAGTTGGCCTTTGTCTTGCTAACAAAACACAACTCTTGCTGACAAAGCCCCTCCCTGCAAGACGAACGGTGCACAGCTTTATAATGTCGCCTCAAACAGTGTCCAACCTTTCAATGTGCGCAAGGTCCAGATGGCCCTACAGCCTGCGAGACAGATTTTCAGCCAGCCATGCTTTTAGCTCCATCAGCAGGGAGCTGTCAGTCAGAACAACCTACTGGGCCAGCACTAACACAAAATATATTGCTGCCCCCTCAAAATGCCTTCAATTCCTTAAGCTACTAATTCAATCTTCCTACAACTCATCTCAACAACCAATTCAACACTCCTACAATTCCTCACAACCAACAATTCCACACTCCTTCAGCTCTGCGCAGCCACCAATTTAGTTTCTCTAAAATCCCACTCAACCAACAATTCAGCCTTGCTATAAACCACGTCAACCAATTCAGTGCTCCTACAACTCCGCTCAGCCACCAATTTCAACCTTGTTACAACACTGTTTAGCCACCAATTCATTAATTCGTTCATCCATTCGCTGAACAGCGTTATCCTATTAGGGTTGCATGGAGGCTGGAACCTATCTCAGCCAACTGTAGGCAAAGGCGCCGTACACCCAGAACAGCTCGTTAGTCCATTTCAGGGAAACACACACAACCATTCACACTCTCACTTAGGGGCAATTTGGAACATACAATTGGTCTAATGTGCAGGCTTCAGACTGTGTGAAGAAAACAGAGTACCCAGAGGAAACCAACACGATGATGAGCAGCACATGCAAAGTTCATACAGAAATGCCCTCGAACCCAGGACCTTCTTGCTGCGAGGCGGACATGGTAACCACGACACTACAGTGCCGCCCACCCCCAATTCAGGTCCCCTGCGACTCATTTTAAGCACTAATTCAACAGTCAATTTTTCTAACCATCAGTTCAGCTTCCTTTCAACTGCACTTATCCACCATTTCAACCTTTCTAAAATTTCTCTATGCCACCAGTTCATTACTCCCACCACTCATCTCAACCACCAATTCAACGCTGCTCCCACCCTTGACACCAGCCAGCCTCAATTCAATTCAGCCTCCATTTTATTCCAAAAACCATTCAGACTCCCTATAATTCCAAGCACAGGGCTTTCAGCCTTGCTCCATACTGCATTCAATATTTAGCTATCTTCGAAGTCCCCACGCAGACATTCTACAGTACATATCGCATCAGCCTCGCCTCATTCAACACAACAAACTCTAAGCCTTCATTTAATACCCAATTCAGACTCCCTCAAATTCCCTGCAGCATCCATTCAGTCTCTTTGCTTCTCCTTCCATGCTCCATTAAGTCTTGTTCCATCCCGCATTTGGTCCCTCATTCAGCTTCCATTCGTAGTCACCAGACTCCTTGAAACTCACATCCATGTCTACCCAGCCTCCCTATAGCATTCTCTAAGCTCTCATTCAATCAATCAGAACCTCTTCATCTTGTACCATTCTTCTACTCAGTCTGCCTCCAACTCCTCTTGGTGACCCCATGATGCCTGCCTAATCTCATTCACTACTCTCACCTTCAATTTCAGCCTCCTCTAAGAACCCACATTCTACCTTTATTACCTTAACCATTGCAAATTCTCTCTGGAAACTTATTCTGCCTCCTCAAACTTACTTAGTCCCCACTTGATGTCCTTCCAGTTGCTCTTAGCAAATCCTGTATCCTTAAACCACACAACTCCTCTCGATTTAATTTAGCATCCCTCCAATTGCCCTTAGCCTACATCCACCCTCTTTTAAATTCCACTTAGCCCCGTGCCCAGGTTAGTTACCAAGATAGTGCTTGATAGTGATGGACGATTCGCAAACTCGCTGAGTCGTTCGCACTGATAACTCACTGAGTCACTCAGCGAACCAGTAACTCACTGAACAAGAGCCTTGATTCCCCTACCTTAAGAAGACAGAAGCCATAGTGGATCATGAACAAACAAGGTGAATGTAGTGATCTGCAGTGAACAAATTTTGCAATGTTTAATTGCAAGAAACATACTAATGAAATAGAATGAAACACACACACACACACACACACACACACACACCACAAAGTTGTTTTAAGCAGCATTAAGTAAAGAAAAAATGGAAAAGAGAAATTGAATGTTTGACATTTCAGTATGATACCTCTTTATAAGGCAGAATAAATTGCTCAGTGTGTTAACAGTATGCCATGATAATGCAGGTTTGAGCCTGGCAACTTTTTTTTTTTTTTTTGGACTCATTATGAATCGATTCGCTTCCAGTGGTTAAAAGAATCGGACTTCACATCACTAGTGCTTGAGCCATTGGCAGGGTCACATGGTCTGGATACTTCCAGGAGGAGGAGGCTTACATAAAAAAAAACAAAAACAAAAACAAAAAAAAAAAAAACATTTTTCATTCATTGCCTAAAGAACTAGGGTCACAGGGAGGCTGGATCCTATCTCAGCTGACTCTGGGAAAAGGCAAAGTACACCCTGAACAGCTTGCCAGAACTAACACACACACCTTGTCAGAATGGCACCTAGGGGCAATTCGAATCAGCCAATGTCTTTGGACAGTGGAAGGAACCTGAAGTACCCACACAAGCACAGGGAGAACATGCAAGCTCCACACAGAAAGGCCCTTGCGGAGCCTGGGAATTGAACTGTCGACCTTCCTGCTGTAAGGCGGATGTAGTAACCACTACTCCACCATGCCACCTGTGCCGCTCAGTTTCTTTTAAAGACAGCTTGGTTTGAATGATACTCAATTGCTGGCCTCATTATGGCCTCATACCCTATGAATATTTATTAATTTTCAGATCCTAATTAGGGTCATGGGGAGGCTGGTGCCCATCTCAGCTGACTCTGGGTGAGGGCAGAGTACACCCTGGACAGCTCGCCAGGCCATCGCAGGGCAGAAACATGCTGATGGCAATGCAGCCTACACTTTTCGAAAGTCAGCAATGGTTCTTTTACATGCCTCTCACCCTAACCCAGTTAGCTGCATTGAGGGGACAGCAGTGACAACCCGGTGACAGTGGGGCTTGAACCCCTGACCTTGGCATCAGTAATCCAGCACCCTAAGACCGGGCCACCACTGCCCCCACCCTATGAACAAACAATGACATATGAAAAACATTTAAATCTCCACAAGAGACTGTTTGTGTCTTACTTTTTTAGAGGTCACTGTAAGTAATGGATGGCAATTGAACTTTTAACATAGACTGATACTGTGTTTCTTCTGCCGATATTAAACAGATGTCTTTTGCAATGGAACATTGTGTGTGTGTGTGTGTGTGTGTGTGTGTGTGTATGTGTGTGTGTGTTTGTGTGTGCATGTGTGCATTTGAACCCACATCTGAACCCAATCCATTACGGCCATCTGATCAAACAGATGCCCCCAAAAGCAGACACAATATCAGCTTTTGGAATCAGCACCATCTGTTGCCAAATCTCTGTTCACCACCATCATGGCCCAGTTTTGCCCAGTTTGTTTTCTACGGGTGGTCCAGACTGACCACAGCACTGCTTCCACAACAATGCATGTTCAAGGTTCACTCTTGTTACACAGTCACGACGATGACCTGGGCCTCAGTCTGAAATGTTACATGACGCATTACATGCAACACGGGTTCAGATGGCTCCAGGTCAAGGCAAATAGGCGCTGGAGTACACATTGCCTCAGGGGTTTGGAACACATCTGAATGGCTCAGTGCCAATCCTACTTGATTAACCCCAATCGAGATAATAAAACATGCAGAGATAATGGCTTAATAAGGCAAAAGAGGCTTTAAAACACCCACAAGTGCTTTTCTACATAATGCATGAAATAAAGACGGTAGACAAGTGGCTCCTTCAGAAGGATAATGTGACCTGGCCCTGCGAGAAAAAAAGGAAAGTCAGACCATATCTGGGGGTTATGACAGAAGATGAGAGGGTAGACAAAGACAGGGAGACAAACGATATCTTCATACTCAAAAGAACACACACAAAGAAAGAGACAAGAGCCAGAGGGAAACAGGGTGTGAGAAAGACGCTTGTGATGTGATTTTAATGAGTGTCTGAGGTAGGCTCTTCTCAGGCTGTGAGGGCTGTTCACACATCGTTCATTAATCCTCTTGTGATTATAGAGGGCACAGCTTTAATGACTGCTCTGTGCAACGCCACCATTTCAGCACTACTCATCAAACTAACACTATAGAAAAACGCAGAACTGTTCAGAGACAGAAAGCATCTTTCCTATCCTTTTTTCCCCACCCACAGCCATATTTAACTCTGGTCTGTCAATTATGGCATTCTATGGTCAGTTATCTCTGAATAACAGACCATTCCTGGTGCTAACACACTGTTGCTAGGACTACACCTTTAGTGGAAACAAGCAAATCAATTTTAAATCAATATTCTGTGTTTCCAAATTATTATTTACTTTAGTATGTACTCATGTAATAAGTAAGTGTCTACAGCGAGTCAGTTATTGTTGTGAAATGAACCCCTTCAGCCTGATTCAAGACCCCATAGCAGGATTATGTAATGTTGGACTGATGATGCAGATCAATGTGCGGTGAAGTTACTGTCAACCCGCCAAAAATTATTGTTTTCCAGCAACACCATGTCGTGAATGTTTTATTATGGGATGTCCCATATAATGGACAGACAGTGGTGCTCCACCAGAAGCCAGACTCCATGTCACTCAGCCTCACTCCCAATGTCCGTACTCATTCAGTACTCCCTACTCGCTACATAGAGAATTAAAGCAAGGACTACATAGTGAGCTCCTTGGTGGTCAACGTCAACCGAGCTGGTAGATCATCCATAAGAAACACTGCGGCTGCTTTTTATTAAATCAAATGTAAAGCTTTAGTTTAATTTCTTTCACTGCATTATAACTTTATTTGTTTATTTTTTGTCTGACTCTGCTTTGTTCTATTTTTATTTTCTATTGTCTTATCCCACAGTCCAAAGACATGCACATTAGGCTAACTGGCTGTTCCATAATTGACCAGAGGTGTGGATGTGAGTGTGAATGGGGTGAAAGAGGTGAATAAGAGATACTAAGCCTGTGAGCAGGGTTGGTCTGGGGCTTATAATGAAAGATACAACACATAGGTGTGGTGTTTCAGGTATGTTCAACCTGGAAGAGACCCCACAGTTGACCCAGAAAATGCTGGAGGGACTATGTCTCACGGCTGGTCTGGGAACGTCTCTGGGTCCCCCTGGAAGAGCTGAAGGAAGTGGCTAGGAAGAGGTATGTCTGGACCTCACTGCTTAGGCTGCTGCCCCCACGACCTGACCCCAGGAACAAGCGGAAGTAGATGAAGATGAACAAGACAACACATAGGTTATTCACCAAGGAAGGAGCACCTTTAAGTGTATTCCCATTAAGTTTTTTTTCCCCTATGTCAATTCCAAGTGTGCTCTCTCTCCCTCTCCCCCTGCTTCCCTCCTTCTCTCTCTATCCCCATCCTCTAGATTTTATGAGAATGAATTATCTCTCAGTACTTTCCTTTTCCTCAGCTTGGACTCTAGCCATAAACCGTGACCATGGTTACTGGGAAAATGCTAATCAACATGTTTAGACACACCTCTTCAGTGTGTTCTAAAATGGATGTAGATCAGATTTTATAAATCTACACAATGGCCTGATGTAGGCAGTGACCTAAAAAACAACAACAACCCATCACTTGAAACTTGCTGCCAAATCAGGCTAAGCTAACCATGTACATTTACATTTAAAGCAGTTAGCAGACGTTCTTATCCAGAGGGACTTACAGAAGCGCTTTAAAATCACTATCAGGGAATATATTCTTATACTGGTTCGTCAGGACACAGACTAAGTATACCATCAGTCAAACTCAGTGGGTAGGTGTTGTGCGTGCGTTTTTTTTTTTTTGTTTGTTTTTTGTGTGTGTGTGTGTCTTAATGCTAATCTAAGTACTGCCAAAAAAGGTAGGTTTTCAACCATCATTTAAACCCATGGATATAGAATGGGGAGTAGCACTCCGGGCTCGCCAGTCCACCGCATAGCCAACACATACAACCATTACACTACTTGGGACAAGTTGAAACAGCCAATTAGCCTAACAGGTATATCTTTGAAAAACACGTGCAAACTGTACACAGAAACACGCTCGCCAAGCCCAGGACTCAAACCCAGGATCTTCTTGCTGTGAGGCAGATGCGTCAACCACTACACCACCATGCCGCCCCTCACTGCCAACACTCCCTATTAAATCACACACTACTGGTTTAGTTTTTAATTATTCCCTGTCTATAACCACAGACTGGCCTGAGAGCCGGTACAGTCATATCAGGAGTATGCTTAGCTTGAAGCACCGGCTTGTTGTTTGTGAGGAATAAACAAGTCATGTTAGCAGAGCTAGCGGACCTTTTCATGGCTTGCCCTTCTCCACATGCTTGGCTAAGCAGGCCATATACTGCCAATGTCATGAGAGCTGGTTCTAGCATCACACACACACACAAAAAAAAAGCCCTGCAGGTAGCAATATAGCGTGAAATATTGATATGGTTCCAGCACGCTGCCACACCTGGCATTTGATTCATAGCTTAAGGTGTTCCTTTTTAATTTTAGGCAGTCAACAAGGGATCAAGGGAAAATGTCAGAGGAGCTTTGTGTGGCCTGGTGGAAAAACAGAGCCAGGCTCCAAAACTTACTTTTATGTACTGACTCACGCAAAAGAGAGAGAGAAAGAGGCATGTTGTTTTTTTTAAGGCTGGTCAGCAGAATACAATTTAAAATGAACAATTTCACAGTTCTTTAATTAAACACATGCTATTATTCACACATAATGCATAATGTAATTATTACTCACGTGATCCCTGTTAAATGATCAAATTATTTTATTTTACTACTTGATTTTTGGCCTGGGGCAGTGGTGGTCTGGTGGTAGGATGCTGGCTTACTGATCTGTAGGTCAGGGGTTCAAGCCCCACCATCGCCAAGCTGTCACTGCTGTCCCCCCAGTGCAGCTAACTGGGTTATCAAAGGCTAGCCATGTCTCTCACAGTCTGTGGGGCATGTAAAAGAACCATTGCTGTCGTTCGTAAAGAGTAGGCCACTGGGTTGCCGTCAGTGTGTTTCTGCCCTGCGATGGCCTGGCGAGCTGTCCGGGTTGTACCGTGCCCTCGCCCAGAGTCGGCTGAGATGGGCACCAGCCTCCGACCAGAGGTGGCATTTGGACAAGGAAGGAAGACTCCATTAATACTTGGAGATGTGAAAAGATTTTTAACATTGTGTGACTGTAAGTTTTTTTTGGAAGTGTAGTATTACAGGATGCCCAGCAGGGGGTTCTGTGTACTTTATTCTTCAGCTTGCTGGAGGTTTGCGACGCTGAGTGCTCTTGTATGAGTATGTGTTAACCCTGCTAAAGATAAGTACTCCGCCTCTTGCCTGAATCAGCTAGGATTGGCTCCAGCTTCCATCCTAAAATAAACAATATAAATGATAGTATATGTAATCTGCTTGTGGGAGGAAACCAGATTACGCAGAGGAAACTCTCGATATCATATGGAAAACTTGCAAACTCCACACAGAAAGGCTCCAGTCAGCCACAAGGTTCGAACCAAGAACCTTGTTGTTGTGAGACGGCATTACTAGCCTCCGCACTACCATGCTGCCCTTTTCCATTTTCCCTCATTAAAACAACAAATTCAAGCTACATCAATCAGGATCCATATACACTCCAGAAAGAAGAATTATAATTATAATGGATAGTAACAAGGCAGCGCTCAGGGAAATGTTACAAGATTATCACCGTGTTACTTACATTTGTTTTTCTAAGTTGGCATGCATGACAGCCTGTTTATACAGAGATAAATTATACGGCTTACGTAAAGGACGCATATTAACAGGCCTGCCCTTGTTGTTAAAACATGTACCCATAATTCATCACTAAAAGAATGCTGACTAAGCAGAATGCTGGACCGGAAAGGACGTGTAAGAAGCAACTAATCATTTTTACGCATTCGCTTTCTCCCCTGCTCTTTCCATGTCTCTCACTCTCATTCTCGGGTACACCAGATAATGATGTGCCGTCAGATATCTCAGATGAACGAGAACTTACAGACTGTCACATATCGATGACACAATTCATCCAGAAGCTGAAGGACAGAGAAAACAGGATTCATATCTCTCTTAAAAAAATGTAAACATTTAAGCACACAGCTTATAATTACCAAGTGATATGTATCCTGTTGAGTTCACAGCTGTTTATGAAGACCTCACTTCAATACCTGACCTCACACTCTCTGCAAAACATCATTAAAATCAGACACTCATTAGCTGCCCACTTGAGACGACTGCTCCGCACTTGTTGCTTCGGTGTTTAAAGCGCTACCCCTTTTCTATTCACACGGTATTGTCTTGAGAAGTGCTCTGACCTCATAATGTACTTCGTAGTAATTGGTGTGATTTAGTGTTCTGGCAGTTTGTCTTATGACTGGGGATGGACTGAATCACTGATGTTCATTCATGTTCATTTGAGTGATTTAAACGCCTGTGCTCTGTAAATGTAGTGGATGGTTAATGATTTCATGTGGGTGGTAAGAGGGGCAAGACCGGGAACGTGTGTGTTGGAGATGGTGCCCCAGTGAGCCACAATCAGTTTAGTGCACTGACATAACTGAGGAAATGGTATTAATAATAATTTATTAATTCTGTCATTTTCTAAACCGCTTAATCCTAATTAGGGTTGCGGGGAAACTGGGGCCTATCTCAGCCAGCTCTGGGCAGAGGCAGGTACAACCTGAACAGCTTGCCAGGCCATTGCAGGGCCAAAACACACAAAACAATTTGCATTCACACTCCCACCTAGGGGCAATTTGGAACCTCCAATCAGCCTACTGTGAATGTCTTTAGACTGTTGGAGGAAACCAGAGTACTCGAAGGAAACTCATGCAAGCACGTGGAGAACATACAAACTCCACACAGAAATGCTTGAGCCTGGGAATCAAACCAAGGACCTTCTTGTTGTGAGCTGAACATGCAAACCACTGCCCCACCATGCCACCCTAATAATAATAATAATAATAATAATAATAATAATAACAATAATAATAACAATAATAATAAAACACTTAACTTTGAGAACTGACCCCAGTCTCTCCGGCATTTAATTTGATATTTGATATAAAATCAATAGAGGCAATCAGGGCAATACATAAAATCATACAGATACAGGTCATTCATTCATTTACCAAACGGATTAATCCTATTGGGTCGTAGGGGGATGGAGCTTATTTCAGCCGACTCTGGGTGAAAGCAGGGAACACCTTGAAAAGCTCACCAGACGATTACAGGGCCAACACACACACAGCCATTCTCACAACCTCTCTCACTCCCACCTACGGGCAATCAAGAATATCGAATTACCTTAATGTGCATGTCTTTGGAGTGTGGGAGGAAACTGGAAGAAACTGGAGGAAACCCATGCAAGCACAGGAAGAACATGCAAACTCTACACAGGAATGCCCTCGCCGAGCACAGGATTCCAACTCAGGACCTTCTTGCTCTGAGATACCTGTGCTAATCATTACGCCTCATATACAAGTAAAAAAAAAAAATAAATCAACTCTTTTACAAGCTCTCACTTTACTGGTAACAGGGTTTTCCTCTGAAACAAACATATCTGCCATTTTCTCTTTGCATACTCATTTTCCAAACCACTTAATCCTATTAGGATTACTGGGAGGCTGGAGCCTATCTCAACCGAAACTAGGTCGAGGCGACATACACCCTGAACAGCTCGCCAGAGCATCGCAGGGCTAACACACACAGCCATTCATACCCACATCTACACCAAGGGGAAATTGGAACAGCCAACTAGCCTAATGTGCATGTCTTTGGACTGTGGGAGGAAATCAGAGTACCCAAAGGAAACCCACGCAAGTATGGGGGAGAACATGCAAACTCCACCCAGAAACGCTCAACCTTCGGTCCTTCTTGCTGCGAGGCAGACGTGCTAACCACTATGGCATTTTCTTTTTTATGCAAAAGATTTAATAGTAAAACACTACCAAATGATGATTAACACGTTGCCAAAACTTTGTCCCAGATGCACTTTTTTATCTCACATGACTTCTGACTAACTAATCATGTGACCTCTGACAGTAACAAATTCAGGGGTTTCATGGCCAAAGATTTACAAACTGTAGTGAATTTTCTCCACATGTGCACAAAAGGTTATGGGCTGTTGACATCCATATAAACCCAGTTCAGTTCTAGGTTACAACCTTATACATGTTCAAGGTGAGTGAACGGAAGGTCCACAAGAGGGTGCTAAAGGCTGACAGAGACAAGACACTGAAGTGGACATATCCCCAAATCTTGTCAGTCAGGTCCTATGCTGATGAACTATCCAACGGATAGCAGTTGATGATTATTGCAACAGCAGCCAAGGTACAGGAAACGTCAGTTCTTTATGTTCACTTCCTGTTTCTATAAAAGCTTTTATTGTCTGCTGCTTAAAACAGTACTTTAAGTTAAGTGGGAAGGTAACGCTATGGAAAAAGCAGGCAAGGCTAGGATTCAGACATGATTTTTCAGGACATTTTCCAGGACTTCTGCATTACTGCCATGTAGAATAAAGTGTGCCCTCTTTGAGGGTTAAATTCAATGATGTAATCAATAAAGAGTTCTTTATTGAGTGATTTAAACAAAGACAAACATTTACTCAGATGATTTCTTCTTTGACCAGTTATCCTTTGATTATTAAACTAATAATGTCATGTATACATTAAGAAGCGAAGAAAACCAGGCAGAGGAGCAGAACAATAGTGGAATATGGCTTCGCTGGTGGTTCCTGTAAAGCAAACAATACTCCTCAGCCCGTGCACCACACTATAAAAGTTATGCCCAGTACCAAAACAGGTAAGTCTGTTGGGCATTTTATACCCGAGTCTAGTGGCTCATCAGAGCCCATAGTCCATCACAGGTTACCTTCCCAGTATTTTTATTGGTACCCATTTATACTACTGGGTGGACAGAAGCACACTTGTGGTTAAGACATTGACCAGGGGCCTTAGCTCGATGGGGGTCTAACTGAGTCCAACAGTTCCAAAATGGATACCAAAAATTGTTTAAATCGGTGATGGGGTGTTTTAGTTAATGCATGGCATGCAAATTCAAGATGGCAGCTGTGGTGGCCATATTGAATATTGGATCATAACAAAAATCAGTAGGCTTGTGTGGTTGTGCAGTCTGAACATCCACACCAAAAGTATTGATGATCAGTGGTGGCATTTGTAAACTAGTGTGCAGAATACAAATTCAAGATGGCAGCTGCGACAGCCATATTGGATATTGGACCGTGGCGAAAATAGGATAGGTTTGTGTAGTTACATAGTCTCAACATAGACATCAAAAACGGTGATGATTGGTGATGCCGTTTTTGAGCTCGTACGCAAAATGAAAATTCAAGATGGCAGTTGTGGTGGCCATATTGGATATTGGATCACAACAAAAATCAATAGCATTGTGTAGTTACACAGTCCCAACATCCACACCGAAAATGATGATCGGTGATGCTGTTTCTGAGTAAGTGCAAGGAATGCCACTGT
The DNA here is from genome assembly GCA_030014195.1 of Neosilurus mollespiculum. Lineage (NCBI taxonomy): Eukaryota > Metazoa > Chordata > Actinopteri > Siluriformes > Plotosidae > Neosilurus > Neosilurus mollespiculum. The sequence continues at coordinate 6,111,830 of JAQMYF010000001.1, forward strand.
AGACATATGGACGAACAGATGGTCAAACATCAAGTGTGACAACAAAACCCCTCACACATATTGAACCACAAATAGAGGTTCAAACACCGCCACTCAGATTTGCACTGAATAAAAATCACACAATCAGTCTCAGGTACTGCTTACGCTGCTGCCCCGCGACCCGACCCCGGACCAAGCAGGTGATGATAAATCCCAGGTAGGCAGACAGCTGTGCAGGCAAATAAAGGTTCATGGAGCAAACAAAAAAAAAATCAGAAGCTGGACAGAACATATGTCCGTGTATTATGCACATTGTTTGTTACCACAGAAACTATAATGTATTAGAACAAGTGCACTGATATCAACCTGAGTACTCTTACAGAAAATGTAGAATTTCCGAGATTCCAAATCAGAGGTATTGCGATTTTTTTTTAAATAAAACAAATAATAGTAATCAAAAGAGTTTAATTTAACTGTCTCCACAGGATGAAAGATTCCTTTTCATTTTTAAAGATGAGACGCCTTAGATGTGTGAAGAGATGCTGGCAGGAATGCATGAGAATAGAGGACGACCCACTGTTTCCTCCTGACATGCATTACAAATCCAAGCTGTATTGTTCGGCAGTTCAAGTTTTTCTGTGATGTTTCTTGTGAATCTGTCTAATAAGCAAAAAAAAAAAAAAAAAAAAAAAAAAAAAGTCCAAACTTCTGCCAAGCCGGAATAAAATAACAGAAAGCACACAGCATCCCCTGCAGGACCTGCTATAATATGACACTTGCAAAAAAATCCTTCTATCTCACAATGTTAAAGAATCCTTCAAACAAATTCCTGGAATTTGATGTGGATCATTTTTAAAATCTAACACAGTCTTCTTTACGAAAACCCACACAGTTTTTTTTATTTTCAGTAATCCTGCTAATGTTTATATACATGTATTAGCTATGTTATGTTATGTAACGTATGCTTATGCTTATGTTTGCTTATGATAATGTTTGCACACCTCTGCAATCTGATTAGCTTCATAAATCAGTATTTTTTCAGGGAGAAGGGATATTTTCTGAGATACCATGAATATCATTTAATAATAATAATAATAATAATAATAATAATAATAATAATAATAGTAATAATAGTAATAATAATAATAGTAATAATAATAATAATAATAATA
>JAQMYF010000001.1:6185547-6199618 GCA_030014195.1 Neosilurus mollespiculum
GATAGTAGAGAGCCAGACATATATAAACACAGACTTTTTTCTGTCGCATGTTTGCACTGTATGAAGGGGCTGCATTTGTTTACTTTCCAACTGCACCTCATACTCTCGACATTATGGAGGTCTGATTTGGACTGCTATTTATTTGCATCTGCCGTTATGACAAGTGTAATCAGTCCTGAGGATTCACTCAAGTGTGCTAGCACAGAAATCGCCAATCCGCCGCTTCCTCTCTGGCCCAGATGGGGCTTGGCCATTTTCTTTTTCTCTCCTCTATCACCGGTTTCATACCACGGCGCCCACCACATCTGTTATGCAGCGCACGGCATCTCCTCACTAATTTGTTTGTCGGTACATATTGAAAGGCCGATCTGTCATTCTTCCATGCTTTGGGAGCACTGTGATGTTTTGCAGACATAGCTAGTCATAAGTTGCAGCCTGGCACTCGTCAGGAAATAAAAGACAGGCGGGAGTGTGAAGAAAAGGAACGATGCAGACAGAATTATGAAAGAGGCTTTATTAGGAAGGTCTTGATGCTTAAAACTAGATGAAGTGACTTGTAACAGTGTCCATTTCAATTTTAAACAGTGAAGAGCAAGAAGGAGATTCTAAAGGTGTCTTTTGAAAATCGGGTTCAAGGACGAGATGGATTTCACCACTGCTCAAGTAATAAAGTGGATTAAAAACCTCTTTCTGCCATGTTATAGAATACAGGACTTCAGCTGCAGTACAGCCAGAGTACTTCACATGAGGAAATATTAACTGTGTGTGTGTGTGTATGTTTACTGATAAAGACTTTAAAAGCTTGTTTACTCAGGTCTCTCTCTATATATATCTCCCTCTCTCTTTCTCTCTGTCCTTTTCCTCATTGCTTCTCCAAATCCCACGGCAAATTTAGTCCTAAATGCGAACTGACAACTTATAATATCCCGTTCCCAACTCCACTCGCCTCACTAAGTGGAATTCAGAGTCAATTAAAGAAGTATTTGATGTTGATATGCCAGGACTATGGATCTTCAGGCAGGTGTGTGTCGACTACCGTCCACACAAACAGCCGTGAAAAGAGATTTAACGGTAACGCAGGAACGGCAGTGGTGGCCCGGTGGTAGGGTGCTGGATTACTGATGCCAAGGTTGGGGGTTCAAGCCCCACTATCAACGGATTCTCACTTCTGTCCCCCCAATGCAGCTAACTGGGTTATCAAATGCCGGCCATGTCTCTCACTGTCTGCGGTGAGAGGCATGTAAAATAACCATTGCTGATTTTCGTCAAGAGTAGCTGCATAGCCGTCAGCGTGTTTCTGCCCTGCGATGGCCTGGCGAGCTGTCCGGGGTGTACTCTGCCCTCGCCCAGAGTCGGCTAAGATGGGCGCCAGCCTCCCCGTGACCCTAATTAGGATTAAGCAGTTCAGAAAATGAATGAATGAATGAATCCATCAGGGGGTTAATTTTAAAACTTGTCCTGTGCAAAACAAACAAACAAATAAATAACTCAAAGAGTGTAAAGTACATCCGCCACACAGCATCAGTAACGCAGCAAATAGGCTCTATATGGGTACTGGTTATAATTACCCATGTGCTCGTCTTATGATATGTTGTGTAGTACATAGATGTGACAAAATTTGAAAGTCCATATATGGTTTCCTATGAGTGTTACATTGTAATGGAATGTCTAGTAACACTCATTTTGAAATTATACGTGCTCTTTCTCCAAAACCCTGTGACCTTGTTCTGACCTTCATCTTTACCCTTGACATTCCAAAATCAAACCATCTCTGGGACTCAGACAGAGTAGTGTTCCCACTAAGTTTGGTGAAAATTTGTTCATAGGCCTGGATGGATAAAAATATACCACTGATAAAAAAAACCCTCCACCAAATCTCAAAGCAGTTGAAGCTTCTGATTAATGATGTCCTTACCTGCTTAGTGATTTTGCTGGTTGGCCTCCTTCAGGATGCGTAGTAGTTACAGCCATATTCTTTGGAATTACTGGTTATATTTTGAATTTATTCCTTACTTCTTACGCAGTTAATTCTCTCTTAAGCCTTGGTTTCATGTAGCTGGAATTACTTCACGATACACGACATAGACTGGACCCTTCCCTCAGAGAACTTTTGACCTCTAGATCTAGCTGAAGACCTGTGAGGGCATGGCTTCCACTCCCTGGAAGTTTGGTCATACTGAAATCTGCTGTGGGTCAAGAACCGGATCAGCATTTTTTTTTTTTTTTTCAACCGGCTACCATGTATTAATTTGCAAATTGTCCTCTGCCTATATTTGTGTTATACACCATTCCAAAAGCCAGTACAATGGCCATGGTATTCCCAGCCATGGTTCTCTTGTATCAACTGGCTGTGTGAGATTTTAGCATTATCATACAGCAGCTACCCAATATCCTGAATCGCAGGGTCGTCTTTCAAATACACAAGCTCATAGACACCCACAATGTAAAGAGTGGTTTCAAGAGAGAGAGAGAAAGAGAAAGAGAGAGAGAGAGAGCCAGAGAGAAACATCCCTTTCTAAAAGAGATTATGGTCAATTTTGTACATGTTACTCGTCTTTTGTGTCACTTCCATTTCTTACCACTGTTATGTAATGAACTAAAACCTGGGATGTATTTGACTAACCAGGCTATGAGTGCTACTTTTCCAGATTGGTTTTGTTTTGGTACCTCCTTCCAGACATCATGATGCTCTGTATTGAATGTTTTCAAACTCAAACTCTGGGCTGTTCTAGGAACAGGAGTATTAATACAGAGATCAGGTGACACTAATAACTGCTAGCTCCATTAAACTAATGTGACTGATGATGGTAACAGTTTGTACTGAGAGGAAGTTGGGGCTTTCACAAAAAATTACCTGAATACTTATGCAATTACAGACCTACACCAGACCTACACACCAATGTTAGGGTTGTTTTGTACAAATTCATGACAAATATGTACTTTCAATTAGGGCAATTTCTGCTTGTAACACTTCAATGGGGTGAATATTTAATCACGGCACTGTAAGAGAGCAAACAGGAGAGTACGAGTCTTTTTGACCCCAGAATTCAATGAGTTAGTCCTTAAGACCTCATCCATCCATTATTTATACCACTTGTCCATAAGGGTCATTGGGTAAGCTGGAGCCATTCGAAGGTGACCCCAGGTAAGAGGCGGGGTTACACCCTGAATAGATTGCCAATTCACTAACAAAAATCAATTCACACTTACATGCAATTGAAAGCATTTATTTATTTACAGCATTTGGTAGACGCTCTTATCCAGAGTGACTTGCAATTAGCATTTTTATACAACTGAGGGTTAAGGGTCTTGCTCACAGGCCCAACAGTGGTGATAGTGGGGATTGATCCGCTGACCTTTGGCTCAGTAACCCATCGTCTTAACCACTAATCCACCACTTCCCTACTATTAGCTTGTTGACCTTGACCTTGTGTTTTGAGTTTGACATTGTCTTTGGACTGTAGGAGGAAACCGGAGTACCCAGAGGAAACCCACATAAGCCCAGGAGAACATGTAAGGACTACACAGAAAGGCCCCTGTTGGCTACCAGGATCCTATAGAGAACTTTCTTGCTGTAAGGTGACAAAGTTAATTACAGAGCCACCGTTCTGCCCAATTTAGACCCCGGTATTGTAAAATGTACAACTGTGGCATAGTTTTAGAAAAAAATATCAATCAATGGCCAAGACTTTATTGTTTTTTTCTTTTTTTCTTAGTGTTTATTAGTGTTAAACTATTGAACTGCTTAATCCTATAATGGTCATAGGGAAACTCTAGCCTATTTCAGCTCACACAGATCAAAGGCAGGGTATCCTAAACAGAACGATAGACCATCAAAGGGCCAACACACACAACCTTTTACACTCACACCTAGGGGCAATTTGGAACAGCCAACTAGCCTAATGTGCATATGGTTAGACTGTAGGACAAAACCAGACTATCGGGGAAAACCTAAGCGAGCCCGGGACTTGAACCCAGGATGTTCTTGTTGTGCGGCGGATGCCACTGTGCCGTCCATGCCCAGTGATGGAAGAACAAGGAAAGGAAAGTACTCCCTCCATTTTTTACCAGTCTATACACACTTCAATTCAATTCAATTCAATTCCGTTTCATTTGTATAGTGCTTTTTGCAAGTGACATTGTCGCAAAGCAACTTTATATAGTAAAAGTAATTTATATAGGAATTTAAACATTTTTCAACCTAACACATTCCTAATGAGCAAGCCAGCGGCAACAGTGGCAAAGAAAAACTCCCTCAGTTGACACGAGGAAGAAAATACAAACCATATTAGATAAACATAAACCATATAAGCATATAAGAGAACCATATAAGAGAAACTTCATTCACTTGCATTATTCTCTGCTTTATATTTAAACAGCAGCAAAACAGGACACTGGGGTCAGAGGTAACCTTATATAACCGTGTTACCTGACAAATGAATGGGTGGTTCCAACTGCAACCCGTCTTTTAACCCTGTGCAGCTCAATCTATCCATGATGGGGTATCCATGTCATTTCTCAAAACTAAAGTGTAAATCGGTGATAAACGTTAACAGGATGATACATGCAGCCGTGACTGGGTCCGAGGTCAGTGCTCAGAGGGGGTGACCTCAACTACTCATTATATGAGCTCATCATGTGGTCCTGGAGCCAAATGACCTTAAGGTCACCTGTGCATGAGTTTGTAGAACTGAGTAATGAAATGAGCTGAGAGAGAGGAATGATCATTCATCATAGAGTTGTGTAGACAGGTTGCTGTATATGAGGTGTATATGGATTCTGGATGCACGCTTTCTGATGGAGACAAAACACAGTCTGATGGTGTTTGGTAAGACAAAATACGTAATATATATAGGACAATAAAAAAGAGGGAAAGAAAAGACGAGTAGCATAAAAAATGGGAAAACGAGATTCCAGTGACTGTTATAGACTCGCACTGATTCCAAGGGGGCTGTTTGTTAGCAGAAATTAAATTACACAAATTTCCTTGTTTGCTGCGATAATGCCATTCCGCTGATTGCCACACCTGGGTAAAATATGCAAATGTGCAGCCTCTGCATAACGCATGGCAATGAGTAATGATCATCATCCTGTGATATTGGCTTCATAATCATTGTGCGCTGTTTCATAAGCAGCCATTCAATTTCACAGTAATGATGTAGTGCACAAGTGGGGGCAGTTTCAATCCTGGCATCTGGAACTCATGGAATATCCACAATTTGTACAGCGCGTAAACACGTACAGCGCCGAGTATTGGTGGAAAGAGCTTTCGCAGAATTTAGGGGAAAACCCCTCGAAAACCCCTAGAGAAACTGATAGACTGTCCAGCCAAAAAAAGTCAGACACTCAAACATATATCGCTGGATCACCTTTAGCCTTGATTACAGTGCATATTAGCCGTGGCATTGTTGCAACAAACATAAAAAACATCACATCATGTATTTCCATCCAGAGTTGGGTGAATGTTTCACCGACATGTTGAATCGATAATGGTTAAATCAAACCACTCCATAAAGTCTTCTCCAGTTCATCCCAAAGACTTTCAATATTGTTAAGGTGAGCATTCTGTGGTGCCAGTTCATATGTAAAATTGATTCTTCATTCACTGTTTTATATAGTGTTAGCCCAAATTTTATATCTGTACTATCAGGGGAAAAAACTCCAGTGATGTGATAACCTGGTCATTCAGTACATCCAAGTCATCAGCTGACTTTTAATTGCCACATTAATGTTGCTGAGCCTCGACCTGAACACATGAAGCCACAATTCTATGGAGACATGATGCTGTAATCAATCAAGGCTAGAGATACTCAAACAAAATATTAGAGTGTGTGACGTTTTTGGCCAGACAGTATGTTTTCATTTAATCTTTTCCATACTTCTGTGTCTTCTAGAAAAAAAGCTAGTTTACATAGCAAGCGAAACATTAACAAGGCCGAATACTGAGAGCATGTATTCTAAAAAGTGCCCTTGATAATATGGCCGTAATCACATGCTCATTGCATTTTTTTTCTGATATAAAAAAATTAGCACTCAAATTGTTTAAAGTGAAATAAAAGGCAAGCCCTCCAAACTCTACTGTTAGACATGAACATATGTATAATTTCATCATCAAGTGTTTTTTTTTACTTAACTTTTACGTATTTTCAAAGTTGCAACCTGCTAAAATCCATTTGGTAGTTTGCATTATTAGCCTGTTTGAAAGTGCCGCCATTTCACTCCCGCGAGTATGCAAGAGTAGGTCATGGGCATGTCAGGGATAATGGCAGAAATAAGCATATACAGATATTAAACAAACAAACCAGATATAAATTAGTGAACTTCTGAATAAAATAAAACTAGGTACATCTACACATAATAGGATTTACATACATCAGACAAACATTGGCTCATTTACATAAACAAATAATATGTCCTGTTATTCATTCATATGCAAATTACCTCAGTATTTACCATTGCATACACGTCAATCACATACATGTTCGACTTTTCTCCAACCCCCCGACCCCTGTGTGCCAATTTATTACTTCATTTATTGTGTGTCTTACTTCATGACGAAGCTTAGTATTATATTTTTATGTGAAATGTTTTGACTTGCAAAGACGCATACGATGTATGCATGCTTTAATTAAGTTTAATTTTATTTAAATTCCCTTTAATACAAAATACATATTTCAGTGTAAACATTTAATGTGTTTCAGGATAGAGTTTTCCTAACGTTGGCTAGTAAAAAGGCATTTTATGCTGAAAAGTACAAATTTGACCATAACAGCATCTTTGGCATCGAACATCTTTTCCTAGACTGCCACACTTATACAGTTTCCATCACACCAATGACCCAGTTTTCAGTCTTTGCTGCAGGGAAGATGGGAATATCTAATTTGACAAAAATGGGGTGTAATTCATGCTGTGTAATGAGAAAAAAAAAAACCCCACCTCATTAAATTGAATAAGTCAAGCAGTGTAACCAGAGGCCTCACACGTTGCCAATGCTAAACTTTCACACACGTATTTTTCTGTATAAAGACTTAAACTGGTTATAAATTCTAGATTAGAGACTGAATGATCATTTCCCATGAATGTTGACACAGCTTGAGAACTGGAAGAAACCTGCAGTTTTACATTCCACACTCTGTGATAAAGTTCAGTACTTTTATTTCAGAGGCCAAGGTTTACAATGAACACAGCGGGGTCGTGTCTTAACAAGGCCCTTCTTCCCCATCTCATTCACCCTCATTAATCAGAGTGTTAGGCTAAAGGGGGAATACCTGGTGTGGCCTTGAAGTGTGCCTTTTAACAGATGACTTTACACTGGTGAGAAAGGGCCATGTGGGGTGTCCTTAGTTTTGCCTCCTGAACCCAATGATTCCAATTTTGGTGTCACTGAAAGCAGCGATTCATCACCGGCCGTATTACTTAGGGCGGCAGGAAGAGCAGGCCATTTATCTCCATCTCTGCCAGGCTGGAGAGAGCAGGGACTGAGGGACCAAGAACACTTAGACCAGCTTCCATAAGAGCCTACAGATCACACAAGAGCTGCAAGACAGCGCAAATACAGTAAGCTCCAGAGGCCAATGTGAAAGGTGGATGTGAATGGTCCAAAAAACCCCAGTGCAGCAATATTCTCATACAATAGCTCCTCATCATTTATTTATACACTTATTTATTTATTTATTCATAAAATTAGATATTATTAATAATTTCTTTTTTTTTTATTTAATTTGATATGTATTTCATGTTTATGGCATTTGGCAGATGACTTTATCCAAAGCGACTTACATTTTCATCTCATTTATGCAACTGAGTAGTTTAGGGATAAGGGTCTTCCTCATGGGCCCAACAGTGGCAGCTTGGTGGTACAGGGGCTTAAACCCCCAACCTTGTGATCAGTAACACAGAGCCCTATCCATTGAGCACCCACTGGCCAAAGTTTAAAGGATACAAGTTTACATTTGTGGCATTTGGCAAACACCCTTATCCAGAGCAGCTTGTTGAAGGTTAAGGGCCTTCCTTAAGGGCCCAGCAGTGAGACAGGTGGTACTCTGGCTTTAAACCCTAGACCTTCTGATCAGTAACCCAGAGCTTTAACCGATGAGAGACAACACATACAAGTCAGTATTTGTTTCTTCATAGCGGAGCTCACTAGCAGAGCACCATAGTCATGGAATATGGCTTGAATGGTTGTCCCAGGTCCATCTGGAGTCTGCCCATGCCCACCACAGGAAAAACCATATGTTTGTTGTATGGCTGTTATGCATCACCGACCTGTATGACCACAGGCAGCAGTAAAGAAACCCCAAATATAATTACAAAGCTTAAACCAAACAAACAGAGGCTCATGCACCACTGCTCAGACTTGCACAGAATAAAATCCTCAATCTAACTTAGATGAGCAGACAGACTTGCATCTGAATTTGTCATGTAAGTCAAAAATACAGACTGAACTCTTGTCATTGTAGCCAGTTAACAAAATACTTAACTTAAACTACTTAACAAAACTTTAAACAAGGATTTTATACATTAATAGCCGCTGTTTAATCATACCAGAGTGAGCCAGAGCTATCTTTAAGTTACCTGAAACCTGAAGCCAAGGGATTTTAATCCTTGAACCGAAACCTGTTTGCGTTTTTATTATTGCATCTTTTCCCCATGAAATGCTGTTTTTCTGTAAACATGAATGAAAATAGTAATTTTATTAGCTTGATTTATTTAGAATTTAACAGCTAGCAAGTAACTAAATTAAATATAACTAAACAAAAATGCGGGTGGAATAGTGGCACAGTGGTTAGCACGTCTGCCTCGGCGTTTCTGTGTGGACTTTGCATGTTCTCTCCGCTTGCATGAGTTTTCCGGTTTCCTCGAACAAGTCCAAAAACATGCACTGACTGATTGGCTGTCCCAAATTGCCCCTAGGTATGAGTGTGAATGTGAATGGTTGTGTGTGTTGGCCCTGTGATGGCCTGGAGAGCTGTCCTGGGAGTACTCTGCCCTCACCCCGAGAATCGGCTGAAATGGATGCCAGCCTCCCCGCGACCCTAATTAGGATTAAGCGGCTTACAAAATAAATGAATGAATGAATGAATGAATGAATAAACAAAAATGTTATACCACTGTATCTTTATTTACACCAATAATGGGTCATTATTAGCCTAACAGAAAGGTTGGATCAGCTAGCTTATCTGTTGTAACTGGATTGTGCTTAGCATATTTTCTGAATGAGTTTACCTTCAAATGAACACAAACCACTAAGATTCCATGGAGCTAAATGTTTACATTAGAGTGTCTAATGAACTAAAAGGATTAAATCCTGCCTTTCATTTTGGCACCAGTTGGCTTCGTCTGGCCCATGGCCCATGGGTCAGGGCAAAGTCCTCTGGCTTCCAGCCTTGAAGTAGCCCTGAGGAAGTACAATCATGCCCCAATAAAAATGGTCATGGCATTGGCTCACACTGGTTCAGCTGGATTTCGATTGATAATGGGATGGTGGCTACTTAGCAGTACTCCACTGGGGACCAGACTCTGTGTCCCTCTGCCTCTTTTTCCCTGAAATTTGTCACAATGTTCCACCAGTCTGTCTCATGTCCCACACACTATGACCGCTCACTGTTGATGTGCAGACTCTGTGATGATGTCACAAGAAGTGGCTCTACCATCCTGGGACAATCCCGCTAACAGTTTTAAAAAGTTTTATTTTTAGTTATGTAAAGACTAGTCATTTTTTTCATTCATACCGTCTTTTACTTCATCCAACTAGGGTCACAAGGAGCATGGAGCCTACCCTAGCTGACTCTGAGCGAAGGCAGGGTACACCCTGAACAGCTCGCTAGTTCATCGCAGGGCCAATACACACATACACACACCCGTCATCTTGAATGTGAAGTGGAGGAAATCAGGGTATCAGGTGCCACTGGCGGTGCTGTGTGTTTTTGGACCCATGAACTGAGGAAGGCCTATGGCCTGCCGGTCTGAAATGTCATAATGTCATATATTTGGTCCTCCATAAATCTTCTGCAAATTGCTGGACTTTCCACATACTGGAATTAATTAATGATTATTAACAGCATCAACATGAATATTAATATGAGTTCAGAAAGTGTAATATCTTTGGAATGAGGGATCATATTCCCTTTATTTAAAGACATTTGTAATCCTGAAATGGAGAACTGTCCAATGAAGTCATCTCTAATAAAATATATTTAAATTCTTAAAGAATATACCTATAGAAGAGCAACTGTATGATTTACTGCACTATTTGATTATTGGATGATTTATGTGACTATTGTATGAGTAGTTCATTCACTGAAGTGAGTGTAAGATTATTTTATTATTTTATTTTTGGGCCATTTCACTCTGTATGAATATTGATCGGCTGTCCTTAAACACGGAACATTGGAACAAAATGTCGGACCTTGAAAAGAAACCAAATGGCCGTCCTAAGCGGATGGGGGTGGGGGGTGTCGTGTCTAAGCTTTAAGGTCAGCTCGGGACAGGTTGAGACATGTTGAGACATGTTGAGATATGAGGTCATGAGGGACCAATCAGAGTCAGGAGCTAGAGGATGATAGAGCAACCAGAGTGGAATGGGCACTGTTTATAAGCCTATGCAAGCTGGTAGACCACGTCCGAGATTTTTCTCTTAGAACAATTTATTCTGTGTGATTGATTGTATGCTTTTCTTTTCCTTAAGGCTAAATAAACTCCTAAAAAATGGATTTGAATCTCTTGTGTCGTGAACTAGACACTTTTCGCCATGACATACGGCAGACGTGCTAAAAAATTTTCAATTAGTAGTTGTGTCCACTGTCCTTACTCAAAGTGACTGTAAAAAACTATGAGTGTTTGTCATTTTGATTCAAGCATAATCCACTCAGGATAATGATACACTCACGTACTTATTTGCAAGACCAGTGAACCTTACTAGGGTCGCAGGGAGGGTGGTAACACACTGGGCAAAGGTGGGGTGCACCCTAAATAGCAACACACACACACAACCATTCACACTCACGCCTAGGGTCAATTTTAAACAGCCAGTAAGTATAATGTGCTTGTCTTGAACTGTTGGATGAAACCTGACTAACCGGAGGAAACCCAGAGGGAGAACATGCAAACTCCAAACCCAGCACCTTTTTGCTGCGAGGTGGACGTGTTAACCACTACGCCACCATGCCGCCAGCATGTATACAGTACATACAATGGCACAATCTGCTTGGCCTGCAATCTCAAGCATAAAAATCATTATTCAGACTACAGCTAGTCAATCACTCCTTCTTGTATTTTTCATTACTCAGTAAGAGCAAGCCATTTCTACATTAGACCACATGATTAGCATGAGGAACGTGATCTAAAGCAATAGCTTTTCACACATTTCATGCTTTGGCTTGAAATTGAAACTGTTATTCTCATCACCATTGTGCTCTCGCCCTCCTTTGAAATATGTTCCTCTGAAGCGATAACTGTGCTTAATTAAATTAGAAAAAAAAGAAAAATATTAGCGCCCCGCTGTGCGTGTGTGTGTGTGTGTGTCGGATGATGGTCTAAGATGAGTCTCTGAGGTGAGACAGCCGTGTCTGCAGGGCAGGTCCATGACACAGAGGCGGCGAGTGTGTAAATGAGAGTGTGTGTGGACAGGCGGTGTCTGTAGGATGCAAAACAATTTTACGCGTCCCAGGGGAGCAGAACTGGTGGAGTTAGGGAAGGTGTGTGTGTGTGTGTGTGTGTGTGTGTGTGTGTGTGTGTGTGTGTGTGCGCACGTGCGTGTGAGGTGATGGCCCCTTCAAGCACTTCAATTAGCATTTGGTTTCACTTTGCCACTCTCTGTACTAGGCCATGACAGCAGGTGTGAAAAACCACACACACACACACACACACACGCTACAGTTTTTTGGAGCGTACTCTATCTCACGCTGTCGTGACATGAAGGGAGCGGGTCGACCCAGTTTCTCAGAGTCAGCGGTTCCCACTCCAGACTCAGGTGAACACTTCAATTAGCCTTAAAGTGTCAAGTGCTTGACCACTCCACAAATCAAATTTAAATGTTTTTCTTTTTTGGGCTGAAAAAAAACCCCCCACACAAGTTGATCAATGACGGGTGCCATGGTGGTGCAGTGGTTGGCACGTCCACTTCACAGCAAGAGGGTTCTGGGTTTGATTCCCAGGCTTGGGTGTTTCTGTGTGGAGTCTGCATGTTCTCCCCTGGCCTGGTGAGCTGTCCAGGGTGTACCCTGGAATAGGCTCTGAGACGGTATGGCAAGGAACATCCACCAAGACTGAGGCGCATAGTTGTTCAAGCATATACTAGACAGAAACATAAGCAAAAAAGCACATGAGAATAAGAATTTTATGGTTTATTACTTATTTTTTTTAAATCAGCTGGTAAGCTCCGAGAGCACAGATGAGCAGGTGGATTAGAGCTGTGTAATGGATTTAACTCTCCTTAAGAGTTTAAGTATATACTACACAGAACCATAAAAAAAGCAAACTAAAACATGCCTTTTATAGCTTATATTTACATATTGGGGCAGCTGTAGCCTAATGGTTAGAGAAGTGGCTCTGGGACTGAAAGCTCATTGGTTTGATTCCCGAACCAGCAGGAAAAATGTGTGGCGGTGGGGGAGTGAGCTGCACTTTTCTTTCCTCCACTTTCATGGCTAAAGTGCCCTTGAGCAAGGCACCTAACCCCCAACTGCTCTCCAGGCGCCCCAATGTGTGTGTGCTCATTTTGGATGGGTTAAATGCAGAGGCAATAATTTCCCTTGTGGGATTCATACAATATATCAAAAAATATATATATTTTAATAATGACAGAGGCAGGTCAGGTGAGCTCTGTGCACTGTTTAGCCTACACATGTTGTACATGAGACATGAGACTACATGGAAACGTAAGTAAACCACCCTGTGTAAAGAGTATATATTACACAGAAACATTAGTAAAGCAAACTAAATCAAGTATTTTTCTGGTAAAGCATGATAATGATGCCACCAGCTCTAAGTGGGATAGCGACCAATGAGATCACACCGATCCCATGTTGTATATACTAATAATATTCATTCGTGGTCATTTTTGTGCAAAACAATTATTTATTGAGCTGCTTAATACTACTAGGGCCATGGGGAGGCTGGAGCCCATCTCAGCCAACCACCATGCAGCCCTGGTGCAAAACCAGGAAAAAAAATGTGTAATTTAGTTTTTGTTTTCATTCAATTTCCACTGAACTGCTAAAAGCCAAAAATGTAATGCAAATGTTAAAATCTTGGAATGTTCAAATATTCATTGTTAATTAGCTACAAATATTTAATCCTTTGAAAAATCAGAAGAAGTTACTAAAATATTAACCAAACAAAGGTACTGGGATGAAAATATGATCTCTGGTTCCTCCCCTGAAATGATGCTCAGGTTCCCCATGTTTCGGAGCGTTTCTGGGGTTAATGGAGTAGGAAATCTCCTGTAGGTCCTGAGTTTTTGTAAAGGATCCTGGATTTCTTAAAATAAATATATAATAAAATAAAAACAGATGCCGTACCTAAGCCTGATTCCATCCATATCATCTTTATCATCACACAAACACACTGAAGAACTTCAACAACAAATCGACTTATTTAGGGCTGCAGAAAGAAAGTAATTAAGCCCACTGAAGCCAGTACGTGAGAAACAGAAATGCTATCAGTGTTTCCCAGCACGGCAAGCAATGCCCATGGCTTCTCAGCTGAGTATGAGCTGAGTGATAAAGCAGACGAGGCCTCTGCTGTGTCGAACTCCCGACACCATGCTGCTCCTCATTAACCTCCACACAGATAAGCCTGTTTTAACCACATGTTTGGACGGCCCTGTGCACAGCGGCTCTTCACAGTGAGAAAAGAAAGATGCATTTTTTAAACATTACTAAAATCAACATATTTTTCCTCTCGACCCTCGTGACTACTTAAGAGATCAACATCTCAAGCGCGCCTTTAATTTGTGAATGAGCATCCAGGGCCTGACAAGGTTAAAAAGGCTATTGTTGGAATCTGGAGGGATTCAGGATTGTTCTGGAAGTAACTGTTAACATCTTGTTATCACTTTCTGTTTCATGCT
>JAQMYF010000001.1:6199718-6210873 GCA_030014195.1 Neosilurus mollespiculum
TCATGCTTTCATCCAACACCCCCCCCCTCCCCCCCCCCCACACACACACACACACAGTGGTAAAGCATATGCTTGTTAGTGGAGAAGCTCAGGTAGTAGGACACTAATTTTCTGTGCGATGAGTGGTAGTGGCAGCGTTCCAGCTGTTTGAGGGAAAGAGAGAGAGAGAGAGAGGGAGGGAGAGAGACGGCACTGGTGCTGAGCAAACACACCGTTTATCAGAGGTAACAGTCACTTGCGCTGAGAGAGAGAGTAAATATTAACCGCCTCTGTGTAGAGATAATTGGCATGAAGTCATTATTTACGCACTTATGTTAGTGTTTTAATGGCGGGATCAGATGGGACACAGGGATAAACACAGACTCGGCATAAGCAGGAAACACACACACACACACACACACATGCGCGCGCACGCACACACACGCACGCGCACGCACACACACGCACGCGCACACACACACACACACATACACACAGGCATTCGGTCTGAATGATCTGTTAGACAAGTTGATGCTCTACCATTTAATGCCAAATTAGAATAAAAAAAAAAGGTTACTAAAAGAAGGTTACTGTATGTTACACAATTGATTATGTTCGGATTTTCAGGGAATTTCTACCAAAGCTGGGGCTTTAAACAAGAAAGACTCCATCAGATTTCGAAGATGACCCGGGTTAAATTCTGGATTCAGAATTTTTTTAAGGATTCTTAAACATTGTAAGATAGGAGGATTTTTTGGAGGTGTCATATTAAAGCAGCCCCAGCAGGGGGTGCTGTGTACCTTGTAATGTCTGGAAAAATGTCATATGAAGATTTTCATGACATTTCTACCAGAGGTCGGGTTTTGGAAAAGGAAGGCTCCGTTCGATATTGGAGATGTACCGGATCAAACTCTGGATCCAGATTTTTTAACATTGTGTGAGAGGATGATTTTTGACATTTCATACGGGGATCCCTGTGCTTGGTGGAGGTTTGCGCCCTACGAGAATTATTTTTTAACACTGAATCTAAGAAATCATCTACATCATTCAAACACGTCTTACACCATTTCTGACTTTATGTCTAGTGTGTTGCTTTGATTTATTGTTTTTTTTTTATTATTGTATCCTTAACATCAATTCAAAAGATTTTTACTGTTTATAGCCATTTGGGCAGCTTTTGCTGTTGTCGCGGTTTAAAACATGCACATCCTTAAGTACATTCAGAAATAATTTATTTTGATCTACGATTCTGAATGTATCGTTTACATGAAAATGACTGGGTAGTGGGTGTGTGTGTGTGTGTGTGTGTGTGTGTGTGTGTGTGTGTTTTTGTGTGTTTTGTGTGTGTGTGAGTGTGTGTGTGTGCACATCCCATGTGTACAGTCATGAACATCCCATGCGTATAGTCTGAACAGAATTTCTGACATGTGCACAATCCCACATAGCTGGCTTACTTTGTATTATAAAGTATTTTATCTTTCTCTATTTGATTTCAGCAAAATTTTTAGAGTAAGTACACTGTCCGAAATGGGGTACAGTAGGGGTTTATTTCTGTCCCCTAAGGTACAGTCTATACTAATGCACACCTTAAGGCTTATTATTGGATCTCAAGGTAATCAAGCAGTATATAAAAGGGACAGATAAATACCTTCGAGGTTACTGCCTCAGTAACAAGCCCTTTTACACCTTCAGGTACAGTAATGTACTTTATCTTTAGAGAGTGTAAGTAAAATTTATTTATATATCGATTTTCACAGACAAAAGTGGGAGCCCTTTACAAGAGCTTTTATACAGCATAAAAAAAAAGAACGAGGAGACAAAATAAGAAAAGAAAAACATAAAGAACGAAGTAAGTACCAAAAAGTCTTTCTCCTCATATAAGTGCTGAACAGGAGAAAGTGAGCAGGGAATTTTGAAATGCTGTCCTGTAGAGAGCCGTAGCTTAGCTGCCTTTTATGAATTACTACTTATCCAATACTTCCAGAGGCAGCATGTGACGTCATATACACAGTAACAACAAGACCCAAACAAAACACCCAGACATCATCACCACATACAAGTGTACATGCACAGAAGGGTGACGAACATATAAATACTTTTATAAAGGGTGAATGAGTGGATTAATAAGACTGAATGAATGTTATAGAACCAATATAGAGAAATATCATTTAAAAGTCTGTAGTCAATTAGAAATGTCCTTGTTTTTGAAAGAAAAGCATAAAATTGACCCTGTTCCTGGATATCTACCTTCCTGCAGGTTTTATCTCCAACTGTAATTATGTACACCTGAGTACCTGATTATTGCCTTGAAGAAGTTCTTGAACAGGTCAAAGAGGTGTGTTACATTGTGGTTGGAAATAAAACCTCCAGGAACAGGGTTGGAGAACGCTGGACTAGACACTGTTAACAAAGTGAAAAAAAAATAATATTTGATTTACTGCATTATCCTGCAAGGGAAATTTGGCTCTGCACACAAACACATACACACTCGGAGCAGTAGGCAGCCATACTGCGGCACCCCAAGAGCAGTTGGTTGTTAGGTGCCTTGCTCAAAGGCACTTCAGGCATGTAGGTGAAGGAAGGGAAGGTGCTACTCACCCCCTCCACCACACATTGGAGGAGTGCTTGATTCAGTCTGTCAAGCATGGTGGGGGAAATGTGATAATCTGGGGGTGCTTTGGTAGTGAAAAAAGGGGAGATTTATAAAGGGTAAAGGGATCTTGAACATGCTATTGCTATGCTATTACTCCATTTTGCAATACCATACTATACCCTGTGGATGGCACTTGATTGGAGCCACTTTCCCTCACAACAGGACAATGAACCAAAACACTCCAACCTATGCAAGGGATTATTTAGAGAATAAGCAGTAAGCTGGTATTCTGTCAATAATGGAATGGCCAGTGCAGTCACTGGATATCAACCCAAATTTAGCTGAGGGAGCAGCTTAACATTATGGTATGGAAGAAGTCAAGCCAGTCTAACTTGAAGCATAGGGTGAAATTTCTTCACCTTAGCTCAACAAAATGATCGCTAGAATGACAAAGTCCTGCAAGGATGTAATGGCTGCAAATATGATAAAAATACTGTTTTAATAACTCAAATTAATTGCAATTCATGTTTTAAAGTATTTACACGAAACATGGGAATATGGTGTTGTGTAACGCACAGCTTGGATGTTTTTTATCTTTATATTATATAGATATTTATATGCTATGTTATGTAATATCTGTAGCACTCCATTGAAGGAATCCCCATTACATAATATCATTAATTAATCCCAGTATAAAAAAAAAAAAAAAATTATCTGCATGAATGGTAGCAAACTTCTGACATGCTATTCTGCCTGTCTGTCTGTTTCTCTTCCTCCCTTCCTCTTTCCATCTGGCTGGAACGGAAAACAAGCCGGCGGAAACATATCACCTGTTCATGTATTTGGAGACAGAGGATGCACAAGTGGATGGAACAGCTGGGCTTTCCAACAAATTAGTGATCAAATTCAAGCAAACTGAGCACAGTTTACTTGAATAAAAATCAGTTTCGAACATCAATTGAAAGGCGTTTTGCAAAGGTATTTTTCTATTGCTGCACAAATATATTGAAACATGTAAAGAGCCACTGAATTTATCCTCAAACGGAACGCCATGATCCCAATTCTCAGCAGTTTTTATAACTTAATCACCTTCTAGGTTGTTATTTGAGATTTTAAATTCCATATGCTTAAAAGAAGATGGGAAAACAGGTCAAGTCTGATTTGATCTCTTTCACTCACTCACTCACTCATTTGCTGAACTGCTTAATCCTATTATCTCAGCTGACACTGGGCAAAGGGCGGGGTACACCCTGAACAGCTCGCCAAACCATTTCAGGGCAACAAACACACAACCATTCACACTCACTGGCAATTTGGAACAGCCAAATAGCTTAATGTTCATATTTTTGGACTATAGGAGGAATCCCATGCAAGCATAGGGAGAACATGCAAACTCCACACAGAAATACCCCTGCAAGACCGGGACTTGAACCCAAGATCTTCATGGTGTGAGGCTGCCATGCCACTGGCACTACCCTGCCGTGCTGTCCGAGATTAACAGCTGTTACCGTATTCTAGTGGGATGTAATCTACATTGCTGTGCTAATGAAGAGATACTGAATGGCAGCACGGTGAAATGACTGTGCGTTGTAAAATTCAAAATGGTTCTGCATTCAGGAAGTATCAGGAGGAAGAATACAGCTGTTGTTCTTGATGATCAGCTGCTATTAGTTGACAATAGGGGACCGTGATGCAGTGAAGATAAAACATACTTTCCTTGAGCCTCTGATACATACGTCGCTCAACAGGTCCACGAAAGAAAATTGGACAAATTGCTAGGACATTATTATTATAATTCCCTGTGTTTTCATTAAGTGATATTATACAATTAAATCTTCCTCCTTTTACAATAGTCACTACAGGAAAAATTGGCAAGGGATCTCCAAGACCTGTTGTGAAGTATTAAGAGGGTGATTTTGATTGCATTTGTGTGATTTTAATATGAAAAACAGGTTTCCATTTCCATCCATCCACCCACTTTCCATCAGGTTTAGGAGGGAAACCCAGCAACATTCTCTAGCTCCTCCTGGGGGATCCTGGGGCGTTTCCGGGCTAGATGGGATAACTAATCCCTTCGGCGAGTACTGGCCTCTTCCCATTTGAACATAAAGAGAGGTGACCAGGAAGCATTCTAATCAGATGCCCGAACCATCTCAACTGACTCTTTTCGATGTGTATCTCAATTTCCCCATTTCTTAAATTTCCTAAATATTGCTTTGTTAAATTGACAAACCACCTTATGTGAGCATCTTCACTCTTTTGTGATGTTTGAAATATTTTTCCCTGCAAAAGTCACATATTTTCATTACTATTTTTTCTATTATAAATTGTGCATTAACCAGATTAACAGAAATAACGATGATCACTGTTTAAGCCAGGAAACATCAACAGAGTTAAATAAAATGTCCTGTACTCTCCCTGATTATTTAGTACCAAAGCAGGCTACTCATTAAAGGTATCATTAAGTACCAAGTTACAGGTACTCATGATATGTATTCTTACTTAATAGTTGTAAAAGCAAAAGAAAAAAGACATTAAGCGCCAACATCAAGCTAACAGTCCAATAATGAGAAGTAATAAGAACAGAGCTGAATTAACAGATTGGAGTACAAAGACCAGACACTGACAGGCACCTTAATCCGTTCCTATAATGGCTGCTTCTCTTTTTAACGGCCGCTGGAACTGCTTTAGAAATGAGGCCCCTTTTTTACATAATTGATATATGCAGTGATGGCAACTGGGGCAGTAGAACAAAGACACGAACAGGCTGGGGAATGATTATTTTCCAGTCCTCTTGTTATGAGCAAAAATTGGATCATTCAACCATCCAATGTTCATTCAACCATCCAATGTTCATGTAGAAACTTTTATCCCAATCCATTTATCAGGCATCATTAAAGAGATACCGTTTTCAATAAAAAACAATTGTTGGTATAACAGGAAGTTGGAGTATCGTCTCATTGTGTATGAGGTGAAATGATCACTGGCGAGTTGTGTAGACTTATCCACTATTTCCTAGAATGGCATAACAGATGTTGAAGCTAGAAAGGACACAAGATGAAATAGAACTCCTGTATTTCCCTAAAAATTATTAAACCACTGACTTACATTACCTCAATGTAGCTGATCAGATAAGTCGTGCTTTGCAAGGCTGCTGTTCTATAGACAGTTGTTCAGAGTTTCTTAGTCTAATACATGTTAATTGTACGCGTACATGTACATGTAAAAGCCTGGTCATCTAGGGTGTACTGTAGCTTCAGTCACTTTACCTACATTTAGCTTTAAAAGATTTTGGGCTCCGACAGTCACCCAATTTGTCTATTTAAAATAAATAAATAAATAAATAAATAAATAAAGACACGGGCATCATTTAGGTTTTCAAAAAGTTCTGATGAGAAACCGGCATTTTTTTTTTTGTTTTTGTTTTTTCTTTGTATACCCACTTCTTTCAAAATCTTTTGAGTAAATCCCTACCCTCAATCTCAAACATTTTCTACATTCATGCTAACTTTCTAATGTGGTTAAGGACACAAATTGACTTGCGGTAATCTAAAAACACGAACAAAGCCTCACAGTGTAGCTGAACAGGCGGCCATTTTGAAAGAGTTATTTACGTCTTCAGTGATTTTGGTAACATTATGCCCTCTCGGCTATGACATTCCAAGCTGAAAGTTATGTGGATGATGATATAGTGCCTATTTAACCCCTTTCCCTCTAATAGAAAAATATGATTTAAATTGGGTGGCATGGTGTCCTAGAGGTTAGCACTTCTACCTCACAGCAAGAAGGTCCTGGGTTCAAGCCATGTGCCCGGTGATGGAGTTTGCATGTTCTCTCTGTGCTTGCTTGAGCTTCCTAAGGGTACTCCAGTTTCCTCTTACAGTCCAAAGATATGCACATTAGGCTAATCAGATATATTTGATTTTCTCCGGGTGTGAATGGTTGTGTTCATATTGTCCTGCATGTGTACCCTGGGTGTACCCTGGCTTCGAAGTGAGCAAGAGTTCATGGGCTCCAGATTTGCAGCAAACCTAATAAAAAATAAAATGGTTTGGAAAATGAAATGAAATAAAAATTGATGTAATAGTTTAAAAACAGAGACTCTTTTACAGCAAAAATTCGAGATTTGGGTGTGGGACAGATTTCCAGGGCTTTCAGTGTAATACCACAAGTCTTTGCAAATGTAAAATGGTGGGGATATTTTTTTTGGTCAAACTATGTAACCACTAATAATAATATTAATAATAGTTTTTTTTGTTGTTGTTGTTTTGCAAACCTGCAATTGTGAAATTATGTTCATTCATCCTCATGAAGCACTTCATCCCGGTGGATTGGATCCTACCCAAGAAACATTGAGTATGAAGTGAGAAGGCATTATTTACACACTCTTTCACACCGAGGGGCCAATCCACCTACTGGCATTGTATTGGGAGGTGGAGAAGATTAAGAGACCTGGAGGAAACCTACATGGACATGAGGGAAACATGTGAAAGCTCACACAGAGAGTGCCCCAACTTCTGGATCGAAACCAGTACCCTGGGTACAAGCTGACTATTTGACTGCCCAATTTTTATATGTATAACCGCAAAATATGACCTTTGATCTCCTTGCTGGTGTCCCAAAAGATAGTCAGAAAATTTTCCTAAAAATGAAACCCGCCTTAAGCTGCAATGCTACACACAGCAGCTTGGGTGCTCAGCTGGAAAATATCCCTTGCTTGGCAGAGGGTGGAAAGTTAGCAAGGCCCAGTCATTAAGCTCTGGTAAATACGTATGTGAGTTTTGGAGCCTGAAAGCAGAGCCTGGTGTGGAGCTTGCACTGCTTCCTGGCTCCATTTTGGAGTGCACTATGTTTTTGTTGAGATAGCAGTGGAAGGCAGGCCGATTTTTCCCCCCGTCCTTGTGCCACGGATTTGAACATATGGGTAAAGCTTTGCAGATAAGACTGGCATTTACCTCTCTGCTTGGGATAGATAACATCCTGTTCATTACTCCAGCTGGGCTGGCTTCAATGCTTTCAGACGAACCTTTGCACCGAGACTGTGGCAGAACCCGTGTTCGGCTTGTTGGAAAAGCAGGATAAGACTAATTCTCTGTTCTTCAAGTGGTGTTATTTATAGAAACCATTACCTTGGAAGCTCTTTAAGTGCAGCGTTTGTGCTTTGGGGCAAAAGTCCAATTTACTTTTCTACTTAGTAGCTAAAACATGACATTGCAGTAAAAGTTAGTGAGGATACGTTTATAGTAAACACATTGTTAATCCCAGTAATTATCCTATTATGTGGTACTTCAGCATGTCCTGTTTTACTTAATTCTTTAAACCATTGAGCAACACTGGTGTAATTAGTTAAGCTAAGTACAAGCATGCATGTTTCTACAGGAATATAACATACCAATCAGAAAATGGGGCAAACTGTACAAGCAAGCCAAAGTCAGAGTCTGAGAAATATCAACAATCATGAAACAATTTCCAGGAAAAAAAATTAAGGGGAGATCACACGAGAGGTGCGACAGAAAAGCGACCGATGCGAATTGATTTTTTTTTTTGTGAATTTTTTTGTGAATTTTTGAAATTCGCGTCAAGATGTTTTTCGACTCCACATGCAAGCGAATATTTTGCGGCTTAAATACGTATATATCGCGTGGAAGTCATAAGAAAGTTGTGCGACAATTCTGTGACTGATTTGCGAGTAATTGGCGATTGGTTTGTAGACATTTGGCGAAAAAAAAAGGAATCTCCGGTCGTATACTCTGTATATTTTGTCATCATTTATATTTTAGTTGCGTTGTTTGTTTTTTGTTCTCAAACCATTAGTTTTTTATTTGTGCAACAAATAACAACAACAAAACGCAAAATAAAATATGAATGATGACAAAATATATGAAATTTCGTGGATGCCAACAAGTCTCAAACTTTCTTCATGGAAATCTCCAACGACAACTTTGTGACCTTTTCGCGACTTGTGCGGACTGGTAAAGAAGAGTTTAAGACTACTCCATGTCAGAGCCTTGTTTTGAGTCAACTGCAGAAATTTAGAACGTTTGAAATGTTTAAAAATTTTTGCGATGAGTTCACAAACCAGGCGAACAAATGCGATGCCAAGAATGTTGTGCGACAAATTTGAGAATGATAAGTGACATCCGTGAGCTGCCAATCGCGTCAGTCGCTTTTCCACCGCACCTCTAGTGTGATCACCGCCTTACCATCATGATTTAAAAGAACATTGTTATATGTTGACCATGTTGGAAACAAGTGCTTTAAAATATTAGCAAGAGAAGCAATAACAGAAGGAAGAGCCTGAAGTAAATGAAAGAAAGAGAGTGGAAATATATTGTTAGAAGAATAATACAGGAAAGAATGTGGTCAGTATCCGATAACACCCAGACAACGACAGGTTGTGTCTTATAATGGATTTGTTATCACAGAAAGCTGTTTATAAATACCTTCCTAAGCCAAACTGATCTAGAAATTCTCACCACAAGTTTCTTTAACACTATGTGAGTATGCTGATGAATACCCAACAAATCACCAAGTACATGCCCATGGACATGGCTAATTTACATTTCGTGAAGCTCACAAAATACCATAAAAGTCAAACCCCAAAGAGCTGGAAACGACAAAATGACAACTAAATGGTGTCAACAGGTCCCTGACAAAAAATTCCTAGGACAGTTGGGGGAAACCCACATGATGGAAAAAATGCCATCATAGTCCCTTATCCTAAGGGTTTGAACATATTTATTTATTTATTTATTATTTTAATCTTGTAGGTTATTATCAACATCCAGTCTGTATCCTATGTCTGTTGTGTGATTCCATATGATGTCCTTCAGCTGTGTTACGATAAACATACTTCTGGGTCAACTTAGAATTGCACCATTTTCACAAAGGATTTTCTGAAATAAACTGAAATATCATTTATTTAATCCTAATCAGGGTCGCGGGAAGGCTGGGGCCCATTTCAGCCAACTCTGGGGGAAGATGGGGTACACCCTGAACAGCTCACAGGACCAGACCATCGCAGGGCCAACACACATACAAACAATCACGCACACGCACTCACACCTAGGGGTGATTTGGAACAGCCAGTTAGCCTACAGTGCATGTTTTTTTATGATAGGAGGAAACCGGAGTACCCGGAGGAAACCCACGCAAGCACGGAAGAACATGCAAACTCGAAACACGGAAAAACAAGCGAATCGAAGCCTTAGTGATTGCAGTGTGGTCCTGAAACTTCCTATCACTGGAGCTCTAAATTGTTCAGACTCTCAGCAATGCTGCAACATTGCTCACCGAAAAACTTGTCAGACAGAAGTTGACGGCATCAACAGCATCAGCACACAGGTGATATGTGGGTAGATGAAGTTGTAGGGATCTGAGACGACTGAACTGGATGATAAGCAAACAAGTTTTCTCAAGTCTGGAATAGTTCACACAAGCTATATTTTGAGCGCGCCTATCCAGCTGTCATCTTCTTTTTTATTTTTTTTTTTACATCCTGTCAAAACACAAGAATTTATACAGCGGAAGATATAAAAAAAAAATCTAAATACCTCTCCACATAAACGTGATGTTTGCACTAGACAATGGACTCGCAGAATAAAAGCGAACAGGGAAGTCTTAATTGGGCCTTTAACAGGAAGATAAATGACTACTGTTTGCCTCGGGGAGTAAACTTGTTAAGGAATTAAAAAGACAAATGAGAAAATATGAGAGGAGAGTCATTATCTCTATTCAGCTCAGTCTCTCAAATAAAGCAACCTCAATTCTGCTTCATACTAACATTTTATTTCATTTTCTGAATGGCTTTATAATTTATCAGGGTCGTAGGGAGGCTGAAGTGAACACCTTTCTAAACCATCACAGGGCCAAAACACACTCATACACACATAGGGACAATCAGGAACATCCACTTAGCTTAATATGCATGTCTTTGGACTGTAGGAGGAAACTGGGGTACCTGGAGGAAACCCATGCAAGCATGGGGAGAACATGCAAATTCCACAAAGCAACACCCTTGCCAGGCACTAAGCTCAAACCCAGGACCTCCTTGCTGTGAGGAAAAGGTGCTAATGTGCTATTTAATTTTACACCACAGTGCTGCTGAAATCCTGTCCAGGATTTACAGATGATCGAATGCTGTTTTCATGATTCACTTTAATTGATCCGTGTTCCTTATCCTTGGCTTACCTTGAAAGATATCTTTGTTTTGGTCCTGTCTTCACCTGCAGCCCACTGTTCATCTGTTACCTAACATGTTCACCTGTTTTGAGTTTCCTTGAGTTGTTTGTCTTGAATAGTTTGTAATGTATTCTAATAGACCTCCACCAGAGAGGTTATGTTTTTAACACTCTATTATATTTTGGAGATGATCCGGATCAACTTCTCACTCACGCACTCATTTGTCGAACCGATTAATCCTACTAGGATCATGGAGAGGCTGGTGCCTATCTCAGCTGACAACGGGAGAAGGCAGGGTACACCCTGAACAGCTCGCCAGGCCATCACAGGGCCAACACACACACACACACACACACACACACACACACACACATCTATATATATATATATATATATATATAT
>JAQMYF010000001.1:6210973-6221499 GCA_030014195.1 Neosilurus mollespiculum
TGCCCCCGACAACATAGCTCCTAGAATCATTCGGGCACACAAACCCCTCCACCACGGTAAGGTGGCAGTTCAAGGAGAAGGGATGTGCATGTCTACTTAAGAAATTAGACTGCACAGGGACTAGATGGAAATCCGTACATCTCATCATTTTTGATTTACCACACCTACTCAGATCAAAAAGTTCAGGCTACTTATTATATTTCTCTTACAAAGCCCCCCAGTTATGGAACAGCCTTCAAGTTTATGTTCAAGACTTAGACACAGTCTAAGTCTAGGCTGAAAACATACTTGTTCAGACAAACGTTTTGTTAATAGCTTTTAATTAGTGTAAAGGACCATATCTGGGGTTCCCAGGCAGGGTTCTGGTAAGAGAGGATAGGATAGGATAGGACAGGATGGGATAGAATAGGAGAGGATAGGATAGGATAGGATAGGATAGGATAGGATAGGATAGGATAGGATAGGATAGGAAAGGAAAAGATAAGATAAGACGATAGAACCTTAATAATTCCTAAGAAAATGCTTGTGCCAGAGAATGCTTCAGAACAGGTTACAGTTTACTATTTACAAATACAAGACATATCAGATTATTAACAAATAACAAAGCACCAGTGGTTTTTCAGATCAGGGCATCAAACAAAGTCTGATAATTATAATACAAATAAGTGAAGTATACAAGGAAATGTTAAAATATAAAACAGTTTGGGTGTCTTGTAAAATAAGGCTCCATATAAAATAATGGTGCACGGTAGAATATCTGAACCAGAGATAAATGGAATAGCAGCATTGTGTGAAACAATTAAGTGACAGGTAGTATTGCACATTCAGTGGTAGGAAGGAAGACATGTCAGACGTCTCACATATTTGGACTTGGCGGTGCCATAGCTACATCTGATGCAGGACTTACAGGGTTACGCTTACCACCATGCCAGCAGGTGTTGTGTGGTTTGGTATATCACAAAGAGGTGGGTTTACAAATCAACAGAACAAAGTGGAAGAGAGCAAAGATTGTCTACTTAAAGATACTCCCTTTCTATGACATGGCAAATATCCCAGTGATATGTGAGCAAAATGGTTGTGAGAGGATATTACAGTTATGGGAGGACAACAGAAAGATAAGAGCAATCCCAGTAGAAAAGGACAGCCTTCACAGGAGAAGTTAGAACAGATGAAGATAAAGTAAACTAAACCTTCCAAATGTGGCCTGCA
This sequence comes from Neosilurus mollespiculum, assembly GCA_030014195.1. NCBI lineage: Eukaryota > Metazoa > Chordata > Actinopteri > Siluriformes > Plotosidae > Neosilurus > Neosilurus mollespiculum. Next base: position 6,212,183 of record JAQMYF010000001.1, read on the forward strand.
AATGCTGAGAGTATGAAAAAAAAAATCAGAGGACAGAGAATTTTTGAAATCAATGAAGATTGCAAGGAAATATTTGGTAGACATGACAAAGTGCTATCTCATAAAATGAAAAGAAAGACAGCCCGAGAAGAAGCTTAGACTTTTAAAAGAAAAGAATTTGTGGATTTTCATCCTATTTTAGTAAAATTTCAGTGCCTTGGTGGTCCCCCTAAAATTACCTTAATTACGCTGAAATGTTTACTGGAAACTGTTCTCAAGTATTGTAACCAAATTAACTTAGGGACAATAAGGTTTACAAAAGTTTTTGAAAAAATGGCAAAAATGATGCACCCTGATATAGGGCCTATCCTTTACTCTCATACACACCATCACTCATTCATACAATGTCAAACCAAAGATGCATTGCAGACATTTGTTCACAAGCAAAAAAGAAATGGGCATAAATACATCAAAATTATCTTGTTACAAATTTTAAATATTTTCTCATCAAATGTGTCAAGATAAAAATGTGTGTGCAATGTATTTGATCGAAGTATAATGAAAATTTAATTTAAAAATACAAAAAAAAGTACACATTTATATTTAGCACTATTGTAGTATCTCATTTTCAAGAGTGACTTTCGATAAGTACGACGGTAAACTCATTTCCAAGTTCTTTAACTTTACAAGCTATCATATATTAAAAAGTGCAAAAGACAATCAACAGTGCTATTAAAGCAAAGACACAACATATTAAGTTCAAGAGAAAAAGAAGTGGTTTCCACATAAAGCAATATATTCTTGTTCATTAACTTCATTCATTCATTTTCTATTTTAATCCTAACTAGGGTTGTGGGGAGGCTGGCGCCCATCCCAGCCGACTCAGGGCGAGGGCGGGGCACACCCTGGACAGCTCGCCAGGCCATCGTAGGGCCAACACTCACACAACCGTTCACACTCACACCTAGGGGGGATTTGGAACAGCCAATTAGCCTACTGTGCGTGTTTTCGGACTGTGAGAGGAAACCGGAGCACCCGGAGGAAACCCACACAAGCACGGCTGAGAAACAAACTCCACATTGCTAACCACTAAGCCACCATGCCACCCTCATTCAATTACTTCTTTACACAAAAATCCTTTCAAATCCAGTGTTTTTTGTATACTGCATCATCATAAATACTGCATCACCTAAATTTTGTGACTTTGACAGGAATATTTTCTCCTTTGTAAGTGTTAACTGCTCAAATATTGGAGTAGTGTGTTAGCAGGCAGCTGATATTTGGAGATAAATCATCATCAGGATTTAATTTCTTCTTTGTGACCTTCAGAGGCCTTTTTATTATTTAGTGATGAAATCAGCTGCTTTTGTATCGTCCTTCAGGCAAACTGGCTTATGCAAACCCTTCTGACTAAATCAAATCACAGTGAATGAATGATGAGTGAAAAAGTTTACACAGCCTCAGTACACAACATTTAAGTGTGCTTCATTATACAGACATTCCTTAATTATACTGAATCTCTTTAAAATTCAGAACATACGAAAAAAAAAAAAATAAAATAAAACAAACAAACAAACAAATAAATAAATAAATAAGAGCTGTATGGTGGCATAGTGGTTAACACGTCGGTCGCACAGCAAAAAGGGCTGAGTTCGATTCCCAGTCTCGGGCATCTCTGTGTGGAGTTTGTATGTTCTCCCAGTACTTGCATGGGTTTCCTCTGGGTATTCTGGTTTCCTCCAACAGTCCAAAAACATGCACAGTAAGCTAATTGGCTGTTCCAAATTGCTCCAAGGTGTGAGTGTAAATGGTTGTGTTTGTCTGCCCTGCAATAGTCTGGTGAGCTGCTCAGGATGTGCCTCTCCTTCGCCCAGAGTCGGCTGAGATGGGTGCCAGCCTTCTTGTGACTCTAAATAGAATTATGCAGCTTGAGAAAGAATAAATAAATAAATACATACATACATACATACATACATACATACATACATTTAAAAAATAGAGTTAACTTTATAACAAAGATACAAAATAAATTGTCATCAGTACATTAAAAAAGAGCACACTTACTGTGACTATGAATAAATAATAGGAGTCTTCCACCATCTTTAGAGGACAGGTCACCTGCAGCTTTGGCTATAGGTCACTTAGATCCAGGATGCAAAAAAGGGCCAACATGGTAGAAGGTGAAGAGTGTAAAATGTACAGGGTGATGATGACAAATTATTAACAAACCCTGCATAATGCTCACTGTATGACTTTGCTGAAGGGCTCTGCATGGTGTACACACTCAAGGACATCCAGGTGTTATACTCCACCCTTGGCAGTTTAGAAGGAGTGAAATAGAAGAAAAATTAAACAGTCTGCATTGTGCATTTTGTCGGCATTAATTAGAATCCTTTTTCAGGGGAGATTTACAATATGTGCAATAGTAATATAGCTGATTTCAAAGATCTCTAACTTTACAACAACCATAGAAATGCAGGATAAATTTAGTATTAGAGTAAGAGAAGTGTTTTCCCAATACAACATATTATTTTAATATTACCTTTACAGTAGAATCTCTATATTCAGGTCAATTTGCACCAAGGATCAAAGCAGCTACTTTTCTTTGGTTAGTGGTCTATGGTGTACCATTAAAAAAAGAGATTATTTATTTATTTATTAATTTATTTACTTACTAACTTACTTATTTTAATTTAGCAGAATTTTCATATATGACAGCAGACCGCTGCCACATTTTTAATAAAAGTTATGTTATCAATTTAAAAAAGAATTGTTTTAGAAATGTTAATGTCATTTTATAGGAAGATATGTTCACACTCTAACATGTACAGTTTAAAAATTGTTGTTAAGTGGTATAGGTGTATATCACCTATGTTGCTATTTCCCTGCATGTAGTTAGTCACGCAAAATCTTTGTTTTATTATATTATCTTTGTTATATATATATATATATATATATATATATATATATATATATATTCGACGTATCGAGCACTGTTATATATGTTATAACTGTTATATATAATATTATAAATTATAATTATAATAGGTTGGACAGTAATTGCATATGCAAGCTAAATCACAGCCTCAAGAATGTTTTGCATTTTCTCCATAAAGTGACAAACTGCATTTTTTTTTTTTGCCTTATTAATTAAAAAAAAGGAGGGGAGGAAATATCTATTTTTATTCTATCCTTAACCACTGGATATGAGCAATCACATATTCTGATTGGCTTATCTACTACTAGGATACCACTCCATATACCGTTAGTAGGTACATCAATATAGAAAAATACCCAGATGTCCCAGACAAATAGTCGTGACCTGCACTAAGATAATCGCTAACGCTAGTCAGCCAACTCTTTTGTTTATTCTATTCTTACTTCACAAAAAGCAACAAAATTTGGAAACGAAAGTGTTTGATGCTAAGAACGTATGTTCTATTTTGGAGAATTAGATGGATTTATTTTTCACCAAACATTGCTATATCAACATGCTGCAGGCATTCGGTCCTCAGCGTCACTTGATGCCAGGGATTCTGAGTGTGGCAGATTTTTCATGCTTTTGCAATCCAGTGGATGTAATAAAACAGTTATTCTACTTTCTTGGTTCACATATGACTAATAGCCCACTTTTATTGAAGGCCTTGTGAGCTATGACTTCATATCCAATCAATAGTTGTGGAATAACTGTTACATATCTGACTCATCACTCACTCTACTATGGTCATGAGGACGCTGAAGACTATCTCAGCCATCACAGGGCGAAGGCAGGGTACACCTTGAACAGCTTGCTAGACCATTGCAGCGCAACACACACACACACACACACACACACACACACAACCATTCACACTCATATTCACACCTAGAGGCAATTTGAAATAAGCTATTCACCTAATGTATATGGCTTTATACTGTGGGAGGAAACCAGAGTACTCGGAGGAAACCCACGTCAGCGCAGGGAAAACATGCAAACCCCACACAAAAACGTCCGAGCCGATCGCGGGACTCAAACCCAGGACTTTCTTGCTGTAAGCCAGACATGCTAACCATTACGCCAACATGCCACCCTTGTTACATAGCTGCTATAACATAAAGGACAATGTCAGGAAACAGGTGGGGATGCAAATGTAGGTAAAACACAAGTATAGTAAAGTTGGAACTGTAGGCTAACTGGCAAAATTGTGAACAGGCAAAATTCAGGCAAAGAACCTACATCTTGAACTAAGCGAGGCACTAATTAGACAACAAGTAAACCATCTTGTATCTTGTTAATGTTCCACAACATTACATGTAAGTACAGATGGATAAATCCTGCTGTCTTTAATTCATAAAAATTCTAACTGTTGGCAAATTGCTGTGATTCTGTTCTAATCTTTAATTCATTTCCTCTAAAAGTTCACCCTGCAATGTTTTATTATATTTTTCGCCCATGTCCGTGGCTATCTTGAGGGGTTTGCTCCGGGAGTATGGTGTACCGGACCCGTTGCTATGTGGTGCAGCTGAGGTGGTTCTGGTTTGATGGCCATAGGATCTTGTCTCTGATTTTTGCAGATGATGTTGTCTCTTTGTTGGCTTCATTAAGCTGGGACCTTCTGCTCTCATTGGAGCGATTCGCAGCTGAGTGCGAAGCAGCTGGGATTAGAATCAGCACCTCCAAGTCTGGGGCCATGGTCCTCAGTCGGACAAGGGTGCAATGCACCCTCTGGGTCTGAAAAAAGGTCCTGTTCCAAGTGGAGGAGTTTAAGTATCTCAGGGTCTTGTTCACGAGTGAGGGAAGAATGGAATGGGAGATCGACAGGTGGATCAGTGCAGCCTCTGCTGTAAAGCAGAGCTTGTACTGGTCCGTCGTGGTGAAAAGGGAGCTGAGCCGAAAGGCAAAGCTCTCAATTTACCAGTCGATTTACATTCCTACCCTCACCTATGGTCACGAGCTTTGGGTAGTGACCGAAAGAACAAGATCGTGGATACAGGCGGCTGAAATGAGCTTCCTTCACAGGGTGGCTCTCCCTCGGAGATAGGGTGAGAAGCTCAGCCATCCTGGAGGAGCTCAGAGTAGAACCGCTGCTCCTCCGTGTTGAGAGGAGCCAGTTGAGGTGGCTCGGGCATCTGATTAGAATACCTCCCGAACGCCACCCTGGTGTGGTGTTTCGGGCATGTCCAACCGGGAAGAGACCCCCGGGGTCGACCCGTAACACGCTGGAGGGACTATGTCTCCCGGCTGGTCTGTGAACCCCTCAGTGTCCCCCCGGAAGAGCTGGAGGAAGTGGCTGGAGAGAGGGCCGTCTGGACCTAACTGCTTAGACTGAAGAGAGATGTTTTATTCCTTGACAGTTTTTTTTTTCACCGAATTGATTCATATTTAAAAAGAAAAAAGTAGCACCAGGATAACATAGAATAAAATAAGCACTAATGCTTAATGCTGTTTTAATGGAATTGATCCAGTGTGGGCTTTATTGTGAAAAGAGCTCTTACGAACACCTTGAAACTGTCACCTCTCCCGGTATCAAAAGCAGAACGCTGAAACTGACGGCGCGTCTCCCTTGACAGTATTATCTCTCAAGCCCAGACAAATTGCCTCTTTGTTTAAGGACATGAATACTGCCATAAAAACATTAAAGAAAATCCCATCAACAAAAAGAGCTATGAGATGCTCTCGCAGAGTTGCGGGGCTGTTGCACAGATAATTCCTTTCCTCTTCCTTCCCACCACTTTACTTACCTCCAGTCGCTCAGCCTGGGACGAGATCAAGTGAAGGTTGTGTCGACCTCGTGCATGGTCTACATCCTGATGGGCGAGCTAATTGCATAATTTGTTTTAGAATTAAAGCTTAATAGCGGCTGCTCATCCATCTGCAGCCAAGTTCTCACTCCCTCCTCTTCTTCTTCTTCTTCCTTTTTTTCCTGGCATTCGTGAAAGCTTTGGAAAATGACTCATCATACTGAGGGACAAGAAAATCCCACACCATTGAGGGTAACTGTAACCCATTATGATTCAATGTACGAGCTGAAATGGAGTCTTTTTTTTGGGAGGGGGGGGGTGGAGGGGGCGTTGCCTTTAACGCTAATATTAACAAGGTTAATCACCTCTCATTAATATGACTGGAAGCTACTCGAACCACTTAAACTGAAATATATCAAATTATCAATGATGGATTTAGAATTGCTATGCAACAAGAGCCCATAAACCATTTAACTACAAATTAACATCACATAGTAAGAGCTTGATGGTGGTACAAAGCACACTGTCGGCTTCCGCATGGCTCTCGCATCTCTCACGCCAGGCAATAACACCAGCTCCTCACAATCTAAAAAACAAACCGAGTCTCAACATAAAAGCAAACAAACAGAGGCCAAATAAAGTCTGAAAGAAAAAGGCTTGGAATAAAAATCAAGCCGGGATTCAGTCTGTACTGTGAGCCAGCTGTCAATCAAACACAAGCTGCTGTTGGTTTGTTTATTCTGTCTGACCTACAGTCTAACACCCCGCCCCCCAAGCCATGGTGATTATTAAGCTTAATATTAAAGTTATTATTATTAATTTTAGTGGTAGTAGTATTGTATCATTATTATTATAAATATTATTATTATTGTTATTATCATTGTCAATTTCTGACACTTAACCTTAATTAGGGTCTCAGGGAGGCCGGCGCCCATCTCAGCTGACTCTGGGCAAGGGAGGAGTACACCCTGGACAGCTCGCCAGGCCACTATTGGACTAATAACAACTATTCACACTCACTCTCACAACTAGGGGTGATTTGGAACGCCAATTAACCTACTGTGCATGTTTTTGGACTGTGGGAGGAAACCGGAGTACCCGGATGAAACCCACACTAGCACTGGGAGAACATGCAAACTTCACACAAAAACACCTCAGGCCCAGGAATCGAACCCAGGACCTTCTTGCTGTGTGCTGTACTGTGTCGCCCTATAATAATAATAATAATAATAATAATAATAATAATAATAATAATTATTATTATTATTATTATTATTATTATTACTACTACTATATGCTTCATTTTTATTTTATTCAATTACAGGCAGATACTGTACACTGAACTGCCTGTATACTATTTTAAATATTTAATAAATATTACTAATCTCTACATGACATCTACCTATTAAATAACATTCAAGTGAGATTAAAATTATCAAGTGTGACATGGAAAATTTTTGCAAATCTGCTGTGTGACTTTATAGATGCTTCAGACCCCAGACCCAAAACAGACCAAATATGAACCAGACCCCAGAGACATTGAAGCCAGTGATGATCAGACCATATTTACACTTCAAATCCTTTTGGTTGTGTGCGTGTGACTGTCTGGCGAGTTGTTCGGAGTATACCCCGGGTACTCCGGTTTCCTCCCACAGTCCAAAGGCGTGTATATTCACACTTGTACTTTTCCAGTAAACATGTATAAACATAACCTTGTATAGTTATGATTGTTACCAGAGAGAAATGTTCCTATTTTCTCAAATCACATGACTTGACCTCGGTAGCCAATGATCTGTATCCTTGCGTTTTTGATGCCATGAGTGTGATGTATTACTGCTCGTACGGCGCCCGAGGCCACGGGTTTAATTAAAGTCCTCCACAACCGCATGAGCACAATTTCACAAATGCAATAGGCAAACATCTCATAATGGCCCATGTCGTTTCTATTATTTGGTAAATAATGGCTGCATATACAAGCTTTCAGCTGTCAGCGTTGGAATGTATCCTGAGGTTCTCTTTTCTATTATGCACTGTTGACACATTTTGCGTTTCTAACACAATTTTCTCAACAGGAATTTTTTTCCAAGTCAGACATTTTATTAACTTCCATAACACTTAATTCAGGTTTTTTTTCTTTTTCAGTTACACCTTGACACCCTACCATTTTGCCACATGATGTACGAATGACAGCAAAGAGCTACCGAATTAAAAAATGGTAATAAATAAATAAATAAATAGATAGATTTTAAAAAAGTCAGCGTTCATCAGTCTGTTCATTAATTATAAATTCCATGGTTGCACCTGCTTTATAACCCTATCACAGATATCATAGATCCCGATCGCTAATTAAATCCAAACTGGGTAATCAAGGACCAGATCGCTGCAACAAGCTGTTAAATATGAGGGGAATATAAAGTGCAGGGAGGGGCAGACATACAGACATGGAGTCACAACGATCAGGAGCTTGATTTGTAATTAAATGCAGATTTTGTATATGCAGCCTGTTGAATTCTGGGAAATCACATCCTGTTTGAAAGCTGCCTGTGAAAGAGATATATTTATACGTACAGTATCTGCAGCATTCAACCACAAAACAAGTACAAAAACATACTGAGGGGGTGAGGCTTTTTACAAATGCAGTAGGATTGTACGTAGGTATGCCAATTGTATGTAGGATTCCTTATATTTATCCCAACACTGCTGATTACTTCAATCTGATTGGTCGGAATGGGTCAATTTCTCTTCTACATTATATCAACACCTGTCAATCAAATCCCTATATAATTGACATTAATGCACTTGTACTAACATGTTGGTATTTCTATAGTAACAGCTCAATCACTAGAATATAATCTATGCCTAAACATAATTTTAACCTCATAGTAAACAAATTAAATTTGGACTGATATGACCATATCATAATTCTCATTCGGGGAAGTATGGTGGCATAGTGTTCAACACATTCGCCTCACCGCAAGAACGTCCTGGGTTGTCTGGGTACTCTGGTTTCCTCCCACAGTCCAAAGACATGCACATTAGGCTAAGTGGCTGTTCCAAATTGCCAATAGGTCTGAGTGTGAATGTGAATGGCTGTGGGAGTGCGTGCGTGTGTGTGTGTGTGTGTGTGTGTGTGTGTGTGTGTGTCTGTTCTTCGATCTGTACCCTGCCTTTGCCCAGAGGCTCCCTGTGACCCTAAATTGACCCTTTCGACAAAGGAATGAACGATTCCCATAGGAAACATGATATGTATCATGGAGTACATTTAAAAAATAGCATTGTCACACGGACTTTGCATACTTTCCACTACTGCCACTGATCGTTGGGCGTCGGTTGCCTCGGACACAGTAGCATTATCTGAAACTCTCTGAAAACTCATCTCATCTCATCTCATGCATTGTAAAGCTAAGGAGTGATGACACTCAACAGCATTCGACGGAGTCCCTTGATGCGTCGCCCCCTATGTCTCGACGGAACACGGCTGAAGGAACCCGTTGCACTTTTTTGTCAGAACTGTTACGGAGATGACAGAGCTACAGCCGAGTTGACATGCAGATCTATTCAAAGAATATTTAAAAATATTTATAAAAAATGTAGATGAAAGAAACTGAATCATGTAT
>JAQMYF010000001.1:6232798-6246022 GCA_030014195.1 Neosilurus mollespiculum
TTAGGGTGGTCCTTACTTTTGAACTTCTGAATTGTAAAGCGGGCACCCATAAAAAGGTTTTAAACGCTGAAAAATTAAATACCCTAAAGGATTTTTCCAATCAAATAATATTTTAGGTATGCTCAAAGGCTCTGATGTTTCCCTCCTATAAATACCTGGCATGGTGTGAAAGACTGCCTGCACATGTGATAAGTTCCCAAACTACATATATTTCAGGCACTACTGTGCCATCGCCTCATTGATAAGAACGCAGCCGAATAATGATGTAGTTCTGATCCTACAGAGGTAAACTATATATTGAGTTCTGTAATTTAAATATATATATACGGGATTGTATGGCGCACTCAGCAATGTCAGAACACAAGTAGTGTAGACTGTAGAGTGTGTACTGTGTGTATAGAAGTGCAGACTACTTCCTGAAACTTAATCTGTAACATTATGGTAGTTAATGCTTAGTTAGCAGTAATGCATAATTTCATCGACGTTGAGCATACCTTAAACATCATTCAAAATTAAAAATATTTTACTATAAGTGTTTTTACATTGGATGTAACCAATTTAATGTGCGCACGTCAGTTTTACTTTAACCACCCTAATATATATATATATATATAAAATGATAATAATAATGATAATAATGATTATGATGATTATTATTATCATCATCATTTTCAGTCCACTGTATTAGGTTCAGGTCACATAACACATAACTGCATTCTCGACACAATCCACAAATTCAGCTTCCATCCCAGCTGGCCACTGAAAAAATGGAAATTTCGCATCTAGGAACGACTCTTTCTCCTCTGCCACCACAATGTCTGAAGTGTAACAATTATTACCATCATTCCTAATTACTGATCCTGTTATTTACAGCAGTATTACAACAACAGAAGTTTTCTCTCTCTCTCTCTCTCTCTCTCTCTCTCTCTCTCTCTCTCATACACCTCCTCAGAGTTTTGTTAGCATTACTCAATCAGCGAGGTAATTGATGTATCTGTTGCTGCAAGCAGACTCGGAGTGGGAGGAAAGCAGCGTTTTCTTTTTCTCTGCCTCTCTCTCTCTCTCTCTCTGTCTCTTTCCCCCTCCATCCTTCACCACCTGCCACATGTTGCCACGCCAGATCTTCCTCCTCCGAGAGCACAGATGATCACGAGCGAGGGAGACAGCACAAACTTCCTTATTCGCTCATCCATCAGGCTGAATCTGACTCACACTGACTCACACGTGCTCTCCAACTCTCTCCCACACACACACACACACACACACACACACACACACACACACACACACACACACACACACACACAGCTGAGAAATTAACACCAATCCGCTGGGGGGGAGCGCAAATCACTCACTGCTGTAGGAGGAGTGGAAAAATAAATCTCACTGATTATTTGACTTCATGATGCACTTATGAATATTGATGTGAATGTACTGAGGTGGGTACAGGGGTCAGACATTACACACACACACACACACACACACACACACACATATAATATCAATCATAATTTTAAAATATAAAAAAGTATACAGACTTTCTGCTGTACACAGATTATTATATCTCTGTTGCTGTTTTTAAATAATTGTAATTAATAATTAATTAATTTATGTATTCATTTATTCATTTGCCAAATCGCTTAATCCCACTAGGGTCACAGGGAGGCTGGCGCTTATTTCACCTTACACTGGGCAATGGTATTATTGTGAGTACACAATAAACAGCTCACCAGTCCATTGCAGGGCCAACACACACAGGCACACACACACACACACACACACACACACACACACACACACACACACACACACCCCTAGGATCAAACTGGAACAGCCAGTTAGTCTAATGTTCATGTTTTCCAACTCTGGGAGGAAACCAGAACACTCGGAGGAAACCCACGCATAAAAACGAAATACAGAAACATTTGAACCGAGCCCGGGACCCGAACTCAGGACCTTCTTATTGTGACCTTCTTCTTCTCGGAGTACCCGGAGGAAACCCATGCAAGCATTTAGCAAACTCCACACATAGGCGTCCCTGCTGAGCCTGTGACTCGAACCTAGGACCTTCTTATTGTAAGGCAGAGGAGCTAACCACAACGCCATCCCTGTTAATTAATAACAATTTATTCAAATAATTAATAAAAAATATTATATTGTGCTTTCATTTTGTGTCTTTTATTTGCAATCTTAAATGAACTTTCTCCATTAAAAAAAAATACATTTCTACAGATCATTTCAGGACCATTTAAATTTTTTATTACTATTTAATTATTTTATACAGAAGTAAAAATTGGAAAAGCTAGTATTCCCGAGCTAGCAGCTTACGCCACATACTAACGAGCTGGCCACAGACCTTTTTTCTTTTTAATGATAACAACAATATCATACAGACATTATATCATGCATTTAACACCTAATTGTAATTATATAACCAAACTGTTATTGTGTCATTACTCATTCATCACTTACTCATTTGCCAAACCTCTTAATCCTATTACGAGGGTCGTGGTATCTCAGCCGACACTGGGAGAAGGCGGGGTACATACTGAACAGCTTGCCAGACCATCACAGGGCAACGCACACAACCATCACACATATTGGACTGTGGGCAGGAAGCCGAAATACCTGAGGAAACCCACGAAACCACGGGAAGAACATGCAAACTCCACACAGAAATGCCTAAGCTCGGTACAAGAACCCAAGACCTTCTTGCTGTGAGGCGGATGTGCTAAGGGGTGACAGAACGGTGACAGAATGGCAATTGGCGGGTGTCGCTTTTCATTCTTAAAATATCCCTAAATTTGTCTCATTTGCATCACAAAACTCATCACAAAAAAAGTTAAAACATGTTTGAATATTTCCGCAAAATGAGGCTCTGATGCCTAGCCACAAACTCTTCTCAAACAGTCCGCGCATGTCGGGAGAAGGTCACAAAGTCTTTGTTTTGCTCACAAATTATTAGTTTTTCGTTCGCAAGGAAAAGCGACAAGTTGGAGACTTTCACACAAGTTTGAGACTTGCTGGCACCCGCCATATTCCATGTATTTTGTCATCATTCGTAAATAATACACATTTTGTTCGCTCCAGTAATGCTCTAAAAAAAGCAAATGGTTTGAGAACAAAAAGCGAACCATAAGCGACTGATTTATGACAGGAGATTCACTTTTTTTTTGCCAAACATCTGCATACCAATCACCAATTACTCGCAAATCTTTCTTAAATTTGTATATCAAGCGATATACAAATTTAAGCCTCAAAATATTCACTTGCATGTGGAGTCGCAAAGCATCTTGACGCAAATATCAAAATTTGCAAAAAAAACAAAAAAAACCAAAACAAACTCCATTTGCGTCAGTCACTTTTCTGTCGCACGTCTGATGTGATCATCCCTTAACCACTAAGCCCTGTTAACAAATGTTCATTTATTCATTCATTCATTTTATAAACTTAATCCTAATTAGCGTCGCGGGGAAGCTGGCACCCATTTCAGCCGACTCTGGGCGAGGGTGGACTACACCCTGAAGAGCTTGCCAGGCCATCGCAGGGCCAACACATATACAACCATTCACACTCACCCTCACACCTATTAGGAACAGCCAATTAGCCTAACGTGCATGTTTGTGGACTGTGGGAGGAAACCGGAGTACCCAGAGGAAACCCACGCAAACACGGCGAAAACATGCAAACTCCACACAGAAACACCCCGAGCCTGGGAATCAAACCCAGGCCTTCTTGCTGTGAAGCGGACGTGCTAACCACTACGCCACCACTTAATCCTGCTAGTAGGAGAAGGCTGAAGGCCATCCCACTGGTGAACGGGGAAGTGGGGTGGAGGGTCATACCCCGAACTGCTCATCAGGGCATCCCCAAGCCACCATTCCACCAACTGTGTCATTAATAATATGTATTTATTCTTTTATAGGGAATTAAAGAAAATATAGTTTATATAAATATGGCAGTAGGATTAAGCTTAAGCCCCGCCTCTTTTCCTCTTTTTTATAATCATGCAGCTCATGAAAATATGCAATGTTAGGTAACAGCCTAAAAGCTGCAACCCTACTATCTAACTAATATTAATTAGAGATGCAGAGATTTCTTTTTTGATTCTTTTCGTCCAATCTCACGCCCCCATACAGATCTTTCATTCTTCCGCCATCTGCTCCACGAAGAAGCTCGGCGCTACAGTTAACACAGTGTTTCCCGGCTGGCAGAGTCCTAGGAAGCCGAGCACAAGGAGCGCCTTTCATAGACCTCGATCTCGAGCTGATGCCTGGCATATCAATACATTCTGAAGAGAGACCGCACACACACACACACACACACACACACACACACACACACACACTCACTCATTCCACAGAGAGAGAAGTCACAAATAGCTGCCACCAGGCATGCTTAATTGGAAACACATTTGTTTGTCATTTGGTGAACTTTAACGCTCTCCATAAACCCAACTGGCTAATTAGAGTTTGATGGTTACATGTAAATGTGTCATTATTTCACAGGAAAAAAAAAAGAAGCTGCAGACATGCGCACACCGCTCTGCGCTAGCCTAATTAAATCTATTTTGTCTATGCACGGCAAATGAACCTTGATGAGCGATGTGATCTCATTAAACGACAGTCGAACGTCGGGTGTGTGAAGCCGTTTTGTTTTTGCTGTGTTTTTTTTTTCCTCCCTCCCAACAACACACACCTCCACAGTGCCCAAACAGCTGGGATCTGGCAGGCTCGTCTAGCCAAAGCTTGGTAGCTCAAGCATGACCGTGCTGTCATTTAGATCAGAACTTTGACAAAAGTAGGCGCTTTAGAGAGTTCGCCGCTAAGGGATATGAACAAAAATCAATATCTCGGGAGTCTTGTTTGGAGGAAGATGGGGGAACGTCACATTTCAACCGTGAACAACTGACACTCTGTGAGAAATCCGCAAACAAACTCGGATAACAATCTCTCTGTTGTGTGTGTGTGTGTGTGTGTGTGTGTGTGTGTGTGTGTGTGTGTGTGCGTGTGTGCGTGTGTGCTAGCATGTAGGTTGGAAATTTGCCTACATAAGTTTGGCTTAATGTGCTATAAATGTGAGACCTTCAACAAGCTTGAGAAGTATGGCCGTGTCAAAACCCGACTCTCACGCTCAGTCCAGGCGTGTGATGAATCACCGTCATTCCCGTTGACCTGTGCTCTGACAAACTGGTAATGAAAGTCTTTTCCTTCCTGACAAATAGCATTTTCTCTGCCCTCAGGCGTAAGACATGGCAGAAGTGAAGGAAAGGGGCAACAGAATCGAGTGTGTTTCCTCACACAAACTACGATTGCTCTGTTGTACACACTGCTCGCTCCAGGGCCTTTCCAACCCATGTCTGTTTCTCCACTATGGCAATGCTACGATCACTTTCGGACATCGCTGCTACATTAAAGAGAGCAGAAATGTTCACAGGATGACTCACTTTCACTTCATACCAAAGTTCAACCCAAACATTACATTTACTACGTTTACTTAATTAAAACACTGATCAAAATTAACATTGGCTGGAATTATCAGAAGAAAGCATAAAATACTATTAAAATAAAGTAAAATAAAAAAAACAATATTAAATTGACTAGATATGGCCTAAAATATTGCACACAAAACTATCTAGAATAGACAAAAAAAATAAATAAGAAGAAATATAATTGAGTTTTGTGTGCATCAGAAATTAGTAAAAAACTAAAATTAAAGGGCACATGTGGTGAATGAGTGTTACTAGCTCTTTAAAACGATCAGGTATAACATCAGCGGTTCCTTCTTGCAATTGCCTTCCTCATTGGCTGCTCCAGCCTGGTACTAATGCGAACTCCTTGGATTGGCTGGGCTGCGCCACTGACCCCCTGTGCACCATAACACAATATTGGCCGGTGCTGAGCTGCACAAACAACAAGCGCAGAAATCGCAGAAAACATTTATTTTTGTTCCCAAACCAACTGATGACAGGAAAAAGATTGGTTGTGTAAGCCATTTTGGATTTACCATCACGCTCATTTCTGGCAGCGTTCTCATCCTCAGAGTCATTAGAATGTGACGTCTCACTGTCTCCACAAGACTCCTCCACCTCTGGTTCAAACAGATCACCATTTATAACTATTACCTCCAAATTGCTGCCATGGTTGCTTCTTGAACACAATGTTTCTATCACCTAAAATGTCGCTCGTTGAACCCCTGCTTGTTTACTTGCGCTAAACAACCCGACCCAACGTGTTTATGTCACTTCGGGAAGGGGGGGGGTGGTGGTGGTGTCTGTTAACCAGTACTGGTACACTTAAAAACTCAGAAGAGGAATTTTTTTTTACTTTTTAAATTGTACAATTTTCTTACATCAAAAAGGTACATGCCTGCTTTATTTAATTATTTATCTATATATCTATTTATTTTACCCACATTATTCTAGTTTATCACATTTATCAATAGAACATAGGGGTTAGCACATCCACCTCACAGCAAGAAGGACCTGGGTTAAAGCCCGATGCTTGGTGAGGGTGTTCCTGTATGAAGTTTGCATTTTCTCCCCATGCTTGCATGGGTTTCCTCCAAGTGCACCGGTTTCCGCCCACAGTCATGCACATGACACTACCAAACTGCCCCTTTGTGAAAATGTGAGTGTTATTGGATATGTGTTGACCCTGGGATGGTCTGGCAAGCAGTTCAGTTGGAACCAAGACTCGGATCACTGTCTGTGTGCTCTTTCACATGTGCTCTGTTTCCATACTGGTCTCTTTCCTCAAAAAAAAAAACATGACGGGAGGTAGATCGTTCTTGCCAAATTGCCCCAGGTATAAATGACTGGCTGTTTCCCTGAAAAATAAATAAATAAATAAATAAAAAGAATAATAATTACAAAAAAATTCAAATGTGTTCAATCTGAAAACCACTGATAGTGGAGTGGAGCGTCGCTTTTCCTTTAGGTGTTGAGGGAATTTAAACGCTCACAGGGAGTTCTACATGGCAGGAAGTGAATCAGTCTCTAACAGTGATCTGTTAGTGTTTTCTTTACGATTAAAGCGGTGGCGGAGCAAAATGTCATTTAGGCAAACGTTGGTCTAACAGATTTGCTGCACTGTTTGTCTTCTTA
Source organism: Neosilurus mollespiculum (assembly GCA_030014195.1). Taxonomy (NCBI): domain Eukaryota; kingdom Metazoa; phylum Chordata; class Actinopteri; order Siluriformes; family Plotosidae; genus Neosilurus; species Neosilurus mollespiculum. The sequence continues at coordinate 6,239,904 of JAQMYF010000001.1, forward strand.
AATCTACAAGGGAAGAGCTGACAAAAGAACCCTGAGCACATGAATAAAACAAGAGATAGAGAGACGGACATGGGGGAGGGAGAGAGAGAGAAAGAGAGAGAGAGAGAGAGAGAGAGAGAGAGAGAGAGAAAGTAAAGCAGGAAAGGAAAAAAAAAAACAACTCTGTCTCCAGCATCTCAGAATCAGCGGGAGTCCATGGAAATTTGATTTGAGTCAACGGTGGCAATTGGCAGTCACCTGCACTGTTTCATACCACCCCCCCCCCCCAACTTGGCGAGGGTTTTGGCATTTTGTCAGCGAAGCCCCTCCTTTCACACAACCGTATTAACAGCAGCGTTGTTCACATTCACTCTTTCTGAGTCTGGCAGGCCTGAACAACCCTTCCAGTGTTAACCAGACTGCCTGGCTCTCTTTTATACGCACACACACACACACACACACACACACACACACACAAATGAACAAACATGCAGAATAAGAACAGCCAACCTAGACCTACACCTCGATGAAAACACACCTGGCAATCTATTTAAACAAAATCTTCACTTCCAGGTGCATGTAGTGTGTAGCGTGTGGCATGTAGCATGTTAACAACCCTGGTACTCCAATCAACATAATGAATGAACATGATATGGTTACAGTGCTGGTACAGTGTATGAGGAATAAACTGCACACTCGCAATCAAACCCCAGCTGAACTAATAACACTTAAAAACCTGTAACATTGAAAAATAAATTTGCCAAGAAGCTAAAAAGGTCCAAGTACCTCAATGTCAATCAAAGTACCCTCAATCAAAGTGACAAGGATTCTGAATATGCATGATATGCAAATGAGATAAAGCCTCACGCCCTTCTGACATCTCCACCCCCCTGTGATCTGGTATGAACGTATTTTATGTTACATGACTGAAAAATAAATGTGCAAAAAATCCAAAAAGACAATTATTGATAAAGCCAATAACAGAATTAATGTTCAAAAAACAAATATATCATAATATATACCGTTATCGTGATATAAAGTCATTAATACCGTGAGAGAGGATTTTGACCATACCGCGCACCCCTACATATGACTAATAATGTTTAGTATATACTACCTTGAAACATAAGTAACCCACACTCTGTAAGGGTGAGTTTTTACCCTCATGTAAAGTTTAAAATATACTACACCAAAACCCAAGAAAAAAAAACAAAACACGCACATTATTTATTTTTATATTTTAAAGCATGATAATTAGGGTGAGAAGCTCGGCCATCCGGGAGGAGCTTGGAATGGAACCGCTGCTCCTCCACGTTCAGAGGAGCTAGTTGAGGTGGCTCTGGCATCTGGTTAGAATGCATCCTGAATGCCTCCCTGGTGTGGTGTTTCGAGCATGTCCAACCAGGAAGAGACCCCGGGGTCAAGCCAGAACACGCTGGAGGGACTATGTCTCTCGGCTGGTCTGGGAACGCCCCTCCCCCAGCCCCTATTAACATCACTGTTTAGGCTGCTGCCCTGACCCCGGACCAAGGGGAAGAAGATGAAGATGATGGTGATGATGATGATAATCATGATAATGATGGTGCTGCCTGGGCCAAGTGACTATGATAAGGTGTCTGTCAGTGCCTGTCGCTTTGATTCAAGCATTCTCCCTTCACTCATTCACTCACTCATTTGCCGAACTGCTTTATTTCTATTAAGTTCACCTATCTCAGCCAACACTGGGCAAAGATGGCTGACACCTGGACCAACACAGAGCAACACATACACAACCACTCTCACTCACACTCACACCTAGGGGTAATTTGGAACAGCCAATTAGCTTGATGTGCATGTCTTTGGACGGTGGGAGGAAACCAGAGTACCCAGAGGAAACCCACACAAGCACTTGGAGAACATGCAAACTCCACACACAGAAACGGCTGAGCTCAGGACTGGAACCCAGGACCTTCTTGCTGTAAGGTGGATGTGCTAACCACTACGCCACTACGCCACCACGCCACCCTCAAGCATTATCAACTCAGGATAATATTTTTTAATCTCCTGACAGAGGACCAATCGGATTGTGCCATACCCATGTCACATATTCTCACTTCTTCACCAATATTTATTCATTTATTCATTCAATTTCTGAAGCGCTTCATCCTAATTAGGGTCGCGGGGAGGCTGACGCCCATCTCAACCGACTCCGGGCGAAGGCAGAGCACACCCTGGACAGCTCACCAGGCCATCGCAGGGCCCAATATTTATTAAGTAACTAAATAATAAACATGTATTAAAGCCCAATGAGGACACACCAAATAAAACATTTTTTACATTTTAAATAATACCCAGAACACTCCGGGGGAACTATGTCTCTCGGCTGGTCTGGGAACGCCTTGGCCTCTGACTCTACAGGGACAGAAACAAGGGACCATGGGGCTGCATTGTTTTTATTAGAATAATTCCACCAGACCGAGCGTTTTTCAACTATAACGCCAGTCAAACTATTAAAACTCAGAAGTCATGATTTAGAAATAATCATCCAAGAGAGAACTGACCTTTTAAAATGTTTTGAAATCAGGAGTACTTACACAATCTTAGCAAACAGAAGCCATTAGCAAAGCAAAACCGACTGTCCATGACATTTTAAGTATACACACATACATGTATACATACACACACAAGCACACACTCATAGCCATGTTTCTGTACGAGATGGAATCTGTTTGCTGCAGACGTGAGCTTGGTGCTCCGATTGGTACCAAATGGGGAAAAAGAATTAATACAATAAAAAAAAAAAAGATGTTTGTTATTCCTCTCCAGACAAACACTCGGCACACTGTAAAGAAGACTTTAATTAAAAGAGTGTTTTGTTCTTATTATTTTTTGGGGGGGGGGGATGGTTGTATTTTGTTGAACCAATTAACTGTCTGGTCTTCTCAATCTGTGCACTGCATCCAGTCTCAATGCCACATTAAACTGGCTTACAAACAATGCCCTCGTACCCTGGATACCCAGGCAATAGGACACCTTTGTTGTTCCATCAGTGGACAAAAATTAGCCATTCACTATTTGTCTGCATGCATAATTTAGACAAAGAGGTGGCATTTTGCGGCGCACAAAAAAAACGACGTTCATTACGCTTTCATCTTTCCAGTCCCTGTGATCCTAACTCTGATGCGCTGTCTCCAAAACGATTCAAACGTCTAAACCACACAACAAAAGACCACATGATGTTCCAAAACATCACATTACACTCGCGTGTATCAGCCCACTACAATTTTAACACAGTGATTCCTTTTCATTTATAATTAACATGACAGTGACGCCGTTAGAGTTGGTCACAAAAAGTAACATTCACACAAAGGTGCTTAAAAGTTTGTAAACCCTTTGAAAGTTTCTATATTTCTACATAAACCTGGGCTGGCACAGTGGAACAGTGGAACAGTGGTTGGTATCTCTGCCTCACAACAAGAAGGTCCTGGGTTCAAGTCCTGGGCCTGGGTGTTTCTGTGGAAAGTTTGCATGTTTGCTTGTGTGGGTTTCCTCCAGGTACTCTAGTTTCCTCCTACAGTCCAAATTGGTCTAACTGGCTGTTCCAAATTGCCCCTAGGTGTGAATGGTTTTGTGTGTGTGTGTGTGTGTGTGTGTTGGCCCTGTGATGGACGGTAAACTGTTCAGGGTGTACCCCACCTCCTCCAAGTGTTGGCGGAAATAGTAGAAGTCTGTGGGTTTGGCATTTAAATCAGTGAGTGTGTACATAAACTTGGGCAAAAACCTCATCAGATTTTCATGCAATTTCTAAAAGCAGATAAAGAGAAGGCAATCAAAAACCCAACCAACCAAAAAAAAAAAACAAAAAAAAAAAAACCCACTTGGTCATTTATCTATTGTAAAGAAATATCCAGTGTAGGATTAGTAGTTTCAATGAGACGTCTGAGAACATCCCAAAAAAATCGCTTCTAAGCAACTAAACTTCTAACTTTTCATCAGCTAATATTAATGCTTACAAGTCCACCATCAGGAGAACACTGAACAACAATAGTGTACACGGCAGGGTTTTAATGAAAGAGTATCTATCTATCTATCTATCTATCTATCTATCTATCTATCTATCTATCTATCTATCTATCTATCTATCTATCTATCTATCATGGATGAGACCAAAATTAAACTTTCTTGGTTTAAACTTTTTATGTTTGGGGAAGGAAAACCTTCCAGCATAAGAACCTTATTCCAACTATGAAATATGATTGCAAAAACATTATGATTCGTGCCTGTTTTGCTGCAGCTGGGCCAGGATAAATTGTCATCATTGATAGAACAATGAATTCTGCTGTATACAAGCAAATTCTAAAACAAAACCTTAGGATATCTGTCTGTGGACTGAATCTCAAGAAAAAGTGGGTCATGCAGCAAAACAAAGTCCTTAAAGACTTCCGGATGATCAACAGTTAGCGGAAACGTTCAGTTGCAGTTATTGCTGTACATGCTGTTCACATACTTGTGAAGTACACAGACTACTATAGTCAGTACACTGCTAGCATAGCAGCAGCATCTGTAAGCGTATGTGTCATGTAGCTTGAAGTGCAGCCTGGCTCTATGTCAAGTTTTTTTCCATTCTTTAAACCCAAAACAAATCACCTTGGAAACATAACTTTACATTTTTTTAAAGACTTTCAAGCTATACAAACCCTGCTTTCTACACACAGATGTAATTATGAGAGTGTTTCATCAGCACTTATAAGCTGGCCAGCTGGCCACAGAAGAGCAACTCAGAGTCCTCGCCTCTCTGATCCGCTCTCGAGAAATGTATTTTGTGCTTGAGTGAATTAGGTGATCATTTTTTTTTTTATCTTGCACGCGCCTGTGGCTTCTGCAGTCTGCTCCGAGGAAATTGGAGGGTGGAAAGAAGTTTAACATTTATCGCATGCTGAGGTTAATCTCTTGAAATATTGGGATTTTGTCAGAGGCAAAGTGGCAAATCCGCGCTGCACTCCTGCAGAATTACAGTCACATTTCCGAGCATCTCTCTCTCTTTCTCTCTCTCTCTTTCACTCGCTCTTTCCCCTACAATTCTGGAAATTGTTGTAATTTCACCTCCAAAGATAAAATATATATAATCTCCTATTAATAAGCACTAAACCATTTCAGGACCAATGGATAAATGAAAGAAGGCTTTCAGTGAAGGCATCAGTGCATACATACCATATATATTTGTATGTGTGTTTGTGAGTGCTCCAGGTACTTAATAACATTGTAAAATGTAGAGTGCTATCATCATCACCATCAACACCACCACCATCATCATCAACCTCCTCATCATCTGTTCTCTTTTAGCCCTCACTACTTCCTGCCCATCCTTCTTTGCTGTGTGTACGACCTTCTGTGTACACATCCATTCAACAGTCACTTGAGTCCATGCAGACAAAATCTGCCCCTCTCTCTCTCTCTCTCTCTCTCTCTCTCTCTCTCTCTCTCTCTTTCTCTAATGCTTCACTCCACCATTTCTTAAGAGTATTATACTCTTTGGTAAATAGCTTCTCGCTGCTTTCCAAAAGCAGTTCCACACAGCTCTGTGTATGTGTGTGTGGGACAAGCTCAGCTCTATTCATTTCAACTCCAAGCAACAGATATGAAGTAAAATGGAACAAACAGACTCGAAGTGGAAAACAGCTAAGCACAGAGCTCACAGCTCAACACGATTGAGTCTGGGACACTGGGACTGCATGGATCAACAACTAATACCGTGCACTATATGGACAGTCAAGTCAATCAACAAGAAAGCCCATCACCTGGATGAATGGAGACCCTTTCCTTACCAGCATCACTCTACTCTGAACTTTACTACACACTATGCTTTTAAATCACAGCAGCATTTCATAGGTAATGCATTATACTGTTACAAGACACTTTACTACTGATCCTGCAGCAACTGGTCGTCATAATCCAGGGAACTCGTCCACAGTTTGCAGACAAATATGGCATTTGTGTCTTCAGTATAATACACCATTTAACTAATATTACAATGTAATGCACTTTATGTGGTTCTGGGTAGAAAGCTGATATTTACTTATATATACTTTACTACTGATCCTGCAGCAACTGGTCGTCATAATCCAGGGAACTCGTCCACAGTTTGCAGACAAATATGGCAT
>JAQMYF010000001.1:6276621-6287489 GCA_030014195.1 Neosilurus mollespiculum
TTCTTTCGGTCACTACCCAAAGCTCGTGACCATAGGTGAGGGTAGGAATGTAAATTGACTGGTAAATTGAGAGCTTTTCCTTCTGGCTCAGCTCCCGCTTCATCACAACGGACCGGTACAAGCTCCGCTTTACAGCAGAGGCTGAACCGATCCGCTATTATTATTATTATTATTATTATTAATATATCCGATATTATTTTATATCATTTGAAATTTTCATTCATTCATTCATTTATTCAATTGCTTAAACCTATTAGGGTCAAGGGGACTAGAGCCTATCTCAACCAGCTCTAGGCAAAGGCAACACCCTGAACAGCTTGTCAAACCATCACAGAGCCAACAGACAACCATTCACACTCACACCTAGCAGGCAAGCACAGAGAGAAAATGGAAACTCCATATAGAAACGCCCTCGCTGAGTTTGCCACTAAAATCTCTGACCTTCCTGCTGTGAAGCAGATGTGTTAACCACTATGCCATGGTACCACCTAATTTTTTTTTTACTTTTATTATATTTTCATAGAAATTATGTATAAAAAAGTACATGTACTTAACTAAATTTTATGTTTGAATTTACATTATATAACATTATATGGAAGGTACGGTAGTGTAGTGTAGTGGTTCGCACTCTTACCTCACAGCATGAAGGTCCAGGGTTCGAGCCCTGTGCCTAACCAGGGTGTTACTGTAAGAAGTTTGCACCGGGTACTCCGGTGTCCTCTCACAGTCTAAAAACCCACCCAGTAGGCTAACTAGATATTGCCCCTGATTGCAAGTGTATGTGGTTGTATGTCTGTATGTCTGTATGTCCCGCGATAGTCCGGCACATGGTTCATGGAGTATCCTCCCTGTGACCCTAATAATGCATAAAGCAGTTTGAAAATTAAATAAAATATTATATTTCTGTAGTGCACATATATATATATATATATATATATATATATATATATATTATTTTACATAATCATTTAAAAGGCCCTGGGGAAGATTAGCTATGCTAAGCTGACATATTTTGTATTAAAAATAGTTAAAGAAGGCTCATTCATCTACTTTAAAGTATGAGAAATCCAAAAAACACAGCAGTTTATCTCTCTCCAAGTGTGTGTGTGTGTGTTTGTGTGTGTTTATGGTATCCATGATACCATCGATAAGACCTGATATTAGGCTCTTCTCCATCCTAACAGTTTAATTGTTGTGATATTGATAGCGTATAGATAGTAGCCTTTATATGGAAGGAATATCACGACCATCTAAAATGATGCCGAATCCAACAGGCCAACACAGCTAAATTCAAACAAGACGAGAAAGAAATTCAAACGCTTACACTGGTTTCTTGGTACCCACTGATATACAGACACCCAAACTGCCTAGTCGACATTCTAGATCTCACGTCACGTCTGAGCACAGCGTTTCGGGACAGGTGTGGACAGGCCAGGGCGAGAGAGGGCCCGCAATCTGAGACGCTCCACTACCACCACCTGACAGCTGAACGAGAAGATGAGAAGACACACTACATGGCACCTTTCCAGGTTTATTTGTTACTGGCTCTGCGATGCATGCCAGGATGACCTAGCTAGTGCATCTAGCACCCCAAACAAAAGAAAAGAGTGCACTGTGAGCACTTTGGGTACTGCCAATAGCAATAGGATGGGAGGTAGTGGGTTTTGCTGGTCAGCATTGTCAGTTTGTAATAGCAGAGTCCCTCTTCAGCTCCTTCCACTCAGATAACAGCCGGTGAATGCACAATGACTTAATGCTTCCCCACCTGCCACTTCACATGCCTTCCTGGGGAAAATGTGCTCAGCTTATCAGGACGACGATGAGGCTGAGGACAGGGGATGCTGAGTGAGTGTCAGCGCTGCTGGAGAAGTGCTACAGGGAGACAGTGTAAGGCAGGTGTCTTGATTAATTACCTGTGAGGAGACTCATGCTAATCTACCATCATCTGGTAGATCGTGTACTACGCTTTAGTACAAATCATTGGAACACAAACCCCAATCCATGCACATGCTCAGCAAAGAGGGTGTAAGACTTTTCTATGAATACACATTAATGTATTTAATGTGATTTTTATTAGCAGTGATAGAGACCATTTCTCTGTATGAATCTTTTCATAACGTTTCATTATGTTAACATATGTATTACATGTTCAGAGGTAAAAAAAAAGCAAAAAAACAAAACAAAAAAAACAACAACCCTACATTTATTTTAAAGAATCAGACCTTGTTCTTCATTTAGTTAGCTAAAATGGGTACAATTGGTTAAATAACTATTTCCTTGATGAAGGAAAAATCACTAATAGCATACTTTATTCAAATTCCTAATTGAATACAAAACTGATGCACATGGAATTTATGGAAGCTGTGGCTAAAGCTCAGTTGGCCTTCTACTGAGTATATAAATATCTATTTATCAGATAGGGTTAGTACAGTATAGTAGATACATGTACACTTCCTGGGCAAAAAAACAAAAAACAAAAAAACAACAGCCTAATAATATGCACAATAATATTTTGTTGGGGACTTGCAATGGCCTGGCGAGTTGTTCAGAGTGTACCCTGCCTTCGCCCGAAGTCAGCTGACATGGGCACCAGCCTCCCAGTGACCCTAATTAGGATTAAGCAGCTTAGAAAATGAATGACCCCCCCAGTTCATCTAACTGTGTTATCAAGGGCCAGCCACGTCTCTCACTGTCTGTGGTGAGAGGCATATAAAAGAATCATTGTTGTCGTTGAAAAGACTAGGCCATTGCGTTACCGTCAGCATGTTTCTGCCCTGCGATGGCCTGGCGAGCTGTCCAGGGTGTACTTTTATAAGTATAAATGTAAGATTATCTCATCAGTACATATTTTCTTCCCTGATGACACAGACATAAAATTGGGGCTCAAGGTGGTTCAGGGAGCATGAGGAATCATTTCCACACGTGAACTGGCAGGACAGAGTAATCAAGGCTAAAGACATTCCAATTATATATTACTATGCTGGACTTTTTTGTTTTTTTGGCTGGGCAGTGTATATAGTGCCTACAGATAAAGGTGATATACTTGAACAAAACCACAAGGGAATTTTACATTACATTTAGCAGACACCCTTTTCCAGAGTGACTTACAGTCATCATTTTTTATACAGCTGAGCAACTGAAGGTTAAGGGCTCTGCTCAAGGAGCCAACAGTGGCAGCTTGGAGGAACTGGGGTTTGACCCGCTAACCTTCGGATCAGTAACCCAGCCTTAACCACTGAGCCACCACTGCTCTGAATTTTCTTTGTCCAATTATTTATTCAACAGAAATATTATTAGATAATAGTGATATGATTAGTAATATTTATTAGTAAGTACACTCTTGGGCTCAGAAGCTATTGCTGTCCCCTTTAGCACCTCTTGCAGGCATTTGTCCATAACTGTCGACCAGTCTCTGACATCAGCGTGCTAAAATATTTGCATACTTTTCCTTCAGTTGCAAGATATGTGAGTGTTTCCTTGCACACACGTTGGTCCTTTTAGAATCCACCGACAATACTTCAATAGGGTTCAAATCTTGGCCTTGACCCAGCCATTCACTTAACTCTATTTTGTATTTCTTGGTGGATTTGCCAGTATGTTTAGCATCATTATCCTGTTGAAAGATTCACCTTTACTTTCAGACAGATCGCCTCACATTATCTTTAGGTACTCTTTGATATGATGCAGAATTCATTGTGGAGTCAATGACTACAAGCACCTGTAAACCATCACATTTCCACCATCATGCTTCACACTTGGTAAGAGGTTCTTCACCTGTTAAAATGTGTACTGTGTCTATACCTGATCAGCTCCATTTTTTTTTTTCTGTCCAGAACACATTAGGACCAGCCCTGATCTTTGTCCTGAAGGCTTTTTTTTCTAGAACACCCTTCATGCAGGTCAAACTAATCCAGTCTATTTCTTATTGTGCACATATGCACTTTCACACCAACAGTTGTACAGTCAGAGTAACCTGCAATTTCATTTTGCATCAACTATTGGGCTCAATTTGCAGTGGAATGATTTATTTCAAATGATTTAAAGATCTTTTTAAATCCCTTCTCAGACTGTGAAGGTTGAAGGTTGTGTGTCAAATATAAACCGGAAACTATTTATTATATATTTTTGTGAATAACAACAAAAACTATGACAACACTATGAGAACATAAATAAAATTTAAGCTAAAACAGTGAAGTTGTTAATTTATTTGTTTATGAAAGTCCACATTTCAACCTTCACAAATACATAGTGGCAATGGAGGACTATTTCTAATGCTACTGCTCAACAAATATGAATATCAAACATTTCAATAATTCAACTGATTTCAAAGCAATTCACCAACCATGGTATTAAATAAAGGTATCATGAAAATAAAAACAACATTTCAAAAGCTTTGCTTTTTAGGTAGATTCCAGAAAATCTAAGAGGAAGTGACAAGCTGACAAGACAGTTTTGAAAAAGAGCTTTTGACAAGTCAAATAGCTTGTTTCTGCATGGAGGGCCTTAACTCAAGATGTATTCCTCAAAGTGAAAGACAGACAGGATGACTGTAAGCTCTCATCTTTTCTGCTTAGCAGGTTCGGTGTTCGGTCTTCAGCGTTTAATGTTGTGACTCTGGATCATGCCTTCATTTCTATGCGTCAAATTATATCAATAATAATCAGCATTCAAATGGCACTGAAGTGTTTACATCCCCCAGTGCTCTACAGGCATTACAGATGTACATAATGTAACTTTATCAGAGTCATTACTGTACAGAAAGTCTGTTTAGTAGCATCACAGTCAAGCTTGTCACGCACCCTTATTAAACACCCGCCTGAAGACAGCATTCATTGCAGTGTCGGCTAATTAAGAGAGCTTTTTTAAATGGAGCTACAGCTGCCCGGGATGACGCGGCTACCCATGATTCACAGAGAGGGGCCGAATACTGCTGGCTTTAATGGGATCCACATGGGGGGCTGCTGGGAGCCTTTTGTGTGGCATCAGTAAGGGGTGCCATTCTTACTGAGCACAGCTATAGAGGGTACATTAATCACTGCAGGGCTTTTTCCCTTTTCTGCACATTTTAAGACCGACTTGGGGCAAAACTAAACTGACAGAAATAGGCCACGTTCTTGCTGATAACATATTATATTAATGGGTTACACTGCAGGAGTCCAAGGTTGCAGAGACAAATTAATATTATGCAAATTTGACCATGCTAACTGTCCACACCTAGCATCAGCTCATGTTAGGTAGTCATGACTAGTCGTATTAGATACTTGAAGTCATTTTCTGAATATATCATATTGCAGAAATAATAAATATTATTCAAAATAGGTCACTAAAATATGTAATGGTGAATCAGATTCATCCTGGTTAACAGCTGAGAGCATGTTTATATAGTATCTCAACTTAGCATTACTGAATTCTTGATTCTGACTGGCGGCATAGTGGCTAGCACATCTGTCTCACAGCAAGAAAGGTCCTGGGCTCAAGTTCCGGCCTCAGGCATTTCTGCTTGGAGTTTGCATGTTCTTCCCATGCTTGCGTGGGTTTTCTTCGGGTACGGGTTTCCTCCCACAATCCAAAGACATGCACGTTAGGCTAATTGGCTGTTCCAAATTTGCCCAAGATATGGATGTGAATGTGAATGGTTGTGTGTGTTGGCCCTGCAATGCTCTGGCGAGCTGTTCAGGGTATAACCCGCCTTAGCCCAGTGACAGTTGTGATAGGCGCCAGCGTCCCCATGACTCTAGTAGGATTAAGCAATTCGGCAAATGATAGTTCATTTTATCATTGTTTTGGAGAGCGCTTTGGCAGCAAAACAAAGCACATTATATTAATGTGCTAGCCATAATATGGTAACAATTCAGGAACTCATTCATTGTTGTAGGGTGATCCTTGTATGCAGTGGTATGTACCTGCTAAAGATGGTCCAAGGAAGGACAACGGATAAACCAGTAATAGGGTCAGTGGTACTTAATTATGCACATGGAGAGAGTAAGTGAACTACATATGTAGGTGGTTAGAATTTCAGATTGAAATCAACATGAAAATGTTGTGTATAGGTCAACTGGGAATGTTTGTTGTGGAAATTATATAATGTTAAAAGATAAAGACCTCTTTATTCCTCAGGCTTGGAACAGGTAGACTGACACTGACGTTATCCCACAAACATTTTCTTCAGCTCTATAAAAAAAGAGAACCAAGGACAGCACATACTGGTTTTTGGGAGGAAAAGTTTATGTGTTCATTACCCCACCACCCTCAACGCACACACACATGCACATTTTTTTTTTTTTTATTAGGCAAAAAAATGCCAAAAATAGCTCAATAGTCACCAGGGTCTGAATGACACCAGGGAGAAAACATTACATGTGGAGAAATTGAAGTGCCAATATGAGTAGCGAGAAGAGAGCTTGAGGAGGAAAAAACATGAACTTGATAGACGTGATGTGTGTGAGAGAGAGAGAGAGACAAAGAGAGAGAGAGAACGACTTGAAATCTCTTTGTCCAGCCATGCTTGACCATGCTCCTTGGAAAGCCCTTCTCTCCCCTCGTGCTTTGCCTCATGTGCTGCATGGAAATGAACCAGCAGTTCACTGCTCCACTCGTCTCCATAATATACTCTCTGTAGTGGTGACGGCCCACTAATGAGTACACTTCCAGCCATTAGGCTGCTTACGACAGCTAGTGTGCTGCTAAGCCCCAGGGGTTGCAACGCACCATGTCCTCTAGGCTTTTAAGCCTCTGCGCAGTTATATCGCAATGTGTTACATTTTATTGTCCATATAATGGTGCTACTTTAAGGGGTGGGTGATACAGGCTAGGGGTTAGATTCTAAAAATAACTGTAAAAATAAGCCACAGAAAATACTGTCACCATCAACTAGGGGAAAATATACTGATAATACAGACAAAGCTGTTATTGGTAAATACTCAGTAAAAGGGTGGAGTGACGTGTCGTAAAACAAAGTGGAGTTACTTTTACCTACTTAAAGGAAATCAGTCACCTCAACCTTGCCCCAGTGCTGAATACAGTGCAAAATTCCTACACAGACTTCCCTACATCCTACAGAAATTGTGCATTGCACATGCCAGCTACCCCATGTAACACCACCCACCTCCCCACTCAAGGTCATTCTGACTTCCATATATGGTAAGGATTCTGGGGCATGTCTTTCAATATGACCTTACAGGGAAACACTCATTTACTTAATGAAAAATATTGTCAACACTTATTGTGAACACGTTAAGGTACCCAGATCTTAGTAAAACACTCAAGATATGTTTTTCATTCAGTTGATCAACAGAACCAACTGAATGTTCTGGATTTCCTTTAAAGTTGATCAATAGTATTACATAAAGTGATGTATTTAGCTAATTTTACTGTAAGTTGTTAATGGTTTAATAAAGAATGACTGCCTTTACATCCATTTATACAGTACTTACATCTACGTGATGCGAAACAAGTTCGTCACGCTCATCATTTACCTTATAAGTAAAGTCTGTTGGGCTTTTACACCCGAGTGTACTGGCTCATCAGAAGCGGAGCTTATCCTGGTTTCCGTAGCGTGAATTGACTAGGAGTTCAACTCCTCCTGGGTGGGAAACTAGACCATTGCATGGTTACCTTCCCAGTACACATCTATACTGCTGTGGTTGAGACCTTGCCCAAGGGTCTTAGCGCAGTCTAAGGAGGATTCGAACCCAGGATCTCTTGATCATGAGCCCAGCACCATAACCACTACCCCACATTTACATTACAACAGCTTTTAATACAGCGAATATACTCTACATCTTATTCTCTAGAAATCAGTAAAAAGGAAATCCACTGGAAAATAGTTTTACAGTGACTGTCCCGAGGTGCTAACTCTGGAGACTCCTTCCAAGAACAGTTATTGCATTTATCCTAGACTTATTACAGAGATCTTGCTCTGTTTTTGTTCTGCATGTACACTGAAGATCCAGTCAGATCCAGGCCAGTGGGAGCTGAACAGTGCGCAGCAGAAGGCATAGGCTTAGCTGGCTCGGTTTTTTTTTTTTGTCTCTACAGGCATGAGGAAGGCATTTCCTCCCTTTAATCCTACCAGTTTACAAGACAGCCACTTCATAGGGTCATTGTGAATGGCTGTTTCCCTCCATTTAGCCAGCACGCCACACTCATTCCAGCTGGTTTAACGCCGCCACGGCTCCAGGAAGAAGGATTACGCACGGGTCCGTGTTGCTTTGCAAGGTCCGTACAGCACAGCCAGCAGACGCTTGTTGATTTGTCATCCTTTTAAAATGAAGAAATCAATCGAACAAGGCTAAGAAGCAGTGTAGCTAGTTAGCAAGAAAAGGGCTAAATGGTACTATTAGTTTTTAATTAGCAGTGTTTTTAATAATACACGGTGAGTGCTGCATAGAAGTAAACAGGGTGTATTGGTGGTTCTTTATAGCCATTGAGATCATGAGATTTCTAGGCAGCGAAGAGCCACAGCTAATAACATTAAGCTACAGAATTGTGTAGGTTATTGTGTGCCATTTCAAGCACACACGCACACACACACACACACACACACACACACACACACACACACCACAACTAAAACAGAAACAATTACATGAAGTTAAAAAAAACCTATTATATTTGTGACCTTTCCCCATTGTGGAACCGAGCTTGTGTGCCATTATAACTCGTGTTAATTTTGTTAGTGTGACTGAATGCGCGTGAGAGTGAAAAGTAAAGGCCACTTTGCCATTTTGAAAGGAAAAAAAAAAAAAAAACACTAAATGCATACCTTTTATAAGTGGTAATGCATGCAAAAGCAGGCACTTGAAATTCACTGTCAGCAAACATCAGAGGGAAGGAAATTTGCTGCATGAGCGACTTGTAGCAGGTTGGTAATGATAAGGCCAGAGGACTCAACCCTGACCACGTTATTATCCTGCCATCAGATTTTATATTTAAAATGACAACCCTACAACTCTTCTCGGCACTCGCTAAACTGGCACGCGTCCAACTGACTGGCATGTCCTTCACCAGGACACTGCTCTTTCTCTTCTTATAATATTTTATTTTATAACAATGCTATTCAAATAATGGAATAAGATGTTCATCTAGAGTCTTTTGTAAGAATATCATTCGAACTAATTAAGGTTCCCACTGGGGAGACTGTGAAGTCAGCCACAGGCAAAGACTGAAAGAAATCAGTGAGGGGAAAAAAAAAGACAAGAAAAGAAAAAAAAGTGGGAAAAAAAATCCAATTCCATCATAGAGCAGCGTAACAAAGAGGGCGGTGGCCGATACTATACAAAAGCGCAATGAATTCACAGCCGCCCAAGTGCAAAGGCATTCTTTTACTTCCTATTATACCACACGTCCGAGATGTTGTGATCTGATTCTCGGCGGAGTCTTTGCGCTTTTCCGATCTTTCTGAATTCCAAAGCCGCTTCATCCATTATCTTTTAATGGGCGGGTGATTGCTCCACAATGCAATCGCTACTACTCACAGCATCCACACAATAAGGGGAAATAAAGAAAGAAAGAAAACCATCGTAAACAACCAAACAGACAACAATGAGTAAATGTGCTCACATAACGATTACGGCGCTGATAAATTGTGTGGGCTATAATTTGCACTAAATGGCCTTTCTCCACCCAAAATCTCAAAAAAGCTTTGGTGGCTAACATGGGGGCTTTAGAGTGGTTTTAGTCTACTACTACTACTACTATTAATAGCATTACTATTATTACTGTTAACAGTACCTACTTGCATTATATATCATTAAGTCATATATCATGTGTATTTACACTCTAAATCCCTGAAAAAACATAAATATATAGATATCTTGTATAAAGCATCGCTTCCACTTACGCTTACTAAGACTTCTTTACTTCAGTGTCCTTTTTGGCTTAAAATATTGCTTTTTATGTCTATCTCACACAACCGGATTCAAGTGATAACCAATCAGAGCTTAAAGATACTGTTGACTGACAGATGCCGCCAAACACAGAGTTCCCCAAAACATTTTACTATGGTTATATTCCACGCTTCACGAATGCACAGAATTTTATTTTTAACAAAAATAATAACCAGAAACCCGGTTCTCGGGTCCACATTTACGAAGCGGTCGGAATTTCCCGTGAGTAAATATATAAACACGTTTCAGTCATGATGTGCAAGAGTCTCTGTTCTATACTTGCTGTGCAATAATAATGTTGATAATAAGAGTAAGCTATTTATTATAATAACATAAGCTAAAATTAAATTAAATAAATGATAATGATAATCAAAAGCTCTTACGGACCTACTGTAGGGAACTAGTTCAACACTGTTCATTGTTTCACTCAAAAAAAATGTTTTCATCTGGAAATATTCGAGACGGCTACCTAGGAAACACGAGCTGACAACAATTTAATGATGAAGTTATTAGTTACCCTTGTGAGGCGATTCGTGTATCGCTGGTCGTTTCCTGTGTGGACGCTGCTTCACAATCATACCTAATGGCAATTTGGAATGGCCAGTTCACCTAATGTGCATGTCTTTGGACTGTCGGAGGAAACCGGTGTAACCGGACAAAACCCATACAAACACGTTGAGAATATGCAAACTCCACACTCGCCGAGCCTGTGACTCGAACAAAGGACTTCCTTGCTGTGAGGCAGACGTGCTACGCCTCTGTGCCACCCTCTGTCACTCTTTAAAAATGTAAAACCAAACGAGTAGAATCTAGGTTTTTTTTTGCTTCATTTATGTTCCTGTGTATTAAAACAATTATTCGCCCGGGGTTCTTCACTCTGGATTATTCAGGTGCTATTCTGAAATTCAAATTCAAATTCAAATTTTATTTGTCACATACAAAATCATACACAGTACAACATGTAGTGAAATGCTTATTACG
>JAQMYF010000001.1:6296783-6312384 GCA_030014195.1 Neosilurus mollespiculum
TGTGCCAGACAGGTGCACCTTTATCGTAAAACCCTTGAATCACACCACCTTTGTTCATCTGTCGCATCCACATGGCGACAGAGTCGGATTTAATTCTAACACATACACACAGACAGACAAAGAAGGTTCCTGGCTGTCTGTGCCAGCCCTTTCAGGGAGGAGCGAACAGGAGGTGCAGGAGTGAAAGTCAATGTCAAAGGCTCGTTTCGACTCCAGTAATGGACATGAAGTGCTCCGACACGGCCGAGATCACACGCTGAGACGGTGACCTGGGACAGGACACACAGTAGGAGGAGGAGGAGCAGGACGAGGAGGGGCATACACCATGTCACTGTGACTGAAAGACATTAAGTAGGGCATGATAAAGAGCAGAAAATCAGAGAAGGACAAAACCATGGCTGTCCACGTTGGACCGTCCAATCAGACACCGTCCTGCATCACTGCTTCCGCACTACAGACTGGGAAGTTTTCCAGACTGCCACCAACAATAATATGAATGGTTACGCTGAATATGTTACTCCAACAACGTCATCAAATTTGCAGGCGACACCACCGTCATCGGCTGCATTTCAGACGGAGACGAGTCTGCTTACAGAGCAGAGGTGAGAGCCCTGACGTCATGGTGCCAGGACAACAACATGCTGCTCAACGTCAGAAAGACCAACGAGCTTATCATGGACTAAAGGAGACTGCAGCGTGGAGGTCATACGCCTATCCACATCGAGAGGACAGCGGTAGAGAGAGTCAGTTGCTTCAGGCTCCTGGGGATCAACATCACTGAGGATCTGAGCTGGTCACATCACGTGAGTGTGATCACAAAAGCAGCAAGACAACGGCTCTTCTTTCTTCTGCGGCTGAGGAGGTTTGGCATGGACTCCAGAATACTCACCAACTTCTATTGATGCACCATCAGGAGTATTCTGGCTGGCTGCATCACTACCTGGTACGGCAGCTGTAATGCTCTGGACCACAAAGCCCGACAGAGTGTGGCCAGACCGTCCAGGACCTCTACACACAGCGCTGTAGGACGAAGGCCCAGCGGATCCTGTCTGATCTCAACCACCCCAGCAACACACTCTTCACGCTCCTGCAGTCCAGACTTGCACCAGCAGATTCAGGGACAGTTTCTACCCGCAGGCCACCGGGCTACTGAACTGCTGATATACCGGACTATTTGCACACAATTTTTGCATGCTCATTGTACACACTGTGCATGCACACATCACTACCTCTGCACTACAGCCACTTCAGTATTTCTTTTAGTATTTTTGTATTTATCCTTCTGTATGTATATATTTTGAACTTCTGTTACTTTATATTTTATCTAAATGTTTCTTTATGTGCAATATTGAGGGAAGTAGAAGAATTTCATTGCGGGTAGTGATGGTTCATTGTTACCTGTATGTGACAATTAAACCTGAAACTTGAACTATTCTACAGGACGTAGGTAGGTATATACATCACTATGAGTACATCTGTCGATCTGATAAAGCGAACAAGCTCGTCCAAATAACAAATTGCTTTTGTCATAAGGGACGCCGATGATCTTATTGAAACAGAGTGCCATGAGGGTTGCTTTAATCAGGTACCAGCGCTGTACTGCATATCATATTCAAGTCAACACAGCTCCAGGAGATTATGTTCACTGAGTGCATCCGTGAAATGAAGATAAATCTCTGCTTTCACCATTGTGAGGTCGTGCGCTCGGCCCGAAGAACCTCACCAGGCATGGCGCCTCCAATACTACATAAAAAAGAAAGAGATGGTAATTTAGCTTTTTAGCTTGTTCCTGACCTACAAACATAATTCTCTACTAGACACTAAACAAATAAATCAGAAATGAGAAAAAGAACGACTCGAAGCCATCAGAAGCAGTGCCATGGGCAGTAAATCTCAGGGCGCACTCAGGTGTAACTGCGTGTGCGAATCAGAGAGCTAAATTTGGAATTAGCGGCTCGCCAGCTAACCACACATACATCACGCTAATGCATTTCTGTCATCCTCGGCATCCTCTTAATCAGAGCACATCTGTGTTCGGATGGCGGGTCCGCCCGCTGATAAGGTAAATATGGACGCCTGAGTTTGCGGTTTACATTCACTGGCATCACACTTTGCTTCACTACTAAGCATGAGTTCTTGCCAAGCTGAGTTAGCGATATATTAGCTGTTGTTTCTTTTTCACACGGTTTAATGGGCTGGAGCTGCATTCAGGATTTCCCAACAACTGGGTCTATTTTATGCTGCTAAAATATGTCTCTGTTAACTTTTATACAATTCTTTTACACAATTACTAGAAAATACGTTTATGAACATGCGAGTCCAGGATATGGGTGATAGTATATAGTGAACCTTTAAGTCAAATAGCTCAAGACAAGTACATCATTGATAATATTTGTCAGTTTAATAAGTGACCTTGTGGCGTTGAAACAAGGTCAAGGTTACCCATATAGAAATTCCACCCTATTTGCCTCTGAGGGGTACCCATACACCAAATTTGGCAACCCAAAGTCATTTCCTTCCTTCTTATCACACAAAGAAGTCGTACACATGGACGAAGGGAACCCATTTGTAAAGCTTCAACTCTGCTAACCATCGGTGCCAGCAGATGAAAAATTACATGCACAAGACTAATAATCAGGTGCGACAGGTGCTTCAGATTATACTTGGGTTTTATCAAATTTTACGTTTTCAGTTTGGTTTGGTTTGAGCGTTGGACTAATACGGCACTTCTGGTAAAGTTTAAGAATGAAGCAAAGCAGAAATATAATGCAAACAAGCAAGCTAATAAAAAACAACAATAACAAAAAGAAAAAAACAAAACAAACAAACAAAAAAAAAAACAGGAGCACTCAGAGGGCGCGAACCTCTGGCAAAGCAAAATTAAAAATAAAAATAACCAGAAAGTACCCACCATCCTGTGCTGGGCCTGCTGTAATACCACAATGCTAAATCTCACAGTGTTAAAGAAATAAATTATGTAACAGTACATTTTTCTGGGATAACATAAATTACGATATGCTTTAATACATTTTAAAACACTTTTGCTGTTAAAACATTACACTGATAGACTAATAGATTTTTATAGAAAAAAATAACCAAAAAATGTACATAAAATCTTTTTATATTTTTTACATTTTAATATTTTTAATTTATTTATTTTTCATTCATTCATTTTTGGAAGAGAACCCATTTTTGGGATGGGCTTTCAGCATCCTTGCGACCCTTACAAAGGATAAAGATGGTTTTAAAATTCAAAGAAAAATATAACATACCTTTTCCATATTGTATGTACATCGATCAGCCATAACATAAAGACCATCTGTCTGATCTGCAGCTATGTAGCCCTGGATGTTCTCCATAGGTTAATTGGCTGTCCTAGGTTCCCCTAAGTGTGAGTGTGAGTGTAAATGGTTGTTTGAACTGCCAACACAAGGTGTACCCCACCTTCGCCCAGAGTCGGCTGAGATCCTGGTCAGATTAAGCGGTTCGGCAAATGAATGAATGAATGACATAAACTATCTTGGAATTTTTTTCCCCTTGTCTCCTTATCCTACTAGAGTCACGGGGAGGCTGGAGCCTATCTCAGCCGACTCTTGGCGAAGGTGGGATACGCAGTGAGCCATCACAGGGCCAGCACACACAGAACTACATCACGAACTTCATCCTGTGAGGCGAACATGCAAACTACTATGCCACCATACCTTTTAAATAATATCATTAATTACCACCGAGTAATAATAAAAGCATCCCTTGCCTTACTGTACCGTGTTGTACAGTACATTTTTATACGGTATATTACTCTTTTACTCAGTTTCATGAAGGAATTCTGCAACACATGCACAAAACAGAATGATATCCAATTTACAGTCTGAAACTCCAGCCTGTGTGTGTGTGGACCTGCCAGCCCTTCACCTCTTCTGTTTTCATTACTAGTGCTGCCCTTCCCCTGAATACACAGCTCATATCTGACTGCAGGCTACTTAGCATCCAGAAAAAGGCTACTCGCGCTTCTCTCGAGGTCATTTCACTGACCACAGCCATGTTCGCGTAGAGGATGATAACCTCTACCTCCTTCCCTCTCTACTCCAATATTCTGACTGTATAGAAGGCATCTGTGTTTTGTTCAAAGTCTGGATTTTGGCACAGCAGCTTCAAATCATTATTATTATTATTATTATTATTATTAACATCGTTTATTATTATTATTATTATTATTATTATTATTATTATTATTAACATTATTATTATTACCTTCAAAATCTCAAAAGCAACAGCTTATATTATTATTGCTATCATCCACCTCCAAGTGTAACTGGAGGATTTCCACTAGAAAAACTAATAACAATGGCTCTGGATGGATGAAAGGATATGAAGAAGTGAATCACCATTGCACGCAGTAAAGCACAAAATGTAATCTGGTTTAATAGCAACTTTAAAGTGCAAAATGAATATAAATAAAAGACAAAATATGTATAGTGGGTAAATTAATAACTTGTTTCCCTGACAACAGGTTTGGGATCGCATTATATAGAAATGCACTTGTGTGTGTGTGTGTGTGTGTGTGTGTGTGTGTGTGTGTGTGTGTGTGTATGTGTGTGTGTGTGTGTGTGTGTGTGTGTTTAACTATTGATTACTATAGAATCACAAAAATCCACCATCCTGCTGAGTTTTCCTGATTAGCGCATCTCCCGACTGCATAGCTGTGTGCATTATCACTCGTTGAATCAAAAATGTTGAAAATGCTTGTTTCCTGTCAAGTCCGGACAGTTAAATTTTTTTACCGTGATATTTTAAAATACAAAATCCTGAGCAGGAAAATAAGTAATACTTCACGGGTCTAATGCACGCACATTATACAGTAAATAAGTTACAATACACTCTCGAAAACAGTAAGGCTTGTTTTTTTTTTCCTGGGCAATGGTGGCTCATTGGTCCTTTGCTAGGCAGGGGTAGCTCAGTGGTTAAGGCCCTGGGTTGCTAAAATGAAAGTCAGTGGTTCAAGCCCCAGTAACACCAAGGTGCTGCTGTTGGGCCCTTGATCAAAGACCTTGTTGCTCAATTGTATGATTGGGATATAAATGTAAGTTGCTCTAGATACGGTTATTGAAAGGTTTATTTATTTATTTTTTATAGCAATGCTTATTTATTCAGTATGATGACAACTTGACAATGATTACAATATTTATGGTGCCACTTCACCCTTAGATCTGAACCGAACATGCCTATTAAAAGCACGCAAGCAGTTGGTGGATGGGTGATTCAATGTAGGGTGGGGTTTGTTAATGATGAGTCTCAATGAGCATATATTACACAATTCTCTCCGCAATTCTGATATTGCTTAGAGAGCATTAACATGGACCGCATAGTAGTGTGGTGGTTAGCACGGCCACCTCACAGCAAGAAGGTCCTGGGTTCAAATCCTGGGCTTGGCGTTTATGTGTGGGCTTTGCATGTTCTCCCCGTGCTTGTTTGGGCATCCTTTGGGTGCTCCAGTTTCCTCCCACAGTCCAAAGACCTGCACATTAAGCTCACTGGCTGTTCCAAACTGCACCTTGGTGTGAGTGTGAATGGTTGTGTGTTCACCCTGCAGTTGTTTGGCGAGCCGTTAGGGGAGTATCCCGGCTTCAGTGTTGGCTGAGATAGGCTCCAGCCTCCCCCCAACCCCCTGCCTAGGATTACGTGGCTCGACAAGTGAGTGAATGAAATCTACAGTTATGGCATAGTTTCCGAAGCCATTAATCAAGTGTATAGCACTTATTCTAAGAAATAAATAATGGAATAAAATTCTATCATTGTATAATACCGTACACTGTTATTTAGCATGCCCAAGTGATACAGAATATAGAATAGATGCACAGATTTCATAAATTGCACTTTAATTAAATTACAAAATGACTGTTTTTTGTTGTAAGGGCACAAGAAACAAAGAAATTAATCAGGAAATAAATAGATAAACTATAAATATCTTTTCAGCCCCAGACTGCAGGCACATTCATGTGAGAAGACAGAACTACAAGCTTAAGAAGTAAGTAGAAGACTTTGAAAAAATATATATAAACACACACACACACACACACACACACACACACACACACACACACACATACACAAACACACACACACACCTGCAATGTTTCCTAATGCACCAGATATGCTAAGTAACCTGTCACTTCCTGACAAAGAAAAGACAGAGAATGGCGTTTCAAAAGCCTGGCCTTGTAGAGGGATATTCTACCGTGCTTTGATCGTCCCACGTGTCAGCTCAAAACTCTGAGGCCACAGTGTTAGGGAACAGAACTGACTGGCTCTAGCGACATATTTATCATCCTGTTCGAGGGAAGCAGCTTCTCTCAGGCTCCCCGCATATTCATACACACTGATGAATGAGACAGAGACAGCGGTGTGAAGTCAAAAGGAAATTCCAACACCAGGACAAAAGTATTTCCCTAAACACTGAAGAAATGAAAGGAATCTGTATGCAAGGAAGTGGATATGTTGAAGAGTTTGACAGTCTGTCTTCTCAAATCTGGAGAGGTGGAGAAACCACAGTGTTTTATGTGGTGACAAGAAAAAACAAGGTAAGAGACAGTTAGGTATGTAGGGGATGCTGTAAAAACAGCATTGATCACATTGTAAAAAGTATAAAACCAGCAAAACTTCAGTATCTAAAAGTCTAAAGTTTTGTTTATGAAATCTAAAGCATTAAAAATCAATTATTTTTGTTCTGCTCAGTAGCTCGTATACTTGTGGAAGCTTGGGAAAATCCTTCATTCTGTCAAATTTGACATTTGCTTTTGTGCATGCAGTATGTTTTTTAACAGATTTTTTTTTTATCTGAAATATGTCTATTTTTTCATATCTCAGTCATAAGTAATATTCTAGCATTTTAAAATCCAGTAAAAGTGTAAACGTACATATAAGAAAGTTATTTTTCTTCCACCCTCTACATTCATAACCTAGACCACATAAAGAACAAAACATTATGCTACTAACAAAAAAGCACAATAGTGTTTACTCTATCATCTGAGAGATCACCGGTTCAAATCCTGATTACACTACAGCCATCCACAGCCAGGAGCCAAAGACAACAATACTAGCTATTATCTCAGGAAGGAAAAGGGTGGTTTAGTTTCTACTTCCTATTAATCACAGAGACAGTAACCAATCATGGGCATATGTGAGTACATGCATGTAGAAGGTTTATAGTGCTGTCCTCCAAGTGTAATACACCACCCTCTGATGTTGCATGGTTAGTAGTTTGAAAATATGTAGTCGGCAAGCAGCACATTTTTCATACCAAATTACTGAGGTAAAGATCTATTATGCCACTGAGGTAAACTTCTTCCACAGCACTGAGGAAAACATCTTCCATGTCACTGAGTATAAAAATCTAACGTCACAAAGGTAAAAAGAATCTACTATGTCACTGAGGTAAAAACTATAAGTAAAACTCTACCACCATGGCGGGGGTAAAAATTTATCACATGGCTAAGGTAAAAATCTACCACATGGATGAAAAAAAATATACCACATGGCTGAGGTAAAAACCTACCACATGGCTGAGGTAAAGACCTACCACATTGCTGAGGTAAAAACCTACCAAATAGCTGAGGTAAAAATCTAGTGCATGGCTGAGGTAAACATCTACCACATTGCTTAGATAAACATCTACCACATGGCTAAGATAAACATCTACCACATGGCTGAGGTAAACATCTATCACATGGCTGAGGTAAAAATCTACCACATTGCTTAGATAAACATCTACCAAATTGCTGAGATAAATATCTACCACATAGCTGAGATAAATATCTACCACATAGCTGAGATAAACATCTACCACATTGCTAAGATAAACATCAACCACATGGCTGAGGTAAAAACCTACCACATTGCTAAGATAAACATCTGCCACATTGCTGAAATAAACATCTACCACATGGCTGAGGTAAACATCTACCACATTGCTGAGATAAACGTCTACCACATTGCTGAGATAAACATCTACCACATGGCTGAGATAAACATCTACCACATGGATGGGATAAACATCTACCACATGGCTGAGGAAAATATCTACCACATGGCTGAGGTAAACATCTACCACATGGCTGAGGTAAACATCTACCACATGGCTGAGTTAAAAATCTACCACATGGCTGAGGTAAAAATCTAGCACATGGCTAAGGTAAAAATCTACCACATTGCTGGGGTAAACATCTACCACGTTGCTGAGGTAAAATGTACCGCATTGCTGAGGGAAACATCTACCACATGGCTGAGGTAAAAATCTACCAGATGGCTGAGGTAAACATCTACCACACGGCTGAAGGAAACATCTACCACATAGCTAAGGTAAACATCTGCCACATGGCTGAGGTAAAAACCTACCACATTGCTGAGGTAAAATGTACCACATTGCTGAGGGAAATATTTACCACATTGCTGAGGTAAAATGTACCACATGGCTGAGGTAAAAACCTACCACATTGCTTAGATAAACATCTACCACATGGCTGAGGAAAAAACCTACCACATGGCTAAGGTAAACTTCTACCACATTGCTGAGATAAACATCTACCACATGGCTGAGGAAAACATCTACCACATAGCTGAGGTAAACATCTACCACATTGCTGAGGTAAAAACCTACCACATGGCTGAGGTAAAAATCTACCACATGGCTGAGGTAAAAACCTAACACATGGCTGAGGTAAAAACCTACCACATGGCTAAGGTAAAAATCTACCACATGGCTGAGGTAAAAACCTACCACATGGCTGAGGTAAAAACCTACCACATGGCTGAGGTAAAAACCTACCTCATTGCTGAGGTAAAAACCTACCTCATTGCTTAGATAAACATCTACCACATGGCTGAGGTAAAAATGTACCACATGGCTGAGGTAAAAACCTACCTCATTGTTTAGATAAACATCTACCACATTGCTGAGGTAAAAATGTACCACATGGCTGAGGTAAAAACCTACCTCATTGTTTAGATAAACATCTACCACATGTCTGAGGTAAACATCTACCACACGGCTGAAGGAAACATCTACCACATAGCTAAGGTAAACATCTGCCACATGGCTGAGGTAAAAACCTACCACATTGCTGAGGTAAAATGTACCACATTGCTGAGGGAAATATTTACCACATTGCTGAGGTAAAATGTACCACATGGCTGAGGTAAAAACCTACCACATTGCTTAGATAAACATCTACCACATGGCTGAGGAAAAAACCTACCACATGGCTAAGGTAAACTTCTACCACATTGCTGAGATAAACATCTACCACATGGCTGAGGAAAACATCTACCACATAGCTGAGGTAAACATCTACCACATTGCTGAGGTAAAAACCTACCACATGGCTGAGGTAAAAATCTACCACATGGCTGAGGTAAAAACCTAACACATGGCTGAGGTAAAAACCTACCACATGGCTAAGGTAAAAATCTACCACATGGCTGAGGTAAAAACCTACCACATGGCTGAGGTAAAAACCTACCACATGGCTGAGGTAAAAACCTACCTCATTGCTGAGGTAAAAACCTACCTCATTGCTTAGATAAACATCTACCACATGGCTGAGGTAAAAATGTACCACATGGCTGAGGTAAAAACCTACCTCATTGTTTAGATAAACATCTACCACATTGCTGAGGTAAAAATGTACCACATGGCTGAGGTAAAAACCTACCTCATTGTTTAGATAAACATCTACCACATGGCTGAGGTACAAAAGTACCACATGGCTGTGATAAAAAACCTACCACATGGTTGAGGAAAAAACGGCTGAGGTCAAGATCTACCATCTCACAAAAACAAAAGTCTAGCCCATCACAGTTTCTGACTGTGTTTTAACATCAGCAAAGAAATGATCACTAAATCATGTACTCTCTTTTGTTCTATTGGATATTTTCATTATTTTTTATTCACTTATTCAGAAATGTAAAAATTTTGACATGTCTTTTGTTCAGACTGTGTACGCACTCTCGGATGTTTTGATGATGATCATGTGCAGAAGCATGACAGATAATTGGACAGCTGGAATCTGATTACAAACAGACTTGAGGAATGAGGGTTATGTCCATTTCACTAGGATACATAACAATCCAACAGTATGATCAAAGCATTCGAGGAGCACACACTTCTCTCACAAGGCTTTAGAAATATTTCAATATCATTTCGTTGAAATATATTTCTGCTTTCTGAAAGTAGAGCGCAACATCAACGGGTTTTACCACAACATCCCTTAAATGTACAGAATGGTTATTAAATAAATAAATAAATAAATAAATAAATAGATAGATAGATAGATAGATAGATAAATAAATAAATAAAAACAATTAGATGTTTCACTAAAGACCTAAAATTTAACTTAAGGACCTATTAACTGCTTGCTCTCAGATCCTAATGGGACTCAAAATGAGTTTTTAATTAAAAGCAAGGGAACTCAGAGGGTAAACAAGTTAAACATGCGGGTAAACGACTCCTAAAAAGTGATAATATATAGTAACGATAAATACACATGTATATTTTGAACGCTACAAGAACTTAGAACTACATGAAGTACTTTTTTCCTCATAGATCAGAATAATTTCCAATTAAATTAAAACAGAATATATTCAAAATGTACAGTAATAAAAATGAGATCACTGCTTTGAAACAAATGTTAAAATATAGGTTGGGGAAATGTCTTTGACAGGCTGTGTATATATCCTTCGAGTATGATGAAAATAGGTCAGGGAAGATGTAGCACATGCTCAAACAGCTAAATGACTAAAAAAGTCACCCCCATGATTTATTAATGATGTAAAGCCTTACATGCAACGGCTACACCACAGAAGTTCGACAGGCACATCCCTTTCTGTATGTAATGAATGAACCGTCCTTTAACACAGAATATATGAGTTCAGTATATCGTGATATTATTGGCCTTGATTTTGTTTTTACAAAAAAAAAAAAAAAAAAAAAAACAACAACAACAAAAAAAAAAACATTAGCATGTTATATCTTCTGAAATATACTGTAGCATAAAGTTTTCACATCAAGCCTTCATATAAGATTGGGATGTGATGCTCTATGGACTATTTAAATAAGCGCAACTATAATAATCATCATCATCTTAATAATCATAATAATAATAATAATAATAATAATAATAATTATAATCTTGTGGTGGCACGGTGGCACAGTGGTTAGCATGTCCGCCTCTCAGCAAGAAGGTCCTTGGTTCGATTCCTGGACCAATGCTGGCGTAAGTTTAGTCCAGGTACTCTGGTTTCCTCCCACAGTCTAAACACATGTTCATTAGGCTAATTGGCTGTTCCAAATCGCCGCTAGATGTGAGTGTGAATGGTTATGTGTGTGTTAGCCCTGCAGTGAGCTGTTCAGGGTGTGCCTAAAAAATTTAATTTTATTTAATTCTAAATATTTTCATATTGTTCATATTGAATATATAAGTGGGTTTTTCATGGATTTATCCATTGTTAAACTTTAAAAGCATATTATTCAGTAAAGGCTGATGTGATTGTAGTTCAGTGTGACACACTGTAATTACAAATCAATTATTTATGCATCTTGATGCATGTTGATTTTTAATTTCCGTAGCTTTCATCTGAATTGTTCAGTGTGACCCCTTGATGCTTTGATGCATATTTATAATCATTTTATTTTATCCATCATGAAAAGCACTAACACTGGGAATTTAATGTCTACATTTATCATTAGTATTTGGCTCTGTTGATGTTTTAAATTATTAATAATCATAGCCATTATCATAAACCCATGTACATGTCTGATCATGACTATTAAAATATTTGTAATGCAATAAAGGACTGATATTTTCCTAGAAGTTTTAACTACTAGCAATTTCTGGTGATATTAATAGGAAAGTGTTGCAGCTATAACTGTGCACAACGTAGGTCTGGACCAGTCGGTGTGTCCTTGAAAATTCAATTGTTCTTTGCCAACAGTCCTTGTAAACATTTCTCTCCTAGCATCAGTATGGCACGGTAGTCTTTCTAAACTAATCTACACTACAACAATGCTCACTCTCATTAACCTCTTCAGTAATTAAGACTGTACACATCGCGAGCTACCTGCATGGTTAATTTAGCATGGGTATCACTACTTTCCTGAATCGCCAATGTGCTACATTCTGCTCGAGCAACCACAATGGCTAATAGTGTAGCACACATCTCATTAGTTATCTGAGTGACTAACAGTACACACTCGGCTACCTAGCTGCATGGCTAATTTAGCATGTGCGTCACTAGCTCCCCTAAATGTTGTACACGCTACATTAGCAACCACAATGGTTAGGATAGTAGGTATTTCAGTAGCTATTTAGGTTGCTAATGAAGCGACAGCTTTACTTGGTACCAGGATGGCTACATGATACATGTTGTCTGAGCAGCTAATGCATACCAGGATTTTATATAATAAGTAAGAGTGTAATGCAATCACATGATCCGAATCAATATCTGTTTAACAGCCCTGAAGTGCGCGTGGCCTAAATCAGAACTTTTTATCTTTTCTTTTTTAAATAGAAATGGGTACAGTATTTTTCATCTATAAATCCACCCGCCCATTTGCCAAACTGCCTAATCCTACTAGGGTCGCGGAGAATTTGAAGTCAGCTGAATTAAGAATCTCAGCTGTCTCTGGGCGAAAGCAAGGTAAACCCTGAGCAGCTCACCAGACCATAGCAAGCCCCCCCCCCACACACACACACAAAAAAAAGCATTCACACACACAACTAGGGACAAATTGGAACAACTAAGTAGGC
Source organism: Neosilurus mollespiculum (assembly GCA_030014195.1). Lineage (NCBI taxonomy): Eukaryota > Metazoa > Chordata > Actinopteri > Siluriformes > Plotosidae > Neosilurus > Neosilurus mollespiculum. Next base: position 6,309,584 of record JAQMYF010000001.1, read on the forward strand.
CAATGTGTGGCACGGGGAGAACATGACAACTCCATGCAGAAACCCCTGAGCCCAGAACTTGAACCCAAGACCTTCTTGACATGCGGCGGACCTGCCAACCAGAATTTCTTATTTAAATTTGTGTTTACATTTTTATATAAACTTAAATATGATTTATTTTGCTATTATTGTACACATATGATATGGTGTGTGTGTGTGTGTGTGTGTGTGTGTGTGTGTGTGTGTGTGTGTGTTTGTGTGTGTGCACTGTACTAACCAGGTGCATCATTCCATTTCTAGATATTTGCATCAATCATCAGTATCCGTGAGTGGTATGAAAGGCACCTCACTTTCAGGTGAAATGAAGCCCAAATAGAAAGTGAGCAACATGGGAAAGGAGGCTGGACAGCTGCCAGTGTCGTGCCTGCATTTTCCCTGTCGAAGCATGCCAGTCAGCGCATACAGTATGACAAATTACCCTGCATGAGACTTTACACTGCAGAAACCTCCCTACCACAGCCTCCTCCAGATGGACCCAATTAAGCTATTAGCCAATGAGAGGTGCCTGATGACTCCATTAGGATCCATTCGGAGCTTAAATAAACTGAGTAATCAACAGAAACCCTCTATTCCAATCTGTCTTCATTTATTTGTGTACCAACTGCTTGGAGTGGACTTTGAAAAACTGACCCATGGGTGAAAAACCAGTCTGAAAGCTTTAAGTTTTTTTAGATGGTGCTGAGAGAGAAGGAAGAAAGGAGAGGGGGACAAACAGAGAAGGGAGGAGGAGATCGCCATGGTGAGGCAGGATGATAATTTAGAGTGAAATATGTGGAGATGGGATCTGGAGTGATGCCACACACTCTCTCCTGGGTCCTGTTTATCTGCCATCATCTCAGCTGTACCATATATTTAAGCACAAAGTCAATGCAATCCAACAGCACCATCACTCACAGACCGGCACTCCAGGTCCGTTACTGACAACCAGCTTCAAGAAACAAACCTACTAACACAGCTTTAAGCTATACTAAATTGTGGAGAAGGTAAAAAACAACTAGCTATAAACTCACTCACTCCCACTTACTACTACTAGGATTGCGGGGAGGCTGGAACCTATCTCAGCCAACACTAGGCAAAGATGGGGTACACCCTGAAAAGCTCACCAGACCACTGCAGGGACAACACACACAAGAATTTATACTTAAATCTGGGGCAGATAGCCAATCAGCCTGATGGATGATGCAACGTATGTAAAAACACACAGTAACATTTACAGCAGACACTCTTATCCATATACAATTATCAATTTTTTTTTTTATACAACTGAGCAATTGAAGGTTAAGGGCCAAGGGCCTTGCTCAAGGGCCCAAAAGCAGTGACAGCAGGGACTGAACCACAGACCTTCGGAATAGTAATCCATCGCCTTAACCACTAAGCCACCACTGCCCTCATGGGCACGCACGCACGCACGCACACACACACACACACACACACACACACACACACACACACACACACACACACACACACACACACACACACACACCTACCACATACACCTATCGTTGCACTGTTGGAGGAAAACAGAGTACCCAGAGGAAATAGCATGGGAGAATATTCAAAGAGAACAAGGAGAAAAGCACAGTAGAACATGCAAACTCCACACAGGAACCCCAAGGGACTTGAACCCCAGACCTTCTCGCTGTGAGGCAAATGTGCTATCCACTACAACACCATGCCGCCCCTGGCTATAAACTGAATCTACTTATTTCCCAAATATAAGGCATTGGCATCTTTCTGAATCATAAAAAAACACATGATGCTTGATGAATTTAACAGATTTAAAGAATTAGATCTTTTTAAAGTTAAATCATACCTTTTTATGTGAAAAAAATCAACTAAAAACATGTAGTTTTGACCATTATTACTGATCAAAACACCTCAAAGTGCGAGACATCATGATTTCTTTCTCTCTAAATAAGAGCTAAGCAATGTAAACAAACAACCCTAAAAGATACCAGGTAACTGACTTGAATTCCGTGGTTTGTGTACACAAAAACTTGTGACGTCATTTTGAGAAAGTGCGGATCACGTGACAAATTTGCACCAGCAGGAGAGTCAAAATCGCAACGCGCAAAAGGTAAGTATTCAAAAACACTCACATCGATCACCAGCCAATCATAGGCATCTGTGAGCTTATTCCTTAGAAGGCGGCGGATAGCGCTTTCCCTCCAAGTGTGTTAGACTGCACCCAAATACGCATGTGCAGCAGTTCGGAAAAAGGCGGGTGGTAGCATTGCATGTCATGGAGGGGGCATGTGCATGCTTACACCCCTCCCTGGTGGGTGGTGGTTGTGTGATAGGGAAGGCAATACTTGATGGGTGGGAATTGGATACGATTAAATTAGGGAGAAAAATGGGGGGAGAGAAAATGAGGATTTATATCCCAGATCATTGGCAGAGGTGGCAGGCACAACGGGAAGAGAGAAATCTTCAAACGCCCTCAGATACAGATGGATTTTTGCTTGACTGGTAAGTAAAACACAGATTTGGAAACTCGCCCTGGAAATTCTCGAACAATTTTGTACCCTGTTATTGGTGTTTTGGCAAGAGAATAGTTAGTTTGTTAAATAGTGACGTTTCTCAAAAACCGTAGAGTTGACCATGCATTGGGTACACTTTGCACAGGACATGCCCTTAAACTACTTAAACGTTTTTTGGAATATTGTGTGAATCCTATGTTTGAACATCATATACTTAAAACTTAAATTTTCCATGAGTCCTTCATAATGATATGTGACCATCCAGTTACACACGACTCA
>JAQMYF010000001.1:6338267-6353863 GCA_030014195.1 Neosilurus mollespiculum
TATATATATAAAACTTGTTATTTTATTTTATTTTTTGTTCTGATTTCTGAAAAACAGAATGTAATTATTTCTAATTTTGCACTTAGTTATGATATAGGAGCATAGGTCATGTTTACGGTATAAACAGTGATATATTGCATAAAGATCAAATCCAATGAGTACTTCAATGTGAACCTGATGATTTAAGCTCCAGTAACCAGCCCTCAGACGCATCGCACAAGGGTGCAGCGGCTTTGAGCTCTCCACTATTTTGGTAACGTATTTGGCGCTACGTGACTCAGGGAAATACTTCACTGTACATTACACAGTGACAATAAAGACAGAAACTTGACCTCAGAGAATGTCTAGACAGGAGTGAAAGGTGTGATATCTGTTTTTACATGTCTGTGTATGTACATTTTACCCCACGGTTACACTTCTGTCCCTTAATGAACAATTGCATACCATAATCTATTATAATCAGGAAGGGGGGCTGCTTAAATCTCATTTGGGTGCACATAGATTGTAATGTTCTTCTAATCTGTAGCATTTTATGGGGATCAAGTGTATTAAAGTGCAAAGCGTCAGGATAATCCGGAAAAAAAATAATAAAAAATGTTGGCCGTTTGCCAAGACTACTATAAATATAATTGATTGAGCTCTGTAAAAGATTGAAGTATATTAGAACAACACTTAGATTAATCCTTCCATCTCCATTATTGGTGATTAGAGTGGGAAAAGTTAAAACAATGTGCTGACGTCACCCGGCTTTGTGGAATTAATTGTGTCGACATCGCTCTGAGAGCGCTTTCTATTATTGTGATGAGAATCTGTATCACAGTGATAACATAATTTAACAGAATGATAAAATGCTGAATAAAACATGATGAGCTACCAAAGAAAAAAAAAAGAAATAAATAAAATAATTAAAAAAAAAACGCCCGAGCTGGTTTTCTAGATAAGCGCACCCTCTGTTAATGAGCAAATTTGCGAAAAAATGTTAAAACCAAAACTGTTTGGATGTATTTCGGTGGTTTGGGACCTCGGAGTATGAAGGAACAGTTACCATCACAGCCCATCAGCTCAGCTGGGGAATTGGCAATCTCTATCTCTCTCTCTCTCTCTCTCTCTCTCTCTCTCTCTCTCTCTCTCTCTCTCTCTCTCTCACACACACACACACACACACACACACACACACACAATGTTCATATGCAATGCTTAATGCTCTGTGACCATTTCTGTCACTTCCATTATGTAAATACATTTGACTCAGCACTGCACTTATCTTTCTTTTCTCAATTACGCAGGTTATTAATATCACCGGTTACAGGACAGACATCAGTTTAGTAGTAGTAGTAATAATAATAATAATAATAATAATAATAATCATAATAATAATAATCAATTCTAATTACATTATGCTTTTCTCAACCCTGTAGTCATTTTTTTTAAAAAAGTGTTATTTATATCCTTAACGCCTCCTCTGACATAAATGGCAAGTAAATTGAATCTTTTTAACACTTAAGAGTGTGTGCGAGGAAAAAAAATAGCATTACTGTTTGAACAAAAAGAGAAGCTAGGTATTGCCGTCATGTGCCAAAGTGAATACAATCGACATTAATTTCTATTCAAAATGATCAAAAGTTCTTGAATCACTGGAATATACGAGGCAGGAAATAAGTGGAATGAACACAGTCCTGCCAGTCAAAGTGAAGGAGACACAGAGGAAGTGTGTCTTGGTGCGGGAGGTCTGATCACCAACACGTTATCAGCCCCAGGGGTCTGTCACAACGGGCGATAAGCGCCTGTCACACACACACACACACACACACACACACACACACACACACACACATGAATGTGTACCAACACACACACACACACACACACAAATGTGTACACACACACACACACACACACACACACACACACCTGTCACAGTGAACACAGAAGTGTCCCTGATACCCAGGCGCTGACGGGTGCCCTCGTTTATTACCACTGCCAAAAGATGAAGAAGCACAAGGGCTGCCGTCACTCACCTCAGCCTCTGCTTCATTTACTTCTCAGTGTTTGTGATGAAATTTTGGAGGTGATCATGCAACTAGGTGGCAAGCAAAGTGGCCAGATAATGGAGGGGTGGAAAAGGGTATTCTGCAACAATGTGCAACAAGTTTGGTCTGTTTGATTTTTGAGTTGGGTTTTTTTGTGGAATGTATTGAGTGGTAAGAAGTTGGTCCATGGTAATAACAACAACAACAACAACAACAACAACAATAATAATTATTAATAATAATAATATTAATAACCTTTTACCTTAAAACTCCCCTTTAAATCCTTATTTAATCACCTTAGGTATACCGGAGAAGGTATTCATTCATGCCCAGTTCCACATGTGCATGACTTTATATCTATAACCCACCCTACACTCTCAAAAATGAAGGTACCAGTGTGTATCTAAAATGGTACAAATGCTTGTCGCTGGGGGGTTTGAGAGACAGCTGGGAACCCTTCAGTGCCGGACAATTTTTTTACCTTATCGAATAAACTAATATCTAATAAGTATGTAACTAATAAGTTTTTTGCATTTTTGGCTACTTTTCTCTTGCAGCCCTCTGAATAGCCACAGGGACCCTTAGGGTTGAAACAGTACCAATTTGTATTATTTTTTTGTTTGTTTTATATCATTTTGGACACCTTTTGCTAGTCAAAAGGTGCGCTTGGGGTCTGACAATGAACAACACTGTACTTCTGAGGGAACATTTCTCAAAAGTGTACCAGCAAGTACAGATATGTTCTCATCTCACACCTCCATTTTTGAGTGTATGAATAATATGCCTTGGAAAAGTATATATATATATATATATATACACACACACAAATATACACACATGATGGCAGTAATCGGCTGTCCTTGCATTAAAGATGTTTGACCTTACAGTCTCAGGGCTTCTAACGAGCCCTAATGTGATTTCTAATAATCTCTAATAGCAAGGCATTGCAAACCAAAGGACAAAAGAACCAGATTAATAGTGATGCGGAGACACATGGATAAATCCTCTGTTCCCTGTGTTAAACTGGGCACTACTTAGTGTGACATATTGGGTAAGTTTATATTATGATACAGGGCTTTCTAAGCTCTTTATAGAGGCTGGAGGTTTGGGGTGAAAGCGAGAGGAAAAGCGCGACGGCGGACATTACGCACAAAATGCAGAATTACGCACAGGCTCTGCGCGTCTGGTTCAGCCCGAAACGCCGGATATCTCGGATATTTCGGGGGGAAAACTACAAGAAAACGCAAATTCGGGGACTCGTTTTAAAGGAGGCAAGTCTTTCACCATTATTCGAAAGGAAGGGCGAATAAAAAATAGGTTTTTCTTTTTTTGAAAAACAAAAGACAGAAGCTCGTGCGCGCAGGACACCACCGCACCGCACCGCACCGCACGCAGGGCGCACTCAGGAACATACATCAAATAAATTAGATAAATAAATAAACGACTTAATTAAGGATTTTTTTTATATATATAAATCTTGATTATGAGGATGGACCTTCTAAGAGGAGTTGACCTCTTGGCTTAGAATGAATGACATCATTTTAAATGCGTGTACTGTAGTCTAATAAACACGAGACTTTACCTTTACGCTTGGATCTTCTCCTCCTTCTCCGCTTGAACTTGCACCTGATCTGGCCGCTTCCCGCACCGCCGCCGCTGCTGCCGCCGAGTACTGAAGCCATCAGAGCGGATCGGGACAAGTTGATGTGCTCGGGCTTTTTTTTTTTTTTTTTTTTTTTTGGCAAGAGGGGAAAACAACAACAACAGAAACACTCAGACACACAAAACTTGTTAAGGTTCAGTGAGCGCAGCGCGGCGCGGCGGTGGTGCTCTGTGGCGCATCCGCTCCGTGTCCCTCCGCCTGTCCTCACTGCTTCACCTCTGGGTGGAAACTAAAGCGCGTCTTTTACGCAGCGTCTGGTTCGCACCTCACTCGGGTTAAAGCCGCTCGTTCTGTTCCGACACGCTGCCAGTTTTTCTGCAGCTCACAGATTGATTTTTTTTAGACTTTCTGCCATCCAATCCCACCGATTCAATACTGAAAATGCAAATGAAAACCAATCACAACCCGAGGAGGACTGTGACGTCGGAATCACCCACCTTTTCTGTCTGGAGCCCCGCCCCTATCGCAAAAATGTGAGGAAAGAATGTGTAAAGATATATATATATATATATATATATATATATATATATATATATATACTGTTTAAAGGATTATATCGATGTGTGTGTTTTTTTTATTACCTGCTTATTTTGTTTCATTTCCTCTGACTATAAAAGAAAAAATAATTTATTATCTTTAATAAATTAACAATTCATTCATCATCAGTAAGCACTTTATCCTGCTCAGGTGTTACCTTAAGATTGCATTTCCATCACAGCCTGTGATTCACAAGCTCTATGCACACACACACACACACACACACACACACACACACACACACACACCTAATCTAGGAGCAATTCAGCATATTGTACATCACAACATTTTTTAAGGTGGCACAGTGAACCCAAGATGAACATGGTTTGAATTTTAGTGTTGTGCACCTGGGCTAATTGTATGTTCCAAGAAGGTCCTGGATTCAAGTCCCAGGCTCAGTGTGGGGATTTCTGCATGGAGTTTGCATGTTTTCCTGTGCTTGCATGGGTTTTGTCAGGGTTCTCAAATTTTCTCCCGCAGTCAAAAGACACACACTTGGGCTAATTGTATGTTTCAAGAAGGTCATGGGTTCGAGACCCAGGCTTAGCAAGGGTGTTTCTGTGTGGAATTTGTATGTTTCCTTCTGTGCTTGCATGGGTTTTGTCCGGATACTCTGGGTAACTTCCACAGTCAAAAGGCATGCGCTTAGGCTAACTGCATGTTCCAAGAAGGTCCTGGGTTCAAGTCCCGGGCTCAGCAAGGTGGTTTCTGTGTGGAGTTTGCATGCTGTTCCTGTGCTTTCATGGGTTTTGTCCAGGTACTCTGGCTTCCTCCCACAGCCAAAAGACATGTACTTAGGTTCCAACCCCAAGGTGTGTGATGTGAATGGTAGTGTATTTGTGTGTGTGTGTGTGTGTGTGTGTGTGTGTGTGTTGGCCGTGTGATGGACTGCTGAGCTGTTTAGGGTGTACCCCACCTTCACCGAGAGCTGGCTTAGATTCTAATAAGTGATTCTAATAATATTAAGCAGTTCGGAATTTGAATGTTTTTTTTTTTTTTTAATGGTGGAAGAAACCCAAAAAACACAGTGGAAACCAACACAAAGATAACATGCACTAAAACCCCATGCAGACACTATTACAAGCTCAAGATCGAGCCATCGAGCCTGGGATTTCAAATTTCTGAACTCTAAAACACCACATACAGTATATATAAACTTGTGTGTGTGTGTGTGTGTGTGTGTGTGTGTGTGTGTGTGTGTGTGTGTGTGTGTGTGTGTGGAGTATTGTAGGTGAGTCATGCTCTCTGCCTCCAGGATGAGTAAGTTGAATCACATTTTCCACTCATGTGTGGACAGAGTGTGAAATGTGAATTGAATGAAGAGCACATATCTGGACTAGAAGTGGTGGATTAATGAACTGACCATTAATTAAACTGAGAACTTAATTCATAAGATTCTTATTTCATACGCTGGGTCTCAATCACCAAGTTGATGAAGAAGGTCAGGATAAGTGTGATGGCAAACAGTTATTCAGTGAAGAGTTGGTTAACTCTTGTCAACGCTTCAAGAAACCACATTTTAAAGGTGTAAAATAGTGGGCTTTTTACACTCGAGCCTAGTGGCTCATCACACCTGGAGATTATCCCGGTTTCTGAAGCGTGAAGCAGCAAGGAGTTCAACTCTTCCTGAATGGGATCGCAGGTGTCCTTCCCAGTACTTTTACTGTCACCCATTTATACTGCTGAGTGGACTGAGGCACACTTATGGTTAAGATCTTGCCCCAGAATCTTAGCACAGTTTGGTCTATTTGAATGTGAACCCACAACCTCTCAAGCGTGAGCCCAGCACCGTAACCACAAACCCACGAAAAAATGCTTCATACCATTATTGATTTACCTCAAGACAGCACCGTTTTACATTTGGAATGTTTTTTATTCATTCATTTGCTGTGCCGCTTTATCCTACAAGGGCCGACTTAGGACGAAGGCAGGGTACTGCCATACACAACCATTCATACAAAGGGGCACTGTGAAACAGCTAATTAGCCTTTGGACTGTAGGAGGAAACCGGAGTACCCGGAGGAAACACAGACAAGCATGAGGAGAACATACCAACACAGAGAAATGCTCCTGTTGAGCCAGGGACTCAAACCCAGGACCTCCTTGTTTTGAGGTGGGCATGTTACCCACTACGCTACCATGCCACCCCTGGAATATTTATATTACGCAAGATTTAATTTAATGCACATCATTCAGGATTCAAAAGAGTATCCTCATGGGAACACCAGCATTATGTGTGTCTTAAGGAACACAAATGTGACTTTACAGGACCAGGTTTGAGCCAAAACCAGGATCCGGGTTTGTGGGTTTCCTTTGGGCTTTCTGGTTGGCGTTTGGTAGATTAGCTACATTCTATTACCCCCCAAGCGTCAATAATAAGCAGTGTGAGGATGATCCAGTGTCCCATTCAGGGTGTATTTTCACTTTACAACCAGCAATTAATTATAACCTACGTTCCTTTTGTAGACAGATTTGTGGGTTTCATCTGGGTTCTCTGGTTTCCTCCCAACAACTTGTATGTTTAGTTGATTAGCTATATTACTTTACCCTCAAGTATGAGCGATTGTGTATCCACCCATCCATTTTCTTACGCTTATCTGAGGTCAGGTTGGGGAGGCAACAGGTCTAGGAGGAAAACCCAGTTATCCCTTTCCCCAGTTACACTATCCAGCTCCTCCTGGGGGATCCTGAGGTGTTCCCAGTCCAGACAGGATATATAAGCTCTTCAGCAAGTTCTACCCCAGGGCCTCCCCCTAGTTGGACATGCCCGGAACACCTCTAAGGGGAGGTAACCAGGAGGCATTCTAATCAGATGCCCGAACCACCTCAACTGACTCCTTTTGATATGGAGGAGCAGCGGCTCTACCTCAACTTCCCCCTGGGTGTCTGAGCTCCTCACCCTATCTCTGGTGATTACATGTGTGTAGTGTAACCCATGTTCCTGGAAAAGATGAGGAATTTTAAGGAATTTCAGTTGTTTAGGACTCATAATACTCTCAAGCAGGGCATGGTGGCATAGTGGTTAGCACTCTCAACTCACAGTAAGATCCTGGGTTTGATCCCGCAGTTGAGTGTGTGGAGTTTGCATGTTTGCTCCACGTATGTATAGGTTTTCTCATGCAGTCCAGACATGTACATTAGGGTAATTGGCGAATTCAAATTGTCTCTAGGTAAGATGAGGAATGGTGTCCCTTGAGCTATACAGCCTATAGTCTTTTTGGTAGAGACAGATGCCTATGGTCCATGTTAGGACTACAGCTGAAGAACAAATGAATACACTCAAGATTTTATGGTCAACATTCCAGAAATTATAGCACTGATCTACAAAAATGTACAAGCAAGAATCAATCTTGGGTTTCACTTGCAAAACAGTGCTCAGTTAGTTCAAATCTCAGCTCCTATTTGAGCCTGGAGCAAAACGCCTTACTCAGACAACCCCAGCTGCTTGGATTGCTTTCTATCTCTTCTCGAATTCACTTTGAATAAAAGTATCTGATGAACAGAAATGTAAATGATACTAAAGTACTAAGCATCCCAAGGGAAGGTCAATCATGCACTTCAAACACGCCATGAAATGACTTAACAGTAGACGTCATTTAGAACTGCTCTACTGCAAACCTGAAACCGCCACGGCGAACACACATGCTGGGAATCCACTATGCTTCTTCTGACTCGGTACTGAGAGTTTGATGGTATTCTTATCTGTACACCAATTTCTTTGACTTGTCTCATAGGGAAATACTTAAATGTTTTATGTAGAAGAATGTGCCTACAACAATAAGGAAACACCTCCATGAAAGCTTGATCTGTTACCCATCCTCAGATGACTGAGTGTAAGACTCAGTAATTATTAAACCATTTGGGTGCTTTCTATTATAGAGAAATAATCAATGTAGGTGTGGTGTGATGGAGCGGAATTACTCTTACCACCCTAACGTTGATTATATTTCTGTAACAGCAAGTGTCTATAAGTCAACAGGTACATTTTTCCATTGATTAATGAATGGCACTAAGTACTTTTTCTAATATCTTTTAGTTACTTTTTATTTTATTATCACTTATATTATAGCAGCTTTAAATATTTGTTCCCTCACTTACTCACTCATTTGCTGAACCGATTTATCCTACTAGGGTCACATGGAGGATGGTCTCTATCTCACCCGACACTGGGCAAAGGCGGTATACACCCTGAACAGTTCACCAGACCATCGCAGGGTAACACACACCACCATTCACACTCACACTCACACTTAGGGGCAAATTGAAACAGCCAGTTTCACCCAGAAACACTCAAGCCTGAGAATCAAACCCAGGACCTACTTTCTGTGAGTAACCACTACGCCACTGTGCCCCCTCTAGTTTCCCTCTCGATTAGACTTTCCCATGATGGAAAATGTGCTAACTGTTTCAAAGTACTGACACTGGAGACTCGTTCCATAAATGTTAAAACACTATGGTGATTTCCATCTGTTTTATTCCAGTGTTTTACTAAAGACAAGACTATTAAAATCAGTCCAGTATTTCAAATAAATAAAAACAATCCCTTATTTTATTCCGATTTGGTTGTCGCCAATTCCCACCTCTCTCGTAGGCCTCCACTGTTGTATTCATTTATTTATTTGCCCCTTCCAATCCTACCAGGGTGGAAGGGAGGCTGGTGTCTATCTTAGCCAACTTTGTGTAAAGTTGCAAACTGAAGAGCTCACCAGTTCATCACAGAGCCATTCACACTCACAACTAGGGGCTGTCTGGGTACTCCGGTTTCCTCCCACAGTCCAATGGCATGCACATTAAGCTCATTGGTTGCCTTAATGTTGGCCCTGGGATGGTCTAGTGAGCTGTTCAGGATGTGTTGGCTGATATAGGCACAGCCTCCCCACAACACTAGTAGAAGGACTAAGCAGTTCAGCAAATGATTGAGTGAGAATAGTTGGAGTATTTCATAGCCCTTAATTATTAAACGTGAACATCTGAAACCTTTGTTCCATTTAATGATGAATCAAAATCATAAACTAACAAACAACACCTAAACTTAGCAGTTTTGGAAATAACCTCCTGTATAAAAAGAATTAACACCTCACCTATCATATTTGAGAATACAAAAGGGATTCGGTATAAATTAAAAGCCTGATCTTGGAATCCAAGCTGGTTAGTACTTGGATGGGAGACCACCTGGGAATACCAGGTATACCTCTTGCTGTGGAGGGTAAAGGAAAAGAGCTGGCAACCCTCCCGCTGTCAAATATCTGCAAAGTAAATCTATGAGAATAGAGTCACTAAGGGTCAGATTTGACTGAAGGCACTAACAAAACACAAAATAAAAATAAAACACTGTTAAAAATATTCAGTGTGATATAACAGCACCTTTGTCTATGCACTTGTGTAGTGTGAATAGTTTTGTGCAATGATAAGTCTGCTGTGAAAAAGATTTGCTCTCACAGTATAAAATAAAACTCCTGAGATTTAAATCGACAGAACACTGAACTGAAATAATTGTAAACATACAATCCACTGATGCTGACATTTTCCTAACAAAACAAAAGGTTATTTTTTTCCCTTGTCAAATATCATTAGGCTTCATCTGAAATATGAACACTACGACTACATGGTGACATTTACAAAAAAAAAAATAATAAAAATAGAAGAAATGACAATACCAAACATACATTTGAAAACATGGCATATTTGCTGATGTCAGACAGTCACTTTGGAGTGCTTTTTTTATTGCAGAAACCTTTTCATGCAGGTTGTAGTGAAAGGAAGTGTGTGTGTTCGTGTGTGTGTGTGTGTGTGTGTGTGTGTGTGTGTGTTTGTGTGTGTGCAAGTGAGGTTGTGTATAGGTGGGCTTGGATGGTGGCCGGTCCTTGGGGACGATGCTTGCCCGAGGGCCACCCACAAATATCCATGTAAATTGAAGTTTAAGAGAAATCGATAGTGGTGACAAGTCGCCAATGCCACTATCAGGGGACAAAATGGTGCAGCGAGGTGAACCACTCGCGCCCAGATACTGCCACAGGGTGTGTGTTTGTGTGTGTGTGTGTGTGTGTGTGTGTGTGTGTGTTTGTTAGTGTGCATGAATGGCAATTGTCCAAATGTGTACTGTGGTGTGAGTTCAACTGAATAGAATAAAAACACAGAATTAGATAAATTAAATGCAGGAGGAAGAAGAAGTCAACAACAACAAGAACAAAAGTCTAATAAGAAAAAGGCCTAAATTAAGAAGGTGCAGATGTAGAAAGGATGAAAAACGTGAAGTGAAAAGAAAGAAGCTGATTTTTAGTCCCAGAGGATTCAGTACTGATTCTGAATCAGGTCTGAGGGGATTAGAAGGCGTTTGTTCGTTCATTCTCTCAAAATGTCAGTGATGTAAAGACAGACTGTATAAAATACTCATCTAACAGCCTACCAAACATAGTGCCGTGATGGTTAGTGTCATACATTCACTGTATCATTTTCCTATTTAGTAGCCAATCCATACTGACTCGGGGTGAAGAATGGGGTAAGCCCGGAATAGTTTGCAAGTTCACTGCAGAGTTAACACAGAAAAGCATTCACTCATAGGGGCGATCCAGAATAGCCAATTTGCTTAACGTGCATAGACTGTGGGAGGAAACCAACACAAGCACAGAGAGAGCATGCAACCTCCACCAGAAATGCCCCAGAGCTCAAACCCAGAACCTTCCTGCTGTGAGGTGAGAGTGCTAACTGCTACACCACTGTTTCCCCCCATAGGTTGTTAGAAGGTTATACACTTTGATTTTATTGGGTTATGGGGTGTAAAATCTCACCAATTTAAGCCATGGCAGCCAGTATGGTCTGAAATCTGAGGAGCTCAAAATGTTTGAAAAGTTCATGCATTCATTCATTTTCTTAATCCTAATTAGGGTTAAGGAGGCTGTCGCCCATCTAAGCCAACTCTGGGCTAGGACAGAGTACACCCTAGACAGCTTGCCAGGACATCAAAGGGCAGAAACATGCTGACGGCAACCCAATGGTCTACTCTTTTCGAAAGACAGCAATGGTCCTTTTACATGTCCCTCACCACAGACAGTGAGAGACATGGCTGGTCTTTGATAACCCAGTTAGCTGCACTGCTGGTGCTAACAGATAATGTTTAATGGGTTACAGGTGAAGTTAAAGTTAGAATCTTTTCCTGTGACTGCGTTCATACATTCATCTTTAATAACCACTTTACCCTAAGAGTTGGTGTGGTCCCAGAGACTATCCCTGGAACGCTAGGGATGAATGCATGTGGCCAGAGTACACCCTAAATGAGATGCCCACCACAGTTTGGAAGTTTTGGACAGCACGTTTTTGAAAGCAAACTAAAGACCCACAAAGGAAAGCATGCATTCTTTTATTCATTCATTCATTCATTTTCTAAGCCACCTACTCCTAATTAGTGTCGTGGGGAGGCTGGCGTCCATCTCAGCTGACTCTGGGCGGGGGCGGGGTACACCCTGGACAGCTCGCCAGACCACTGCAGCAAAAGGAAAGCAATGAACAGAAAATAAAATCTTCTCATACTTTTACTTACTTTTTTGAGAAAAGCAGATGAGTCCACTAGCCTTGGTGTTAAGGACCAATATTATGGACTAATATTTACAATAATTCTACAAAAACCAGACAATATTACACAGCAGAAATAAATCTAGGTTTATACAGGGTGACCCACTAAAACCTCCCACATTTCAAAGGCAAATGAAAAAAGTTAAATAAAATTAAATTATAATTTGCACTCATGAAACTATCAATACAGTTTTTATGCATCATGTTTTAAAGATGACATCGTCCAGACTGTGGCCGGTATTGTCTTTTCACGCTTAGAGGTTCTAAAGGCGCCCACGGCTCGACAGTTCCTGTCAGGTGGAACAGCGGCCATCTCCTGTTAGAAAGCAACCTTAAGGTCTTTAAGAGTTTGGGGTTGATGAGTATACACTTGCAATTTAAGGTAGCCCTTAAAAAAAAAAAAATCACAAGGGGCGAAGTCAGGGGAACGGGCTGACCAACCAACATCGCCACACGACGAGATCACCTGATCTGGAAACATTTCTGAGCTGTGTGTGTCATAGCTCCATCGTATTGAAACCACACATCAAGTTCTTCAACATCAAGGTGTTCATATGGGGTTGGGATACCATCAGACCTCAGCACTGCCTCTCCTGCATCACTAAGTTTCATGTGTTTAAATAATGATGAATAAAAACTTTATTGAATGAAGTTTATTGAGTGCACTTGATTATCTATAACCTTTTATTATTATTATTATTATTATTATTATTATTATTATTATTATTATTTACCTTTGAATTGGGGAAGTTTTTTGTGTCACCCTATACTATAACCACTGAAATCAAGGTCACTAAGCCACAATATTAACTGAAT
The DNA here is from genome assembly GCA_030014195.1 of Neosilurus mollespiculum. NCBI lineage: Eukaryota > Metazoa > Chordata > Actinopteri > Siluriformes > Plotosidae > Neosilurus > Neosilurus mollespiculum. The sequence goes on from JAQMYF010000001.1 coordinate 6,350,883, forward strand.
ATCAGATCAGAGAGTTTGACTTGTTACTGCCTAAAAAAAACAGCTTTACCTCATATATATTTTTATACTTGCATCTGAATAAAGAAAGGTGATGCTGATTGAATTTGTTTGATTTCATACTAATAAGGTTCCCTAGTAGGTTAGAAAAGGAGGAATAAAAATAATCGGAGAAATAATAACAACAACAACAACAACAACAACAATAATAGGGGCAGTGGTAGCCTGGTGGTAGGGTGCTGGATTACTGATCCCAAGGTCGGGGGGGTTCAGGCCCCACTATCATTGGGTTGTTACTGCTGTCCCCCCAGTTCAGCTAACTGGGTTATCAAAGGCCAGCCATGTCTCTCACTGTCTGTGGTAAGAGGCATATAAAAGGTCCATTGCTGACTTTCAAGAAGAGTAGGCTGCATTGCCGTCAGCGTGTTTCTGCCCTGCGATGGCCTGGCGAGCTGTCCAGGGTGTATTCTGCCCTTGCCCCGAGTCGGCTGAGATCCCTGCGACCCTAATTAGGATTAAGTAGTTCAGAAAATGGATGTATGGAGAAAATGAATGAATGAATGATAGGCTAATTGATGTCTCTTTTCCTGCATCATATAGAGCATAAAAAAGTTTCATTCGCCAAACTGGTGTAGGCACTCACTCATTACCCGCTCATTCTCCATGACTCCTCCCCAACCCTACAATAGGTGATGAACCAAGCACCTACTGTAATAGTAACAAACTAGTCCATCTACTCTATAACTTTGACTGAATTGTACCTGAGATATAATTTTAAATAACTTGTTTTGACTATACAAGTGAGAGCATCTTGTTGTGAAAATGTCTAGTGAACGAGAATGCATTTCTGTTCAGAATGGTTTTATTCAAAAGAAGATAAAATAATATCAGAAAATTATGGTGGGGGTAAATGTAATTTTAGAAGTGAAGTAAAAAAAATGGACAATCAAATAAATTAGCCAGTGTGCTTGAAAAATATGCTTCGACTTCGTTAAAAGGACGGTATAACTTAATGAGTGTTGGGAATTATACATAAAAACAGTGAGTAAATACAATTTTGATTAGTACTACAGGGTGATCTGATTGGCCGATTATCCAGGGATTAAAAGCCATTATACTGAATACATAATTCTTGAATCAACATGACAGACACTCATGCTTTTTCACGATCACTAGGAACCGGTGGCATCATCATTGTCACGTTTCACTCACTCACTCACTCACTCACTCACTCTTACTCATTTGCCAACCTGCTTAATCCTACTTGAGTCACAAGGAGCCTATCTCAGCCAATACCGGGCGAATGCAGACAACACCCTGAACACCCTGAACAGCTTCTGCCAGTTCACTGTAAGGTCAACACACAACTATACACTGGCCTCACCTAAACCATATAAATCTTGTTTAGGTTGCTTTTCTTTATGCAGTGGTGTGTATAAAGACACCATTTTCTAACGCACTGAAGCTCTGCTCATGGAGCATGACACTCACCTGACCTGCCTCTGTCCCACCTAAAATATATAGAAATAAAATAGAAAAATTTTGATTTTGCCTGCTTTCTGTGTTCCCATGTACTGTATACTAAAACATTTAGTTGCTGGATGTCACTAAATTTATTATTCAGCAACATCCACCTCACCTAATTGATTGTGGAAGGACACTGGAGTACCTGGAGGAAACCCAAGCAAACACAGGGAGAACATGCAAACTTCACACAGAAACACCCTTGGCGACCTCGAGACTTGAACAGAGGACAGTGAGGCAGACAGGCCATCCACTACGCTTCTGTGCTGGCCCCCCTGTCTGTGTTTGTTGGATCCAGTGATGGTGGCCTATGTGTGTGTCTGTTACTCTGGGAATAGGAGGTGTGGCCTCTAAAGGTGATGTGACCTCTGTTCCTGTTATTACTAAGAGAAAGAGTTTTGCCTCTGTGTCTGTCCCTCCAGGGGAAAGAGAAATGGCCTATGTACCTGTTTATCGCAGTGAAGGAACTGTGGCCATGTCTCTGAGTGTCTGTTTCAGTTTGAAGTAGATGTGGTCTGTGTATTTGTCAATCCAAGGATGAAGTCATGGCCTGTATGTTTGTCAGTATCATAAAAGGTGTTATTGCCTCTGTACATGTCATTATGCATGAAAGAGGCATGGACTACGTGTCCATCAGTTCCAGTGAAGGAGTTGTAGCTTATGGGTATGTCTGAAAGAGGTGTGACTTGTGTGTGTCTGTCACTTCCGAGTAAAGGAGGCGTGGCCTCTGTGTCTGTTAGTTCCAGTGAAGGAGGCGCGGCCTGTGTGTCTGTCAGTTCCAATGGATGAGGTGTTTCCACTCTACCTGTCAGTTCCAATGAAGAAGGTGTGGTCTGTGTGGTTGTCAGTTCCGATGAAGGGGGTGTGGCCTGTAAGTGTTGTTCAGGTGTTCAGGCAGTATGAAGGAGATGGGGTCTCCCAATCCTTTTAGGTAATGCTATATCAGTTGATTAAACTGTACAATTCCTAATCACATCATATTACTTTAAAGCAATGGAATATTTTATTTGAATGATCTGTTTAATGCTAAATTATCTGCTGCATACACATATCAAGATCTACATTATCTCATCCTTGGAAAGACACTTCTGAAAACAGGCTGATAACACAAAGTTAATTTTTATTATAGACATATAGACATATCCAGTGCAATCAAATATTGAGATAATGTCAAGGGGTGAGTGTGTGGCGCAAAATTCAGAGTGTTAGGTCATTATTTCGGGTTAAAAAAGGTAAATATCAGACCGTTTTAATTAAAGATCTATACTAAATATCAAGAAATACCCTACTGGAGTAAGTATTAGAATAATTATTAGAAATGTAATGTCATAACATTCATTCATTTTCTCAAGCGCTTAATCCTAATTAGGGTCCCGAGGAGGCTGGCGCCCAGTGTCATTACATGAGACCTTATATTCATAAATCAAGGTTTAAAAATGTATGTTTCCTGTTTGCTGGCA
>JAQMYF010000001.1:6369683-6380835 GCA_030014195.1 Neosilurus mollespiculum
AAAAATGTGTATTGTGACACAATATAGGTTTTACATTTAAGAGTTATGAGAGAGATGAACACATAGCTCACAAGGCATTAGCCAAGCGGGCTATTAACCATATATGGTCAGAGGGTGTGGAATTGCTGCTTTATTCTCTCCACTCGATTGTTACAAGTATAGCATTTTTATGTGTTTATTCGAATTCTTGAATTAAAAAAAAATATATTTAGGTGCCTATTATCAAACACTTTACAGAATTTCCTTTGAGCATGGAGATCTAGCTATACTTCAGCTTGCAGCAGAGCATAAACCACATAACCAAAAATATGTGGACACCTGACTTCCAAACCCACATAGCTCTTGCCTTAATTGAAAATTGTGTCTTAACACAAGTGAACAGTAAACTACCCTGGAAACCATATCCCTAATTAAATCTAATAGAGGTACAAATATGTCCATCATAATTTATAAGATCAACTCATACTGTTATAAGATGGCATACCTCAGCATCCTACATACTGATCTGGTCAACTATATGTCAGGACATACCAGTAGTGCTGTTGTTATCCTACTCTGTTGCCTGGCATGATGAAATCGTCAGAAAACTCTCTGGTGCGAGTGCACTTTTAACCATGTGGCTTAGTGTGGCTTCTATATAGTAAGGACTAATACACCCTGCCACTTGTTGACATGCTTGGTGCATCTATGTACTTAGTGGGTTCACTTAAGTTCGATTCTCATGTCTGCACTGAAAATGCAAGATCGGTTTTGCAGAATCGATCTTGTCTATATTACCACGGGAACAGGTCTTATCAGAATTGGCCTTGAACTGGTTTTGATCCTGATGTGGGCAGCATCCACTGAAGATGATCAGAAATGGACAGGGAATTTAAAGACTGAACTAAGTGACATCAAGCAGAGCATGGCCCATATTTTTGCCTTCAAGCTACAGCAACACGAAAGATTTGCTAAAGGTTTAACAGCCATATTTTCCACAGTATTTTAATTAGTCATACAGTGTATCACAGAAGTTTCATGGACACATCACAATCCTCTTTTTTCCTTTTTGTTTCTGCTCAGGGGAAATTAGCAAATGCAAACATCTTCACAGTCCTCGATGTGCCACTATGTAGCAGAAACTACTTGAATTTCAGAATCAGATTAATTGCCTTTTTTAAACACTCCTACAGTAATCCTTGAGTTTGCTGGTATGAATACAGCAGCAGTGCATGGGGTTTTTGAGTCAACTGGAAGGCGTGTGGAGATACTAACCTACATCAGCGATATGCTACATGACACTTTCCAAATCACAGGTGGAAACTGAGGTGCTGTACATCCGGGATTTTAAAGCATGCAGGAATCTTACATAATGAAGCTTGAATAAGCTGGTTTAAATTTTAAACAGTTTATAAAATAGAAATTCCAAATTAGTGTCACACTTCCGGCTCATAAAATGGTGTTGCTTTGACTTAATTTGCATATTTTTGTACTGAATATGGGTGTGCCGATGTACATGCTATACTTGAAATGTTTACTCCCCTAATCTCGGCGGTATGGTGGTGTAGTGGTTAGCACGTCCGCCTCACAGCCTGCGTGGGTTTCCTCTGGGTACTCCGGTTTCCTCCCACAGTCCAAAAACATGCACAGTCACAGCTGTTCCAAATCACCTCTAGGTGTGAGTGTGAGTGGCTGTGTGTGCGCTGGCCCTGCAATGGCCTGGCAAGCTGTCCAGGGTGTACCCCGCCCCCTCTCCCAGAGTCGGCTGAGATGGGCGCCAGTGACCCGAATTAGGATTAAGCAGCTTTGAAAATGAATGAATGAAAATAGATAACTCCCCTAATGTAATGTATAATCGTAAATGAGTTTCTTGGTGTTAGGCACCTTTTAAAATATACTACAGTATTAACACAGGCTCACCTACCTTTCTTAAAGTTGAACATACAAAAGGAGAATCAGACAAAACCTTATTTTACATTGTACTGAACAGATCTTGTTGAAACAGGTCAGTCTTGTGTGGAATAAAGAAATCAGGCCAAGACTGGACTCATTAATTTATCACTGAAATATCAGACCTGTCCAAATGTAGGCGAATGTGGTTCAGATACAAAATCACACAAATGAAACTATATGAACACTACGCTGTACAGCATTATACATTTGTGTATATGTGTATTGGGAGATGTGTGACTCTTTTATTTTGTACAAGGAATACAAGACCTAATAGAAAAAAGGAGGAAAAAGAAAAAGCAAGTAAGTAATTAGTGGCAGTGCAGTGAGGAATGGTACAATGAAAATTAGAGTTACTGCTATTATTATAACGTTAATTATTTTCCTAATCCAGCAAGTCCTGATGTGTTTTAGTCTTTATACTACAGCATTTTCATTTATTCATTTATTATCTATGCTAACAATAATTTTAAGGGTCATGGAAATGCTGCAGCCAATCCCAATTGATTTTTGGTGAAACGCGGGGTACATTCGCCAGTCCATTGCAGGGCCAGCACAGGCAAACATTCACATTCACACCTAGAGGTGATCCACTTGCTCACTCACTCATTTGCCGAACCACTTAATCCTACTATGGTAGGATTAAGGCTGGAGCCTATCTCAGCTGACTTCAGGAGAAGGGGGGTGTATCAGTATCAGAATCCATTATTGATCCCAGAGGAAACTGAGTAAAATTAACTAGCAGAGGATGGTTTCAATCCCTCAACCTCCAATTTATGGGCCCAGCATACTTCCGCTGTGCCGCTCTGCTTGCTGGTCAACCCAGATTGGACCCAAACCCACAATCCCTGTCTTAGGGGGCCAGCAGTTTATCCATTAGGCCACTGGGGCTCACAGATGCACCCTGAACAACAGCTTACCATCACAGGCCAACACACACAACCATTCACACTCCCACTTAAACCTAAGTGGGATCCAGAATAGCCAATTTGCCTAATTAGCATTTCTTTGGACTGTTGGAAACCAGAGCAGCCGGAAGAAACCCACCATGTACAGGAAGAACATAAAAACACCACACAGAAACGTCCTTTATGAGCACGAGCCATGCTTATCGAGACTATCTATCATATCTTCTGACAAATCCAAATAAATCCTACACAGTAGACATTTAATATTGTCAAATTTCCTCAAAACAATTATTTCACAGTAATTGACCCATCAGAATCAAATACTCAAATGAGCCCATGCAATAATGAAAATTAAGCAACACCTTCTGTCCAATCAGGATTCAGAATTCAACAGCGCTGTGGTGTGAGATGCGGATCTTTACAGGAGGATTTCACTTCTTATGTTTTTTATAAGGACAGCAAACCTGACTTTAGGGTCTTGATGACTACACATAATGTGTTATAATGTAAGGTCAAACAATGACCTGAATTTGGATATGAACAATTATGACATGGCTGGCTTTGGAACAGTGGAGAAAATACACCTGAAACCAGGAGTTATAAAGAAGAACTAAATAAAAAGCCACCCCACCTCTCCCCGAATTTTCTGAATACAAGGAATTTCACTGCAGCAGACCAAATCACAATCAAATGCTGAATGGTCATAATGACTGCATTTGAACCCCTTCTGCTGCCCCAGATGAGGCTAATGATTGCTATTCTACTGCACCAACCGGGACGCCAAGCACTGGGTGTGTGGGAGTCTATTTAGATCTATACTGCTTTGCTTGAAAAAAGAAGCAAGTGGGGAGGGAGGGGCGGTGGGGATAATGTTGGAGGAGTGCAACTAAACGCCACACCATAAGCCTCGTTTCCCTGTCACTGATTACAAGACCTCATTGATTGCAACGGCGTTGACTGTAATCCAATCGGAAGGCAGGTTTCAGAAAAAAAAAGAAAGTGAGAGCAGAGAGAAATGCTCAGTGGGGTATTGATGAGGTCTCGGCCTATGCATTCTTGTAAAACGAACGGAAAGCTGTTTCTGACTGCCTGACAGCCTGACCCATGAGGATTTGCTCTTCTACAGGTATCTTATACAGTGCATTGCAGCCAGATCAATTAAGCATTAATAAATGACATGCTGAACAGTTTAATCAAGCGAGGACCTTGTTACTCGTCAATAAATGCATAACATTTATATACCTTTAATACCACAGCAGTATTGAATTCTTCAGTCTGATTGGTCAGAAGGTATTAGTCTTTCTATACGAGTGTCCCTGATAATAGGGTTGTTTGTAATCCAAATTAAAAGCTGTATATTACTGCGCTCTCTCCTTTCCATAGTAACAGCTCAAAGATGGGGATTATGTGGCAGAAGCACCATGTAATCCAAGACCAGTAATAAAGTCAAGCTTTCAGGGAGAGGACTTTTTAACATTCACATTTACGGCATATGTCAGGCACCCTCATCCAGAGCGACTAACATTTATCATTTTTATACAACTGAGCAAATAAGAGTTAAGGGCCTTGCTCAAGGGCCCAACAGTGGCAGCTTTGGTAATACTTGGCTTAAAGCCCTGACCTTCAGATCACCAATCCAGAGCCTTAACCAGTGATCCACGACTCCCCTTTTAACATTGAACATTTATGGAAGGAGTCTCCAGTGCTAGAGCTTTGTCATGATCATTAAGTTTTTGAACACAGGAAAGTATTATTATTATTATTATTATTATTATTATTATTATTTTTGTTTCATTACCATCAAGGGAAAGTAAAAAGGCCAAATGGCTGGTGAGAGAAAGATGGTTCATGTCTGCTATAACCAAAGTGATGACTAACTAGAAATAAGAAATTCAAAAAGTTCTATAATGTTAAATATAACTACAGTCAGAGGAATATAAAAGGAATAAAACTCTTTGAGGCACGCTGTTACAGAAAAATAATAACTTTGGGCTAAAAACAGGAATTCCAGTAACTTGAAGTCAGGCCAGATTTCACCATCCTTTCACTGATTACTTTCATCTATCAGCACATCCCCAAATTTTTACAGATTACTTATTAATAGGAAATTTTAAATTTAAATACGACGCTACATTTGCACTATCCAACAGTAAGCAAGCAATAATATTCTTATTGATATTCCCATATTATTATGGTTTGTAACATTTAAATGTCGGCACATTGATCTGTTTGAAAGTGAAAAAATAAATAAATAAAAAATCGCTGATATTGACATTATTGAGAAAACGATGCATTATCATTAATACACATTAGACATTTGAGGAAAGGTACTATTAAAGATGTTTAGTATTACAATGAATTCACATACAAAGAAATGCCAGTACATTGCATTCCCTGTACATTTTCCATCTTCCTGATGTCTAATTACAAAAATTAGTATTAGAATTGATTTAATCTTCATGCTGGCAGTGTATCCTTGGCAACAAAAAATTGAACATATGGATCTGAAGAAAGTTTCTAAGCAAATGAGATCCTCTATTTAATCCCTTGTCAGTAGGTCCAGACTTACATGCATCACTTTCATAAATACTGTACTGAATAATTCATGACAGTTACATAATAATATGATTTATGATGAATCATTAAAAACAGGTTTAAATAAAGCCAGAGAATAATTTTTTTGGCCGGTATGGTGACATAGAGGTTAGCAGACCCACCTCTCCGCAAAAAGGTCTCTGGGGTAGAGTCTTGGGCTCAGGCGTTTCTGTGTGGAGTTTGCATGTTTTTCCTGTGCTTGAGTGAGTTTCTTCTGGGTATTCCGGTTTCCTCCCAAAGTCCAAAGGCATGCACATTTGGTAAATCGGCTGTTTCAAATTGCCCCTAGGTGTAATTGTGAGTGTAAATGGTAGTGGGTGTGTTGGCCCTGCAATGCTCTGGCAAGTTATTAATGGGGTACCCCGTCTTCGCCATGTGTCGGCTGAGAGAGGCTCCAGGTAAGATGAGTAAGTGATTTTGTTATGATTTGCGTAGCCTTGTTTTCTTGGCATATATTACTAAAAGCAGGCCACTACAATAGCAAAACTCTACAAATACAATGTATTTTAGATGTACTATATAATCTACATGTAGAGCAGATTAAGCTTTTTGCTAGGGTTCTTAAAGTTTATGGTAGTGGGAATAATGTAATTTCAGTTTACCACCTCCAGTTATGTGTTGTGCACCCATAAGAGTTATAACACTTCTGGGTTTCAGGGAGAAGAGGATGAGAGGGAAATCATATTTCTTCATATGAACAGCAGATGGTGGTAGTAAACATTTAGAAATGTTTTTGAGGAGTGTGTATCTGTGCCATGCAAAAGGCCATCTCCCTAGCGGACCCCTAGAGCATCAGAGAGCTAATTTTTTCAGATATTTTAATGCTCAGGCATTAAACAATTATAAACCTTATATTAGATCACTGTCCAGAAAGCTGAAAATGTGTTCCTGTTTGATACAAATGCCATAAAAAAAAAAATTGTGTATATTTTAGCATATAAATGTAATCACACAAATAAACAAAATGTCAATGTTTTCTTTGGCAACCTAGTTTTATCATACAAACCTAGGCCAAATCTTTGCTCATAATCCATCACTGAGATGTTAAGTCTGCTGGATCTAATACAGTTCAGATAAATATTAGACAAATGCAAAAATAAATAAACAACTCCGTTGTACAGGTCAAACTTTCTTTCAGGGAATGGGTGGCAGGTAGATGCAGATACACTTGGGATGTTTATTAAAGCCATACTGGCAAACGGGTCAGAAATGTGAGGAATCCTCAAAGTCAAAATCAGGCAAACTATTGGCAACTTTGGTAACTATTGGTTTGAAAGTGCATTCATCTACAATTATAAAGAGATTGGATAAGCTTATCTGCATAGGAGGCAAGCCAAGAAAAAAAAAACCCTTTGCTGTCAGAAAAGAATGTTAGACGAAGACTACAATACCATACAGACAAGCACCTGGCCTTTTGGAATAATGTACTCTAGACAGATGAATCAAAAATAAAGTTTAGCCACAGTCACAGTATACACATTAAGAGAATAAAAAACTTCTGAGGGGAAGTGGTGACTTAGTAGTTATGGCTTAGTAGTTATGGCCAGTGACGGTTAGTGATCCGGAGGTCAGCGGTTCTGTCACCACTGAAAACTGAAGCCGTTTTTTCCGATTAGCGTGAAAGACAAGTGGCTTTCTTATGACCACCCAGCAGTTTAGTCCTCATCCTGTAAGTTCTCTTCACATTATTTGTGTGGAAATGCTCTTACTTTCGATAATAAACAAAGCCATGAGTTCGAATGTCATTTTTTTTTAACCATGTGACTTGACCAAGGTAAGTCATCTCCAATCACAGCCAGGTGAATTTTTTTTTTCTAGCAGCCCTTTATCTGCAGAGTTGACAGCTCACATAATCCTTCCAGGTTTTAATAATGCGTTGGACACTTCTTAACCCAATTCCAGTGATTTCTCTAATCTCCTTCATTGATTCCTTTGCTGATGCAAGCAAATGATTTGACCCTTCTGAAGCACAATAACATTTTTTCCATGCTAAGGAAATGGGAAGCCACTCGCCAAATCAGTTAGGTTTAAAAGCTTTTTCACGGTTTGTCTGATTAACTTCATTTCATTTACTAATATATATCTATTTCTGCATTTCAGACCTGCATCACATTCTAAAAAAGTCAGGACAGGGAAGATTTTGGGCTACTAATGAGATTAAACAATTAAATAATAATTTTATTTGAACAGATGGTGTCAAAAGGTGATTGTATTCATGATTTGACACAAAAGCAGTATCCAGGTGAGGCCTAGCCTTAGGGGAGCAGAGGATCTCCAATATATGAACAAAATGTGTAAAACAATTGTTGAAATGTTTTAAAACAATGCTCCTCAAAGAAATATGTAGTAGGATGTAAATATTTCATCCTCTATGATGTATAATATCATCAAATGAATCAGGAAATTTGTCGGAATTTCAGTGCATAAAGAACAAGGGCACAAGCCTAAGCTCAACAGCTATGATTTTCGATCACTCACATGGCACTGCATCAAGAACTATCAATATGTTTTATCTTATATTACCACATGGGCTCAGGAGTACTTTGGCAAATCTTTGTTGAGCAATACAATACAGTTAGATCCACAAATGCCAGTTAAAATGTACTATTCAAAAGGAAGCCTTATGGTAATTGTGTACAGAAGTAGTGTTTTGGATGGAGCATTACACAGTGTAAAAGTATATTGTGGTCAGTATTGTAGGCCCTTTTTTTGGACAAAACAGAGGCACTGTGCTACCTAGACTGTTACCTGCCACAAGTTCAAAATCCAGTGTCACGGTATAGGGTTGTGTACCCATGGTAAAGCTAACTTACACATGTATGGTGCAGCATGAATGCAGAAAAGTACACTAAGATTTCAGACAAAGTTCTCTTCCAGAAACACCTATTTCAGCAAGACAATTCAAAACTACATTCTGCACACATTACAGAGGCATGACTATGGGAGAAGGGAGTGCAGGTGCTGAACCGGTCTGCCTGCAGTGCTGACCTGTCCCAATAAAGAATGTGTGGAGGGGTTTAAAATAAAAAGAAAATGACAGTAAGTGCTGTACAGATATTTACAAATCACTGTTTTTAGCTTTAATTTTAATTTTAGCATACTATTCCAACTTTTTTCTGATTTTGTTTGTAATTTCAGGTCCCGATTGTTATATGTCGTGCACATCATTTCAGACCTTTGGTGAATTTGCATGCCTTTTTATGATTTAAAAAACTTCAGAATGCTGGTGTACATTGCAATGGTTTTAAACAAAGGGTATGGGAATGTGCCACAACTTCGAATGTCTCCAACTTTCTTCTCAGGATTTAATTTACTAAAAAGACAAAACTGAGTGGGATAAAGGAACAAAAAGGAGTAAAAAAAAAAAATTAAATAAAGTCCTTCAGGTTAAGCTGTCTGGGCTGTCCTGATTCATGACCTGCAGCTTTCATCCTTTAGGAAAAGAGCATGGGAGCCTGTGGCTGTTTGAAGCCAGATCTGCTAACAGCGGCTCAACTTGGCCAAATTAAAAGCATAAGGTCCAAAGACAGGGTTCTGTTTCTCTTCCTCTGTTCTAAAACACAGACATTCTTTGAGCTGAAATGATGTCAGATAAAAATAGTATCAAAGAACTGTCAAAGAAAAGGACTGTCATGTTGATGTGATAGTGTGAGGTTCAAACTCATGCTCCTGTGAAACAGCAGAGTAATAGAAGGGCAAATATCCCACTGAGGAAAACCGTAACCTGACCTACTGAGTTTGGAGAATAAAATCTCTCTTTTATCAACTTGTATAACATACTATAAATACATATAACATCATATGACCATAGTCATAGCCAGCAGAAAGTGTTGCATTGTGGGGTTTCCAAATGGCACAACACAACACCATTTGCCCTTAATGGGATTTTCAGGAGATCCTAAGTTTGAATCCAAATGTTCCCCAGGCCTTCATGGCTGGGACATCAAAAATGTCCATTATATTCTCATTTATTCATTTTCTAAGCTGATTAATACTAATTAGTGTCACAGGAAAACTGGTGGCGATCTCAGCTGCCTCTGGGTGAAAGCGGGGTACACCCTGTTCGCCAGGCCATTGCACTCATACAACCATTCACACTCACACTCATACCTAGGGGCAATTTGGAACCACAAGTCAGCCTACTGTGCATGTTTTTGGACTGTGTGAGGAAACCAGAGTACCAGGAGGAAACCCATGCATGCACTGGAAGGACATGCAAACTGCCGACACTGACAATCCTGTTCTTTTGGTCACTACCCACAACTTGTGTCCATAGGTGAGGGATGTAGATTGACCAATAAATAGCTCTCTCTTCACCACATCTGACTGGTACAGCATCCACATCACTGAGATGCTGCACCAATCTGAATCAAAAACCCACTTGTGGGAGGGTCACTGACTTCTTGTCTGAAGGAGGCAGCATGTAAGGCTGGGCAGGCTAGTCTCGGACTTCCAGACCAACATCACTGGTGCCTCAAGACTCCACTGCTCTTCTCACTACCAACAGCTGCACCTCCAAGCACCAGACTGTCAAACCCTTGAAATATGTGGATGACACCACCCTCATTGGGGCTCATTTCAGGATTGATACATCTGCCCACAGAGGGAGATTGACAACCTGGCAATCTGATGCAGAGACAAAAACATGACTCTCAATGCTGTCAGTACAGTGAAGATAATTGGGGACTTCATGATGAACCCAGCACCACTCCCCAGTAGATGCTGGGGATTTCTTCTGCTTCCTGGGTACCTTCATCACCCAGGACTTTACGTGGGAGCTACACATCATCTCCATCATCAGAAAAGCACAGCAGAGGATGTACTCCTTGTGCCAACTAAGGATATTCAATGTGCCCAAGTCAGTGATAGTACACTTATACTCCATAATTGAGTCCATAATCACCTACTCCATCACTATCTGGTATGCTGCTGCCACTGCTAAAGACAAAGGCAGACCCCAGCATGTCATCCGCTCTGCTGAGAAGGTGATTGGCTACAGTCTGCCTTCTCTCAAATACTTGTATGCCTCTTGGACAGTAGGAAAGATTGCTGCTGACCCCTCCCACCCTGAACATAAACTTTTCAAGGCACTTCCCGCTGAAAAGAGGCTACGATTCATCGGGACCAAAACCTCATTCTAGAGGAACCTTTTTTTTTTTTCATTTGCAATTGGCCTTCCCTACAAAGCCTATAACACTGTCATACTTTTCCAATGTGCATGTTGCACATTATCATGGTCACTGTTTAGAAATTCAGTTTGCTTATTAATATTTACAGTTTGGTGATGCATTGCGATGGTCTGGTGAGCTGTTCAGGGGGTACCCTGCCTTCTCCCAGAGTCGCCTCCCTTGTGACCCTGAATTAAAGGTGAAATATTTTAGAAAATTACATGGCATGACAGATGCTTATTATTTTATTTTTATTTTATTGTTGTTTCAGAATTACACCAAGTTAAATTCCTTGTTTTTGTCTTTATAGAAATTGCCATTTAACACAATTCTGATACTGAAAGAGGCAATAAGTCATCTCAGCCTGGAGTGGGCAATCCACTATTCCCCAAAACAAACTTGGAGGTGCTGTTTATAATACCAGTCACTTGAGATTTGGCTGCTTAAAAGAAAAAAAAAAAGAATTTCCCACTTGTTTGTATCTATCTATCTATCTATCTATCTATCTATCTATCTATCTATCTATCTATCTATCTATCTATCTATCTATCT
>JAQMYF010000001.1:6406662-6420018 GCA_030014195.1 Neosilurus mollespiculum
AGAAAGCTCTGCCCCCTGCAGTAGTCCTCAGTATTTGAGGTATCACTAAGCAGCCTGCACCTTTTGATCTAAGGGGGCGGGCTGGATCATAAACAACAAGAAGTTAATGATAATGTGGTGCATAGACCATTAAGTGCTTTAGATATGCTTGTGTCTTCTGGTTCTAGTAAGAACTCTTGCTGCTGCATTCTGGAATAACTGGAGCTTGTTTATGCACCTATTAGAACATCAAGAGAGTACCGTATTACAATAATCTAATCTCGAGGTAATAAAAGCATAAACAAGTTTTCTGCATCATGCAGTGACATCATATGTCTTATTTTAGCAATATTTCTGAGAAGAAAGAAGGCCATCCAAGTAATACTAACTACATGAGCTTCAAATGAAAGACCAGGGTCAATAATATGTGATATAAACTCTTTTGCTGCAATTATTCAGGACTTACAGTTGTGGCATATCCAACCGGACTACATGTTGAACTGAAATCAAGTTTTTCTTATATGGTTTGTATTTTTACGTTTTCACCCAAATGAGGATGGGTTTCCTGATTCCTCTCAAGGTTTCTTCCTCGTGTCAACTGAGGGAGTTTTCCTTGCCACTGTCGCCACGGGCTTGCTCATTAGGAATGTATAGGGAGGTTGTGTAGGGGGTTGTAGAAAAATGTTTAAATTCCTCCTTAAATTACTTTTACTATGTTAAGCTGTTTTGTGACAATGTCAATTGTAAAACGCGCTATTCAAATAAAACTGAATTGAATTATCACTCCAAGGTCCTTTACTGCTACACACGATGAAACTGAAACACCATCCAAACTTACTACATAATCAGATGCCTTATTTCTAGCTGCATTTAATCTGACTACTTTTATTTTATCAGAGTTTAATAAGAGGAAGATAGTAATCATCCAGTGTCTAATGTTCTTTACACAACTTTATTATGCTGGTGTCTCTCATCTGGCTTTGCTGAAATATATAACTGTGTATCATCAGCATAAGAATGAAAGCTAATACCATGTTCACAAATAATTTTACCCAAAGGGAGCATGTATAGAGAAGAAAGCAGTGGGCTTAGGACAGAACCTTGTGGAACACCAGACTTAACATTAGAACGTACAGAGAAATTACCATTTACATCAACAAACTGATAACGGTCAGTTCAATAAGATTTAAACCAGGATTGAAACCAGAAGAGGGCTATTCTCTTAACTCCAAAACACACTAAAACAACCCTGCTATTATTATTATTATTATTATTATTATTATTATTATTATTAGTAGTAGTAGTAGTAGTAGTAGTAGTAGTAGTAGTAGTAGTAGAAGTAGTAGTAGTAGTGGTGGTGGTGGTAGTAGTAGTAGTAGTAGTAGTAGTAGTAGTAGTAACAGTAGTAGTAGTAGTAGTGGTAGTAGTAGCAGTAGTAGTAGTAGTGGTAGTAGTAGTAGTAGTATTTTTATTTAATTAACTAATTAATTGATTACATTTAACCATGCTCAGATAACAATTGCTCAGATAAGCGCTCTGCTCCGAGTCAAACTAAGCAGTCACTTAGCTTAAGCTGACCCAAGCAGACTCTTTCGTTCATTCCATATTCCATATTAACAGCAACAAATAGAATTAAACTAATCGATAAGAGGAACCAATATTTTTTTTTTTCAATATGAAGGCTTTTTTTTTCCCCCTATCAACCACAAGTTTTTTTTGACTTGATAGGGGGGACAGACCTCAGGGAAGCAGTGGATTTTTTTTATTTCTATCTTTTTATTATTCAAGTAGATGTACATGGTAATATACAACAGTTGTATTAGATGCTATGCTAGTGCGTATATATGGGTAATATAATTTTACAGGAGATAATATCTTTTTCAAAGTAAGAGCAAAGAAAAGAAAAGTGATTTATTGGATTATCCGTGTTACCAAGATCATGAATATCTTCTGAGCCTTATTCTTTTCAAGGTTTCTTGTTCATTTCATTTCAGGAAGATTTTCTTTGCCACCATCACCTCTGGCCTGCTCATTAGTGATACATTTATGAATTAAAAATTCCTTTCTGGATTTCTTTAGAGCCACTTGGTGACAATGTTCATGTTAAAAGTGTGATAAAAATACACTTGAATTAAATTGAAACAGGGTGGAACTGTGGCTTAATGGCAAGCACATCCACCTCACAGCAGGAACATACTGGGTTCGAGACCCGGGCTTGGGTAATTCTGTATGGAGTTTGCATGTTCTCCAGTGCTTGCATAGGTTTCCTATACTACAAATATAGCAGATTAGGCTAATTGGCTGTTCCAAATTGCCCCTAGGTGTGGATGTGAGTGTGAATGATTGTGCTTGTTTGTTGGCCCTGTGATGGTCTAGTGAGCTGTTCAGGGTGTACCCTGCCTTCGCTCAGTGTCATCTGAGAGGTGACAGCTTCCGCGCAACCCTAATGGAAATAAGGGGTTTGGCAAATGAACGAGTGAATAACTTGAAACACAGACACTAGTTTTACATTTACATTTACAGCATTTAGGAGACGCTCTTATTCAGACGTTGCTTTAAAGTCACTATAAGTAAATATATTCTTATACTGGTTCGTCTGGACACAGACTAAGTATACCATAAGTCAATTTCAGTGGGCTGGTGTGTTTTTTAAATTTATTTATTTATTTATTTATTTTTGAGCGTGTATGTGCGTTTGTGTGTGTGTGTAAAACATAGTGCTAATCTAAGTACTGCCGAAAAAGGTAGGTTT
Organism: Neosilurus mollespiculum; assembly: GCA_030014195.1. Lineage (NCBI taxonomy): Eukaryota > Metazoa > Chordata > Actinopteri > Siluriformes > Plotosidae > Neosilurus > Neosilurus mollespiculum. The sequence goes on from JAQMYF010000001.1 coordinate 6,409,394, forward strand.
TCAGCAGTCATTTGTAGACTCAGCTGTCCGGACATCCAGAGGAAGTTCATTCCACCACCGTGGAGCCAAAACAGAGAAGAGTTTAGATGCATTTCAATACAGCTTTGTGTGTGTGCTTGTGTGTGCTTGTGTGTGTTGTAGAGAGAGTGGGAGGGAAAAATGATTTGTGGCTGCTGAGAGAACACTTATTAAAAGATGCCTTAATGTAAATGATAAGCAGAACTAACTTGTTTATCATCACAATAACTTTTCAACATAGAAAATCAGAAGCTAGTATTAGTACCACTAATTAGTACCAGAAATAACGCCTTGTAGGCATTTGGAATAATTGTCCACGAGTTTCTGATATTCTCTTCATAATTTTTTTCTTCCGTTTATTGCAAGATGTTTGAATCCCTGCTCCTTTTCGGAGCAGGTTCAAATCTGGGCTTTAACTTGGCTATTCCTTAACCCTATTTCTTCTTTTTAAGCCTTTCCTTGATGGATTTTCTAGTGTTATCCATCTCTATTCAGGTCACATGATATTCACTCTCACCCACCCAATTGGCGAACCACTTAATACCATGAGGGTCGCAGGGAGGATGGCACCTATCTCTGCTGACACTGGGCAAAGGCTGGGCACACCAGGAACAGTTCACCAGACCATTACATGGCCAGCACACACAACCATTCACAACCACATTCACACCTAGGGGCAATTTAGAGCAGACACTTAGCCTAAAGTGCATGCCTTTGGGCTGTGTGAGGAAACTGGAGTACCTGGAGGAAGCCCATACAAGCACAGGGAGAACATGCAAACGCCACACAGAGATCATAGCCCGGAACATGAATCAGGAACATGAATCAGGAATACAGTTGGTATGAGGTTCTTCACCTGTTCATAAACACTGCAACTGTGGCCAAACAACTCTATTTTTGATTAAATTGTTCAGAGTACATTATTCAATAAGGGCTGGGTTTTTCCTGCATGGTCATTGGCAAACTTTATTCTGGCTCTTTTTTTTAACAGCAAATTCTTTTTCCTGGCACACCTCTCATGCAGGTCAAATTGGTTCAATCTCTTTCACATCGACAGGTGACAGAGTAGCCTACAGATCCTGTAATGAAATTTGGGAGTTCTTGGAGACTTTTTCTCATGAAACCATCTGCTTTTTTTGTCCTGTGGCTGTATTCTTTGAGCTGGTCAGTCAGGGACATCAGTCATTTTGATTTTTATATCACTTGCAAATGATTTCCCTTACAATGGAATTATTCATTCCAATTTTGAGATCTTTTAAAGTCCATTGCTAGACTTATAGACATCTTTAGATCTTTTGCTCTTGGATCTCATAACACCCCACACTTCAGTAGCAAAAAGAACACCAGTTCTTAGATATCAGGTTTACATAAGAGAGGTTCCACCTGCAGGAGGTTCTAACCATTCATTCAATAATTTATTTTCTAAGCCACCTAATCCTAATTGCGGTTGCAGGGAGGCTGGTGCCTATCTCAGCCAACTCGGGACAAAGGCAGGGTGTGTACCTTGTGTAAATCTCATTGCAGTGCCAACACACACACACACACACACACACACACCTAAGGGTGATTTGGAACAGCCAAACAAAATTCTGTTATCTTCATAAAAAATGTTCTTGTTTTCTAATGTGTATGTTGACAAATGCCAGTCAGCTGTAAATGCCAAATTACTATTCACAGCACAGATAATTTCTCGTTTGCTAAACTGTTTGATCCTACTACTAAGGTCACAGGGAGGCTGGAGCCTATCTCAGCCAACACTGGGCAACGGTGGGGGGACCACCTGAATCAGCCTACTGTGCATGTTTTTTGGACTGTGGGAGGAAACCAGAAAACCTGGTAGAAACCCACGCAAGCATGGAAAGATCATGCAAACTCCACACAGAAAGACCCAAGCCTGGGAATTGAACCCAGGACCTTCTTGCATTGAGGCGGATGTGCTAACCACTACGTCATCTGGATGCTCCACCTGGTTCTAATTTTTTTGGTCTTGAAGGTCTGATAAATTTAAGAGTGTACTTACTTTTTCAGTGTAAACTGTTTGTTTTGCTTTTTGCTTAAATAAACTGACAATTTCCACGTCACTCACTGATATCATTGAAAATGATTAGTACTATAAAAGTGAATAACTTACTTCATGATATGTTATTATTGGAAAATAATTGACTTCAGGGTCGTAAGAGTAAATATACTACATCTCTGGCTGCAACACACCAAGCTATCATTATTTGTTGACAACATCCATGACATCATTTGCATATTTTCATTTTTCTACCATCACAAATATGGCAATTTGTTCAAGGAATAAGGCTCATATTGTAGATTTCACTTTTAAAGGTAACTGACTTTCAGTAAGGAAAAAACTGAGGAAAAATGTTCCTCAGTTGAAGATTCTTGGTGTTACAGCAACCTAAAAATGAAACAAAAAGTAAGATAGCGAAAATATGCTTTCCTTCACAGAGGAATTTGACAATGTTGACATGTGCTCAGCCACATGTGCTCAGCTTGAAAATACATTGTTTATATGCCAACTTTGTGTTAATGTTTTTTGAATTTGCCATATTTGTGATGGTATAAAAATTTAAATATGCAAATGATGTCATTTTTTGATGGGTACCAGCCTCCCCGCAACCCTAATTAGGATTAAGCGGTTCAGAAAATGAATAAATGAATGTCATTTTTGAAATTATTTTCTCTCATTAGTGATTCTAAATATTATCAGTACCAAATTTCAGGTCCCTACATGCACTTATTGCTAGGAAATTACCTTTTGAAAATGCAAAAACGCTCAAATTTTGCTCGCGGGTATAAAATTGGGGTACCCTATTTCAAAAATTTATTATTGTGAAACTATTAGGAATTAAGCAGAATTATTTTGTATGTGTTCATCAGACATATAAAGGTACTTTAAAAATTCAAGTAAATCGGAGACGGTCACTTGGGAGCCTCTGGTTGATTTGTCATGGAATGACCCTGGAGGGACTACGTCTCTCGGCTGGTCTGGAAAAGCCTTGGTGTCACCCTGGAAGGGCTGGAGGAAGTGTCTGGGGAGACGAACATCTGGACCTCACTGCTTAGGCTGCTGCCCCAGCGACCCGACCCCAGAACAAGCGGAAGAAGATGAAAAGAAGATGAAGATGAATTAATTCAACAAGGTGCGTGACTATCAACCCAGAGATGTCAAGTTCGAATCCAGGTTGAAGCCACAGCCATCCTTGACTGGAAGTCCATGGGAGATAATTGGCTGAACACTCACAGGAAAGATGGTATATGCTCACTTCCCTGTCACTCACAGCGATCACCAAACAATCATGGGCGTCTGTGAGCTCATTTGTATGAAGGGGCAGTTAGCGCTTTTCCTCCGAGATTGTCCCAAATACGCATGCGCAGCAGTTTGTAAAGAGTGGTCTGTAAAAGTGGTTTGTAAAAAGTGGCCAGCATTGCATGTCACGGAGGGGGCATGGTGCATGCTTGGTGGTGGTCATGTGGTAGGGAAGGCAATACTTGAAAGGTGGGAATTGGATATGACTAAAATCAGGGGGGGGGGGGTGGATTGGGGGGGGCTCTTACAATTAATAGGTAATTAAAAAGAAAGTAATAATCATATCCTTCTTTAGCAGTTTTTCCAGAAAATCGCACTATGCATGATGGTTGCACTCATTACAGTTACAGCACCTCAAAAACACTTCATGTCCCCGGTAAAAACATTACACTTTACTGATTCTTTCATAGTTAATTGTTTAATTAGTTTGTTTGTTTTTGTTTTCTTTTTTCTTGTAAATAATTTAGTAGAACTGTACATGTTTTGGGGTATGAGGGGTGGCCAAATGGGAAATATCAACTGGGAAGCAGGTACAATCAAGAATTGAGAGCTACGGGGGGTGGGATTAAATATTAAAGATCATTCTTCTTTCCACTCCTTTCCGAATATGTAGCAGTTGACAATTTCAATTTGCTTCATGCTTTTCAGATTATGTTATTATTATTGTTGTTGTTATTATCATTATTTTTGTTGTTGTTTTTCTTGTTGTCCTTCATCTATTCAGTAATTTTCTAAGCTGCACAAGCCTAATTAGGGTTGCGGGGAGGCTGGTGCCTATCTCAGATGACTCTGGGTGAGGGCGGGATACACCCTGAACTGACATACATACAACCATTCACACTCTCACGTAGGGGCACTTTGGGACTGCCAATTAGCCTACTGTGCATGTTATTGGACTGTGGGAGGAATGCGGAGTACCCTGAGGAAACCCATGCAAGCACGCGGAGAACATGCGAACTCCATACAGAAATGCCATGAGCCCGGGAATCAAACCCAGGACCTTCTTGCTGTGAGGCGGAGGTGCTAACCACTACACCACCGTGCAGGCCCTCTTTTTGTTGTTATTATAATTATTATTGTTGTTGCTGTTGTTGTTGTTATTATTATTATTATTATTATTATTATTAATAATAATAATATTTATAATTTTCCTTAGCCATTTTGTTTAATTGTTTTTATTTTTATTTTATTTATTTATTTTTTATAAGTATTGTTTCTTGTCTACTGTTTTTTACATATTTAAAATAAACGTTTTTGATTCATTCACTCATTCATACACATGCCAGCATATCTGTCAAGGGCATGGTGGCATAGTGGCATAGTGGTTAGCACACCTGCCTCCTGCCACCTGCCTCACAGCAAGAAGGTCCTGGGTTCGGGTTCTGGGCTCGAGTATTTCTGTGTGGAATTTGCATTTCTCCCTGTGCTTGTGTGGGTTTCCTCTTGGTGCTCCGGTTTCCTCCTACAGCTCAAAGACATGCACATTAGGCTAATTGGCTGTTTCAAGTTGTGCCTTGGTGTGAGTGTAAGTGCAAATAGTTGCGTGTGTTTGCCCTGCAATGGTCTGGCGAGCTGTTCAGGGTGTACCCCTCCTTCAATGAGTGTCAGTAGAAATGGGCACCAGCCTCCCCGCAACCCTATTAGGAGTAAGCAGTTTAGCAAATGAGTAAGTGAGTGAGTTAGCATATCTGTTCATAGTGTCAAATAAACCATCAGGACAACATGAGCTGCTGAAAAAAAAAAAAAAAAAAATCACAAATGAATTCCAAAAAGGACTGATTTATGTGCATGAAGGATTAACAGCAAAGGTTATTTTTGCATAAAATATGCAAGATTAATGTGTCCGTTTAAAAAAAACAAAAAAAAAGAAACAAGAACAACAAAGGAAAAATGGATGAAGATGCTTGTAATACCAAATCAGTCCAAAGCTTCCAGAAGAAAGCTGTGGGGGAAAGGAGGAAGAATGGGTGTTAGAAAGAAAGTTATTCAAGGGTATGCTTTAAGTTTGATATTACTCCCTAATGAGCTTTGAAGGACTACAAAAACAGAGTTTTATGAAGCTGATAATGTGGTCATTATGCCTTTTATACTTTTGGGTGTTCTTCAGTGGAATATCAGAAGAATGAACTCCATTTTGTTTCATGTCATCAGATTCTGGACTATTTTCCACCTCTTTCATGATACACAGCTTTGATGAAGTGTCAAAAGTCTTTGCTGTCAGAGATTCTGTGGATGATGATGATGATGATGATGAAGATGATGATGAAGATGATGAAGATAATTGTGACGATGATGATGGCAAAATGGATAAAGATCTTTCCCGATGCGGTTTGCTTCTCTTTGAATTTGGACATCAAAAAATAATTACTTTTCTTATTAAACTTATATGCAACTTTAATAAACAACAAAAAGCCAAGGGAAAAAAAAAAATCCTCGGCACTATAGCTGTGACAATCATGATAATGATCAATTGTTATCTTTGATTGAATTAATCCCAGCACTTAAAAGCAGCTCACAGAAGCAAGCGTTTGGCTTTATTAGCAGGGGAGATAGTGATCTAAATGTAATCACGCCTGCTGCCAGCACGTCCTTCATTATTCCTGCCACAATCATCATTACCTCATCAGCACCCAGTGAACGCCTCGTCATCTGTCACACTAGGGACAACAACCTTCTCCAGCCAAAGAAAATAAAACCCGTCATTCTGCAGACACCTTTCAATCACATTCCCTGCGGTCTCATCCTCAGTCTCACTCTCCAGAGGACTATTATAACCAGCGTAATGGCTTAACTCAGGACGTAAAAGTGAACCACAGGTAAAATTAACATTAGAGACTCTGAGCACTTTCCTGATCCTCTGTTGAGTTGTTTGCATTAGTTTAGCATTGGTGGGGGCAGTGGTAGCCCAGTGGTAGGGTGCTGGATTAGTGATCCCAAGGTTGGGGGTCTAAGCCCCACTATCAACGGGATGTCACTGCTGCCCCCCCACCCCCCACCCAGTACAGCTAACTGGGTTATCAAAGGCCGGCCATGTCTCTCACTGTCTATGGTAAGGGGCATGTAAAAGAACCATTGCTGATTTTCGACAAGAATGTCAGTGTGTTTCTGCCCTGCCCTGGTTCATCTCAAAGATTCTTTCACATTTTGTCTCAGAAAATATTTCCTTGCCACTGTCATCTCTGATTTGGTAACTGGGGATTCGTATCTACATTCAGATTTCTGTAAAGGTGCTAAGTGAAAATGTACACTGCGGGACTGCTATAAATAGAAAATTTAATAATTAAACCAAATAAATATAAAACCAAGTAATTAAAGAGAACATGGGTCACACATTTGTAAGTGTGATACATCTAAATCCTAAAACCAGTGAAATGAACGTAACAGAAACAGCACAAGATTAGTGAGCTGTTGACAGGTTAATTGAACCTGTTGAGTGACATACGCAGGTGAATTAGCAAAGTATGTACTAATTAGAGTTTTGGCTTGGCATAAGGCTTGTCAACAACACCAATGAGGCTTAACAGCTTGTGAAAGCTATTAAAAGAATGACTTTACACCATAGTATTTTTGACTTATTTGTAAAACTTATGAGAAAATAACTGTAGACAATTCAGAGAGAGAGAGAGAGAGAGAGAGAGAGAGAGAGAGAGAGAGAGAGAGAGAGAGAGCCCAGTAACGGTTAGAGCTCCTGTGCACTCATGAAAGATAAAAGAATTTTCGCAAATGATCATAAAATGGCAGTATCTCAAGACATGCATCATCTTGTAGCATCTAAACAGACTCTCCCCATCATCTGTAATAACCGTGTCATTCTTGCCTGTCTTTGGTACACATTATTTCTGCAGCTATTACTAAGCATTCATTATTTATGTGAAGCGCTATCAGTAAAAAGGCAAGCAATTTGCTTGTCAAAATGCATTACAATGAAGTCGGCTGAAATATGGCTTTGAGGCAGGCTCGAGAGTCGGATGAAGGAGTTATGGATGGAGAGATGAATCCTTGCACTAAACTGTAGAAACACTGTAGTTTTCTCACTCTAGTTAATGCTCCAAAGATTTGAACTGCAACAATGTGAAAATCAGCCAATCATGAGCCAATATGTGTTTTATCTCTCATTCTCAGTTGGTTTTGACTGATTTGAAAAGTTTCCTGTGAAACCACCCTGGCTCACAGGCTTAGTATCTCTTATTCACATTACATTTTGATTCGGTTTGTCTCTGTTTGTCAATACACTATTTATTCTATTATATAGTCATTTTTATTATATATGTATATATATTCTATTTACTATAATTCTATTTTAATAACATATTATATTCATCATTCATTCATTTTCTGAACCGCTTAATCCTAATTAGGATCGCGGGGAGGCTGGCGCACATCTCAGCCGACTCTGGGCGAGGGCATAGTACACCCTGGATAGATTGCCAGGCCATCACAGGGCAGAAACATGCTGATGGCTATGCAGCCTACTCTTGACAAAAATCAGCAATGGTTCCTTTACATGCCTGTTACTGCAGACAGTGAGAGACATGGTTGACATTTGATAACCCAGTTAGCTGCACTGGGGGGACAGCACTGACATCCCGCTGATAGTGGGACTTGAACCCCCGACCTTGAGATCAGTAATCCAGCACCCTACCACCACTGCCCCATCATATTATATTTTATTATCAACATGAAATATAAAGTTTCTTTAATTCAAATTATTTTTTTATTGCTTTTTATATAGGAATAATATAAGAATAATATAATATTTATATTTCATGTTGATATATATATATATATATATATATATATATATATATATCACTCCATGAATCACAAACAAATCTTTAGTTTTATAAATACAACTATTTTTCACTGCTTGCATCATCAGTGTCTGTGTTGTTGTTGTTTGACACTTGTGTACAGGAGTAAGCAAATTATTTCAAAATTTAATCTTGGCTGATACAATTTTATTTCTAAGGGAAAAAGACCATTGTATTGTACATTTAATGCAACACTGCTAACAAGGCACTCACAGAAAACAGAAGAAAATCTAAAAATATAAACTTAATGACAGCAATGGTTTGAAGAAGGTTCCTTGAGAGAAAACAAGACTGTAAAGGAAAAAACACTCATCATACTTGGGAAGCACCAAATAATGAAACTCCACTCAGGGCTATATTCAGAGCTGACGACTTAGAATAGTTATATGGGTAAATTTGCACATATTTAGACTTCACTTATGCACCTGCATCAGTCAAAAAGCTAACCATTCATATTCATGCAAGTGACTTTAAACACTAGCACATGCCTTTACAAATAATATAAAGTAATAAGAAAAGCCTCCAACAGGCCAAAAAACATGCACATTATTTTAACAACCCACTCTAAATTACCCATAGGTATGAATGTGTCTGTGAATGATTGTTTGTGTTAGTCCTGTAGGTGACCCAAACCGGGTGCATCCCGCCCCTCACCTGAAGTCAGCCAGCTTTTCCCACATCCGTGACCAATAAGTGATTGATGGATGGATGGATGGATGGATGGATGAATAGAAGATGACATACAAATTAGGTGATGGCAAAAATAAATATATAAATATCACTAAAATAAATCTAATAGGAGTTTAATATATTGCTAAGATATTTCTGCATAAATTGTCCTAATTGTAATTATAATATTAATGCCTGCCAAATTGCTTTAATTTAATGTATTTCTTTCACCCTTATTATTCACCGTGCATAAAAAAACAACACTTAATCCAGCACTTCCTATTATTTTGCATTTTTTTCTTTTAATTATGCTCTGATAGTTACTCATAAACACATCTTAATGAAATCACAGGCAACTTTATCAAAGTCATAAAATGTGGAGTGAGAGTCATGAGCTTAGTTTATGGATGAAAGTGTGTGTTTATCAGTAAGTCTGTGGCTGTATTCGAAACAGAACATTGCTGCATTTTAAGACTGCTTTTGCATTAACATGTAACATCAGGATACTGTGTAACTGAACCATAACCTTAACTATGAAGCCTATCTTAGACAACACTGGGTGAAGGCGAGGTACACCCTGAACAGCTAACCAAACCATTGCAGGGTCAACATACAAACACAACCATTCACACTCACACCTAGGGGCAATTTGGAACAGCCAATTAGCCTAATGTGCATGTCTTTGGACTGTGGGAGGAAACCGGAACGCCAAGAGGAAACCCACACAAGCGCGATGAGAACATGCAAACTTCACACAGAAACGCACGAGCCTTGGTCTCAAACCTAGGACCTTCGTGCTGTGAGGCGGACGTGCTAACCACTACGCCAGAGTGCCTCCCGCGTTGTAAAATTATCTTTTCAGAAATCTACCAAGGATAAAAAATAAAAAATAAAGCCCCAAAACTTACATTTGTATACAAATATTTTTTTTTCTGTGAAACTTGATCTGTCGTCTATATTTTGCTATTGATTAAAGGATCCACTGCACAGATTTTCAGCACTGAGGACAGTCTTAAGATACATTTGACTGAGGGCAGTTTGAAAAGATCATAGAAGACAGTGTGTGATCAGTTTAAAATGGTCCTTGATGCCTCGCTGTCATATTAGACACCAACTGAGACAACATTGTTCTGATCTTGAATACACTTAATGTCTCCATCAGATTTAGTGCTCATTATTAAATCTTCATGTGATATTAGTAGCATTTAGGAAAGTGGTTACAAGGAATCATTACCAACTTCCCAAGAATGACAAGCATAGTTACAGTGATTTATGAACATGGGCTTCATAGAAAGTATGACTTGATGCCAATACAGATACTTCTACTCCTCTATTGGATGGTTTATTCTGCAACACTTTCAGTTTTTCTTTCCACGATCTACCCTGAAGAAGCTTATGCTGAAACATGAATTTGCTTGATCTGATCCACACCTCAGTAGATTAGCAACTAGTCGGGATTAGCAAGGATTCAAGAGATTTTTCCCATCAGCCCCTGAGTGTCGTCACATGCCTGCTGTGTATAATAGATAGGTAGAAGGCACTTCATCCTGCCTAAACCGAAACTCTCTTGACATGAATTTAATCCTTGTCTGTCTGTCTTTTTCTCTACTTTCCTCTTATAGCTTCTTCAGCTATCTTCATGGAAATGCCCTTTTTTCACATTTCAGGCTTGTTTTTTTGTGTATGTCTGTGTGTGTGTCTGTGTGTGTTTGTGTGTGTGTGTGTGTGTGTCTGTGTGTGTGTGTGTGTGTGTGTGTGTGTGGTCTAGCTATTCATCACAGTGTGGGGACATAAATCTGTTTACACAG
>JAQMYF010000001.1:6421633-6434064 GCA_030014195.1 Neosilurus mollespiculum
TGTGTGTGTGTGTGTGTGTGTGTGTGTGTGTGTGTGTGTGTGTGTGTCTCTCTCTCTCTCTCTCTCTCTCTCTCTCTATGAGTGTCTAAAAATTATGTTTTACATAATTATTACATTTCCCTCAACCTCATGTGCAATACCTGCTATTCAAGATGTTTATCTGCTCCTTACAGCTTTAAATTTGAAAATTTTAAACCTAATCTTTTTTTTTAACCTCAGACTAGAGTACCCTGTCTCTCTGGAATACCACTCCAGGAAATGTAGAACCAGTGGGATTAAAAAGCCATCGACAGGTTTATTGAGCCTGTAGAACAGAAAAGTGTCCAAAATCTATAGTCAGTGGTATTTTACAGTCAATAATCCTTTTTTTTTTCTTTTCTTTTTTTTTTAAATTTATTTATTTATTTATTTTTTGAATCCCTGGTAGCAGAACCATTTTTTACACCACCTCCAGAGGTACAATAGAAATGGAAAAGTATTTTGCTCCATTTATGCACGATTATATAGATCTGGTTATTACATGGGGAGGAAATGTTACACAGAGGAACCAGTCCATTACTAAATGCTGCTGTACTCTTCAGACCTCAGAGTTCAACACCAAGAAGACAATTTTTGTCACTTCTCTGGTTATTTAAAACAAATCTAAATGGATTTAATACGTATTATTAAAGAATGATTTATATACAGCTTATACTATTTTATTTTATTCCAATCAATTTATCCTTAAATAAGGTCGTGGGTAGGCTGGAGCCCATCCCAGCCGACTCTGGGAGAAGGCAGTGTACACCCTCAAGAGCTCACCAGACACACAGCCAACAGTTGGCTAAGTGAGTGACAGGGAGGCGCGCATATGCAAATAAGCTCTCATGGACTCCCGGTCACAATTGGCCACAATCTCCAGGTTGATAGTTGTGCAGGATGTTAATGGGAGCTTTTTTAAAGCTTCAGAAAACTATTTAAATACTTGCTTAACTACAAACATAACTACTTGGTTACTAACTCACTAAGTTACTTATTTATTAGCTTGCTTACTTACATACAGACACCAATTAAACTTAACATTAACCCCACTGTTCTGAGGCCAGCCAGCCCCATTCCAGCAAGCTGCAATGCACTGTGTGCTCTGAATCCTTTCAATCATAACCAACGTCAACAATTTCAGCAGTTTGTGCTACAAAAGTAATTTGGTAGGATCAGAGCAGAAGTACTAGCCTTTGGTCCCAATGCACATCCATGCGGTGCATGTGCACCCATTACACTCTTGCTAGTTTACCCAGTTGTTTAGCCATCACAGTGTGGGCCTTGTCACAGTCACTCAGATCTCCACTCAGATGCTCACTCAGAACACTTACTCATTTTTCCTGCTTCCAACACATCAACTTTGAGAGCTAATGATTCACCTTCTGCCATAGACAACACACTCATTGGCAGGTTGCACTGTAATTGTATCAGTGTGATTCACTTCACTTGTCACCAGTGTTATGTCTGACTGACGGATAGTTGTAATAATAATGATTGCTAACCCTGGATTTACACTGGGCCACGATGTCTGCAATCTCCACGATTAAAAAAAGCATGGAGCTCCACGATTTATGAACAAGCTTTGGAGCACGATGGGGGTATAAAAACAAGGCAGCTCGCATCCAAGAAAAGAAACTTGAAGGAGTTGTGTTAATTTTTACTGAGGTCTTTTAAGCTCTACTCCACTCCACTACGAGTCCCACGTTCCATCACGATTGGGGTCAAATCTTGATACATCATAATAATCTTGGGAAACTTTTTGACAATCAACTATTTTGCCATGATCAGCGCGATCATCACGAATACACTAAGTTCCCTCAAGATCATCACAAATCCATTAAGTTCCCTCAAGATCATCACCATTCGATCCCATGACCCTCCCATACTCATCATGATTCTCTCAAATCATGGACTTTGTGCCCCAGTTTAAACCCAGAGTAACTTCAGGCTCAAATTGCCTACACATGTAAATCAACAAAGCACACAACTGTACGGTTTTCAGTCATGGGTTTTTCATTTAATTTAAATCCGTGGCTTATGGTTCAAGGATGCTTTTACATGCTTTGAGCAGAATAAACACAAAATCGGATGTAAATCAAGTCTATGTGGATTCTGCCCTTGACTTAAGCACATTCTCCACCATGCACTACTGAGTGCTTACTATGTGCACAAACATATTGCATTCACAAGCAACATGCCTCCTTTTAACATTATTTTACATGAAAGAAATAGTTAAAAGTAAAAAAAAAAAAAAAAAAAAAATTGTGACATTTTTTAAAACTACAATAACATTTCTTGTAATGGTGTATTATACTGTTATACAACAATACCAAGAATTTACTTCACATGGTGCTGTGAATAAGCCTGCTAATTAATTGGATGGGTGAGAACAAAACAAAGGCTAAGTCACTTATATAGGGAAAAAAAAAAACATTTTGTGTGAGACCCATTTTGACATAACCCCAGAAACTTGAGATGGTCATTTCACACTAGAGTCATGTGAGAATTGAGCATTTTAATTGAGTGATAAAAAAACAAACAAACTTATTTTTGCTGTTACTTGTTGCTATTAACATGCTTATACCCAAATTATGACTTAACCCCTTTTTAGCTCTGACCCCTTTAATTATTGTGGGTTGTCCTACACAATGGACAGATCACTTAGCAGTACACTTGGTGACTGGATTCAGTGTCCACCTGACTCGTTGTCTGTCATGATGTTCCGCTAGGTTGAAAAGACAAAGGGGACAAAGATTATGATTTTTTTTTCCATCCCTGGGACTTCGCAACCATGCTTCTTGTTTTACTATATTCTAATTATTTACTATATTCTAATTATCATTTAGAATAATTGATTATTCTATTATTATAATTATATCTAATTATCAATAGAATAAAACAGATATAGCACTTTAGAGGAGTATAAATAAGACCCAATAGGAGAACCGAGCACTTACTAAGTTTGCTTATTGATCTCATACTTTCCTTCTTCTGTACGCAGACATTTATTTGATCTGTTTGGAAGGACTCTTTAGTGTCAGTACCTTGTAACAGCCTGAGGTAACTCAAAGTCTTCATTAAAAACTTTTTATATAAAAAATATTGATAGAAAAAGCAACTTTAAGGTGATAACAATGACTTTGTTTGCACTGGGCCACATCACAGCACAGTTGTGGATTATTTTCCTATATCAGTATGCTCTGCCAGAATGAATTCCTTACGTAAGACATTTATTAAACTGATAACTTCTTAGCAGTGCACTTAGACTTTACCCACTACCCCTGGAGACTGCTTCAGCTTTATGTTTGTCTAACCTAATATTATTTAATACCATGATTGTGGAGATACTGCTGCTTTAACGCACTCTGCAGCCAGAAATAAATAAGCCTGTATTTATTTAAAATATTGGGTAGGTGTAACTCAAACAGGCTTGTTGTAAAACCCATTTAGTGTAAAATGATTTCTTGTTCCTATCACTGGTTACACTCAATAAAATGTGTATGGCAGTACACCACTTCCAGGATACTTATTTGATAAATATTTACATATTGAGGGCATAAAACACCTTGATATCATCTTGCTCTAAATATTCATTGTGTTTGGCTCATAGCTCATTTTAAGTAGGGCAGATCCACCCAGGTTAACCAGGAGGACTTTCATCTCACTTTTTATTACGTTGGTGTAGATTCTCAATCATCCAGGTCATGGTAATCCTAAAAAGCTTGAGTCGAGGCAACTGGACTTCTTTTTTGTGTTTTTTGAAGACGTTTTGCTTTTAATCTGAAAAGCATCGTCAGTTATCACAATTTGCTCGTTAGGGTCCTTTGTCTACTAGGGTTGTTTACCTGGTCTGCATATGGGGTCATTTGGTCATTGAATCAAGGTGTGAAGTGGAGTGACACCTCTTGGGAAGGAGATCCAGAGCTGCCTTGTAAGTGCTTGAAAGGTGAAACGTCAAACCGCCTCCTTGGTTTAATGTTGGTTTTTCCTTCTTCACATAGACGGCTTCTTTTACTCCTCTTTCAAACCATCTCTCTTACCAGTCCAGAATCTCTGTACATTGCTGTCCTCAAATGTGTGTCCCTTGTCCTTGAGATGTAGGTGGACCGCTGAGTCTTTACCTGAAGAGGTGGCTCTCCTGTGTTGCGCCAACCGTTTGTGCAGTTGTTGTTTGGTTTCTCCTATGTACAGGTCTGAGCACTCCTCGCTGCACTGGACTGCATACACAACGCCGCTCAGCTTCTTTTTATTCACTTTTTTTTGGTCACACAAAAAATAGACTGTGCATAGGGAGGAGGATTAAGTCTTCAGGTCAGTGGTGCTAAGCCTGTCATGCACCAGTATAGGTTCATATGAATGATCAACACTCAAATACAAACAACAATACTTCTTAAATGAGTGGTGAAAATCTCAAAGGTTAACATAGCCAATATAGTCTATACCTGATCTGATAAATAAATATATTTCATATATACTACATGGAAATCGTGCAGGAATCTGACTGGTCTGCTAACAGGGTAGGTAAAAAGCATCCTGAGTGAACTCTTAAATCAAAATGATGTACAATCAGGGTTTGTCACAGTCACTTGGGACAAACAGCATCATCACGATCATGCTTTTTAATTGTAAAATAAACCAACTCTGAATGAATACGATCAAAGAATGCTGTTAGTTACAATTACCTCAGATCTTAGTGTGGAGCCAACCTGACCTGCCTCTGCCATGGTTTGAATATATAAAAATAAATTAAGTGTAAAAATCTTGTTTTAGTTTGTGTTTATTCATGTTTCCTTGTAGTATATGCTAAAATACCATTACACAGCTATTAGGCACTTGCTTGTGCATGTCTTTGGAGTTGATTCTGCCATTAAAAAAAAAAAAAGAAACAGAATTGCTTAAGTACCAATCTAGTATACACTGTAACAATTATGTGCCTCAGGCTTGGTGGATCTACCTTGTCTTTGGTGAATAATCATTAAGTATTACACCACAATATTTAAAATAAAATGGCTTTCCCCAGGCGGCACGGTGGCGCAGTGGTTAGCATGTTCGCCTGGGAAGATCCTGGGTTCGATTCCTGGGCTCGGGCGTTTCTGTGTGGAGTTTGCGTGTTCTTCCTGTGCTTGTGTGGGTTCCCTCCGGGTACTCTGGTTTCCTCCCGCAGTCCAAAAACAAGCACAGTAGGATAATTGGCTGTTCCAAATCGCCCCATGGCATGATTGTCAATAGTTGTATGTATGTCGGCCCTGCAATGGCCTGGGGAGCTGTCCAGGGTGTACCCTGCCCTCGCCCTGAGCCTCCCTAGGATTAAGCAGCTTAGAAAATGAATGCATGATTTTTACCATTAGTCACATTATCAGACCTGAAATTTTATTATCAATTCCAATATTTAGGCGGTCATAATTTTTTACAACAGCATCTCAGCAGCAGGTTCATAATAGTGTAATGCACTTGTAATACACCATTATTTCTATAGTAACAGCTAATTCACAGTCCAGGTCAGATGATCTGCAAAAAATGCTGTAAAATTTGATACAGAACAAAGAACCTCGCTTATGTCATAACCAAGATATCAAATAACAATGGAACAGGTTTGGTAATCAGATGCTGGGGACATGGCATGCTATTGTTTAGATTGATACAGTGCTGTCTGGTGCTATTATTACGAATAATAAAAAAAAAAAAAAATATATATATATATATATATATATATATAAAATTATTATTATTCTTATTATTATTATTATACAGCGATGGCTGAGATGCACACCAGCTTTCCTTAATTAGGATGAAGCGGCATAGAAAATGGATGTATGATGATTTATTATTACTATTGTTGTTGTTATTGTTGTTGTTGGTGGTGGTGTTTTAATAAAGTTTAATAGAGTGAAGTCTTCTGTAAAGAAATGTTTATTTCACATTCATTGAAAGAGTCTCCAGTGCAGTTGCTTTGTAACAAAGTAAATCTTTTCTAACACAGGAATGTGATGAGGGAAGTACTGCTTACAGCTCTTATAATGCCAATGATAACAGCAACAGTAACATAAACAGCAACTCAAATATTTTTCACAAAAACATTATAATGTAACTGACTTCCTATAAACAAACACTATTTATTAATTCACGTTTAATCAAATGTACGTGTTATATAAGATAAGACATAATAAGATATTTAAAGTATAAATATGACCAGCGGTTCCTCATAGTCGCATCCAATCAGTTCCGCTTAACCTTGACTTTGAGCAACATTGCTCAAGTCCCAATTTTAGTAAGCACCCTACCTCATCCTCCTTCTCCTCATCCACTTGAACACGGTCACACAGCCCAAAGCAAGCCTCGCTCCCTGTGTCGCTGCATGCCACTGGAAGCTGCTTGGTGTAATTTTTCTAGCTGACGACTATTCGGTGAATAATCCCAGGCGCAGTGAGAGCAATGGGGCTCGTGCTTGGAGATAAGGCCCTCAGCTCCATCATGTGCCCTCCCCTGCCCCACTTCCTGTCTGCTGGAGCGCATATGGCAGGCCTGGGTGAGTAGGGGGGCAGATAACCCCAGACCTGCCACACTTACCTAAATCAATCTTTCCCTGTGGCTGTTGGTGGGCAGGAGGTAAAATGAAGAGACAGACAGTGGCCCTAATATTTTATCAGCACCGCTATTTCTTACTGAAAAGGCTGGACAATGATAGTTCATAAAGTATTTCTACTTTTTTTTTGCACAGATTCTTTATACTGGTATCACTTTCAAGATTGTTTTAATGTGTCGAGAATGCTAAAACATTAACAGCCCTGAGAATGTGTCAGTAATAGTGACCTTCACAGTAGAAAGAAATGAAGGAGATCTGTCTATCAGCTTTCCCTCAGGCATGCACCTGCATCTCTCTCTCTCTCTCTCTCTCTCTCTCTCTCTGTCTGTCTTACTCTCTCTTTCTCTGTCTTTGTAGATAACAGTTCTGCCACAGCAAGCGGCATCTTTGCTCTTTATCAGATAATGTATCAGCGTAAGCTGCCATGCTTTCAGCTATTTTTGGATGACTTTTTCTTAAATCCCAGTAGCTTTCCTTCGATACATAGGAATTACATACTACAATGTTATTCAGATTAAAAACATAATTTAAGTTTAGCAGAAATGTTTTTTTTTTTTTTGTGAGTTTGTAAACCTTCTATATTTCTCAGTTAACATGTCCTCAAAAATCAGCAGATTTTACACAAGTCCTAAAAGTATATAAAAGGAACTCATTTTAACAAATGAGGTGAACATATTATACTAGGTTTTTTCATATTATACATATTATATAGGTTATTTCTATGATGGGGGAAATAATCCAATCTCACATATCTGCAACTTGTAAAAGTATTTGAACCTAAAAAAGTATTTAATATGATTAGCAGCTAATTCCTTGTGCCATTAGTATGCAGACACCAGTCAACATATCTTCTCCTTTCCTTCCATAGACACTCATGGTTCTGCCCTCATCATGGATGGAAGCTGATCAGCTAAAACTCTATACCAGCAAAACTGCAATGCTGTTCATCCCAGCTGACTCATCCTCACATCAGGACCTTATGATCTTCTTTAAAGCTCTCTGATCCCTCCTTCGGTCACCGCACACAATCTTGAGGTAACCAAGGACTATCACCCATCCTTCTCCTCTCATATTGCTAATCTTTCTCAACCTTGTGGATTTCTACTCTGGGATTTGTCCATTTTCTTCCCTCACACAGGTTAGTAAAATATTTCTTCAGTCCCTTGTCATCTCCAGGCTAGACTACTGAAACTCATACTTGGCAAGTCTGCCTCTGAACACTATTTGACCTCTGCAACTGATCTAGCATGCAGGCGCATGATTTGTTTTCAACCTTCTTAAATTCTCTGACACCATTCCACTGATACTGAACAGTATCAAGTCCTGAGGGATCTGACGACATCGACCTCACGGCAGGCAGTGAATCTGAACTCCAAGAACTAACATAAAGACTTGAAAAGGCAGCAGGTGCATATGGAATGGAAGTCTTGTAAATAGCCACAGACTAACATCATCATGATGTTCAGATACTGGAAGAGAGGGGAAATTCCAAATATCTTGGATCTGCCTATGGCACCTATGGCACCTATGTCAGTATAGAGACCTATAGCAGTGGTGGCTGAGTGGATAAGGCTCTGGGTAACTGACCTGAAGGTTGGGGGTTCAAACCCCATTACCACCAAGTTACCACTGTTGGGCCCTTGAGCCTCAACCGCTCTGTAGTATAAATAAGATTATAAAAAAAAAAAAAAGTAAGTCGCTCTGGACAAGGGCATCAGTCAGATGCTGTAAATGTATATGTAAATCTACCCTGAGCAAGGATGGCAGATATAAGATATATAAGATGGCGAGTAGTTACTTCAACAATGACTAGATTGAACAACATTTGGAAAAGCAATTCCATCAGCCTACCAACCGAATTAAACTTGTACAAATCCCTAGTTTTATCCATCCTCTTATATGGATGTGAGAGTTGGACCCTTACAGCAGACACAGAGTGAAGAATTGAGAACTTTGAAAACAAAAGCTATAGGTAGTTGTTGTGTATATCATACAGAGAGCACAAAACAAATGTGTATGTGAAGGAACAGATCACCACTCACGCAGGAGCACAAGAGCAACTCCTTACTACAGTAAAATATCAGAAGCTTGCTTGGTTTGGACTTGCATCACACCATGACACACTCCCTAAAGTTATCCTACAAGGAACAGTTGAAGGCAAAACACACAAAGGTAGACACAGGAAGGCCTGGATAGATAACATCAAAGAGTGGACAGGACTGTCCATCATGGCACCCCTACGAGCTCATAGCTCATGGGAAGACCACACTAGACCTAGTAAACCAATACCAGAATGTATTCACTGATGGATATGTCAAGCACTTCGACGTCAATTAAATCTCTTTACTCTATCTTTACTAATTATAAAACATATAAATGAATGTAAAACGTGCAAGGCCAAGCATAAGGTCTGGTTGTAATTAAAAAAAGAGAGAGAGAGATTCTTTTTGCCTTTTTCATATTGAATATTATTAAATCAAAGGCTTACAAGCTTTGGTGCTTGATACTGAAATTTTACATGAAATTTGCAGCACCATTCATTTGTCAGTGTATGACATTTACTTGAGGGTAGACAAATTATTTATAAGAAAATAATGCTATCACTATTTAAATATTATAATTTTTGACTTATAATTTTCTTCAGAAATTGGGGTGCACACCTATAGTAACTAATACTTAGCTAAGATGATGATTAAACATTTGTAATGGTTAACAAAAGTAGGCTATGCAAACTTTTTTGCTATTAGTAAAACAAATGGCTTCGTCAGTCACTGGAAAATTACACATCTACGAGTGATGGCTATTTTTGTATAAGGATCATCCCTCCTGTCAGGGAGCTATTAGGTATTAACTAAATATCTCTCTATATTTATCGAGTAGAAATTACTGTGATATTTGCAGTCGGATGTGAACCGAGAACAAACTCCAGGTGTTGAATCCTGGGGAGTCGTAGAGGAATTATGGGAAAAAAGTGAAGCTGCTATGACATTAATAGGGTGTTGCATGGGGTGTATGAGGGTATGTGGGCTTTCAGCACTGCATGCAATTTAGGACGATTGCAGTCAGAGTAAGACAAGGGGGTGTTTGGTAATTAGAGCCTGTCTTAGTGGTTGATTACAGCCTTGTTTCTCATAATGACAGCACAAGAGCTCGCTAAGAATTTAAATTACCGCCTTCAAAGTAGAACATGTGCATGTGTGTGTATTAGAAAAACAAATCAATATATTTCTCGTCAGCGGTGCTAATTAATCTATGTTATAGTTTAAACAGATATTTAAGTGTTTTCCCATGATTAAGCAGTCTTAATGTCTAAGCAATGGAAGCTGATTTTTTTTTTTTTTTGCTAATAGTGTGAGGCATTACTTAAAGCTTATTGGAGAGAAATCAAAACCACTGAGGTTTTTTACTGGAAAAGACTGTCAATCAAGTGGCACCTAATTATCACAGAGATTAAAGTTTATGACTCACTTACACTCAAATGTTTCAAAAGACTTTTTTTAATGCTCTGACATTTCAAAAATTTCACTTTGTGATTGCCTTGATGACTGTTGATAACTTGATATATCAGGCCACTTTCACTTTGAGCTCATAATCTAAGAATGATTTAAATTAGGTCATACTCAAAGTCAATTCTTGGACTGCTTGTCCTGGGTCTACGCTGGGGCATGATGTCCGTGATCTTTGTGATTCAAAAAACTGTGGAGCTCCATGATTTATGACTGCGCTTGGAGCACAATTGGGAAATAAAAAGGAGGCAGGGTGCATCCAAGAGATGAAACTTGAAGGAATCACATTTCTGAGTTCATCAAGATCCCCTATGATGGTGCATCATTGGCATCAAATCGTAATACATCATAATGATCTTTGCAAAATTTTTGACAGTCAAAAAGTGTGCCATGATCACTGCAATCATCACAAATCCACCACGTTCCTTCAAGATCATCACGATTAGATCCCACGACCCCACACACTCCTCAAGATTCTCTCAAATCACGAAGATCGCGAGCTTCGTGTCTAACTGTTAACCCAGGGTTAATCTCAAATATGTCAAATGGAATATATGTCAAATATGTCACTTGTTTCTTAGGTGCAATTTTGAGGGGGCTCTGAGTCCAAGAATTTCATTGCTGGTAGTGATGTTTCATTGTTACCTGTATATGACAAATAAACTTGAAACTTGAAATATCCCATAAAAGAAGGATGGCACAGTTGCTTAGTGGTTAGCCCACCCGCCTCACAGCAAGAAGGTCCTAGGTTCGAGTCCTGCGCCCGGCAAGGGCATTTCTGTTTGAAGTTTGCATGTTCTCCACATGCTTGCATGGATTTCCTCCGGGTGCTCTGGTTTCCTCCCACAGTCTAAAGACATGAACATTAGGCCAACTGGCTGTTCCGAATTGCCGCTAGATAAAAGTGTGAATGTGACTGGTTTTGTGTGTGTTGGCCCTGTGATGGACTTGCCAACTCTTCATGGTGTACACTTATTTTTCCAAGAGATGGCTGAGATAAGGTCCAGCCTACCCAGAACCCTAGTAGAATAAAACAGTTTGGCCAGTCAATGAATAAATTAATAGAAATGTTCCAATATATTAACATATTTTAACTGTAAAGCTCTACTTTTCTGATTGGCAAAGGATTGGTAATCTGAAGGTTGGGGGTTCAAACCTCAGTACCACCATGCTGCCACTTTTGGGCCCTTGACCAAGGCCCTTAAACCTCAAATGCTCAGTCGTTGAAAGATTAACTGTAGCTTGCTTTGCATAAGGGTGTCCGCTAAATGCTGTAAAGGTAAATGTAATGACATGGGAGGACCGTGTCCAGACCCTCTCCCAAAATAGTAGGCAGGAAGTACAAACTTAGCATGAACCCAAGCATTTTGACAATATCCAATTTCATAAGCACTGTGACGTTAATTATTTGTTCATTAGTCCAATGCTGACAGAGAAGCGGCATAGAGTAGATAATGGATGGATGGATGGGTGTTAGAATCTTTTTATACTCATTCCTTTAAATTGTTTTTTTAAGGAATTGATCAAGCCAGTTTTCAAATCTCTCACATGGCATGTATGCAATTGTATTATTATTGCTATGACAACACAATTCTAAGAAGCTAACAATTTAAACAACAATAGAAAATAGTATCGACGTAAGCTGAAGTATAGATATTTTCTGGGTAAATGAAGATTTGGTTTTCAGAGGTTTTGTGCTACATTCATGCCAGGTGGCTCTATTCTCTGAGCCATGACTAGAGAAATCGAAAACGAAGCAAATCATCAAACCAAGCCAGTAATGCACACAGGTGGAACCCATCAATGACACGATCCACTCACCATGGGAACCAAAGGGAAGAACTGGAAAGCTGAAAAGCTATCAGTGAACTTATTGCATCTGAGATCCATTGCCACAGATGTGTTACTGCCATCATTTAATTCTCACCATGGATGCAATGTGACATATTGGTGTCTATAACATTTGACCCGAAATTCACTGCAAAGTTCCCCACAGACGAATCTATAAACATCTGCAACACTGAAGTGGTACAAGTGGTTACTTCATATATGATTGCCTTATAAAATACAACAGCCAAAAACAAACATACATTTAGTCACATTTCATAAAGGTTTTGTAAACATGGAAGTCGGCATGTAAAATGCTTGAATATATATATATATATATATATATATTCAAGCATTTTACATGCCAACCTCCATGTTTAAAAAAAAAAAAAAATTAAATGTGGTTGCCCACTCATCAGGGGATTTATTAAGAACATTCTTTTACCACAGTTTATATACAGTCAGCATCGCTTGTATAGTGTGTTTTAATTTTA
>JAQMYF010000001.1:6446106-6471133 GCA_030014195.1 Neosilurus mollespiculum
TGTAAAGCTGCTTTGTGACAATGTCAATTGTAAAAAGCGCTATACAAATAAAACTGACTTGACTTGACTTGACTAGAAGTGAGCTACAGCCTGTGGGCACCAACATGGCAGGAATGAAAAATTGTAGGTGTCAGGGACAGAGAAGGAGTCTGTGACCAAAAACAGGGAAGGTATAGGATATTGTAGGCATTACAAAGGGTGATGGTGCCTGTGGCCTTGAAGATAGTAGGGAGTGGAGATTTTAGGCATCAGGGAAAAAGGAGTCTGGTAGAAATAGGAGGTTGTTATTAGCATCATTCATAGAGAAGCAGCCTTTTACTCCCAAGATTGTAAACTGTAGGCGTCAAGATTACATAAGGAGCCTGTGGCCACCAGGACGTCCGGAATCACAGTTTGTTGATCTCAGGGTAGGAAAATGAGCTTGTGACTTCCAAAAAGGAATAAATGATTCTTATTCTCAAGATATGAGCCAGAGTCTATAGCCACCAAAACATCTGTAGTAGGTGCATATGGCAAGAACATAGGAGCAAGAGTCTATGAAATCAGCAAGTGCTGGCAACCAGGGTACAAATGGTTCTTTTAATTTAAACATGAACATAAAATATTAAGAAGTGTATGCATGGTGGTGTAGTGATTAGCATGTCTGCATCACAGCAAGAATTTCCCGGGTTCGAGTCTAGAGCTTGGTAAAGGTGTTTCTGTGGGGGGGTTTCTGCAGGTATTCCGGTTTCTTTCCACAGACCAGTAACATGCACATTGGGCTAATTGGCGGTTTCAAATTGCCTGTTAGTGTGAGTGCGAATAGTGGCAATGCAATGGACTGGCAATCTGTTTAGGGTGTACCACACCTTAACAAAGAGTCAGCTTAGATAGCGAAGCTCCTGCTTCGTTGCAACCCTAGAAGGATTAAACAGTTCATCAGGTAAATAAATGAATGAGCAGTTATTTAAAATAGCAGACATGAAAAAGGCAGCAAGAAAAAAAGAACGTGCAGTGATGTATTACACAGCTCAGTTGATGATAATGAACCAAATTTGATCAAAAGGAAGAGGAGCAGAAAACAAACACAAAAGTACATGTAGAACTAAGAGCTTCACATGCGAGCAGCACTCGATGTGTTGAGAACGGTGATGTGCTCTGCAAGGTAAATTGATTATCTAAGCAAGTAGTCCTTAGAACCTTAGAGAGTGCATGTTGAACATGAACAGTGTTAGAAAGATTACCCACCTATTCCCTATACTGCTCCTGTTGAAACTAAACTAAAACACCTGCACTTAGGGACCATAGAGAGGGCAGTGAATCATAAAATGCTAAGAGATAGTGGCTGAAAAGGCTGTTTAGCTTTAATACATATAGAAATATTTTTCTTTACATTTAAAAATTAGCCAGTCAAGATTATCGAAGAGGATACCACTGGCCTTGAACTAGTCCTTTTTTTTGTCCAATAATTTAGTCGTCTCCTACTCCCACCCATCACATAATATCTCCCTTGTACAAATAAGCTCATGGACACCCATAATTGGCTGGTGACTGAGTGAAAGTGAAGTAAGGGCATGCCATCCCTCCTTCCCGTGAGAGCCCGGCCTGCGGACATCCCAGTTGCAGATGGCTGCGGCATCAACCCGAATTTGAACTTGTGATCTCCAGGTTAATGCATCTTGTCAATGCACCACTCAAAAGCCCACCTTAAATTAGTTCTTGAACTAATAAGAATGCCACACAACATAAATGTTATCCATTTAATTTTTTTAATGCTAATAAAACAAGCTGTGTCTATCTCCATGTCACAGCAGCTACAAGCAGTTGTCCTCTTACGTTTTCCTACAGTTAATAAGCAGCTTGTCAAGTGCCTCAGAAACAATACCATTCTCTGTTCTGAAGACTTTCTTTTGCAGGAAAACATAAGGACACAAGTTTGGCTGTGACTATTTACTCATTCACTCACTCATCTGCTGAGCCACTTAATCCTATTAGGGTCACAGAGGAGACAGAGCCTATCTCAGCCAACACTGGAGCAAAGGTGGGGTACACCCTGAACAGCTCAACAGACCATCACAGGACCAATGCAAAACTATTCACTATTCAGCAGCCAATTAGCCAAATGTGCATGTCTTTGAACTGTGGAAGGAAACTGGAGTAACCGGAGGAAACCCATGCAAGCACAGAGAGAACATGCAAACTCCACACAGAAACGCCCAAGGCTGAGACTAGGACCCAGGACGTTCTTGCTGTGAGGCGGACGTGCTAACCACTACACTGGCGTGCAGTCAGCTTTGCAGTACATTTTAAAGGTGTATAATATGGTTGAGGTCAGGTCTCTGTGCAGGACACTCAAATTCATCCACTCCTGCCTCGACACACTAATGTCATCATGTAGCACACTTTGTACACAGTGGCATTGACATGTAGGGGCAGGATTGGTGCTTTTAGTTTCAGTCCATAAAAATTACAGTGCTACAGTGAAAGTCTTCAATTTGTGGAACAAACTACACATGCGTGTGATGGTCAGGTGTCCATAGAATATATAAAACAATTTAATCTAGACTTTATAAGTACAGTAATTCTGTATCGGGTAAAGGGGTAATGGGTGGTACCATTGTGTCGTGGTTACCACGTCTGCCTCACAGCAAGAAGGTTCTCAGTTCGAGTCCTTGGCTTGGGTGTTTATTTGTGGAGTTTACATGTGGGGTACCCTCCAGGTACTCCGGTTTCCTCCCACAGTTCATGTATATGCAAATTAGGCTAAGTGGCTGTTCCAAATTGCTCCTAGTTGTAGATGTGAGTGTAAATGGTGTGTGTGTGTGTGTGTGTGTGTGTGTGTGTGTGTGTGTGTGTGTGTTGGTTGGTTCTGCAAAGGTCTGACAAGCTGTTTAGGGTGTACCCCACCTTCGCTCTGTGTCAGCTGAGAAAGGCTCCAGCCTCCTGTCACCCTAATAAGATTAAATACTTTGGCAAATGAGTGAGTGAGTAAGTGAGAATAGGGGCAATATAATAATAATAATAATAATAATAATAATAATAATAATAATAATAATAATAATAATAAACCATATTCATTTGATACCTGTCAGGCTGATCCTATGTGTAGGCAACTTTTTTCTGACAGTCTGAAATTTATTTGGTTTAAGTAAAAAAAAAAAAAAATCCTGCCAAATTTGTCTTTGATTAAATGTAAAAAAATATTCTTTACATTTTTGGACAGTCGTACTAAGCATTTTACTACATATTGTACTGTGTATAATTTGTATGTGACAAATAAAATTTGAATTTGAATTTGAAATTTGATATTCCTAATATGACTTGATACCCAAGATCTGAGAGTATTCATGTGTTCTGGCAGCTATATATATCTGAGTGATATCACCATAGCAATGAACATTAATGCTGCTCCTGAATCATATCTCCCAATGCTGTACAACGAAAACAGCAGGAGACCAAAAACTGGGCCTTGTGGTAGTCAATAGCATCATTATTTGAAGTTAAAGTATCATCACTTGCCTTTCCGTTTCTGTTATTGGATGAAAACCCAACCATTAGAGAATTGTTTTTAAACTGGAATGAGCACCACCTGCTGCTCGTTTTTTGGAGTTCAGAGACTTTATAATGGGACTTGATTAATCATCATATGACAGGCTGTCCACTGAGATACTGGCTTTAATTATGAAAGTGATAAATAATCTTTTCTAGGACTGTATAGATCATCTTCTGTGGCACACACAACAGGTTATATTTTCTCATGCTCTCTCACACCTCAGTCCATGTCATAATGTCATGGTGATGTATAGCAACGCAGTGGCTTTCACTTGTGAAATACATTCTCATAAAGCACATGAGATTAAACTCCTGCATTACTTACTGTCTGGATCTGGAAAAGGGGCCACAACTGTGTGAAGAATTATATCATAGATCACTGTATAAAGATTCAGTATCTGTGACTAGAATGCAAATAAAATGATTGAAAGAAATCACTTCAAAATATTTTAAATAGAAAATGATCAGGTCTCGCAATTAGCATATAGATTTTTGAGCACAAATGAGAGTAGTTAACGTTAAGTGTTACACTTTATATTATGTATTGCTAAAAAACATTATTTGGACTACAGTTATCTTTTTAACGCTTAGCACTTTAGCACTCTCCTCACTATGGTTGTGTGAATGTACCTCGGGTAATAGTTTGACCCCAAAGCCTGTATTGATTTTTTAACTATTTAATCCATTCAATTGATTTTAGCCAGCTCAGCACTATGGCAAACCCATTGTTTATCTTACTTTCTACATTCACGAATATCAGAAATAATTTCTAGTGATTCACCTCCTTCTATTTTAAGCATTTCTGTGATAATGCACAGGCATCACATTTTTTATTAGTATACAGTACATGCTTACTTTGCAGTTGCAGCTCCAGCAGATAATAACTTATTTTATTATTATTATTTTTTATAGTATTGGGTCAACATCAACACATTTTCAGGCTTTTTTGTAATAAAAATAAGCATTAGATGAAAATAAAAATACAATATATACTGTAGATATACAGGCTGCGTAGATGACAGTAGGCTGAAAAGTTCATAGGCTATGACCATTCATTCATTTGTCAAACTGCTTACTCCTACAAGGGTAGTGGGTAGGCTGGTGCCTATCTCAGCTAACACTGGTTGAATGCAGAGTACACCCTGAACAGCTCACCAGGCTATCGCAGGGCCAACACACTTCACACAACCTTGCACGCTCACACTCGTACCTAGGGGCAATATGCTACAGCCAATTAGTCTAATGCGCATGTCTTTGGACTGTGGGAAGAAACTGGAGTACCTGGAGAAAACCCACACAAACTCCACACAGAAACACCCGAGCCCAGGTATCAAACCCAGAACCTTCGTGTTGTGAGACAGACATGCTAAACACTACACCACTGTGCCAACCAGGTCATGACCAAATGTGGTTTATTTTTAAACATAGTCTCCCCTGCATTCTACACACTCCTTCTATTGGTGCTGCAGTGCTTAGATCCCCTTGGTATAGGAGCTGTCATCATGATGGCCAAAAAAGGCCTCCTTAGTCAGACGATGAACTTTTCAGGCCCACCAACATATACTGTATATAATTTTATATACCTATAAAGAGGTACAAACTACAGCTTTGACTAAATTTTTACAGATTAAAACTTGTGGCTTTATTAAGTAATCTATCTATCTATCTATCTATCTATCTATCTATCTATCTATCTATCTATCTATCTATCTATCTATCTATCTATCTATTCCCTGTTTGACTGTTTAACCCCCCAATCTGTCGGAAGTGCATTTAACATTAAATATCATAAATATGAAAAGATATACTTATTTTCAATTCAATAATCGGATCCTGTCTTTATTTGAACTTGGAGATTCTGCTCTTTAAATTTAAATATGCCTGTTTGTAAAGCATTGACAGCTCTGTATTTATAATGTCAGAAGCAATCCAAAGCTGTAGGTGGTTTAAAAATGAGTGCAATAATTCACTGGTGCTATTTGCACTACAAAAATCCATATTATGTTCAAAATCAATTTGGAGCCTACATGCTGTATGTACATACCAAAGCTTTGGCAAACACTTTTTTGATTTGGGCATTTAATTGGACAGAGTAAAAGCTTTGGATGTAAGTGATAATATCTAAGATCATGCTGAGATAGGAGAGAATTAAATGTAACTTTTAGGGTAGGTGTTCCCAATCTAGGGGTCATGGCCTATATAAGGCTCACTTGATTTATAAATAGAGCTTTAAGTGAAACTCATAATCACAAATTACAAATTACTCTTTTCAAAGGGATTTTTTACCTATAAAAGATGTAGATAGATAATGATGTTTTGAAAAGTTACTTAGAGTCACATTTGAACAAGCCACATTTAAATGAGAAATGTACTGTATATTCTATTGAAGTGTTTTTTCATTAAGCACAAAAAAGGTAAACACAATAGGGTGACAAGAAATGGCAGAGCAGGACAGTTTTAGATAAAAAAACAAACAAACAAAAGAAACCATGGCAAAACAAACAAAAGCACATGTAGGCCAAATAACCACTGACAGTAAAAGAGTGAACTTTGATTGAGTAGCGAAGCCAGATTGGGTCTACTTTCTGGAGTGCCTCACACTGACTGTTTGTCTACTGCATAGCAAAAGTCTCAATTTTGAAGATGTGAGCCAACTGGTATCTGCCCTAGTCTCTGTGGTAGCCGCCCTCCAAAAATGCTGGCTCCCTGTCTATCTTGTTTCAGTGTGCACCAGATTTTGGTCAGTGCTCTAATTCACTGAACTCTTTAAAGAACACTACTTTTGGTACAGTTCATTTAAACAAATATTGTCAGATCTTCCTGGAATTACAACTGGGTTTCACCGTCTTGTGATGTCATTTTTACCCCTCAGCCAATTATGGAGGGGTATTGTCGTTGGCCTGGCAGGTGGGCGGCGTGACAATTTTGTCCCAGCCATTGCTCGGGTCATGCACATGCCAGCTTTCTTAAATTTTGCGTAGGCACTCCCTATGACCTAAACCTGTGTGTGTGGTAGGTAATTTGTGTATGTGACCTTTGAATATGTGATCTTTGACCTTGGCACAGTGACTTTGAACATATAAATTTTGTCCTGGCCATTGTTCGGCTCATGTACATGCCAGCGTTCTGAAATTTTGCAGAAGCACTCCTCCCTATGACCTAAACCTGTGCATGGGGTAGATAATTTGCATATGTGACCTTTGACCTTGGCACAGTGACCTTGAACATGTAAAGTTTGTCCAGGCCATTGCTTGGCTCACATGCATGATTCTGAAATTTTGCGTAGGCACTTCCTATGAGCTAAACCTGTGCATAGGGTAGCTAATTGGCATATGCGACCTTTGACCTTGGCACAGTGACCTTGAACATATAAAGTTTTGTCCAGGCAATTGCTCAGCTCATATGCATGATAGCTTTCTAAAATTTTGCATAGGCACTCCTCATGACCTTAAGCTGTGTGTGGGGTAGCTAATCTGCATATGTGACCTTTGACCTTGGCACAGTGACCTTGAACATATAAAGTTTGTCCGGCCATTGCTCGGATCATATGCATGATAGCTTTCTGAAATTTTGCAGAGGCACTCCCTATGACCTAAAACTGTCCGTGGGGTTGCTAATTTGCATATGTGATCTTTGACCTTGGCACAGTGACCTTAAACATATAAATTTTGTTCTGCATGTGAGGTGTCCTAGCTGAGGGGTTATGAAGTTCTACAGAATGGCTATTTTTAGCACAGTTGGAAACCAGGTGTATTACATGGCCATAAAGTGAGTTATGGAGCTGGTCATACAGTGCTGTGTTTCTTAAAAAAAGAACAACAGTCATATAAAGGAACAGAACAGTCTAGAAGTTGTTTTAAAGTTATTTGATGTAAAAATAAGCTCACATTTAATGGAAGTCAATGGAAGGCTAAAGCCAAGTGAGCCTCTCACTCCCCCATGGGTGCTTCACATTCTCAACACTCAATTTTGCCCTTGCAAATAACAAGTGCAAGCAGTGCTCACCCTACTCAAAAAAATACATGGCATGTTGAGATAGTGAATTTGTGTATTTTAAATGTTTAATTTAATTTGTGTACAAATTACAAGTCTGTTTTAACAGTGATGCAAACATTGCTATTTGAGTAACGGTTCCCCCTTGTGGATAACATTTCATCTGCTATACATCACAGATTAAGAGCTTAAGTGTGAGTCACTACAATTAAAATCTTCAAATAATTAATTTAGGTGCATAAGAACAACACAGTAGAAAAAAGTCTTAAGACAACAATTCAATCATGCAAGTCTTGTGAGAAAATATGTCAGGAAATGTAAGAGATATTTACCAGAACAGTTAAATGGGGGAAAAAGCAGCAATAAATTCAGTGGCAGACTCAGACCTAATGTCCATTCATCATGTGTCTCAGTTCCACTGAATAAAAAGCTTCATAAAAGCATTCTATTATCAGGAGTCCACAAGAGCGTGTGCCACTACTGATCTCTCTCAGCACTCAATAAACTGAGCCACAGCGGTGTTAGGTAAGCCTCTCAACAGCGCATGTGGGTTTAAATAGCCCATTTTCTGTCAGCGCTCCTGTCGACTGTCAAGACTCCCCTCCTTAACATTGATTCCCTTTAAAATAGTCTGTGGAAGTCGTATTTGGAGCACACACTACTATTTGAATGCAACTGTATTTTTTGAGCAGCACAGACATGCTGCTCAGTTTAGGAATCAATACAGTGTCACTGTTTAGTGGTCTAAAAGCAACACAGTGGAGATAAAATACAATGGTGATGACTACGTTTATATATATATATATATGTGTGTGTGTGTGTGTGTGTGTGTGTGTGTGTGTGTGTGTGTGTGTACGCATAAAGGCACTCCACACAATTTCTTCCCAAAATACTAGAGTATACTGTAAAAATTATGTTAAAAAATTTTAATTCTGTGCTTTCAGAAAAAGAAAACAAACAAGCAAACAAACAAACAAAAGCACTCAGAGAGTACAAACATCTACCAAGCTCAGCAATCCTATTTTTCAATGTTAATTTTTTTTTCTGAATTTGTTCCAGATCATCTCCAACATCTAATGGAGTCTTCCTTGTCCAAAGCCCTACCTCTGGTAGAAATTTCATAAAAATCTGCACACAATTTTTATATAACTTTGCTAACGAACCTAGACCAAGGGAGATCAAAGAATTCACTACATATATTAATGTAAAAAATCTTAACATCTAGCTAAAAAGAACTTGAATTTGTATCAAATGCAAAGTTTCATTAATTAATTCATTCATTCATTCATTCATTTGCCAAGCCACTTTATCCTATTAGGTTTGTGGCTGGAGCCTATCTCAGTCGACTCTGAGTAAAGGTGGTGTAAACCCTGAACACCTCGACATGTCAGTACAGGGCCAACATACACATACAACCATTCACACTCACAACTAGGCGCAGTTGGGAACAGCCAATTAGCCTAATTTGCATGTCTGTGGACTGTGGGAGGAAATCAGAGTAGGCAGAAGAAACTCACGAGCATGGGAAGAACATGCAAACTCAAATAAACTCTCTCGCCCAACCCATGACTTCAACCTAGATCCTTTTTGCTGTGAGGTGGATGTGCTAACCACTACGCTAATGCTAAGTTTGCAAATATAACAATTATGTTTGGACTGTGAATTGTATGACAAGTAAGTAATGCATATCATATACCAAAATACTTTATTGTGGATAAGTATGTCTTTCATAAAAAAACATCCGGTTTTTATTGTGTTTCATTCCAACTGTTTATAAAATATACATATAGAAGACAATAAAAGCACACTGCCCCTTAATTGCTTTAGAATGTGTTCTTCTACTTGCTTATATGTATTTTCCTCTCCAGATCTGGCTGGATGCAAGTTTTTAATCAATGTTGCCCTTGGCACTTAGCACAGAGATATGCCTGAAATCCAGAAAACTCTGTCAAATGACAAAGTTGTGATGGATTAAATTTTTTTTTGTTATATATGCATTGAATGACAGTAACCAGTGCTGTAACAGAACTAGGAGATTTTATTAATGTGTTCTTTTGAGTGTCTGATAGGAGAAAATAAATTATATAATGATTTCCATTTAAGAAATGCACCTTCAATACTTGTCTGGGCACCAAGATAGTGAATGAACTCTTCTCATCTGTCCAAACAGCTGAGTGGGTCCATGTTTGTGTTCCCCAGTACCTATGTTCCCCAGTGCCTATGTTCTCCAGTCCTATGCTCCCCAGTACCTATGTTCCCCAGTGCCTATGTTCCCCAGTCCTATGCTCCACAGTACCTATGTTCCTCTGGAACCCTGACCCTGACCCTAATATTCCATAAATTGTTACTTTGATATGTATGATTGATTTTGTTTCATCATACTTCTTTTACAATATGGATACAATCGTTGTAGCTTACTTATATAAAGTACACAATACAATAGAAGATCCATTAATTTAATACGGACCGGGGAACATAGGTACTGGGAACATAGAGACTGGGAAACATGGGGTTGATCCCCAGCTAAGTCGTTCAGTGCTCAGTTCAGTGCTTTTACTGAACAAGGACCAGGCAAATCTATGTTCAGTAAAAGTACCTGAAATAATCCCACTTCAAAAGCAGGAAAAAAACAAACAAACAAAAAAAAAAAACCCACAATCCACTTTCTTACCCAAACCCTGAAACAAGGTAGAGTTTTATTTTTGCACTGCATATCATGTACTGTGAGTTTTTTTGAAGTGACACATCAGTATAGTGAAACTACTGTCTCTCTACCTCTGTGAATTTTCAATTTTTTTTAGAGTTTATTTTTTTTTTTTAAAGAGACACTTTTAATTGTATTAAACATTATATTTTAAAAGTTAAGCAATTTAAAAGTTATTTAATTTAAAATTGGTTTGCTTTAAGAAATGTGACTAAAAACAACTCAAAATATCTCATGACTTTATTGGGTTTATTCATGACAGTTACATTATAAAAACGTAAAACTTGAAGACTGTAATGTTAGAATTTTGATTCACATTATGTCATTCTACATAGATATAGCCAATATATGTACTGGATGACTGGGTACAGAAAAAACAGACCAATTTTCAGCTCAGATACCAATTTGCCAACACGATACCCATTTGTTTTGGTCCATGATTTATTAGGTAAAAAATCCCAATATTAACATGGTAAAAGTGAGCATGTCACCAATTATTGTAGCAGAATCGGACAAACTTCAGGCAATAAACCAATTCCTATGCTGTCCTTGAATATTGGGACAATGACAGCAGTTCAGATACATGCCCTAGTCTAGCATAGTCTAGACAACATAGTCACTGTCTTCAAAGAATAAAGACCTACCTTTTCAGTAAGAACAGTACCAACACCTCTTTAAGAGGATTTTAGCTTGTTGGTATTCTGAGACCATGACTTACTGAACTAATGCAAGGAAAGGTGTTTAATGAAGACTATAAACCTCTGGATAATGGATCTGTGCTTAAATGCTTTATATGTAAA
This sequence comes from Neosilurus mollespiculum, assembly GCA_030014195.1. NCBI lineage: Eukaryota > Metazoa > Chordata > Actinopteri > Siluriformes > Plotosidae > Neosilurus > Neosilurus mollespiculum. Next base: position 6,457,135 of record JAQMYF010000001.1, read on the forward strand.
TGTAACAGAATGTAGTTATATTAACAGGACTTTTAAAACTCATCTGAAACTCATAGAAAGTCCTCAACTCTGAATACATCCCACCCAGCTGCACACAATGCTATCAGAACATGTTAAATACATTACATACATTATGTTAATTGAGAACATGACTTGAGTTCAGGACTTATTTATTAATTTTCTGAGCTGTTTAATCCTAATTAAGGTCGCAGGGACTCTGCCAGCTGACTCTGGGTGAGGGTAGAGTACACCCTGGACAGCTCGCTGGGCCATTGCAGATGTACATGGCTTTTATGCACAATGTTGTTTTGACAAGGGCTGCGCACATCCGTACTGCGGTTTTCTTTTTAGCGAATCATGCAGGCACTGAAAAGGAAACCACAGTACACATGCACACAGTCCTTGCAAATGAATGTTACTATAACAACATCTGGGAACGTTTTTGAGACATTTATAAAGAATGTCTACCAGTAACATTTTACCAACATTTTTGGGAGTCCACAAACAACGCAAATACAACTTTTGAGCTACACTGTAGCAACAATGTTGAAAGATAAATTGTTAGTTGGGCAGTTTCCTTTAACATCATAAGGCTAAAGCATCCAAAGTATCATGTGCTCCTCTAAGCTAAAAATTTTCCTCCAGCTTGGCTGAAAAGTTTTATAACTCCAGAAGGAGGGCAGCCTGTAATAATCTAGAACAGATTTGACCATCTGTAATATTCAGCAATGCACCACTATCTCACACAGAGTAATTGATTAGATTTATGACTCAATTAGGTTGTGAATAAGCCACTATCTAATTACAGAAATGTTACACATCGAGACATTTCGGAGCATAAACTCTGATTCCAACCTTCTATTTTTGTCATAAAATAAATCAACAGTGGCCTGGATGAGTCATTATGTTTAATATCGCAGGTGTTCTTTAGTTGCAGGTGTAGTGAGGGCAGAATAAAAGAGCTTTATCCGGTTTTTCTCCATATGACACACCATAGTTAAAACCACTGCTGACATTTTCCCTACCAGTTGTACACTCTAACTTTATTGTCTTAATCAGCCAGCATTTCCCCTCCTCTCCTTCACAAATGCCTCTAACTAATTACTCACAACATCACATGATGCCTCCATCCTCCACACTTAATTACTTCCAGGAAGATGATAAATTAAATTTATGATTAACCTGAAAAAAAAAAAAAAAAAAAAAATGAAGCCCTTTTTCAGTCTTCAAGTGTGGATTTTACTTCAAAATGTATATATTTTTTTAAATTGTAAATGCATGTAATAAAATGTATGACTTCAATTTATCCAAGTGACTTGGATCATCAGCAAGCTATCATGAACTCATGAGCAATACCTTAAATTATATCTTCTTGTTCTTTAATCCTAGCATGTGTAGCATTTGATATTTGCGTATTTCATAATGTTCACAGATGACAAAATAAAAACAAAACAAAAGGAAGAAAGCTGAAAAAAAAAGATTACATGGCATTGATGATGATTTAGGAGGGACAGAATAAGAATTATAATCTTAGGTCATGCTACTGAAGTCAATTGAATTAAACTAAAATGAAATATTAATCCATTTGTGGATACAGATATCACACCTATGTTTGTACTGTAGTTTGATCAATAATATTATTAATCTGCTTCTGGGGCAGTAGTGGCCTGGTGGTAGGGTGCTGGATTACTGATCACAAGGTCGGGGGTTCAAGCTCCACTATCAACGGGTTCTCACTGCTGTACCCCCCAGTGCAGCTAACTGGGTTATCAAATGCCAGCCATGTGACTCACTGTCTATCGTGAGAGGCATGTAAAAGAACCATTGCTGATTTTCGTCAAGAGTCGGCTGCATACATCAGCATGTTTCTTCCCTGCAATGGCCTGGCGAGCTGTCCAGGGTGTACTCTGCCCTCTCCCAGAGTCGGCTGAGATGGGCGCCAGCCTCCCCGCAACTCTAATTAGGATTAAGCGGTTCAGAAAATGAATGAATAATCTGTTTCTACTATAAATCTCCACTTTTCTGCTTGGTTGGGATGCAACAAGTTTAAGGGTATTGTAATAATGTCAGAGCACTGTATACTGTAAAAAAAATATAGTGTTTTGTTCCTCCACCTAGTAAAGAGACAATGAGATTAATTTTTATTCTGTAAAATATTTCTGAATTAAAAAACAAATAAAAATCTAGCCACTTCACAAACACCCTCCTAACAAGACAATGGAAGGCAGCAGGTAATTTTTAATTAGCATGAGTGAGAGCACTCAGCTGCTTACCATTTTTCTCCTGCCGATGTGGCGTCTCCTCTGATTAGGTGCATTATGGCTAATTTGAGGCTGATAATCAGGCTCAGCTCCATGCTAAATTTCTCATTAAGCTGTAGGAGTTGTCACTCCAAGAACAGAGGGAGTGTTAGCAAGGTATCCCATCCCAAAGTTGTATGTGCAGAAGAAAGAGCTGTCATATGCCAAATTTACAATGTGTAATCGTTTAGGGGAATCTTTTGTGGCACTTATTTAATAATTTCCCAGCATAATGCATCTTTCTAGGATTTAAAAGCATAATTAAAATTTAAGTCAACTTTTGCCATCAGCTTCTAATGATGATCTAATAAATGGGCTAAATGTCTGATAGAAATTTTAAGCATTTGTAGTTTAATAATTCAATTAATCTAATAATTCAAATTTACAAATGTATGGTGACCTAAATAACTATTTATATATTCAACCTCTTTAAAGCTGCTCTCTCTCTCTCTCTCTATCTCGCACACACACACACACACACACACACACACACACACACACACACACACAAACACACACACAAACATTTGTTTAAGAAAGGAGAAGCTACTCACTGCATACCTTAGGGGTAAAAGAATAACAAGCAAGCTTGCTCATTAGGGATGTGTAGGGGGTTGTAGAGAATTTTTAGATTCCTCCCTAATTTAATTGTACTATGTAAAGCTGCTTTGTGACAATGTCAATTGTAAAAAGCGCTATACAAATAAACTGACTTGACTTGACTTGACTTGACTTGTTCACTGCAGTAATTATTCAGTGAAAGGTTTTTTTTTAAGAAAATAAAAGTCAAGCCTTTTAAACTCTCTTGTTACACTGAAAATATATACTTTCCCCATGATATGGTTTTTACTTACATTTTCAAAGTTGCAGTCTGCTAAAATGTGCTCGATAGTCAGCATTAGCCTGTTTGAAAAGGCCGCCATTTGTAGTCTGTTTCACTCTTGCGAGAGTGTGAAATCGCAGGACTAGATTATGGACTTGTCAATTCCAATAAGGCAAGATAATGGCAAAAATAAGAGTATACAGATATTAAACTTACAAAGTAGGTATAAACTAGTGAACTTCTAAGTAAAATAAAACTAGGCAAATCTGCACATTATACTACATTAACATACATCAGACAAGCATATACTCATATACACGAACACATGATATATGCCTCAGTGCATTTAAATTCACAACTGCATTTACAGTTTCTTCTAAGATTGTCATGTTCTACTTTTTCAGTACAATGGCACCCCACTGTGAGAGGATTTATTATTCATTTTATTTTTTACACATTAAGGGTTTGATTAAGCAAAGCGTGTTTTGATAGATACAGACCTGAACGATGCATACCAGCTTTTATAGTTTGGGTTTAATTTTCCTTTAAGGATTTGCTAATTTAAATCCAAGTGATGTATTAAATATGTATATGTATATATCTGTACGAACAAGTTCTTCCACATCTTTACAAGGCATTATGGGTGTATTATGTCATAAGTATGGGGTATCAAGATATCCTGGGTGATATATCTTTTGGGATCTAGCAGTGAGACAGCAGTGAAAGTGATGCATACCATGTTGTTCTTCATTTTAATTTTTTAAGGTAGGAGTCCTGAAAGTAACATATGTTATTTGAAAACATTGTCCTCCTTGTAGTCTTTGTTCCATTCTAAATACATGTCAGTCAGTCATACTGCATACACATGAAAGCAAAAGGAAAATAAAATAATAGATTGTAATTTTCATGAAAATCTACAGTTTACAAGGTTTTGTATAACATATAAGTACAAACATTCTGCCTTAGGTTATGGGTCCTTATGAAAGGCCTTTAATCCTAAAGCCTGTGGAATTATAATCTCAGCTGTAGTCAATCAGTGAATCAATATTTTTCCTCTGAATTTTAAGCTTTCAAGAATGTAAAATGGCAGTATTCATGATTAGGATGAAGAGCTGTACTGGTTTCTTACTGCTTCATCAGTAAAATTCCTATAACATAGTTACTGCTCATTGTAAATCACAATTCAACATTTCTTCATCATTCCTATAAAATGTACAGGTCATTAAAATGAAAGACTTTGATAGTAAGTATTTCATTATATAATTAAAGCAAATTTTCAATTTGGTAGTTTAAAGAGAATAATATTAAAGTTTTATCTTCTCTAAAAAAAAAGAGAGAAAAGAAAAACTAAAAACATTGCTGTGTGTTTAATGTGAGGTTTAATCATTTGCTCCAACACACACACACACACACACACACACACACACACACACACACACACACACACACACACGTTGCTTGTACATTCTTTGAAGATTTTAGTGTAAAAAAGATATTTAACACAATAAAAAGATTTCTTTAAAAAAAAAAGTAAATAAATTATTAGCCTTGAACACATTTGAAGTGCGATTTACACCAGTTTCTTATTAATGATAAGATCTTCTCAGGAGTTTAATTAAATGACTTTTGATTTAAAAAGACTTTAAAAGGGGATTGAACAAACAAATTAATCAAGTTCTTATCAGAGCATAATAGGAAAACAGAACAAGAAACATTTTAATTACTGATACATATGCAAATAAATGTAGCAGTTTTTACTTAGATATGGCAAATAAGTTGTCTGTGCAACACAGACACCTAAAGCACTAAAAAGGCTCCATTTTATTTTACCTTGTGCACTATCTGGTTGTGGTGCACTGAAGACAAAGACAAATATCAATCCATCAATCTATCCATCCTTACAACTATTATCCATACTGATTCTATAGGAGTAAGGCAACTGGTGTCAATCCCGACTGACTTCAAGCAAGAGGTGGGGTGCAGGTCCTCAATCTATCACAGGGCTAACACAAACATATTACACATATGGGGAATTTAGAGTAGCCAGTAGCCAGTTGACTTAATCTCCATGCTGCATGCTGATATCACTACTTACAAAAAGATAAAGGATTAATTACATTTTGTGTAAAATGTGAATGAAGGTTAAGTGCCATGTAGTTCAGCAGTGTCTGTCTTCTTGCCAGTTATGGGAAGTGAACCAGTAACCCGTCAGTCACAAGCCTGTCCCTTGGTTGCCTGTTATGAATACATGATGTCAAGAACAACATTAAATTACCTGTTTGTACCAAACAAGGAAATTGCCGTTTCTCTGATTTTACAGCAAAACCATGCACATGCAAATTCATGCATAGCATGAATGAAGGAATGCAAGCTTCCTCCAAGACACTTAATGCACATTTATGCACACCAGGCCATTGCAGGGATGTCTCTCTTATAACTTGGTCAGTTACCTTCCATGGGCTACTGGCCACACATGGCTGCATGCATCATCCAGAACTTGAGCTCATGACCTCTTGGGTGAAAGTGGCACGCTTTTCCACTGAGCTACTCGGGAGCCCAGAGTTAATAGTAAAGGGGTGGCTTCTCCCCAATTAAATTAAATTCTATTTATATAATTATATTTAGTTCTATTTGTATAGCTTTTTTTTACAGTTGACATTGCTGCACACCAGCTTTACATAGTATAACAAATTTGGCATGTTTTTACATTTTTTTCAAAATTACTAATGAGCAAGTCTGTTGTGAAAAACTCCCCCAGATTAAATGAGGAGGAAACCTTAAGAGGAACCAGACTCTAAAAGGAAAACCCATTCTCATTTAGTGACACCAGTTAATAATACAATGTGTGTATCAGGACATTTACTACAGTTTAACATGAAATCTAGTGAATTATCTTATAACTGTAATGGTAATTGTAGTCCTAAATAATTTTAGCAAAAGTGTTTACATCACTAGCAATCTAAAGTCCTCTTCACAGTTTCTGAGTGTATATTTAGGCACACATGGAGCATCATTAGCAGGATTGAGGGGCTTCTATGATGAGAACTCCAACCTGTAGTAGCATATCAGGATGGATAAAGTTTGGAAAGCAAAAGGGTCAGGATCACTGATATTTTAGAAATAGCATGTGCACCTCAACAAACACACACACAAACACGCACAGACACACACACACACACACACACACACACACACACACACACAGAAGGAGTTATTATACAAGCTCAGTGTAAAGTAATTATTAAGAAAATAGTTTATCGGTGCTGAGTGCAACCAGGGACTTTGGCAAGACTGACTATGACAGCATAACTAAAAATAAAGAAAGAACCAGAAGGAAAACAGACATGAGAGCAGCCTGTTATGTAAGACAATCAGCCACTCCACTGTCAACAAACCTGAGTAAATGTCCTATTGTGCCTACTTCGCAAACATGAGAAGGAAAAAAGAATCCCTACTGCACTCTTAGGGGGCAAATTCAACAACATGAGCAAAGTGTTTTGGTTTATTTCTATTAAATGGGATTGAGTGGAAGCACATTTTTACAATCAAGTGTAATTATTTGAACTTAATTTTTCATTGTATTTTCTGGCATAAATTTTACATGGCATTTTAAAATAATTCTAAAAGGCTGGATAGCACACAAAATAAATGTAAATAGACATTTTGCTTAAAATTAGACACTGGTGGCTTTAACTTCTGCTCTGTTGCGACACCAATGAGGAACTAAAAGTTTTACTAAATATTTAGCGTGTTCTTGTGATATAACTATTTATATTTGATTTAATATGATGTGTCAATGTGAAACATTTGAGTTTACTCCAACAGGAGTGTTTGTCAGATGTGAATCCACTGTGATGCTTGAGATAAACATTCAGAAACATTGAATCTGCATATTCTTTACATGCACTTGCACTAACACCTTTATTCTGAGTAAGCACTCATAAATAGAAGTAAAATTGTTCCAATTCAACACAATTTATTTGGACTTTCGCATCTTTACACATCAAGCTTGCACTGAACAAAACATTAAATGGATATTATCCATCAGCCTTCACACACTAGTTTATAGATGAAGGGGTAGGGGGTGATGGTACTTACCAAAGTTTTGCCACAATTAGGAATCTAATAAACAACAAGAATTTTAATGGAACATTTTATGAACATTTCTTTTACAAGTTAACAGTACATATAAAAGTAATAAAAATGTCATATAATTTCAGCTCCTAATTCAAAAGCATGACCCATGATGGATGGAAAGTCTTTCAATTTTACCAGTAAATAAAAGGAAATGAAAAATAGATTAACAAAAAGGTCAGAGAGTTTTCTCAAACAGAAGAGAACAGGGGGATAGTGGGCATAAAAGTGAATGAATTGTGTCAGACTGAAGAGACTGTGACTAACATGGTCTGTCGCCTTTGTCTCTTCTAACGTGCGAGCCGATCTGACCGGAGATGCTAGACGCTGCGAGCCATTAGTGACAGAATTAGAAGTGACATCAGGATTTGTTGTCTCCACCTATAATGCACAAAAATAGCTAAAGTAACTTAAATATCACCTTCAGAGTCGAAGAGGAATGCTGCAGAACAAACATGGGGTTGAGGAGGTTGACTCTCCTTGAGGAAATGTCAAATCAAAGGATGTTAGTGCAAAAACAATAAATAAATAAAAAAATGACATGGACAAAATCACTGTGACATGTATTTCTGAAATAAAATAGAGTCCTAAGGTCATCAGTATAGTTTTTAAATCATAAATTCTCACAAAAAAAACTTGATGACTTCATGATGTCCTGATCAGGCTCTCAGTTATTCCTTGGATCATTTTGCATATTTCTTTATTTAATATTACATATGATAAAATTTTTCTCTGCCTTATAATATGATTATTTATTGATTTAGCTTGCTTCTTAGACCATGCAGTTTCTTGACAAAATTTTGAGAATATAATCAGAGAAATTGCTTGAATTGCCACAGTGGCATAGTAGTTAGTAGATCTGCTTCACAGCAAGAAGCTCCTGGGTCCGAGTCCTGTGCTCGAGTGTTTCTGTGTGGAGTTTGCCTGTTCTCCCTGTGCTTGTGTGGGTTTCCTCCGGGTGCTCATGTTTCCTCCCACAGTCCAAAGACATGCATAATAGGCTAACAGACTGCCCAGAATTGCACCTAGGAGTCAGAGTGTGTGTTTTGGCCCTGTGATAGTCTGGAGAGCTGTTCAGGGTGTACCCCACCTTTGCCCGGTGTAGGCTAAGATTGGATCCCACCTCCCTGTGACACTAACAGCAGTTACAATTCATAGTATCAATTTATACCATTTGCAAACCAAAAAAATGTGAGCAAGAAGGATTAAGACCTAGCCAAGATATAAGGTAATTGGGGAAAAGAAGTAATATTATAAAGATTAATACTAAAATAGTTATACGTAGTGTAATTATTGGCATCTAGTTTCAAGTTTCAAGTTTCAAGTTTATTTGTCATATACAGGTAACAATAAAACATCACTACCAGCAATGAAATTCTTGGACTCAGAGCCCCCTCAAAATTGCACTTAAGAAACAAATATTGCACATAAATTTAGCATTGAAATAAAATACAAGTAAGAATAAAACCACTAGAAGCCAATGGGTTTTTGAAGTATTGATGTTTCCGTGAGTGGTGGTTAACCCGGCCGTTCCCCCTAGGCCTAATCATTCGGGGGGATGTAATAAGCAATTACAAAAGCAGACATTCAAAAAACATGCCTCAGTCGTCTCGTGAACGGTGGCTTCCAACTTCAGAAAATGGATCCATGACGGGGTCTCGGTGGACTGGTTCTGTATGACACTCGGTAGATACTGTACACAAAGGAATGTTGTAGAACAAAGATGCCCTATATTTACATATGAATAATGACATTAAATTAAAGATCTCTAAATCAATGAAACTAAATCATTTTTAGGTGTGATGAGATTTTGTTTAAAAATAGAATAGCATCAGGTCGAGTTTGTGCACTTTTACAAGTACGGTATCTACCAGGTGTCTTACAGATCCAGCCCCAGTTCTCCTGGAAATGTTGACTCTTGCACTTGATTCTTTTTTGCATGTTAATTGCAGCAGCCTTCATTTTATTTTTTGCCTGAAAAGTGGTCTCTTATATGTAATATGCTGCATTCTTTATTGACATACTGTACTAAAATTTTTTTAAATTTAACATTTCATTTTGTGTTGGAAAGCTAATGTTTGCAAATCTAAAGTGTTTTTGTACTAACTTGCTAATATACAAATTATCATTCATTCATTCATTCATTTTCTGAACCGCTTAATCCTAATTAGGGTCGCGGGAAGGCTGGCGCCCATCTCAGCCGGGGTACACCCTGGATAGCTCTATACAAATTATAAAATAAAAATCTATAGCAAAGTATATATATATATATATATATATATTATTTTAATATCTTTTAATGCCATTAAAGTTTCTCTGATCTCGATCAACTCTAAGTGAACTCTAAGTAAAGTATGCACTTCCATGAGGACATAAAAAGCTTTAAGATAAGTGACAGATTATTCACTGTACCCCCTCCAACCCCAAAAAATTTAAATTAATAATAATAATAAGAGGAAAATGAAGAAGAAGAAGAGGAAAAAAAAAAGACGAGAAAGAAGAGAAGGAGAAGAACGCTATGTGGTATTGCTCCATTTAATAATTAATAAATAAAAGGAAAAAACCTCAGTCTTTGTGTCTGATTATGGTTTTGCGTAATAGCTTCAGCAGTATATTATGTAAAAATGAAAAAAATAAAAAAGGAATGGATCTAAACTTTATATTTATATTTAAATATTATATTGAAGCACCTTTAGCTTTGATTACAGCATTTCACTTGCGATTGTTTTAGAAACCTATCCGTCATAGTTTGGTTCTATATCCCCAGTTCTTACATCCTCCCACTCTCAGACTGATGTTTCTACCTTTAAAATTCCATCTATCCTACAATGTATGCTTTTTATATTCACCCAAATATATAGTTTTCTACTATCATACATTATAACCACTGAAAACGCTGCATACGCCCAATGTGACTCACTGACTGAAGAGAAAGCAGAATTTTACACACCTCACGTTGCTCTCTCTAGCAATGAAACATAGTGGTTGCCAACACAATGCGTCTGTTGGTATGCCGTGGATGTACACTTTTCAGGGTGTGCTTGTACGGTGATTCTGATCTAACCTGTAATGTTTGATACAAATCCATGCAGGCATTCGGCCTGCACAGTGTGCACACAATTTTTCCAAAATGGCAGCGCCCATATCCCTCTTGAGGGTATTAATAGTAGGTCGGCCTGAGTTTCTGCGCCCGTAAAGGGGTTTCCCGGAGCACTCACAGAGCCTGAAGCAGTGACCTGCAAGCCGAAGTCTCCACTAGGCAACCTTGTCAGTGACTTTTTGGAGGACGCCATGAAGCACGTCGCTCAACATTTATTAAACTGTGCTCTATTATAAACTATGGTTTGCACCAGAAGGCATGGATTTCATTTAACAAGAGAACTAAATGTCAACAAACATGGAAAAGCATTTCAGCCCAAGATTTTCATGGTGATAAAACCGGCTGCGATCAGACTGTGAGAATGGAATGTTTTCGCTACTCACCACAAGACTTCATTCCTCGACACTCCCCAGACAAACAGGCTGGGGCTGCCATGGCACTCTTTGTACCATGTGCATGGTATTAACTGTTTATCTGTGTGCCACACCAAATTACATGCCGAGCCTGCTCTGTGTGCGTGTGTCTGACGAAGGGCGTACTTAGTACCATTCCTTCAGGGCGCAACCATTGCTGCTGCATTATTAATTTTCACTACTGCACTTTACAAAAAGGTCCTGAGCCGTCTCTATTTGTTGAGGCTGCTAGGGTCGTTTAACATCTGCCGGACACTGCTCAGGATGTTTTATGAGTCTGTTGTGGCCAGCGATATGCTCTATGCTGTTGCATGCAGGGGCAGCAGGCTGAGGGTTGCAGATGCAAACAGACTGAACAAACTGATCTACAAAGCCAGTAATGTTGTGGGGATGGAGCTGGACTCTCTGACGGTAGTGTCGGAGAGGCGAACGTTGGCCAAAATAAAGACAATACTGAACAATCCCTCCCACCCGCTTCACAACCAAAATGTATAAGCATGTAAATATTCCTGTATAACCAGGATGTTAATATTAAATGCATGAAGGTGTATCGCTGTGATAGTCCATGTTCTCTCTATGTGTGTGGGTTTCTTCAGGGTGCTCCGGTTTCCTCCAAAAGTATAAAAGACATTCACACTGGGTCAGCTGGATACTCGAAATTGCTGAGAAGTGTGAATGTGAGTTTGAATGGCTGTTTGTGTCTGTGTTAGCCCTGCATTAGACTGGTTACCTGTTCAGGGTGTAACCCGGCCTCTCAGCCAAAGCCACCTGAGATTGGCTCCAGCTTCACTTGCCAGCCTCTATGGATAAGCGGTATAGAAAATGAACAAATAAATGAATATAAAGGTGACTTTAAGCTCCTGAGCACTGCAGAGTTGCTAACACCAAGTATCACGCTTTAGCATTTAAAGTGCATGACCCTTTTGCTAGAGTGAAATGGGAGGGATGTGAACATATTTTTTGTACATTAGTGCAAATCAAATTCACCTGGCAGAAAAACCAATTCTCTGAGAGGGAAAGGATGAGTGGTTCCAGATAAACACTATCTTTTCACTGTATGAAATCTTGGCTATGTGCAAAACCTCCTCAGGAGACCATTAGATTTTACAGGTCATAGGTCAAAGAGGTCAAATCTCAAGGTCACTGCCATCTCTTGTGTGCCATTCCTGGGATGTTACATGTTTTATTCAATAATGTGACCCTCGTAAACTCATTCATTCACTCATTTTCTAAGCTGCTTAATCTTAATTAGGGTCGTGGGTTCTCATCCGACTCTGTGCGTGGGCGGGGTACACCCTGGACAGCTTGCCTGGCCATTGCAGGGCCAACAGACACACACCACCATTCACACTCACACCAAGGGGTGATCTGGAACAGCCAATTAGCCTACAGTGCATGTTTTTGGACTGTGCGAGGAAACCAGGGTACCTGGAAGAAACCCATGCAATTTCGGGGAGAACATGCAAACTCCATACAGAATCGAACCCAGGACCTTCTTGCTGTGAGGTGGACGTGCTAGTTCCTGTACACTAATTATGACATTTTACTGGAATGCATGTGTGTTGACCTTATAATTGCCCCATTGCAATTTATATTACAATAAATTACAATGGGACTTGAAGACAGCACATATCTGTCTAGGTGAAATTTAAGCTGCGAATGCACAAATCTTGTTTTAATGCACCAATAGAAAACAAAATGCCAATGTTGTGGTCTCCAGGAGCTGCTTAATAATAATAATAATAATAATAATAATAAAAATTTATCAACAAACCAACCAGTCAATCAATAAATGAAATAACAGATAGATTTTGCTGTGTCATGGCTGTTATTAATGTTGGGATTCCCTCTGGGAATGCTGCGTACCATGCTACAAGGCAAGTATATCATAAGTACAATGACATTAAATTGATTGGTTTGATGATTCGTGAAAACCAAAAAAGAATTAACTTCCAGAGTGTCCATTTGATTCCAAATAAACATGGTATTTTGGTAATACAACACTCTGGGTGTTAATTCCACGCTGAGGACGGGAACTCCTCCCCATTGCACTGACATAAAAACCATCCAGAAAGAAAAGAAACTGGAGAAACACGCCAAATGATATCATCCTTTCACAAACTGTAGGATTAAATGTGTATAAAGAGCTAAAATGACACGGTGGTAAAGGTCAACTTTGGTAAAGGTTGATTCTGACCTCAGCAGGATGGTTGGACAGGGCTAGGCATGCCTCGTATGAGAACTGACTCATGAAACACCTGTTGTACCACTAAATTCCAAAGATGAACCACCTGGAAGAAATTTTGAGAGTTAACTACATATTTGACAAATTCTTTAGTTATTTGTAAATTTCGTGCCCAACCCCATAAGTTGGTCCTTAAAGGTTCCTAAAAGGTTATTAAAGGTTCTTTGTAGAAACCTGCAACAGATAGTGTCCAAATAGAACTAACTCCTTCCAAAAAAAAACCCAAAATGCAATTCATTTATTCAATTTCTAAGACGCTTAATCCTAATTAGGGTCGCGGGGAAGCTGGCACCCATCTCAGCCGACTCTTTCCGAAGGCGAGGTACACCCTGAACCGCTTGCCAGACCATTGCAGGGCAACACACACACAACCATTCACACCCACTCTCACACACAGGGGCGATTTGGAACAGCCAGTCAGTCAGTCAGTTATGTTTTTGGACTGTAGGAGGAAACCGAAGTACCCCAAGGAAAAACACGCAAGCGTGCGGAGAACATGCAAACTCCACACGGAAACGCCCCAAGCCCGGGAATCGAACCTTCTTGCTGTTAGGCAGACATGCTAGCCGCTGTGCCACCGTGCCACGCGAATGCAATTCGGAAAATTCCTTATCTGGAGATATCACAGCCACATAGGTCATTACATTCCTGCAGAAAAGATTACAAGGTGTGTGGAACCATGAACGGTTTCTTGCCTAATGTGCATGTCTTTGTACTGTGGGAGGAAACTGGAGTTAAAAAAAATAAAAAATAAAATAAAAACCCATGCAAGCTCCACACAGAAATGCCCTCTCCGGGACTTGAACCCAGGACCTTCTTGGTGTGAGGCAGACATGCTAAACACTGCTCCACCGTGCCACCTGAACGTAGTTCAGAAAATTCCTTATCTGGAGATATCACAGCCACGTAGGTCATTACATTCCTGCAGAAAAGATTACAAGGTGTGTGGAACCATGAACGGTTTCTTGCCTAATGTGCATGTCT
>JAQMYF010000001.1:6523729-6534359 GCA_030014195.1 Neosilurus mollespiculum
AATAATAATAATAATAATAATAATGATAATAATAATAATAATAATAATAATAATAATAATAATAATAATAATAATAAAAAATACAAATTATTTTAAAAAATTAAAAAGTAATTAAAAATTATTATAAGTATTATAAAAAAAAGAAAAAGTGATTAAAAAAAACTAACAACAACAACAACAACAACAAGGAACTAATGTTTGGTATGTGTGAGAATGAATGTGCCATAGCAACATAATTACATTGCCATGGAAATAAATGTCTGTAAAAGCTAGCAATTTGACAAGGCTGAAAAACAATAACACTGTCAGAATTGGCCACTGAATGCATTCTGCGGAATAAATTACAATCCTAATAGCATTGAGTATTGTTGATTTTTTAAGAAGCACTGGCATGAGAAGACCACAGTACTATCAGAAAATTTTAAGACAAGAATAAAAATCTTAAAATAATGATGTCTAGTACCTAACTACTTTAAAACTGTCGGTTGAATGGATTTTAGCCCTCACTTGTTAACGATATTTTTTTTTTTTCATTAGAAATGCAGTGTTTATCTGTTTGATAAGCACATAATTAAAAAAAAGTAGCAAAGTCTAAAATATGATAATAAATATGGTGATAAATGCACTCTAACATTCTTTCAGCCTGCTAATTGGTTGGCCATTAAAATACCTTTCCTTCTTTTTTTCCCCAACGGCTCATCGGTTAGCAAAGTGTCCTCATGGCCTTCATCAGTTCTGACGAAGGCATTTTCTATACTCCATTACTTCCTACTGATGATCACTAGAGTTTTAATTAGTTGATACTTGAAATATAGCTGAACCCCATGCATTGACCTTGGGAGAAGATTGGACTTGACAAATGATATCATCAGCTGATTCAGACTTAGTGAAAGCAAAGCCATCTTTCATTTGCATTTTATGTTACACCCTGTTGTTTGACAGACAAAATATATGCAGAAAGGAATGGTGATGAAAATGTAGTAGATCGCATAGATATAACTTATAACTTATTGACAGCTTTTATTTAAGAAACTATAATCATATACTGAATTTCACATAGACAATTAAATATTTTTATTTAGGTCTCTTTCTAACTTGCTCACCTTTCCATTCTAACCGCAACCCACAGTACAGTTTCAGTCCTCAAAGCAAATATTCAAATATTTAGTTACTGGCAAATCACCTTTCTAACTGAATACTGTACATCAGTTTTAAAAATGTGAATAAAACATTTCAATAAAAATAAAAATATAATAAATAGATAAATAAATAACCCACGAGTTGTCGAAGTTTAAAAACAATTCAATGTAAAATCCATTATAACTGACAATTAAGATTGCACGATATATAGTGCATATAGTGCGATAGTGTGTCAAATATTTGTTTGTTTGTTGTGTACTAGTTTACAGTGTGACAGTGTACTACTGTCACAGTGTCATTGCCCACATAGGCATTGAAGTCTCCCAGGATGATGAGGGAGTCTCCAGGGGGAGCACCCTCTAGCAAACCCCCCTAGGGACTCCAAAAAGGGTGGGTATTCTGAACTGTCATTTGGTGTGCATAAGTACAAACAACAGTCATGACCCCACCTGTAAGTGGATGGAGGCTACACTTTCGTCATCCAGGCAGAATTCCAACATGTGGGCACTGAGACCGGGGGACAAGATGGGTGGTTCCAGAGGCCAAGCTATGTGTCAAAATGAGCCCGGCTATATCCAGTTGATATCTCTCAACCTCGTGCACCAGCTCAGGCTCATTCCCAGCCAGAGATGTGTCATTCCATCTCCCAAAAGCCAGAGTAAGTAGCCGATGATCAGTCTGGCAGAACCCACGCCTTCGGCTGTCACCCGGCTCACACAGCATCCGACCCCTTTAGCCACTTCCACAGTGATGGGTCCATGGGAGGGCGGACCCATGTCTCCTTCTCGGGTTGGGCACCAAAATGACAATGCACCAAATGACAATTCAGAATACCCACCCTTTTTGGAGTCCCTAGGGGGTGTGCTAGAGGGCACTCCCCCTGTGGACTCCCTCGTTATCCTGGGAGACTCAACAGCCATGTGTGCAATGGCGGTGTGACCTGGAAGGGTGTGATTAGTAGGCATGTCCTCTCCAATCTGAACCCGAACAGTGTTTCGTTGTTGGACTTCTGTGCTCATCATGGTTTGTCCATCACAAACACCATGTTCAAACATAAGGGTGTCCATAAGTGCACTTGGCACCAGGATACCCTCAGCCGCTGTTCGATAATCAACTTTGTAATCATGTCATCGGACTTGCGGCCACATGTTCTGGACACTCGGGTGAAGAGAGAAGCTGAGCTGTCAACTGATCACCACATGGTGGTGAGCTGGCTCCAGACCTTTGAGACCCAAGTGTGTAGTTAGGGTCTCCTGGGAACTTCTGGCAGAGTGTTCAGTCATAAGGGTCTTCAACTCCCACCTCAGGCAGAGCTACCAGCACATCCCAATGGAGGCCGGGGATATAGAGTCTGATTGGGCCATGTTCTGTGTCTCTATTATTGTGGTGGCAGCCTGGAGATATGGGTGGAAGGTCATCGATGGTGGTGGTGAACCAGGGAGTGGACACCTGTGGTGAGGGGGGGCGTCAAGCTAAAGAAGGAGGCCTATCAGGTCCTTTTGGCCTGTGAGACTCCCAAGGCAGCTGACAGGCCAAATATGCTGGAGCCTGGGCTGTTGCTGATGCAAAATCTCGGCTAGGGATGTTGTCGGGAGGTGGAAGGAATACTTTGAGGACTACATCAATCCCACCAACACACCCTCTATGGAAGAGGAAGAGCCTGGGGGTTTGGATGGGGGTCTGCCCATTACTGGGGCAGAGGTCGCTGAGGTAGTTAAAAAGCTCCCCCGTGGCCATGCTCTGGGGGTGGACAAGATCCACCCTAAATACCTCAAGGCTCTGGATGTTGTAGGACCCTCTTGGTTGACACATCTCTGCAACATCCTGTGGTCATCAAGGGCCATGCCTCTGTATTGGCAAACTGGGGTGGTAGTTCCCCTTTTTAAAAAAGAGGACTGGAGAGTGTGTTCCAACAATTGTGGAATCACACTCCTCAGCCTACCCAGGAAAGTCTATTGAGGAGTACCGAGAGAAGGATCCAATCGATAGTTGAACCTCGGATTCAGGAGGAACAATGTGGTTTTTGTCCTGGCCGCTGCACTCTTAACCACCTCTACACACTCTATGGGATCCTGGAAGGGGATAGGAGTTTACCCAACCTATCCACATGTGTTTGTGGACTTGGAGAAGGCTTTTTACCCTTGGGCTATCTTGTGGGGTGTGCTCTGGGAATATGGTATAACGGATCCATTGCTACGGGCTGTTCAGTCTCTTTATTACCAGAGCCAAAGCTTGGTCCGCATTGGTAACAACATGTCGAATTCATTTACAGTGGGGGTTGGACTATGCCAAGGCTGTCCCTTTCACGGGTTCTGTTCTCCTTTCTGTTCTCTGTTCTGTTTCACTGGTTCTAATTTTTATGGATAGAATTTCTAGGTGCAGCCAAGGCATTGAGGGGTTCTGGTTTGGTGGCCATAGGATCTCGTCATTTGGCAGATGTCATTGTCCTTTTGGCTTCATCAAGCCAGGACCTTCAGCTTTTGCTGGAGTGTGAAGCAGCCAGGATGATAATCAGCACCTCCAAGTCCAAGGCAATGGTTCTCAGCCAGAAAAGGGTGGAATGCATCCTCTGGGTCTGGAATGAGGTCCTGCCCCAAGTTGAGGAGTTCAATTATATATTTTTTGCTATACTGTATTGATCCCACAAGGGAAATTATTGCTTTAGGTGCCTTTCAAAGGCACTTCAACCATAAAGGTGAAGAAAGGGAAGGTGCAACTTACTTCCCCCCACCAAACTTTTTTGGTTCGGGAATTGAACCAGCGATGAGGTCTTGTTTACGAGTGAGGGAAGGATGGAGAGGGAGATCGACAGGCGGATCGGTGCAGCCCCTGCTGTAAAGCGTCGTGGTGGAGAGGGAGCTGAGCCAAAAGGTTAAGCTCTTAATTTACCAGTTGATTCCTACCCTCACCTATGGTCATGAGCTTTGGGTAGTGACCAAAAAAAAGATTGTGAATACAAGCGGCTGAAATGAGCTTCCTTCGCAGGGTGGCAGGGCTCTCCCTTAGAGATAGGGTGAGAAAACCCACTGCTCCTCCGCGTTGATAGGAGCCAGTTGAGGTGGTTCGGGCATTTGCTAAGAATGCCTCCCTAATGCCTCCCTGGTGTGATGTTTCGGGAATGTCCAACTGGGAAGAGACCCCGGGGTTGACCCAGAACATGCTGGAGGGACCATGTCAGGAAGAAGTGGCTGGGGAGAGAGACGTCTGGACCTCACTGCTTAGGCTGCTGCTCCCACGACCCTGGAACAAGTGGAAGAAGATGTAAGAATACATATAATACACAAAAATGTAGAAGATGTAAGAATACACATAATTCACAAAAATCACAGAACTAAGGACATAAAAACTATTTTTAGGTTTTACAATTTTGTTATTCAGTTTCTATTTCTCTTCCAACTTATGCAGTTTTGACTTCATAAAGCTCCCCTGTACATGGGGATGATTTTTCGGCCCTCTTGCAGTCCCTCCCTCTGTAAGCAGCCTGTTTAAAGGGTGATGTGGTGTGGAACATGGGTGTGCAGTGTGGAACGGCATAAAATATGTGAAATATGATAGACCCACTATTTGCTCTGTGCTCCATGAAGGAGGATGGCACAATTTCAAGCAGTTGCCAAACCAAGCAGAATATAAAATTTATTCTCCAAACCATTCCAGATGATATTGAAAAGATTGGAGGGATAGAGCTTTCAGTTCACTGCATTCCATTAAAAATAAAATAAAATGCATAGCGCTCAATGTTTGTTCAGAGACTAAAATTCAAAGTGAAGCTGAAGCTAAACTAAAATTTCTCAGCAGAACTCAGTATGTTAATTGATTTTTTAGGTAATAACAATAGACAGCTAGATGGATGGATGGATGGATGGATGGATAGATAGATAGATAGATAGATAAATAGATAGATAGTTAAGTAAGCAAAGAAGCCAACAATTCAGTGCATCTCCAGACATGTGCAGTCCTAAGCCTAACTAAGAGCCATAGCTAAATGTCAGCTAAGAAAAACAGATGCCTTGTGCATGTGATATTTTGGATGGTGGCTGAAAATCAATGCTTCATATTCTGAGTTCTCCAGTGATTCATTGCTGCACATTTCCACAATCCTCGCTGGGTAGTCAAAGATTTCTTAATGAGGGCGACTTTGGGGAGGATGACTCTGAGGCCCACCCACACAGCCAACTCTCACACGGAAACACTCTTACTCAAGCTGTTGCTTTCTATCCCTTGTTTTCTCTCTTTCACACATATACTGATGCCGAGGCAAAACTTATATAGAAAGTCATACAGATTTTTTGTGCATACAGATATTTTTTTATAGCTCTTGAATTAAGTTTACATTTGATCAAAGTTCTATATCTTATATAAACTTTGGTAAATGCAGTACAAAAGTGTGCTTTGGGTTGATAAATGTGCTTATACTTATGTGGTACTGTTGAATTCTTGATTCTGATTGCTCAGAAGGTGTCCATATTATGGAGCAGCAGCTCTGACAAGTAGTAGTGATTTCACAAGATGTCACACTTTAATATTAAAAAAACGTGTTCGTATATATTATAATTTATACAGTAACAATTTAAAATTTAAATAGCATGTAATTGGTAATATGGTGAATTTGTCTTTTAGATGTTTATTTAACACTTTCTGAAGGAGTCTTCATTACCAGGACTTTGCAAAGACAGAGGTAAAGTTGCTTGAAATTTTCTGAAAGAGAAAATTGTTAAGGACTTCAAGGTTTCTTAGTAACTTTATTTTTGCTGTTTTTTTTTTTTTTTTGCTGTTAACTGTAAATAAGTGATAATATAACAATAAACAATACAGCATGACATGACATTCTTTAATTTATATTTTACAATAGTAAAGAAAGATAATTTGCTAAAGCCATCTTTTGCCTTTATAAGCATATTTCAACAACCTCTATTTTTTTTTTTTTATTTGTTTGGAAATTTTATTCATCCATCTGAAATAATCACTATAAAACAACAAACAAACAAAATTAAACATAATAAGACACAGAGGTTATTCAAAAGGCAAGAATAAGAAAATAAACAGTGAATTGGAGCAGCAATACATAAAAAAATAATTGAAAGGCCTACTCAAATTGTATTTATATGTATACTTTCAGAAAATAAAGTAGATTATTTCAATATAAGGGATAAACTGGTTTGTCACTGGCTCAGTATACTCTAACTAGGCACTATAATTTGTATTTTGCCAAATTATAATTTGGCAAATGTTTTTCAATAGATTTTGGTTATGCCTTGTACATTGGTGAGTAAGTACAAAAGCATTTTAGATTTTTGAACATCAATTTGTTAAATTTTTCAGCACAACATTAAATGATACAGGAAAAAAATGGGCGTCAATAAAGAAAGCAACATATTATGTAAGTGACCACTTTTCAGACAAAGATATAATAAAGGCAGCTGGTGTTTGCATGCAAATAAAGAAGCAAGTGTGGCAGTCAAAATCTCCAGCAGAACTGTGGCTGGTTTCGAAAGATGCTCAGTAACACTTACAGTTCATTACCTTATAAAGCTGCACAAATTCTACCTGAGACTAAGAAATTTTTTTAAAGCAAAAGGTCATCACACCAAATATTAACTTTGTTTCATTTATAACTGTCCACTACACTTTACAGATTTATTTTTTGTAGAAACATTGAACTGAATTATCTATATATTATAAAAATATTATAAAATATATAATAATATATGTATTTGTGCTACTGCATTTCTTTCCATATGCCTAATACTTCTGCACACTACTGTATATGCACCTTTTAAGCCCTTAAATGTACACATAATTTACTTGTGGTCCAATAAAAAATGTTAGGGGTAAATTATTGTTGTGTCAAATGTACCCTGCTGTACACTAAGAGTGAAAAGTTTATGTGTGTGTGTGTGTGTGTGTGTGTGTATGTGTGTGTGTGTGTGTGTGTGTGTGTGTGTGTGTGTGTGTGGTGGTGGTGGTGGTGGAGTGGGGGTGGGGGGTGTGCCAAATCGGAATAAGGTGAACTAAAGGTAGAGTGAAACAAATGTAAGGTGGAAATACCTCCCAAAATGCAATCTGCCAAAAATGTCTTTTTTTTAATCAAACTTAAAAATGCATTCCTCACAAAACACGGGGAAAAAAGGGTCTTTTTGTGATATAAATGAATGCCTCAGGTCTTCTTTCACTCATGTTAATGGCTCAGACAGATGCCGTTTTTCATCCAGCATCTTGAACAAGCAACGCGACACTGCGAATGAAATGTGCTCAAATGAAATGTGTGCATAACGAGCCTCATTATCAGATTAATCTCCTGTTAGTGCCCATCATTAGTTTCAGTCAGAAATGGATACGGATGAGCTGCTTTGAGCACTTTAAAAAACCTCCACTCCATTGCTCATCCTCTCTGACACACACACACACACACACACACACACACACACACACACACACACACACCTTTAGTTCATGCAGTATGAAGCGAGAAACAACACAAGAACAATGATGCAGCTTTTATGATTTTCTCTTTACATCTCACATTGTCAGGGAAGTTGGCAGGACTTGTTCCGGATTGCAGATGTGAGGTGGAGTAAAATAAGCTGATTTATTTAACACCTGCCATGTGAATCAGCTGCCCTGAGAGCAATATTAAAGCTAAAAAAAGACATTTCAGAATAAAAACTGAGAAATATATACCAGCTCTGTTAAAATGAAAATGCACGCAACCACAGTGAGAACATGTAAACTCCACACAGAAACACCCGAGCCCAGAAGTCAAACCCAGGAACCTCTTGATGTAAGGCTGATGTGCTCTCCACTACGCCAACATGCTGCCCTCTAAATAACAAAGTTATTTATATTTACCTTTTATAATTTTATATATATGTGATATTCAAAGGTGTATAGTATTTTTTCTGTACAGAAATTGTTTATGCTTCTTTCCTCAGCATGCTTCACTTTTGATAACAGTGTTCAACATTACCCACAAATCAAAATATTAAAAGTTCATGTTAATTCTCAATAAAATCCAATATGAATGCTAAAATGTAGCTCACTAATTAGCACATCTGCATTGTATAGCTGCATTGAATTTCAATGATTTTTTTTTATTTTTTTTTTGCCAATCCATCTTTTCTGGACTGAATTTCTCATTCATATGACATTGTACATCACTGGAAAATGGCAAGCAATTTTTTTTAAAATGCTGTTTTTATTTTATTTATTTATTTATTTATTTATTTATTTTGGGGAGCTATCATAAAAATTGACGGTTATCATTCATGATTAGGACAGTTAAAATGTATCTGTCCATCGTTGGTAATGCTTAACCAAGAGCATCATCCAGAGGAAGCTGAAGTCAACCCCAAAGCACAAGTGGCAGAGAGTAGGTTGGATGCTTTATAAGTGAACACTGAAACAAAAGGTTTTGTATGCACTAGCAGAGACTCACAGGAGCAATACTTTAAAATTACACAGCATTTAGTAGACACTCTTATCCAGAGCGACTTACAATTATCATATGATTGACGGTCTTGCTCAAGGGTTCAACATTGGTGATATTGGAAATTAAACCCCAAACATTCGGCTCAGCAACCCACTGCCTAAACCACAGAGTCACCACTGCCCTACAATACTGCCCTAAAATGAGTGCTGGTGAACAGAGTACATATATTCTGTGGGCGAGATCAGGCATGATTGCCGGTGAGTGGTGACAGTTGTGTTCCGGGTCATGTGATGTGTATTAGCAGTCAGGTGATTGAGATTGGTCAAATGCATGCTGGATAGTGAGGTAAGTTTGACACTGTGTTTCAGGGTGGAGTTTTCCTTTAAAGGTGGATTCAGTAAGATTTTTAAGATGAAATGTCAAACACCTGGTGGCTTTTTGAATTTTGAATTCCTTCCCATTTTCATAAAGCTCAGACCCCAGGATCTACAGTTGGCCTTTCAAATAATCAAATAATGAACATCCAAATATAATTCCAATCCTAAAGTCTTTCCAAGCAGGTCTGTTCTCTGATTTTAAACACATTGGCTAAAATGTTACATTGTTTGCTTGTTTGTTTGTTTGTTTGTTTGTTTTTACAGAGGTCAACATATCATTCAGGTTATGTTTAAAATTAAGGAATAAAAAGGTCGACCTTTAATAGGGGAATGAATGCATAATAGAATCTACCTCATGGACAAAACAGGCCTTAAGTGAATAAGGAGGGTGATGAGGCTGCAGAGTCTGATCTAGTGCTGCACCCACTGCTCACTATTATAGCTTAAAACCCAGGAGGAGAATTTTTTGGGGTAATAACATGTGAAATTTTGCTTTACAGAGAGCTCAGTGAATTGGAACAGACTTTCCAGCACTCTGAGATTAGTTTAAACTGACAGATGGTACAGACCCTGAAAGTCTGGCATGGGAGAGTAAGCAACCAGGTCACTGAAAATCAGGTAAACAGATCATTCCATTTACAATATAATATCACCATTATTTTTATGTTGCACATAATAAAACGTCTGCATTTTAGTCATTTATTTTTTACATTTTCTGTCTTTACCATTTCTCTGTTTTGTAAAGGATCCTTTGTGTAGGAGTGTTGCCTGTATCAATCCATCCTTGGTGCCCACTTTACTTGAACCATATGTCATAAAGCTGACATTGCTATACCATATCATTACTGTAACATGACATATATCATATAATATCTGTTATAAACAATATTAAAAAAAGGTTTTTTACACTTATTTGGAGTTTTACTATATACACTACAGAAATATAAGCAAATGTCATTCCATAATGCCTTGTGTTTACCTCATTCAGAGCTTTGTGTACCACACTCAAAGTATTTACACTGAAACACAAGTAAAGCAAAAATGCTTTACTGCTTTAGCTTAAATTAGGATTTAATGGTTTATTTTTCCATTTTTAAATTGTGTCATAATGGTGAACGCTATAACGAGGCCACTTCTGTCTGAAGAGTGGCCCATGGAGGTGGTGGGGTTATGGTATGCCATGGAGATTGAACACAGCTTCAGGTCATCCACAGCAACCTGAATGCAAAGAGATGCATAGATGAAATCCTGAGGCCTATTGTCGGGCTCTTCATCTGATGACATCACGCCATGTTCCAGCATGACAATGCTCGGCCACACGTGGCTAGAGTGTGAACTGAGTTCTTAGAAACTGAAAACATCCCTGTACTCCACTGTCTATTCTCCAGACATATCTCCCATAGAGCACATTTGGAATGCCCTGGATTGTTGGATCTGTCATGTTCCTGTTCCTGCCAATGTCCAGGAACTCCGCATAGCACTCGTCCATTCCATGAGAAGGAGATGTGTACTGAATGTTGGAAGTGTCTTCGGTAAACCGGAGAACATTTTTTGTTGACAGTTGATGAAAACTCTGGTTGAATGAGGCCTCAATGTGTATGTACCAATTGAATTTCTTTGCAGGATTGTAATAAAATTATATTGTGCCTTTTTTATTTGGTGCGTTTATAATTTGCAAACGTATATA
>JAQMYF010000001.1:6668736-6683808 GCA_030014195.1 Neosilurus mollespiculum
CACACACACACACACACACACACACACACACACACACACACACACACACACACACACACACACACACTCACACACATTTGTAACTTGGGCATTTATTTTAAATTGTGTGGTACTCCAGCAAAATAATGCTAGTGTCATAACCCTCCATCAGTAAAAGGGTTTTTTGTCTCTTTTATTTTTTCAGCATTCATTTAAGCCTGTCATCTTCTCAACAGTGCAGTCTTCCTTTTGAGAACCAGCCACTTCACACCAAACGAACCCACCCCCAAACAAACAAACACACACACACACACATGCACGCGCGCACACACACACGCACACATACAATACAAAAAGCAATGTAATATATCTTTCTTCACAGCCGTTCCTTCACACAGACTCATCTGAGATCATTTGTTCATTTTCTAAGCCGTTTAATCCTAATTAGGGTCAGGGGGAGGCTGGCGCTCATCTCAGCCGGCTATGAGCGAAGGCGGGGTACATCTTGAACAGTTCACCAGACCATTGCAGGGCCAACACACATACAACCATTCACACTCACTTTCACACCTAGGGCTGAATTGGACCTGCCAGTTAGCCTACTGTGCATATTTTTGGACTGTGGGAGGAAACTGGAGTACCCGAAGAAAACCCTATGCAAGCATGAGGAGAACATGCAAACCAAACAGAAACAGTAACAGAAACGCCCCAAGCCCGGGGAATCACACCCAGGACCTTTTTGCTGTGAGGCAGATAACCACTGCGCTACCATGCTGCCTCATACATTCATTAATTTTCCGAGCCTCTTAATCCTAATTAGGGTTGCAGGGAGGCTGGCGCCCATCTTGGCTGACTCTTGGCAAGGGCAGAGTACATCCTGGACAGCTCGCCAGGCCATCGCAGGGCAGAAACACGCTGACTGCAATCCAATGGCCTACTCTTTACAAACGACAACAATGGTTCTTTTACATGCCTCTCACCACAGACAGTGAGAGACATGGCTGGCCTTTGATAACCCAGTTAGCTGCACTGGTGTCTGTGCTGCTTCATCTGAGATCATTCCTTTCAAAAGAAAAGAGTGCAAACATATATGAATATAATACAATGTTCTTAGTTACACATTTTCTTCCTCTCTGTTTTTCTCTTTCACTCCTCAGGGAGGTGCTCCATCCCCATTCGACCGCAACTTTGGGACAAAAATTTCAGCCAAGGCCATGCAGTGGATCTCAAGGAAGCTGACCGAGTGCTACAGGCAAGGTACGTGGCCACAGAGAGAGCACTGACAGACTTCTAACATGCCGAGACAGTCTTCTGACAAGAGGCTGACAGAGACAGATGAAACACCGATACAGAAAAGCACCAACCACACAGACAGCCCGAAGCACTTACTCAACAAAATAATTGCCCAGTTTACAACATATTCTTATTGTGGGTGCTGAGGATAATTATTGGCTTTGTGCTAGCTGTAGGATTAACAGTATTCAGTAGCAAGTTTTCACCCCCTTATGTACTTTTAGAGAGCTGTAACCTGGATCTGAAACGGACTTTATTGGGATTTTGAATCTCCACACATTTCATGTTAGCATACATGTGTTTTAGTCTTTAAATTTGTCAATTTTTTTTATTAAAAACGTGTAATATTAAAACATTCCGATTCCATGCTGTTTATGGAAGCATGCTTGGACATGTATGCATATGTATGACTCAACTGGTGGTTTAAGTAGTTAAAGCGACACATGGCCTCGAGACGACCGTTTATTAAATGGCTGAATGTAAACAGGAACATTAGTGGAATATTAATTTTTATTAGCCATGTAAACAGCTCCTGCAAGACAGTCCTGGGTTCGAGTCCCGGGCTCAGCGAGGGCGTTTCTGTGTAGAGTTTGCATGCTCTCCCCATGCTTGTGTGGGTTTCCTCCGGGTACTCCAGTTTCCTCTCACAGACTAAAAACATGCACGTTAGGTTAACTGTTCCAGATTGCCTCTAGGTGTGAATGTGGGTGTGATTAGTTGTGTGTGTTGGCCCTTTGATGGTCTGGTGAGCTGTTCAGGGTGTACCCGGTTTTCGCCCAGTGTTGGCTGAGATAGGCCTCAGCGTATATCCTATATAATCCTAATAGGACTCAGCGGTTTGGCAAATGAGTGAGTGAATGAGTGAGTGTATGTGTTTTGAGAGTGTATTAGTTACAAAGAGCTTTAATGAATATAATCACAATTTATGAACAGTACATGAGTCTTGGGTTTGATATCTTCATTCTGTGTTTTTTGCCTTTTTTTGTGCACACGGCTGACTAAAGATGAAGGTAATTATTTCCTTACATTACATTATAAAACCCTTATAAGGTTCATTAGTTTTTTTTTTTCTCCATATAATAAAATGTCATGGTATAACATAGACAATTAGACTAGTGAGGTTGCTTATCATGTCATTCTTTCAACTAGAGGTGGGCAATATGATTAAATTATTATATCACAATACCCGAAGTGACACTCCTACTTTAATAGATTAATCATGGATATTGAAAAGAAGTCATCATAAGTTTGTTTTTGTTTAAATGCGATGCAGGTCATTTCCCAAATGTTTGATTGCTTTTGTGGAAGCCATGCTTTCATACATGTCTTTCAGGAATACTAGTGATACCTGTTCAGAAAAGGGCTGTATACTGTATGGTGACAATAATGTAATCATATTGCTCACACTGGTGAAGAATACCTCTGCCAATCTGAAGCTGATTAATCTTCTATAATATCATGCATCACGCTTTATTCCTTTTATACCATCTTGTACATATACAATATTTAATGTTGTGGATCATCAAATAAGTTAGTTTAGCTTGTCACCTAAGTTATGAGTTGGCTTATATGACTTATATATGACTTATATATATATATATATATTATTGATGGGCATCATTGACTGATACTGGAGATTCCTTTTAAAAATGTTAAATAAACTGAATACACAAGTTACAGTATCAAAAATTATGTTTTCCTTTGTAATTAATTTGCTAATTTGAATTTTTAATTCTGATCAATTCTAAACATTTCATGGTATTTTATTTCTGTATGACAGACTTTTGCGAGATATATATATATATATATATATATATATATATATATATAAAACAAACTGTTTACTATACAAACTGCCAAATTATTAATTTATTTAGCAAGTAGTTGTGTAATAAGCTCGATAATGTGCAGTGAGCTGGTCGTTATTGTGACATAAACCCATCCAGGGTGATTCAAGACCCCTTCGTTTTACATCACCCTGTTTGGGTTTATCTTGCAATGCACAGTATGTTTTTTAGATCACGTTATATTCTATTTATTTATTTATTTATTTATTTTCACATACAGATAGAGATCTTTCCAGATAAATCGAATGCTTCACACATCCATATGTGTGTGTGTGTGTGTGTGTGTGTGTGTGTCCTTCAGGGAGAGTGTTTGCTAACACTGAGGACTCAGCCTGTTTGTTGGGAATGCGTCGCCGCAACCTCGTCTTCCAACCCGTTGTCCAGCTGAAGGATGAGACAGACTTTGTGTACGTATGAAGCTGTTTTTGTTCCCCCATATTTCCCTAAACTTTACACATTATTTAAAAAAAAAAAATACAAAAGAAACCATAAAAATCTCTCACTCATTTGCCAAGCTGCCCACCCCTGTTAGGGTCACGGTGAGGCCAGGGCCTAGCTCAGCCGACACTGGCCGAAGGCAGGGTACACACTAAATGGCTCGCCAGACCATTGCAAGACCAACACACACACAAACATTCACACTCACACCTAGGGGCAATTTGGAACAACGAGTTAGCCTAATGTGCATATCTTTTGACTGTGGAAGGAAACCGAAGTACGCTGAGGAAACTTATAAGGTACTTATAAAGTTTATTGTGACAAATGCAGTAAAACAGTAATGTGTGTGTGTGTGTGTGTGTGTGTGTTCAGTCACAGGATTCCAAAGGAGCAGTGGTGGCTGAAGCTTCGTCCTCTGATGAAGATCTTGGCTAAGTACAAGACGAGCTACGACGTGTCAGACTCAGGCCAGCTGGAACACGTTGTGCGCAGTCGAGGCAAAGAGAGCGACGTCACCACCACCATCTGAAATCACACAAGGTCGAAGAAAGGTCAAAGTTCACCTTGTTGTGTATAGGGTGTGCTAACACAGATGCTTCTGTTCATCTTCATCGTGAAGCATCAGCTTTTCGTGACATCGTTGAAACCCACTCATCCCTCCCCCGGTCGTGTCCTGAATGTGCTGTACGGAGTGTTCTTAGCAAGAGATCAGTCGCATCCTTGGCTATTAGTGCGTGCCCGTGATGTAAGCCACTGTCCCCTGGCTTGAACTTTCACCTCTGCTGTGTAAACTCAAAAGTTTTCTGTCTGTTAAGGCGGAGCTGTACTGTAGATCATTGTGTTAGTATCCAGATGCTGTAACTTATTTGTGAGTCCAGTGCAATCTCTTGAGCACACTTTGGTGTGTGGATGTGTGACTATCATAGGCTAAAATAATAAAGTGCACCTTCTCCTGCTTGTTAAACTGCTTGAAGATTTGTGTGTTATTTATTAATTTATTATTTTGGATACGGAAATGTTTATATTATAATAGCTTCGTATTATTCTACATTCAGTATAAAATTGTAATTTTTTTTAACATACAATTTGGACTTGTCAACCTGGGTTAGATTTCTCTTAGGAGGTGAATACACTAGCAGCGTGATAGAAAAGCGACTGACGTGGCTGGCAATTCGCAGCTGTCCTTTTCATTTTCGAATTTGGCTTGCGTCATTCGTGGCATCACATTTTGGTTGCTTGGTTCCTGAACTTATGGCAAAAAATTTCAAACGTTTGAAATTTTCGTGAGTGTCTCAAAACAAGGCTCTGAAGAGGAGTACTTTCAAACTCTTCTCAACCAGTCCACACATGTCGTGAGAAGGTTGCAGAGTTGCAGTTTTGCTTACCAATTATTCATTTCTTGCTCGCAAGTAAAATCGACAAGTTTCGGCAAACATCTGCAAACCAATCACAAAATCCTCGCAAATCAGTGGCAGAAAATGTTGCGTTACCTTCCCGCGACCTTCGCACGATATGTTCGCTTGTATGTGGAGTCGCAAAATTTCAAAATTCACAAAAAAAATTTGCAACAAACAAACCACTTCTAGTGTGATCACCCCCCTAACTACCAGTTCCTTTCCTTGTTACTGAATAACATCAAAATAGCATAGCCACGTCAACATCAACTTACTCTCACTCACTTATTTGCCAAACTGCTTAACCCTATTAGGCTCGCGGGGAGGCCAAAGCCTATCTCCACCCTGATCAGCTCGCGCCTACCTTGCCAGACCATTGCAGGGTGAACATAACCACAATTCACACTCACATCCACACCAAGGGGTAATTTGGAACAACGTGCATGTCATTGGACTGTGTGAGGAAACCAGAGTACCCCCGGAGGAAACTCACGCAAGCACAGGGAAAATATGCAACACAGACATCAGGCACAGAAACGCCTGAGCCTGGGACTCAAAACCAGGACGTTGTTACTGTGAGGCATATATGCTAACCATTACGCCACCATAACATCAACAATATTTTCAATTAAGTAAATGATTGTTTTCCCGTAAGGCCAAATTGAAAGACATGTGGCAGAGTCCTGTACCATATATAGAAGGGAACCTGACCCTCTTGTTACATGGGGAATCATGTGTCTGCAGTGCTCGGAAATGTGTGCTACAGTCTAATAAGGCGTGCTGCGATGTGTTCAGTATCCAGTCAAGGTTAAGGCGACTGAATTCCTTTAGATGTGTTTATAACAGTATTGGATTCAGATCAGTTACTATAAAGACAGTAGTGTTAAATATATACTGATCATACTATTCACTGTTTTAATGAAAATAATCATCAATATAGCTTCCTTTGCAGGGTGGCAGGGCTCTCCCTCAGAGATAGGGTGAGAAGTTCTGTCATCCTGGAGGAGCTCGGAGTAGAACCGCTGCTCCTTCGCGTTGAGAGGAGCCAGTTGAGGTGGCTCGGGCATCTGATTAGAATGCCTCCTGAACGCCTGCCTGGTGGGATGTTTCGGGCATGTCCAACCGGGAAGAGACCCTGGGGTCGACCCAAAACACGCTGGAGGGACTACGTCTCTCGGCTGGTCTGGGAACAACATGGGGACATCGTCCCGGAAGTGCTGAAGAAGGTGGCTGGGGAGAGGGACGTCTGGACCTCACTGCTTAGGCTGCTGCCCCCGTGACCCGACCCCAGAACAAGCGTAAGAAGATGGATGAATGGATGAATGAACGGATCATCAATATTAGAGTAATAAGAGAGTATAAATGGAGTTATAAGAGAGTAATAAGTAAATGATAATTAGAGTTATAAGAGCTGGCTAGCTTGTTGCTAAGCTATTCACTATTGTTCTCTGTTCTTATTGCGCTGCAATTTCAGTCCAAAATGTTGCTTGGCTGTTTGAAGTGTCATATATATGTCAATAGAAGAAAAACCACTCAGGCCTAAGTGAGCTTAAAGGAGCTTTGTTAAGAGATTTACTTTCTCAGACTGAGCAAACAAAAGATATGTCTTTGTGCAGGCGTCTAGGATTTTCACGTGTCACAGCCTCTCAGGGTGTGAAATTATTATATATTTATTATATATTATATGAACCTGCAAATCACCATGTACAAGGTGCCATGAACAATAAGCTACAAATCAATTATTTATGGACATTTATATAATTAAAATTTTATTTTTTATTATTATTTTTATTATTATTATTATTATTAATAATAATAATAATAATATTATTATTATTATTATTATTGTTATTATTTGTAGCTTTCTTTTTTTTTTCAGTATGACTTCAAGGGTAGTTGTCAGCACCATCCAAAATAACAATAGATAGATAGATAGATAGATAGATAGATAGATAGATAGATAGATAGATTCTTTATGATATAGAAATATTGTTACAGCTACAGCAGAACAGAGAATAGATAATAAATCCATCCACATAAATTTAAATAAACTTACAATAAAAAATTTAAGCTAAATTTGAATATACTTTATAAAAATACAAACCATATAAATACTAAATGCCTGAAGGTAATTGCACATCAAAAAGCTGTTTAAATATCAGACTCTATTGAACATTAAAAACATGTAACACTTTTAAAAAAGAACAAGAAATAATAAATAAAAATATTTTAATGTTTGCTACATAATAAGCAAAAGACATATTGAAGAGCCTGATGGCAGCTGTCAGGAAAGACTTCCTGCACCGTTCAAGTCTTATATTTAGGGGTTATCGACCTGACACTGAAAGTGCTATTGCCATAGACTCTATCAAATTAAAGTCTAGGATTTGAGTAATCATTACCATCTCATTTGGGTTCTTGGTTATAAATTAAACCAGTGTAGCTTCATCTTTTTTTTTTTTTTTTTAACCTCATTTTAAGTCTTTTGCCAATTAGAACAAGGACAACGACCCCTGCATTGATTCTATATTGATTCTATCCATCTTGCCCTCAACGCTGACTAGCATCCCCACAACATTATGCTACCACCACCATGATGACCATCGCCAAAAAGTTGCATTTTGGTCTCATCAGACCACAGAACTTTTTCTCATGTTTGATGCAAATGGCTTTCTTTTCACCACATTTTTTTCTGTTCTCACTAAAAATCTTTATTGATTTTTTTTTTCTCACTTTAATATTTCAGAGTAATTTGTGTGAATTAATAGCATATAATTCCAAATCAAGTCTGTTTTGGTTCTACATTTTCCACAACAAACCAAAAAAATAAAGAGGGGCGAAGGTGCGCGGTACTGTACATGCATGCCACTTATGGTTTTATTTAGTTTTGAATTAATGATCTGTTTTTAACTGGCATAATGAAAAACATATTCAAGTGTTATTGAGTATTATTGCGTTGTATGTAATTTAATGATTACAATAATCACACGTCTTCTGTGGTTGCGGTTGAATGAAATGGAGTTTTCACTGGCAACGATTCTTTAAGTCTAGAAATATACTGCAAGAGTAAACAACATTTTTAGTAGATATTACCTCAGTTAGTGTTTTGATGATGAGGATGATGATGGTGGTGGTGGTGGTGGAGAACACTAACATGTCACTTCACCTTTTCCCAGGGTTGTTTAACTAGGTTGAGATCTATGGATTGTAAAGGCTATAACATATGAGTTACATTGTTTTCATGCTCTTCAGACCACTCAGTGAAACCTCATAATCAGTGGATGTGGGTGGAAACATGGTGGACGAGGCTACACCTGCTGGAACAGGATGAGGTAGGGTAAGATAGGAAGGGGAACATATCACTTATTCTTGAGACATCTGTTTGTTATTTCTATTGGAGTTGCTGTAATCAAAATAATTATTATATTTATATGGCCAGTTCCTTTTAAAAACTATTTGTGCAAAAATGTATATTTTTCATTAATTGTTCATTTGCTGAACTGTTTAATCCTACTAGAGTCACCTCAGCTGAGTCTGGGAAACGACAGGGTTCCCTGAACAGCTAGCCCTTTCATTACACGGCCAACAAACACATAACCATTAACGCTCACACCTTGGGGCAAATTGTAAAAGTCAGTAAACCTAATGTGCATGTCTTTGGGCTGTATGAGGACACTGGAATACATATAGGAAACCCATGCAAGCACAGAGAGAGCATGCACCTCCACACAGAAACGCCCACGCCAAGCCTAGAACTCGAACCCAGCACCTTCTTGCTGTGAGGCATGCATGCTAACCACTACGGTAAAGATCCCCAAATTTGGTCTTCGGCCATAAATTTTACATATAGCATATACATTTCTTACAGTAGCACCAAAATGTGAGTATGGGATGCTTGATCTCTCCAGTAGAGGGTGTTAGAGGTCTGTCTTGGCGACGGGTTCTGCACGTGCTCTGCAGCATGGACCTGCCATGCTTTTGCAGCATGCCTTAAAAATCTGCAATGCCTCATTTCTCACTTTCTGCCAAATTTCCTGACTGCTGACAACAATGAAAATATGCTTACTCGCACTACATATGTGTGCGGGCATGTTTTATATATTTGGCATACATTGGGTCCTTTAACACAGACATCTTTTTATTATTTTTTTTAATTATTTTTTTTAAATTATTTATTTATTTATTTATTTTTACCTCCCAGGGGGCTGGTTGTCTCAGTTTGCACTTGTAATTGAAGCAAAGTGTCACACCTAAATGGATTTACTCAGCACATATATGCTGATCTGAATCATAAGTGCTTACATCTGCTAGTCATTTTAACCTTGTATGTGGTGTTGATGAGACGAGGGGAAAAAAGGGATGAGGAAAAATGGGTGTTCTCTTCCCCCATGGGGTGGATTATGGAATAAAAATGATCAAACACTGGGATCAAATGGGGATAAATATGGCGAGGTTGTGTGTGTGTGTGTGTGTGTGTGTGTGTGTTTTAATGCCGGTATTTCATAGTAGCATCTCTAATGGCACTGGGTGCATGGGAAAGAATTAGCAAATCCAATCATTTGAGTTGATTTAAGAATGCAAAGCTAGGCCTACGGGGTCATATGCACATAGAGAATCAATAGTAATTACCATTTCATCTCTTCTCTCGTTCTTTCTTACCCTCTCTTAAATCAGACTTTGATCTGATCTCATCAGACTGATTAGGGCTTGTAAATGAAGGCGCCGGTTGTGGTTACATAGTTGAGCCAGATGTGTGCTTCCTCAACTTTATCTTCATTTAATACCTCAGTCACCTTAAGCGCCGCACCAATTAAACCCCCAAAGCCGGTAAGCATTCAAATGGCCTGGCAAACAGACTATTTTCCATTAAACAGACTCTTATTTCGGGGTTGCATGTAAGCTGTGTGAGCTGAGAATGCTTGGTGCTGCAGATTTCTACCTTTGATTCTGCATGTATGGATTTTAAAAGAAAGATGTATGATCCCGGACAAAACTGGACCGCACTAAATGCAGAATAGCCATAGTAGTAGTAAAAAGAAAAAAAAAAGATTACTTGAAAGCTACTGCAATAACAATAGTAACGAGAGACAATAAATCTTCGCCTGGGATATTAGAAAAGCAATATTTCTCTTTCATATAAATCATGTGTGTGTATGTCTGAGACGGGTGTGACTGGCTGACACGTAGGGTAAAGAATGAATATTTATGACGGCGTATATATCTATAGATAGACCGGTGAAACAGTGTAGCCAGAGTGGCATAATAGAAACGGCTGTGATGGATGTGAGTTTTCTCACTTTTCCTTTCGTACTGACTGAACGAATCTCTACAGTATTGTACAGTATGCAGGGTATCTGACTCTCGATTTCCCTCATCGATTATTTCCTACAGAGTCGCTCGCTTTCACACACTCGTATTTGAGATAGCATCAGAAGCAGATCTTTCCCTGAAACCAGACCTGCACTATGAATACTCGGCATCAAAAGGCACCATTTTTCACATTCAGATCTGAATATATCTCAGTGAATCACCGAATATCTGACATCCTAGAACTGCCAGCATCTCATTTTTGGATATCTAAAAGCCAGGAAAAATCCATCTGAGAATAGCGAGGCAATGAGCCACTGTCCTTAAAGTGCTACATACTACATCGATGCATATCCTGAGAGCCCCGGAGGTGCAGTTTTACAGATGCACAAGCTCTCAGCAGCACAGTGAAACAGGTTTCAGGGTGGAATTTAGACACCTGGTAAAATTGGGTGAGGATAGAAAAGGTCATATCACGGCCATACCGAGCAGGTTCACTATTAGGTTTATTTAACCCACACTATTAACGAGCAGCCGCATTAATACCATTTTAGATCTCTTGGCGATCCGGTTACAGAATTGCATTGCAACCACTTTTGTCTAAAAGGGCTCCTAAAAAAGGAAGTGAAAATGACTTCTCTATAATTTTTTGGTGAAAATGTATTGAACAATGCTATTGTAGGCAGTGAGAACCAAAAATATCATTTTGACAAGTATGTATGATGTGGTAAAAGTATGGATAATAAACAAAATGTACCAATTTTTCAGAAAAATTGAAAGGTGTCGCAAATGTATTTTTTTTTTTTACTTTTGCATAGCATGAATAAACTTCAAATGATATGGAATGGTTTAGCGAGTGAAGAAATTAAAAAATAAGTGAACACTACGCCTGAAAGGTTAAATGCTGTAATCAAAGTAAAGGGTGGCCACAATAAATATTCTAAATATGACTTTTTTTCTCCAGAAAGAGACTGTTATTTTTGTTATTACTATATATGTTCTTTGTTTACTTATTCTCATTAATATGATCCAATATTACATGAAATAAATACTTGAATAGTACCTGGTTTCTGATTTATCTTCATTTTAAGTTATTTTGATATTTTTTTTAATAAAAATATTTTTAATAAAGATTAATTATTATTATTTTTTTTTCTTCACTCGCTAAACCATTCCATATGGACTGAAGTTCATTCATGCTATGCACAAGTCAAAAAATTGTAATTTTGCTACACCTTCCAATTTTTCTGAAAAATTGTTATTTTCAGTGTTTTTGTTTATTAGTCATACTTTTACCTCAGTATACTTGTCAGAACTTAAATTGTTTTGGTTCTCATTGCTTACAATAGCATTGTTCAATAAAGAAGTCATTTTGTACTTCTTTTTATTAGGAGCCCATTTAGACAAAGTGGTGGTGTAGAATCTTCACTGCACACTACTGTACATACATGCAATGTAGTGACACCCTCATATGAGGATATAGCAGGGTCTCGACAGGTTTATTTTATGACTCTGGTGCATGATGTCGGAATAAGAATACTTTATAGATCCCGGAGGAAATTGTGCGTGACATGTGATGAACCTTTTATGGGACTGCATGCTGTCAGGACATACAAGCAGCTTATTGTCTTTCTTTTTCCCCTTCAAAACTACAGCAAAGATATCTTTATTACCGGTAATAGTAAACCTCTTCTTGATAGCAACACAAGTGTCAGGAAAGCACATTGAATTCAGAGGGAAAAAAAATGAATTAGCTTATTCAGCACAGGAAGGCAAAATCCAAAATGCTAAATAAAATAATAGTAAAATAAAAAATAAATAAATACAGGCAAGAATCAGGCTATTAGTAAAAAAAAAAAAGAAATAGGGTAAAATTAAATAATTTTGAAAAAGGAACTAAGTAATGTTATAACTCACAAGCAACCCAACGCACACGCCGCTGCAGTCAGCGCTGAGTTCACTTGCACTTTGCAGAAAATTTTATTGTTTAGTCAATGATTTTTCTTCTTTAGGAGAAATAAGTTCTCAAAAAGAATCGACAGTAAGGTTTATTATGGCTGTTTCTTTACCGAAAATGAATGCAAATATTTTTGGAGCTGGGCGGCACAGTGGTGTAGTGTTTACACACAGTCCTCACAGCAAGAAGGCCTGGATTTAATTCCCGGGCTTGGGTGTTTCTCCTCCGACAGTCCAGAGACATGCACATTATGCTAGTTAACGGTTAAATTACCCCTAGGTGTGGATGTGAGTGTGAATTGTTGCGTGTGTTAGTCCTGAAATGATCTGGCGAGCGGTTCAGGGTGTACCCTGCCTTAGCCCAGTATCTCTGCCTTAGCTGAGATAGGCTGCAGCCTCCCCGTGACCCTGATAGAGGAATTAAATGATTTGGGAAGTGAGTGTGTGAGTAAATAGTCCTATAAAAAAGAGTATACCATATACAGTGTACTGTATACTGGTGAGCTATGCCATATTTTAAACCTCCGTGTCTCTTTTCTTCCCAGTTTTTACAATGTTACAGCAGCTCACGCTGGAGCATTGTAAAATGTTCTGGACTGTACAGGCCTCAGATTTGATTCATTGGAGTTAATTTGTCCCAGACACATCCCAAAACCGATTTTCATCTGCAGTTTTGTCCGCACTTTTGGGTCTTGCTTTTGACAAATGACCTCGGGCATCCATTACTCTCTAGCACTTTCATCTTAGCGGGGGGAAGGAGACCTGCTGCTCTAGCGCCACCAGGAAAAACTTTCAGCTGCTGGCATGGGGGAGCGACGAGGGCACAAATGGACGGCAGCATTAATGGACTTGACATTAATGTGACAGAGTGCTGGCTAACATGAAGCCACTGGCAGTTCATAAGAATAATATTATTGTAGCATTAGCATGCAAGAGTGTGTCTCAAGGCAGATGCTGGCTATTTTAGGTAAGAGGTAGAAATGAAAGAATGCATCGTCATACAGGACAGAATGTAGTTCGATACTGGTGTGGACTCAGAGTAAGGTGTGAGTGAGCATGCAGCCGGTTTTCATTGCTCGGATTCTTTGAAAGGCCATGCTATTTGTAATGCATTTTCAGAATAACTCCGAGATGAGCTTCAAGGATACAGTGAATAGTTAAGTATCAGGAATATTGAGCAATAAACCAGTGACAACCATTGCCAAATGAGAATTAAATACTGAGGAGCTTTTGTAAATGACAATAGATGGTGGTTAATGGGTGACTGGTAGTTGCTCTCCATACCAGAATGGGGCAGTAGTCTACATTTTGGATATAAAATTTCAGAAAGACAAAGTCTAAGTGACAACTTGAATACTGTTACTTCATTTTGAATGAGTAAGGCATGTGCTTTGAACTTGAAAGTACATGAGGAAAAATAAATATGTTCCGTCCATCAGTTATCCGTCAGGGTATCGAGAAGCTGGAGCTAATCCCATCTGACTTTAGGCAAGAGGTGGGGTATATCCTGAACATGATACCTATCAATTGCAAGACTAACGCAGACACAAACAACCATTAACACTTATGACCTTTCATATTTATGGGCAAATGAGTGCATTTGAATTATAGGAGGAAACTGGAGTACCCAGAGGGAATGCATGCATGCAAAGGGAGAACATGCACAAGAAGAACTCCATACAGCAAGGCCTCAAGGTTCCAACTGAGAGCCTTCGTGCTGTAACGTGACAGTGACAACCATACACAATGCACAAACATACACTTCTCAGTCCAGTGTCTTTAAACTTTTAGTTTCACTGTGGACTATTTTTTGTCATGTCATCAGTTTTTATCAAGCTTTATTCAGCATTGTCATGCTAGAACCGGTCGGAACCCCTTCCTTTTTTTTTTATTTATTTGCCTGAACTGCTTACTCATACCCCCCAGTGCAGCTTACTGGGTTATCAAATGCCGGCCATGTCTCTTACTGTCTGTGGTAAGAGGCATGTAAAAGAACCATCGCTGATTTTCGTCAAGAGTAGGTTGCATAGCCGTCAGCGTGTTTCTGCCCTGCGATGGCCTTGCGAGCTGTCCAGGGTGTACTCTGCCCTCGCCCAGAGTTGGCTGAGATGGGCGCCAGCCTCCCCGCGACCCTAACTAGGATTAAGCGGTTCAGAAAATGAATGAATGAATTCTTACTCGTACTAGGGTCACAGGGAGGCTGGAGCCGGATCTCAGCTGACTCTATGCAAAGGAGGGGTCCACCCTGAACAGCTCGCCAATCCATGACAGGGCCAACACAAACACAGCAACTCACACTCACATCTACGGCCAATTTGGAACAGCCAATTAGACAATTCTGCAAGTCTTTTGAGTCTGGGAGGAAACCGGAGTACCTGGGTGAAACCCATTCAAGCATGGAGAAAACATGCAAACTCAACACAGCGATGTCCTCGCCAAGCCCCGCACTTGAACCCAGGACCTTCTTGCTGTAAGTCTCTGTGTTCGCCCTGCAATACACTGGTGACCTGTTCAGAGTGTACCCCGCCTGCCACCTGAAGTCAGCTGAGATTGCTTCCTCTGTGACCATGATGAAGCGATATAAATAACGGATAGATGGAAATTCCCAGAGTGATGTAATCTGGTCTTTTAAACTGGCCAATGAACTGTGAGGATAGCTTCTCCATAGCTATCCATTCATCTCACCACAATCTTGCGTCATAGTAGCCCCACCCCATTGTTACCAGGATTCAACATTTTAAATATTTGCAAGGATGTAAAAGGCACAACCACTAAGTTGAGATATATATATATATATATATAAGATCTTGAGTCGATTTTCCGTAGAACAGTGCTCGATACGTCGAAGTAGAGCTAAA
>JAQMYF010000001.1:6703629-6713763 GCA_030014195.1 Neosilurus mollespiculum
TGTGCTTTAATTTATGCAGTGTGAAGTGGTTCAGGTGTTGCCTAGGAGGGCTTTGTTTCTGTGGCGGCAGGAAGACAAAAGTTCGTTACGCTTATTGAGTGTTGATAGTTCAGGGTGACATATGATCAGGAACTTCTCTTTAAGACTTTTAAATCGATTTTTTACTCGATTTTTTACTCGAAAATGCAACCTCTGTCTTAAAGAGAAGTTCCTGAGCATATGTGACCATATGTGGCCATTTCTGTGTGGTTGTTTGCGTGTTCTTACCTTGCCTTCGTGGTTTTACTCTGGTTTCCTCCTACAGGCCAAAGACTTGCACATTAGGCTAATTGGCTGCTTTAAATTGCCACTTGATGTAAGTGTGAGTGTGATTGGTTGTGTGTGTTGGCCCTATGATCGTCTGGCAAGCTGTTAAGGATGTACCCCGCCTTTGCCCAATGTCGGCTGAGATAGGCTCCAACCTCGCTGCAACCCTAGAAGTATTAAACAGTTCGGCAAATGAGTGAGTGTTCGAGTACTTTTTGACCAGTAGAACTATGACATACTACAGTAACAATAGATGTTTCTGTTTATGCAAAAAAAAAAGTGTCTCTACATGCACACACTCACACACACCGACACACATGCACACACATCATTTTCAGTGGTGCAAAATCTGATGTCACCAATTTATCAGCCATCGGTTGACTCATGTATGCAATGTCTGCTGCAATGTAGCACGTCCTTATTGCCAATTCGAATCACACGCACATGGACACACACACACACACACACGCACACACACACACACACACACACACACGCACACACACACGCACGCATGCACACACCCAGACCACTTTGTGACAGATTATTTGGCCATCGTGGCTCCATTAATCGTGCCACAGCTGTACTAAATCATATTTCATGTTCCTGGTACACAATTTTAAAATTGTTCAACTGAATGCATAATCATAAACAAAAGGCATGAAACACTGGGATCAGTAATGCTGTGAGTGCACTTGCGCACACACACACACACACACACACACACAATAAAGCTTTTCATAAATCAGCGCAGGACCCACAGCTGAGCTAAAAATGCTGATATCTACATAAATTCGAGGAACATAATTCAAAGGAATTGTAACTTTGTTCTTTTTTCGTACTTCTGATCTCTCATTTAATCTATGAGTAACTCGTTTCATCTTCATGTTTCCATGGCAACAAAGTAGCGATGAGGCAGAGGAGGTGAGAGCGAGTGAAGGGGGCTTGATGGGATGGAGTGAGGGAGGGGGTGGGGGGGGGTGCTTTTTTTGGGAGACGAGCGGGGGAGGATTATCTGGTAGGATGAATAGAAGGTCATCTCAGTTTGTCCTTGGAAGGAAAAAAAAAAAGCCACTTCAGAGATGCTTTTATTTCGCCCAGGCATCAATTAGCACCCCCAATTAATCGCTCCTGTGGTGAGGTGGCTGCTGTGAGTTAATGTGAGTTTTCATAATTTTTAGGAGTCACCAATTAAAAGTGAAAAAATTACAGACACTCTAACAGTTCCTGTTAATCCGGTTGTAATACTGCTTTATAAAGCATTCGGTAGAATTTATCTCAATAGATACACTGTTTACAGAACCATGTATAAACTGTTCTAAAGCTGTCAGCAAACTGATTTTCTCACTTGTCATATAATACACAGTATTTTCCATGTGTACTAATAAATTACTGTAATTCGACTAGGGATGAGTTAAAATTTAGAGATTTTCTAATTAAGCACTATTACGTGGCTCGTTTGAGTAGTCAATTCTGATTGGTCAGTTACACTGTTTACCGGTCTGTAATGTTTTATATATATATATATAAAACTGACCGCTGCTAAGTATAACTAACCATTGTTATGGACTGCTTGATTAGCAGAAGCTACAAAAGTCATTTTTAAAACATAAAATAAAAATTTTAAAACTATATATTGTAAGTAAAGGCAAGTTCTGTTGGGCTTTTTACACTCAGCTCATCACAACTGGAGCTTATTCCAGGTTCTGTAGTGTGAAGCCAGGATGGGACATTAGTCCATTGCGGGTTACCTCCCAGTACTTTTACTGGTACCCATTTATACTGCTGGGTGGACAGAGGCACACTTGTGGATAAATTCTTGCCCAGGGGTCTTAGCACAGTGGGCTCTAACAAGGATTCAAACCCACGTCCTCGAGATCACAAGCCCTGTACCCCAACCACTACACCACCGGCCCCATACCTTGTATGTAGCTGCGTAACAATCAGAATCAGAATACTTTATTGATCCCGGAGGAAACTGGAGGAGGCTATTGTACAGCAAGAGAGCCATCATAGTAAAATTCAGGAAGATACAAGTCCTGATCACTCTGTTGGGGTTAATTTAGTGGTAAACATTACCAACATTTCTTAACATGTGATATAGCATACTACAGCTTTGTCGAATTCTGGATTCTGATTGGTCAGAAGGTGTTGATTAATTTAGCAGTCCTGACCACAAGATAAATCACAGGATTATATTGTTACATGTTAGATATTAGTCCATTATTGTTTCTATAGTAACAGCTCATTTGCAGGGACTTAGGATGTGTTGTAAATTAGCAAAATATGATCTACAACTGTTTCCATGGCGATGTGTTTTGTAAAGAAACATCAAATATTTATGGAAAAAGACTTAGTACAATGTAACAGAAAGGGGGCAATTTAGCCATGCTGTCTTTTTACTTTAGGAGGGAAAAATCTATAAATTAATAAATAAAATGCATTATACAAATTGTTACAGTTTATACCCATATTTTAGGATTTGTTATAAATAAATTCTGATGTCACTATTAAAAACTATTCAAACTTCATTGTAATTATTACCCAGTGTTATAATGTGACTTATGAAGTTATACAGTCATAATCCCTCACTCATTTACTCATTTGCTAAATCGCTTAATTCTACTACTGTCGCAGGGAGGTTGGAGCATATCTCAACCAACACTGTGCGGAGCCGGGGTACACCCTGAACAGCTTGCCAGAACATAGCAGGGCAACACACACAACCATTCACACACACACTTAGGCGAGTTAGCTTATTGTGTAGCCTAATGTGTAGGCCTACTGTAGAGGCTAACAGCTAGTCAGTCTAACCGTGGGTTTACACTGGGGAACAATGTCCACGATCTCCTCGATTAAAAAAAGGGTGGAGCTCCACGATTTATGAGCACGCTCGGAGCACGATCGGGGAATAAAAGGATGCAGCTCACATCCAGGAAATGAAACTTGAAGGAATCGTATTGCCAAGTTCATTAAGTTCCTCTATGCTGGCGCATCAAGGGCTGTTACGCTGTGTTAAGGTCCGTTAAAGTCTGTAAGCTCTACTGTGCTCCCTACACTCTATCACAATTGGGGTCAAATCGTAATACAGTGGAATAATCGAGATTTGAAATTTCGCAAAAGTTTTGTCACGATCATCACAAATCCACCAAATTCCCTCAAGGTCATCACGATTTGATCCCACTACCCCTCACGCTCATCATGATTCCCTCAAATCATAGAGATCGCGGACATCCAGTGTAAACCTAGAGTAATGTGTATGTCTCTGGACTGTGGAAGGAAACCGGAGTACCCAGAGGAGACCTATGCAAGTACAGGGAAAACATGCAAACTCCACACATAAACGATTC
The DNA here is from genome assembly GCA_030014195.1 of Neosilurus mollespiculum. Lineage (NCBI taxonomy): Eukaryota > Metazoa > Chordata > Actinopteri > Siluriformes > Plotosidae > Neosilurus > Neosilurus mollespiculum. Next base: position 6,707,286 of record JAQMYF010000001.1, read on the forward strand.
AGCACAGGACTCGCACCCAGGACCTTCTTGCTGTGAGGTGAACGCGTTAACCTCTACGCCTCTGCGCTGCCCTACAATCGTGAAGTTTTTGCCATATAAATAAAACTACTTATGGACATTTTTTTCCAGATTTCTGGCAGATTATCTGTGGACAACAGTACAATTATTACAAATGCTACAAAATATAAAAATTTAGTATTTATTATTATAAAAAAGGGCACTCAGAGAGTGTAAATTTCCACAAAGTTGAAAAAGATAACAGGAAGTACAGAGTACTTTCTCTGGGTTTGCTGTAATACCAAACTTCGCATCCTATCCCACAGTGCTAAAGAATCTTTAAATAATTCCTGGATCCAGAATTTCATCCGGATTGCCACCAATATCTAATGGCATATTACTTGGACTCTACTCATCCCCTTTAAATATTCATTGATTCATTGTTCGTACTGCTTAATCCTACTAGGGTTGCGGGGAGGCTGGAATATATCTCAGCTGATCTTGGTGAAGGTGGAGTACATCCTGAACAGCTCGCCAGTGTACTGCAGGTCCAAAACACACACATACGACTATTCACGATCACACTCACACCTAGGGGCATTTTGGAACAGCCCCTGAACAACATGAACAGTTTATGTTTTTCTACTGGGAGAAAACCCATGCAAGCACAGGGAAAACATGCAAACTCCTCACAGAAACCTCCTTGCCCAGCCTGGGACTCATACCCTTTCCACCGTCGTCATGGGCTTGCTCATTGGGGATGTGTAGGGTTTGTAGAAGAAATGCTTAAATTCTTTATCAGATTTGTTTTTACTATGTAAAGGTTCTTTGTGACAATGTAGCAAGAGTTTACATAAAACTGGATTGAATTGAATACACAGGACCTTCTTGCTGTAAGGCAGATGTGCCAACCACTATGCCACCATGCTCCCCCCCCCCCCCAAATAAATTCATCCAAATCCGTTCAGAACTTTTTGTGTTGAGCTGCTAACAAACACCCAAACACCAACAAAAATATAATCTCCTTGGCAGGGGTTATTATAAATACTGGGTTCTCATTCTGTTTTTAAATCTAAACTGACTTCTTAACAGTTAAGGTGTCACTCAGGGACCTCGCAACACTCAGGCCAGTGCACAACCTTAACTGCTGAGCCACCACTTTTGCTATTTTCACAAAAGCTCTGCTAACTAATCCTTTAATTAGAAACGCTCACGCTGAACGCTTATTTGTAAATAGCGAGCTCATTTAACGAAGATTTAAGCCTGAATCGGCGGTTATGAACACCCGGCCCGCAGCTTAGCGCTGTGGATTTTTCATGCCAGACTTTAACGCTGGTTCGTTCTTCACAGTTTCTTTAAAAAATGTTCCCTCTCGTCTCTCAACCATACGCCCTCCGTCTCATTCAAACTTCAGCTGTGCTCACTCACTTCCCTCCAGCCTGACAGACACGGAGCTGCTGGATAATTGGAGCTGCTTCAGAGCCAGCTGGCTTACTGCTGCTGACGAATGAAATTGTGTGTGTGTGTGTGTGTGTGTGTGTGTATGTATGTGTGTGATATTGGACTGCAGTGAATGAATTAGGCTAAAACCCCTCACAGCTACACGGAATTATGATAAGTGTGTTATTTAGGCTGTATGGCCTGCGCATATTTATAATGGAGGAATGGAGGAAGGGAAAAAAATAAATATATAACAGCTAAAGAGCTCTTTTGGCTCTGTATTTATGGCAATTTGTAACACTTCAGATTGCAGGAAGATATGGCAATGGCTAATCTCAGGGAAATTTTTCACTTTCACTGGTATCACTTTCATACTTGAGCATACTGGTTAAAATGGATCAGAAAATTCCTTACTTTTCTTTCTTCTTCTCTTTTTTTAATAACCAAAAATCTCTTGTACATCTGTACATGTACACAATGTTTTACATATTTGGTTAGGGCAGTGATGACTCTGGGCTCATAAGGTTGGAGATTTAAGCCGCAGTACCACCAAACTGCCACTGTAGGGTCCTTAAACAAGGTACTCTCTCACTTACTCATTTGCCAAGCTGCTTAATCCTATAAGGGTCTCAACCGACACTAGTTACACTGAAGGCGGGGTACACCCTGATCACCATCGCAGGGCGAACACATACAGCCATTCACATTCACACTCACACCAGGGACAATTAGCCTAACGTGCCTATTTTTGGATTGTGGGAGGAAACCGGAGTACACGGAGGAAATCCATGCAAGCGCAGGGAGAACATGCAAATTCCACACAGAAATTCCCAAGACCGGGACTCGAACCCAGGACCTTCTTACTGTAAGGCAGATGTGCTCATTTAAATCTTAACTGCTCAGTTGTATAAATTATTTTTCTTTTTCTTTTTTTTTTTTTAATTCAAGTTGCTTTGGGTAAGGGTGTGTGCCACATGTCATAAATAATATGCTTTATTATTGAGAAAGCAACAGGGAGAGTAATTTATAGATGCAAATGTGTACCTTCCTTTGCTTTATTTTAATGAGCACCTTATAACACCTTTGTGTTAGAATATGTCCTCCAGTTACCACGAGAACGCCCGATTCCATCTGATTTCTCGGTCGGGCCTGGATAATGCTTGGATAGGAGACTGCCTGGGAATACCAGAAAAGGCCTGGCAACCTAGACTGTAAAAAATAAAAGTCTGCTAAGAGAACTTTATGAGAATAGTGCTAACCTTTAACGATGAGAATGGAATTAGACAAGATGAGACAAGTGATAGAATATCCAAAATGATCTCATGAAGAATGGTGGGTGTTTGAGCAGGTTGGTTGGATCCACCATGGCTGGATTATATTTGAAAAAGCAAAGGTTTATGAGCATTAATCCCCAACAAAGGGGGCAGCCGTCGTCTAATGCTTGGAGAAGCGGCTTTCAAACCAGCAGGAAAAATGTGTGGCGGTGGGGGAGTGAGCTGCACCTTACCTTCCTCCACCTGAATGGCTGAAGTGCCCTTGAGCAAGGCACCTAACCCCCAACTGCTCTCCAATGTGTGGCAGCCCACTGCTCCGAGTGTGTGTGTGCTCACTGTTTACATGTGTGCATGCTCACTCTGGATGGTTAAATGCAGAGTCAATAATTTCCCTTGCGGGATTAATACAGTATAAACATTAAATAATAAGCATCATATGCACGTATGACACTGTGAAAACTATCGTCCCTGATTCCATGTGCTGTGAATTTTAAGCCTAATCTCCATGTGATTTTAACAATGCAGGCCAGTCATACTCGACTTTAGAAAAATCTGTGCTATGAAAACCGGTTACACCGAGCCTACAATAGATTGTGTATACACAGATTCTCTTTTGTGTTCCCTTCCTATTTTCCCACAGTGATTACAAAACGCGACGTTTGAAATGAATGAAATTAAACATGAATGGATTTTGTTTGGCACCATGTGAACGAAATACAAGTGCTAACTCTACTCTTAATCTTAGGAAGAACTAATCATAATCTTTCTACAAACTGACTTGGCTCAGTCCAGTGTCATGTATAAATTCATTCTCTTTTAAACCCATAGTACACTGTTTAAGGGACAGCCATTTTTGTAGTGTTATTCGAAATCAGTCTGCTGTTACCCAGTTATTATTATTCACAATGCATATTGAACCCGATGTGGAACTTCAGTCCAGTACCACAATGCATATGGATGTCTTTCTAGAGATTCCTTTACACCAGAGCAGCCAACTTTGTATCTTAGTGCGAACTCAGAGCCGTGCGTAAAGCTCCATGGGTGGGATGTCCATGAATCGTATTTAAAATACATGGAAATTTTAATCTATTCATTAATTTTCAAAGCCATTTAATCCTAATTAGGGTTACGTGGAGTCTGGTGCCCATCTCAGGTGACTCAGGTGCTAGTGTCTGGCACCTGTGACACTGATATACCGTAGACCTATTCAGTAATACTAAGAGTCAATGCACTGTTGAATATTTTCATTATTAGGGTCAATTTCAAAGACTGTATGCTTCAGCTTTACTTTCAGTAAACATATTTTAACACAAAATCACATTTTCTTACTCACCATTTAGGAAAAGTTTGCTCATTTACTAAAATGAATGCTAACTATTTCCATTTTAGTATTGATATTAAATTATTTTTCTGATTGGAGTAAACTTTAGATTGTGAATGGAAATTAGGATTTGAGACGAAGGCTTTCATTTGCTTCTGTTATTTTTGTTGTTTCTAAGTTCATTAAGTCATTTCTCATGTTTATTATGTTTATATGCTATAATGCGGCCCTGCAATGTTCAGGGTGTGCCGCTCCTTCACCCAGTTTTGACTGAGATAGCCTTGTCTTCTTCTTCTCCAGCCTTCCCACGACCCTAGTAGGATTAAGTGATTCGGCAAATGAGTAATGCTGGATGTATTTCCTGAACAGACTGAGTAGTGTTGAAATCTGTCCAGAGTCTCTGTTATAGTTGTCTCTTCACACCAATGGTTGGTCCACACTAACCTAATTAAATCTGAAGCTGCAGATTTTATGTAAAACATTCTCCATACGCAGTGGTTTGAATGTTCACCTCACAGCAAGAAGGCCCCGGGTTTGATACCCAGGCTCGGAACGTTTTTGTGTGAAGTTTGCCTAGTAGATGGCTGCACTGACTCTGGACTTAATACAGCACAGTGGACCAACATCAGCAGATGACACAGCTCCCCAAATCAAGACAGACTGTGGAAACTTCAAACTGGACTTCAAGCATCTTGGACCGTGTGCCTCTTCATTGTTCCTCCAGACTCTGGGACCTTGGTTTCCAAATGAGATGCAAAATTTGCTCTCATCAGAAAAGAGGGCTTTGGTCCACTGTGCATTATTAAGTCCAAAGTCAACGCAACCACCTACCAGGACATTTTAGAGAACTTCATGGCTCCTTCAGCAGACAAGCTTTATGGAGATGCTGACTTCATTTTCCAGCAGGACTTGGCAACTGTTCACACTGCCAAAAGTACCAAAACCTGGTTCAATGACTGTGGGATTACTGTGCTAGATTGTCCAGCAAACTTGCCTGACCTGAACCCCATAGAGAATCCATGGCACATTGCCAAGAGAAAGATAAGAGACATGAGACCAAACAATGCAGAAGAGCTGAAGGCCGCTATTGAAGCATCCTGGTCTTCCAGAAGGCAGAAATTCATGCAAAAGGGGCCCAAACCAAGTGATTATACTTTTCAGAGGGCTGACATTTCTGTATTTAAAATCCTTTTTTTATTGATTTCATGTGATATTCTAATTTTCTGAGATTTTGTATTTGGAGTTTTCATAAGCTGTAAGCCATAATCATTAAAATTACAACAAATAAAGGCTTGAAATATTTCACTTTGCATGTAATGAGTCTATATAATATATTAGTTTCACCTTTTAAGTTGAATTACTGAAATTAATGAACTTTTGCATGATATTCAAATTTCTCAAGTTTCACCTTTATTTGTGTTTGTCCCACTAACTACTTGTTCAACCAGGTGACATCTAAAATCGCTGCTCTATGTAGGGTTTGAACCGACACTGTGCTCGTTTTCTGTCACTTAAGCACAGCAAATATAATTTACAGTGGTCTTTAATTAAAGATTGACTGACTGCATTTCATGTTTGTTTTGGAGTCTAGAGCACAAACTTTCTCCACTGTCATAGCAAGCATACGTCATCATTTCAAACTCTCGGTTTTCCCTGTTCACATTACAACAAGAAATCTGGTGTTTTCAAATTTAAATAATAGTTTTTAGTGCAGAAAAATGTTGTTTTTGTTTGGAGAGTAGGGCCAAATCAAAAAATAATAAAGTTTTTAAATTTAAACACATAAATTCAAAGTTATTGTGGATGGAACTTGCTGTACTCCTCTATTCAGAGCACTTAATGAAATGTACAGCAGAACACTTTCAGTTACAGCACATATTAACATACTAATGTCACATGTGCAACTTCATATTTGCACATCAAAAACAAATGCTAAAACAATTCTAAAAGTAATTTGGTCAAAAGAAAACACCACTGTGAGATCTATATAAGAAAGGAAATACACTTTTTAATGAATGATACATTTTCTAAGAGGTGTAAATCATTTTGAAGGTGTCTCGCTTACCCAGTGTAGTTAAAAACGTGCCCCTTATTGTTGTACTAAATAAATAAATAATTAATTATATAAAATAAAATAAATTATATAAATTAATCAATTGATTGATTGATTGATTGATTGATTGATTGATTAATTAATTGAAAAAAAAAAAAAAAAAAACTATATATATATCCAAGGTGATGTGGAGACTCAGTGGCATCCACCAAGTCTGAGATTATGTTAGTAATAGTATTTATTTATATATTATTCATTCATTCATTTTCTGAACCGCTTATTCCTAATTAGGGTCGCGGGGAGGCTGGCGCCCATTTCAGCCAACTCTGGGCAAGGGCGGGGTACACCCTGGACAGCTCGCCAGGCCATCGCAGGGCCATCAGTCACACAACC
>JAQMYF010000001.1:6795104-6818898 GCA_030014195.1 Neosilurus mollespiculum
AGTGTAGATAGGATGGGGGTGATATGCTCGTGTCTTCTGGTTCTAGTAAGAACTCTTGCTGCTGCATTCTGGACTAATTGGAGCTTGCTTATGCATAAGATTTCCTCACACGAATGCCACAGTTTGATCAAGTTGCTGGACAGATACACTACATGCCATGAAACAAACCTAAGCCTAATAAGTTTGGTTTACGCACAGATACCCACTGTCAAAAATGTCTGTTCTCTGAATTCTTGAATTACATTCTCTCTCCCTCTCTCTCTCTCTCTCTCTCTCTCTCTCTCTAAGAAAGATAGAACTTCCCTCACAACCATGCACATGAAGGCTTTTCACCAGACACCAAGCACTTTTCCTGTGTGCTGCATGTGTCCGATTAGAGTGGGTCGGATCAGCAGTTTCCAGGTAAAGAGACAGGATTTTTTCTTCAAAATAAAATAAAATGAAATGAAGGGTGGCATGGTGGCATAGTGGTTAGCAATTCCACCTCACTGCAAGAAGGTCTTGGGTCCGAGTCCAGGGCTTGGGTGTTTCTGTGTGGACTTTGCATGTTTTTCCCATGGTTTCGCGGGTTCCCTCCAGGTACTACGGTTTCCTCCCACAGTCCAAAGGCATGGACATTTGGCTAACTGGTTGTTCTAAATTACTTGAGTGTGAGTGTGTGTGTGTATGTGTGTGCTGTGTGTGCACTGGTCTGACGAGCTGCTTAGGGTGTACCCCGCCTTTGGCTAGTGTTGGCTGAGAAAGGCTCCAGCCTCCCTGCGTCCCTAATAGATGATTATGCGGTTCGGCAAATGAGTGAGTGAGTAAAAGAAAACGAGATACAATAAAATGTCACAAACCTTTGTCAGTTCACTAATTCATGTTTCATAACTGGTATTCAGCTTGAATCAATTTCTTGAAATATATATCTATGAAAAAAACTTTTGACAGATACTGTATGTGTTGCCAAAAAAAAAAAAAGAAAGAAAAAATGAGAAGGAGAGGAAGATTTGCCAGAACCGTGAAGTGTACATGGATCGGATTTGGGTTAGTGAAGAAGAGCGACAGTGAGCGGGAGGGAGAGAGAGAGAGAGAGAGAGAGAGAGAGACTGAACATGAAGTTTTCAGCATGTCAGAGCTCTGCGCTATTTATACAGCCGGATCATACAGGCTGCATAGTCTGATTAACTCTACAATACTGCTGAATCTAGAAACAGATATGGTAGCATGAATAAAACAGGGTGGATAAAACACCATCCATCTCTACTGAGACACAGATTTACAGTAACCATTACACAATCCTTCCATTACTTCTGTCTCGACTGCATGATATAGGAGGAAGTGCTCATGCAGACTAAAAGAGGAGCACCAAACACCTATGTGTTACAGAGGGATTTGTGGGAGTATAGAACTGCAGGAACATGGTTGCACAAACTGTGTGTGTCTGTGTGTGTGTGTGTGTGTGTGTGTGTGTGTGTGTGTGGATGAGAATAGATTTCTCGGCTTCTCAGACAGGCAGACAGGCAGAAAGGTTATTTCAGGGTGCAATCCAGAGAGCATAGAATGAAAAACAAGACTGAGTATATGACAGAGCTCTGTACGCTTTATGATAGATGGATTGTGTGGCCTGTAAACATCCCATGTGGGTTAAAATGAATACACAGAAACACACACGCACACCCACATACACAGAACATGATAAAAAAAAAAAAAAATCAAACTGGCTGAATAAAAAATTCACTGTCTGCCTACTTTTTTAAAGTAATAATTACGCAATCATTACATTCCTTTTTAAGGAGTGTGTGGGTGTGGGTGCACATGTGTAAATGTGTGTGTGTGTGTGTGTGTGTGTGTGTGCATGCTTTGACAAAAGAGACCATATGAAAAAAAAACACACTTCTAACATCTAATTTCACAATATGTTAACTTTCACTAATACAGTTAGCAATCTACAGTAAACTCAATTACAGCCTTATTCTCTGAGTCATTTCTTCGTGATTGACCAACATTTCTGTGGAACATGTGCCTGTCTTGTCTCATTTCGACTGTAAATGCACCATTACACATTTGTATTAAAGACATGCAGTAACAGCTGCAAGATATCTTGATAAATCATTAGACACAGTCATTAGGTAGATTATGCTCGGCATCCATGTTTGCCACACGGCATAACAATAGAAACAGTGAGCACAGAGGAAGTTCCCACTTTGTTGTTCCATCATGTATTAATATTTATGCAGCTTATATAAATAAAATATCTAAATTTGGGCAGTGCCTAAAAGAGGAACTCAGATGTCTTTATTGATAGGTGTCAGAGCCTGGGTTTGCTCTCCAGTGCCTTTTGTTTCACCTGTCTTGTTAGTTTAATTATCCGTCTAACGAGTTCATGTTCTGGGCAACATAATGGCGTAGTGGTTAGCACATCCGCCTCACAGAAAGAGGGTCCCGGGTTTGGGCGTTTCTGTGTGGAGTTTGCATGTTCTTCCAGTGCTTGCGTGGGTTTCTCCCGGGTACTCCGATTTCTTAATACATTCCAAAGACATGCACATTAGTTTAATTGGCTGTTCCAAATTGCCCCAGGTGTGAGTGTGAGTGTGAATGGTTGTGTGTGTGTGTTGGCCATGTGATGGTCTGGTGAGTTGTTCAGGGTGTTCCCCGCCTTCACCCAGCCTCCCTGTGACCCTAATAGGATTATTCATTTTTACAAATGAGTGATGAATGAGTTCATGTTCTGTCAAGCCTCTAATTTTTGCTTTTGCTCCATGAATATTTATTTATCTGCAAATCTGTCTACCTACCTGAGTTCGATTTTGTATGTTTTTATTATTATTATTATTATTATTATTATTATTATTATTATTATTATTATTATTATTATTATGTGTGAGTCCGTGCAGTAGTGTATGAGCCTCTATTTTTTGGGTTAAATCTTTTATAAAAAATTTCTATTATTGATGGACGTCATCATGCAGTCAGCAATAATTAACAACCAGTCAGCATCAATTCAACAATGTGGCACATGAGGACACCAGACCTACATGGGACAACCATCCAAACTATATTCTTGTACTATGATGCATCACTCCGGGGCTCCACTATAAGGTATAGTGTACAGCAAACCAGTTATTATTGCAAAATACAACCTGAAACGGAGGTCAGGACCTAAAAGCACTTAGAAAAATATTGATTTTAAATATTAATTTAAAAATTACCTTATTATTAAAAAAGTATTGCTTCTGCTAATGACATGCTTCATAACAACAGTGTTGTTTTACTTCGCAACGGTAGGTTATGAAGAAATAATACAATCAGAATCTAGGTTTAGTTATGTTATACAAATATCCAAATAGCCAATCATGTGTTAGGGGCATGAGAATATGAGGATAAATATCATCTCAGTCACTTCGATCCTAGCATGGTTAATGGTACCAGAGCAGCTGGTTTGAATTTTTTCTGAAACTACTGATCTCCTGGGATTTTTTATTTTTTTTGCACACCTTCCTAGAGTTTATACAAAATGGTGCCAAAAAAAACCCCAAACAAACACAAAAAAGCATCCAGTGAATAGCAGTTTGGTGAATGGAAACACTTTGTTGGTGAGGGACAGCAGAGGAGAACAGCCAGACTGACTTCTGGTGACAATAAGTCTACTGTACCTCTCTGATATAGCCATTCTTTATAGCCGCAGCGAGCAGAAAAGCAATTCATAATATTCAATTCAAGCATTACACAATACATGAAAAAAAAAAAACTTGAAGCAGATTAGGACTACAGCATCAGGAGACCAAATCCCATTTCACCTTCATCAGCCAAGAATAGGAATCACAGCTTTTGGAAGCTCAACCAAGCTGGACAGTTGAAATTTTCTTTTTTTATAAATCCTAAATTAAATGCTTGCCAAAAAAGGTTAACGGGACATCTGGTTAAGACTAACAAGATGAGGTGTGAATCTGGACTGAGATCCCACAGCGTGCAACACAAACACTGCATAAGCAGGAAGTTTTAACTTCTGAGCATGGTGTCTGATATAAAGTTTGAGAATATTTATGGCCCTGTGGTGGCTGTTCAGGGTGTACCCCGCCCTCGCTCAGAGTCATCTGAGATAAGCACCAGCCTCCCCGTGACCCTAATTAGGATTAGGCAGCTTAGAAAATTAATAAATAAATGAATATGTATGAACTGGAGTTCATAACTGACAGGAACGGTCAGAGCCAAAGGAGATATTTTTACAATTAGGGACCCCCCTCGCTAATTCCGGAGGGTTCTGCTCTTCGTAAATAGATTCAAGTACATTGTGTGCCATATTGGCTTGTGTCAGGTATAATATCATATCTATTGTTATGTTTGTGTCTGATGTAATGTCATGTATATTGTTGAAATGTTGTTTGTGTCAGGTGTAATATTATGTCTATTGTGATATAGTTGTTTGTCTCTGGTGTGATATCATATCTATCATTATGTTTGTGTCTGGTGTAATGTCATGTCTATTGTTGTGATGTTGTTTGTGTGTGGTGTAATGTTATGTCTATTGTTGTGATGTCTGTGTCTGGGGTAATGTCATATCTATTGTTGTAATGTTATGTCTATTGCTGTAATGATGTTTGTGTTGGGTGTAATATTATACCCACTGTTGTAATGTTGTTGCTTGTGTCTGGTGTAATGTCATATCTATTGTTATGTTGGTGTTGGGTGTAATGTTATATCCACTGTTGTGACATTGTTTGTGTCTGGTGTAATGTCGTATCTATTGTTATGTTCATGTCTGGTGTAATGTTATGTATATTGTTGTGATGTTTTTGTCAGGAGTAATGTCATGTCTATTGCTGTAATGATGTTTGTGTTGGGTGTAATATTATACCCACTGTTGTAATGTTGTTGCTTATGTCTGGTGTAATGTCATATCTATTGTTATGTTGGTGTTCGGTGTAATGTTATATCCACTGTTGTGACATTGTTTGTGTCTGATGTAATGTCATATCTATTGTTATGTTGGTGTCGGGTGTAATGTTTTATCCACTGTTGTGACATTGTTTGTGTCTGGTGTAATGTCATGTCTATTGTTATGTTCATGTCTGGTGTAATTTTATGTTTATTGTTGTGATGTTTTTGTCAGGAGTAACGTTATGTCTATTGCTGTAATGATGTTTGTGTTGGGTGTAATATTATACCCACTGTTGTAATGTTGTTGCTTGTGTCTGGTGTAATGTCATATCTATTGTTATGTTGGTGTCGGGTGTAATGTTTTATCCACTGTTGTGACATTGTTGTTTGTGTCTGGTGTAATGTCGTATCTATTGTTATGTTCATGTCTGGTATAATGTTTTGTCTATTGTTGTGATGTTTGTGTCTGGAGTAATGTTATGTCTATTGTTGTAATGTTGTTGCTTGTCTACTAAAACAGTGCTGTTTGTTTGCTCCGTTGTAATATTCCCATGTAAGGAGAGGTGATTTGATTGCATGTACCCTACACCGTTCATGTGCACATGACAATAACCTACTAGAGTGTATCATACGCTTCCATTTAAGCGTTAAACATATAATTACCAGCCATGCTGCAACACCTATAATAAACAATAATTATGCTTTGCACCCTTGCTAGCTTGTTGATAAAAATCATGAACTGACAGGATGGTTCTGACATTAATCTGCAACTCTCAGTATGACAAGTTCCACTCCATACAAAACAACTTTAACTGGAGTAGAATCTAAAATGGTGACTGGGGCTACTCAGGAACTAAAAGGAGATGTGATAGGAACATTTAAAGTTCAGAATCTTTAAAGATCCTAAAAGGTTTCTAAAGCAAAACACACTTATAGACACTGTACTATCAATAAAATGGACTAACCGACTGCATTACACCTAGTGTCCTATACCTCTTGCGAGTGTTCGAGCGACACTGTCATGTAATTAGCATACCTGTGTGAGCCAGGGGCTTAAAATAGGGCAGTAACCACACTTATGGGTAAAAACCAATATAACCTTCCACTTACAGTGTTATGTGGAAAACGAGCGAGAGACTACAGGCTGTGTGTAATCTTTAAGCTCCAGGAGAAACCTGGTGTAAGTATTCCAAAGCCCAGTTAAGCGCTTACAGTCGACTCTGCATACAGCAGCACGGATAAAAGAGGATCAAATAAAGTGCTGTGAAATAGGCCTTCAATATCACACATTGCATAGCTGCCTGGCTTTATCTGGAGTGCTAAAAAAAAAAAAAAAAAAGTAGATATTTACCATGAGGGTTGTGCTCTGGGTGGAATTGTTACCATGCAATGTGCTGGACGCCTCTTTGTGATATGGCTCCTTATCAAGATGGTATTTGCTCAAGTAAAACAGGAGATAAAATTTAAGCTTGCGCAACATTACAGATTATTATGTTACTTGATACAAGGACTTGGTTTTGCAACATAAGAAAATAAAGCACTGAACAGAAATTATAAATTGGATAAAGGGGGACATGTTTAAAACCCATAAAACCTTAAAACTTTCTTTGGCAATGTTACACCTGATAATAGGGCGGAGGTCAAGAACGCGCTTGTAAAGTTTACGATCAGAATTAGCTGAGATTCAATCAAGACAAACTCTTTTAAGGGCCAACTAAGTTCAAACAAAGGCAAGAACCTCAAATCCAAGTCTTTATTTCTACTAGTTGGCTTCATTTCTACATTGTGCCAATAATTATGCTCTACTTTTTGGAGAAGGAATTACAGGTGAAACTCAAAAAATTAGAATATTGTTCAAAAGTTAATTTATTTCAGTAATTCAATTTAAAAGGTGAAACTAATATATTATATAGACTCATTACATGCAAAGTGAAATATTTCAAGCCTTTATTTGTTATAATTTTGATGATTATGGCTTACAGCCTATGAAAACCCCAAATCCAAAATCTTTGAGCCATTATAGGCTCCAAGTGTCACACCCTAATTAATACAAAACACCTGCAAAGGGTCCCTGAGCCTTTAAATGGTTTCTCAGTCTGGTTCAGTAGAATTCACAATCATGGGGAAGACTGATGACCTGACAGTTGTGCATAAAACCATGATTGACTCCCTCCACAAGGAGGGAAAGCCTCAAATGGTAATTGCAAAAGAACTTGGATGCTGCATGCTTGCATGTTATTCTCATGGATGCATAGCTTTCCTCTGGGTGCTCTGGTTTCCTCCCACAATCCAAAGACATGCACATTGGGCTCATCGGATAATTTCGATTGTTCCTAGGTGTGTGTGTGTGTGTGTGTGTGTGTGTGTGTGTGTGTGTGTTGGTGCTGCTATGGTCTGGTGAGCCTTTGCCCGGAATCGGCTGAAATGGGCTCCAGCTTCCCACATCCCTAATAAAGGATAAAGTGTTTCAGAAAATGAAAGGGGAGTGGCATGGTGGCATAGTGATTATCATGTTCGCCTCATAACAAGAGCGTCCCGGTTTCGATTCTCGGGCTCGGGGCATTTCTGTGTGGAGTTTGCATGTTCTCCCCGTGCTTACGTGGGTTTCCTCTGGGTACTCCGGTTTCCTCCCACAGTTCCAAAACATGCAAAGTAGGCTAACTGGTGGTGTAAGTGTGAGATTTAAAACAATGATACTTGCATACAAAGCTTAAAACAGACCCTTACCCACCTGAAGACACTTCACCCACCAAATACTGCATCATGCTCCCTTTGAGCTTCTGAAACGGATCAACTCAAGCCACATCCATCAAGATACGGGGAAGACTTGCTGCAAGACTCTTCTCTCTTCTTCACACAAGTTTGGATGTTCAAAACAGTGTTTTCTTAAATAATGAATAAATATCTTTTTTTTTTTTGACAGTATTTTATCCTGACAGGGGGACCATGCTGAGAACCTCTATAGTCCCGGGCTAGAGTCCCGGGCTCGGCTCAGGGCGTTTCTGTGTGGAGTTTGCATGTTCTCCTGATGCTTGTGTGGATTTGCTCCGGTTACTCCTCTCACAGTCCAGGGCCATGCACATTCTCGATCCTCTGTAGGTGTAAGTGTCAGTGTGAATGGTTTTGTGAGTGTTGGCCCTGCGATGGTCTGGCAAGCAGTTCAGGGTGTACCTAGCCTTTGCCCAGAGTTGGTTGAGATAGGCTTTAGCCTTCCCATGACCCTAGTATGATTGAACACTTTAGCAAATGAGCAAATGAATAAAAAAGTAGGTTTTTGAAAATACCCTTCAAGGTAAGAGAAATAATGTTTGGCAAAAAAAAAAAAAAAAAAAAAAAAAAAAAAAATGAGGGTTCTTATCATGCCTGTTATTTTGTATTTCATAACATGCTTGCAATTAAATTTCCCTTTGTTTTATTATTATACCCTTGGGTGGACATGTAATAATATGGTGCACAATATGATACACAGTGTACTGCTCCTGAATCCACCACCCTAGAGCTACAAACCGCATCGTGAACTGATATTTTGGATGAGATCCAAGTGTTAAATAGTAGTTCCATCTTATCATCAATCCACACACACAAATCTTTGTGGTTGTCATGTTTTGTTTGTTTTTGATCTTTCGTCCAACTAGAACTCTGAGCAGGAAAAAGTGGCTACTGAAGAGGGAGAAGTCTTCTATCCGCATTTATGTTTCTTTACAGTTTAATGCACATGCGCTTAACATTATTCTTGAGCCATTTAAAAAATCTATTTATGAAATGTTTTCATTGCACTGCATGGTTTCAAATTGTTCTTGCATTTTTGATGGGGATATTTTTAAAAATTGATGTGAAATAGATTATATTTTACTTTGCAATCGGAGGGGCAAACACTGTACACACCAATCAGCCATAACATTAAAAACATCATGACCACTTACAGGTGAAGTGAATAACGTTATTTGGTCCACAATACATAGGAACGGAGAGATCTGATTGGTTTGCTATCTGTGGGCTACCAAACATATAATACACAGGAATGAATTTATGTTCTGCTCTGTTATTTGATTGTTTATTTGTTGGTTTATTTACACATTTGAACAAGTAAAGGCAGTGCGAATTAATCCCGAACAAAGTCACAATCACTAACTCTAAACCTAACATTTCATGTATTATTCATTAATTTTCTAACCTGCTTAATCCTAATTAGGGTTGCGGAGAAGCTGGCACCTATCTCAGCCGACTCTGATTGAATCCAGGGTACACCCTGAACAGGTCGACAGACCACATCTAGGGAAAACAAAAAAAAAGCCCTGGTCAAGTCTTGGACTCAAGACCCTCTTGTTGTGAGGAGGACGTGCTAACGTGTCACCCTAATAAAAAGTCAGGTCATGTGATTTGCTGAACGATTAGATGACAGATTTGCTATTATTCTGTTAATCTACATAATGAAAACTTTCCTCTGACTTGCATACCACCATGAAGTGGTACTCATCTTTCTGCCCGAAACCCATAAAATCAGATCGTATAAGGAAGAACTTACGCTTGGACCAATTTTTTCAACATAGAGTTGCACCAAAGTATTTTGCACGAGCATCACATGTGATTTGTTGCATCATTCAAAGGTGAAAATTTGAAATGTTGATGTTAGGTAAGATTGACACACACTCATTTTCTTTTAATTTTCTGTAACCTAAGGCACATATGTAGAAATCAGAGACTCTGTGCCTGCATAAAGGGAATACATTGCAAATAGCCACACCTGTACTGTAACCAGCCACGCCTTTGCCACACTCTAACTAGCCTACATGTAGCGCAGGGGTGTCCGATCTTATCCACAAAGGGCCGTTGTGGGTGCAGGTTTTCACTTCAGCCAAGAAGTAGCCACACCTTCCTCCTGTTTCAACCCCTGATTAAAAAACGAGACCAGATTACACATTAGCGTTTTAATTTTGAAGCCAAGTGGCAGCCATCTTGGTGAAACCACCTTGCTTTAAGATCTCAAAATGGAGCAGCTCAAAAACCTGAAAATTTTACTGCTGATGGACAGAATACCTTCAACTGACTTTACCAATAATTTTACTTAAAAAAAAAAAAATAAGTAAGTAAATTAAAAAATCTCTGCATAGCTATTTCCATTTTACCCATTTTTTGTATGTTATTTGAGTATAACTTTCAGAGGTAAAGTGATCTCACCAAAATGGCACCAGTCTGGCTTCAGGTTTTGCCATTTACAAATAATAGTCTACACAATCCAATAATTTTCCGAGATCGATGGTTCACAAGGGTGGAAGGTGGCTCCTGCTTGGTTGAAGTGAAAACCTGCACCAACACCGGCCCTTAGTGGATAAGATTGGACATCCCTGATGTAGCACCTCCTTTGAACTGACCAATCCTGTGTTGCCTTACTTCAATGATAGTGTATAAAACTGAGCATGGAGGAATTTATTTGTCTGAACTGCAATGTAATCATGTCTTTTTCTCTTAATACTCAGTATACACAAAATCAAAAGGTAAAACCTGATACATACTTTTGACCCATAAGACACTTTCCGTTCTAATAACTTTACAACATTTGCCCCTAAACTGCCTGTGATTTGAATTAAAACTGGGAAATGCTGTGAATACTACAAACATTTATTCTCATTCATTAGATGAGTATTTATTATTGTCACTGTGTCACTCGTTTTCTTTTATAAAGCAGCATTAAGTTGTTTTGTTTGTTTCCCTCTACCTACTCGACTAAAAGTGCCCTTCAGTCCCATTCATGCCCTTAATTGAGAGCAAACTGAGTGTGTTGGATCACAAAAGCACCCGCTGCTTCGTGGCAGTTTTTTAAAGTTTAATCCCATGGGTCCATGCCACAGACATCACACACAAACACACACATCCACAGCAGACATGCTGCACCTTCAAGAGTGTATGCTCTGTATCCATGGTAACAGGAACGAAACTGGGACATGAGATAGTGGATAAGGGGAATGTCTGGAATGAGTCGTCTACTTACTCTGCACCATGCTCATGGGTTATCCGGTGCAAATGTTACCTGGACGCATCCAAGAGCTTTATATGGTCAGTGGAGGAAGTAATTGTACTACGTTATTGATGTCAAGAGAAGAATATGGTGCAGATAACAAACAATCTAGTGCAGAGGTTTGTTACGAGTGCATGTACAGTGCGGTCCACATGCTTATCAGTATGGCACGTAATCCATGCTGAGTTTTTAAAGACTGAAATTCTCGACTAGGACCCCTGAAATTGAATTGATTGACACTGTAATTTGAAGGCAACTACGATGTTTACCTGAAACACCCCCAAGGTTATCCTCCCACTCATTCTTCATAAATCTGTAACAACAAAACTCACACGTGTTCTGACACGACCGGACGGGCAACGCCGATTCACACTCCAAATCCCCTGCGGACAACAGTCTACTCTAGCTGTACCAATCACAACCGAGGACGTGGTGCTCGGCCTTAAAAAAAAATAATAAGACAGCAGAATAACATGGGTGTGTTGTGAAATTCCATGTGAATGAGGTGTTTTGGAAGCAAGCCAGCGGGTGCTCCCAGCACCAGTTAAAACATAGATAGCACTGCTTATTGTTCTGTCAGGATTTACCCACCAGCAGGGATTTGTGGTAGCGTAAAAATCAGTGGAAAACAATTGCATAAAACTGGATTTGTGTGGTTAGGGATAGATTATTTGGCGTCTCGGCTAGGCAGATGGACACAAAGGTGCTTTTGCAATTTGAAGAGCGTAGAATCGAAAAAAAGAGAGAAGGGGGGGGGTAAGTATGTGCAGAAGCACAAGCAGGGACTCGTTCAGTAGGCAGAGAGAGAGAGAGAGAGAGAGAGAGAGAGAGAGAAAGCAGGTAAACAGGTTGCCCTTTGAGTCAGTCAAATCCGTTAGGTTTTAAACCTTTTCAAACACAAACATACTCAATTACTCACACCTTCGTCTGTGGGAAAGAGGTGTTGCTAGGACTCAGTGTTTTGTATGCAAGATTTGAATGTCGAATAAGTCCGTCCTGTTCGCGCAGAGCCGAGTCCTAAAGAATCTGGAGGTGGAATGTTTATTGGAGAAGTATTACTGTCATTGCACTGTCATAGAGGCTTTTCGATCCTGAGCCTCTAGTGGAAAAGCTCATCCTTCAAGTCGATGCACAGATTAACACCAAAGAGGAATTCACTGCACTGTGTTTGTGGGTCAAACAAGAGCGAGATTCTTGCCACAATGCGTCTTTGTCATTATGCGACAACAGTCCTCTGTACGCAGAATGACAATGGCGCCAGGAGTTCGACTGACACCGAACTTTTTCCTACATCTGAACAGATCGAGAGAAAGCCCACAGCTAGCTTTGAAAAAGCGCTCATTAAAATCCATCTTCTGCAGCGCGCCGTACTCATAGCATCGTCTGCGTTTGATCAAACGCCTGCAGTCGAGCGTGCCTGCTAGAGCTCATCTTCCACTCTTGGATGAAGGCACCTGATTCCTCGAGGGGGAAGAAAGGCTTGTCTTTTTCTTTTTTTTTTTTTTTTTTTTTCCATGCTCGTGCTCATAACTTTCCCAGTCTCTTGCTTTCACAGTGATAACATGCATGTGGGAGTGAAGGCTATAGTGCACGGATGTGTGATTACTGCATGGATTTAGAGTGAATGCAGAGGACAGTGGGAGAGAAATGTCATGCCAGTGTCTCCCAACAGTGCCTCGTTCTTACCACCACTAGTCTGTGCATGCAAGCCAGCGGCGACAAGTTCTCAAGGAACCACAGCTGAGAACAGCCTTAGGGTTGAAACCTATCAACACGCTACTCCACACGGCGCACTGGCACCCGGCTCATTCACACCAATTCCTCCTTCTTTCGTTTATGCACTTATTCATCATCTTTGCTTGCGTTCTGGTTTAATTATTTATCTTAACCTTTTCATGCTTTATGGTTCCTTGCTGCATGACGGCCAATTTTTATTTATTTTTTTCAGAGGACCTGTAATTCAGAAAACAGAATCAACTAGTCATCTTTTTAATAGCAAAAAATGATTTCAGATCATCGCCTTTCAATTATGCACCTCAATTAACCACTGCGCACAGGCTTCTAATTACATTTCCAGCTCTAGGTTACATCATTAACAATGAAATGGAATAAAACTTTTGTGACAAGAATGTGAAACATGAGAATCATATTTTTACAATGTGCAGTGAGTAAAAGCAGGACACAGGCACGTACTCTTAGCATGGTTTTTAACATAGCAGATCCAGTTACAAATTCTTAACAGGTGGCACAGTGGCAATGGTTAGCCCGTCCGCCTCAAAGCAAGAAGGTCCTGGGTTTGGTCAGGGCGGTACTGTGTGGAGTTGGCATGTTCTCCCCGTGCTTGTATGGGTTTTTTCCAGGTACACTTCTTTTCTCCGACAGTCCAAAGACATGCACATTAGGCTAACTGGCTGCTCAAGATTGCTCCAGGTGTGGGTGTGAATGTGAATGGTTGTGTATATATGTGTGTGTGTGTGTGTGTGTGTGTGTGTTTGTGTGTTAGCCCTGCTATGGCCTGGTGAACTGTCCAGGGTGTACCCAATTTTGGTCCAGTGTTGCTTGAGATGGGCACCAGCCTCCCCATGACAACAGTAAGATTAAGCTGTTCGGCAAAGGAATAACGAAATAGATAAATATTTTATATGGGGTCAAAGAACAAGAAGACATCTGTAAACATGCATTGTTCATAATTAAAGGCAAAGGCAAAGAGGAAAGGGTTCAAATCAGAAACCAATACAAAACATTTAACTTGAAAAAAAGAAAAAAGAAGAGAAAAGAAAGAGACTCAGACATAACAATGCAAAATGCCTGACTTTGCAAAAAGGGACAAAACAAAGTTCCAGTGTTGGGTTCATTTTTTCACCGACAAACTGAACCACTCGATAAAGTCTTCTCCAGCTCCCTGAACCACTTTTTCAGTATTCGAGCTGCAATTTCATATCCATAACATCAGGGAAGGCAAAGTCTATTGATGGGATAACCTGCTCATTCAGTACATTCAAGTTGTCAGCTGACTTCATTTTATCACCACATAATGTTGCTGAGCCTCGACCTGACCAATTAAAGCAACCATGCCATGGATGCTAAAGGTGGTCCAAAAAATATTACAGTGTGCAACTTTTCTGTGGGGCCAGGCAGTGTAAATTAGACAACCTGATTAAGATCTATATAGAAAAGACATGAGTGTAATAGGGCATAGATTGATAACTGGACAGGTGCACAAGCATTCCAAGCTGTGTGATAAGATAAAGGGAATTTGTCACAATATTACAGTATTTCATAAGGTACCAAATCTTTAAATAGAACACAGATATGTGGATGAGGTGAAATCGTTGATTCTGAATGTAACATGGAGGATGTCTACACCAGCGTCTCTTGGTTTATGGAGGCAGTGGTGGCTCAGTGAATGAGGCTCCGGGTTACAGATACAGAGTTAAGGGCCTAAACCCTCAATTGCTCAGTTGTATAAACTGTGAGTCCCTCCGGATAAGGGTGTTTGACAAACACCATGTGTGTAGATGTTCAACTTCATCCTTGGTAGTGCAGTCCAAGAGCAAGTCTGAATCATCCTCTGAAGCTGCCGTCACATACTGAATATCGCAAAACAGCTATATAACAGGTCCAAGACAAAAAAAAAAAAAAAAAAAAACAATTGGGCAAATTCCTTGGACAGCTGTGGGCGTGATGCATGAAACATACCTGTTGTGTGATGAAAATGTCCTTGTAGACCCTTGTCACAGAGTTTGGAACATGTTCAAAATTTCTTCCATCTCACAGGTAATACTCGGTGCCAGGTCCATTTCTTAGATATGTTGTGTAATGCCTTACAACATCCTACAGTTGTATTATAATAGACATAAAAATCTCACACACTTTTTTGGGTCATCTGATGCCCTCTGAATCATATGGATTTCTTACTACAGTCCTATGATTGCACTACGTTAAACCCACCGGACTTTCTTATATACCAACATGCATCATATCGCAGTGTTAGGTTGAGCTGTACAGGGGTCATACATCAACTGAGCATCACAGAAATATCATATGACGAGTTTGTGTCTTGCAGCGATTGTATTTTTCCCCTGGCGTATTTTAATCCACCTTGAGCAAATCTACATCAGTCCCTAATGTAATAGCTCTGATAAATTTGCACGATCAAAAAAATAAAGAACTAAATAAACAATAATAATAATAACCACAGGTTGTTTTTAAAGGGGGCTTTAGAGCTGTCATTCACTGCTGATCTCACTCTAAACTGCCTGAGAGTCCTGTACATTACATTAAAGCACAATAAAGAGGTGCGGGAGGAATTCCTTTGGGAGTGGAAGTCACTTCAAACCTGACTGTAGAATTCAGAGCCTCCTCTAGTTTCCCGTGCATGACTGTAAACAATTAATTCACAAGGCTTAATAACACAACCCAGTGAACGTGCAGCGGATGAACACAGCCAGCTCCAGATAACCAGCCACACACACAGCGATGCATATATTCATAGTAAATTATTGATAACTGATCCACTGCTTCCGCCAGGCCTGCAATCAATCTTGCATGACCCAGTGGTGTTGTCACTGGGATGTCAGAGACCATGAAATCCCACAAGGCTGAAATGAAACGGCAATCAAATCTGTAGAGAAAAGCATGCCTTGTTTGCTATCAATCAGACATACTGTATTTGAACCTA
Source organism: Neosilurus mollespiculum (assembly GCA_030014195.1). Lineage (NCBI taxonomy): Eukaryota > Metazoa > Chordata > Actinopteri > Siluriformes > Plotosidae > Neosilurus > Neosilurus mollespiculum. The sequence continues at coordinate 6,810,662 of JAQMYF010000001.1, forward strand.
ATGACCCTCCTGAGTAAAGAGAAAGGAAGAGCGGATCATTGTATTTAGGAAGCAACTTCAAGTGTCTCTGCCGTTTTACATCAGAATGAATCAAAGTAACGTCTATACAGCATTGATTAAAGAGCTGTGATGGTGATTGATGTTGAAAATCCAGACAGGTATATCACGTCACATGACCTATAAACTAGATCTACAGCCAGTCGTTGGGAAGTCATGAGATATGGGCCGTGAGTGCATGCGTGTCAAGCTTCAGTCGTCTTGCTGAAAGATGGATGAAACTCCCATGTGGAGATTTATTAGCGCACGAGCCATAGGTGAACTAATCACTATGTAATGTGTAATTCTGGTTTGCTTAACTGTCCGATTCGTGTTCCTCCCCTGCCTTCCTTTTTTATTATACTTTTATTCTCCTGAAAAACAATTTGATGTCAAGGCGATGGGTTTGATTTCTTTATTACCCAGAGCAAGCATATTTCACATGCTATTAAGCAGCCAGTGTGCATTAGCACATAGCCATGTGTGTGTAGGCATGCAGATGAGACTGAGCCAACTCCAGATATACAGCGAGACTCATCTCAGGCTTGATGCCAGCTTGAATGATGCTGCATCTTCTGCATATCTGGGTCTTTTTTGTGTTTCTGTCACTCCGGATAAAAAGCTATCTATGCTGGCTATTATAATTCCGAACAAAATAATTACTAGGACGTTTTTTTTGTATTTATTTATTTATTTATTTATTTAGAAATGTAACTTTACAGGCGTAACAATACAGGCTTTTTCTTTCTATTTTTGAAGGAGCATGTCAGTATCAGAGTTATCAGAGAAATGCGCAGTTGGATACCAGCTGTCTAGAAGGATTGTGCAAGTACACAAATATGGGGTTACAGGATCCGATTTTGCTGTAATGCCCCTGAGGAGATAGAGACAGTACGCGCACACAAATACACCCACACACTCCGAATGCCACAGTTGAAAAATAATTGGTCTGGCCACTTGCAATTGTTTTCTGCAAATCCACAGCTACACCACAGGAGACCTGATATCTAGTAGTGAAGGTCTAGTCTGTAATCACATTGCGTTTAATAGAATTAGACTGATCCATTTCAGCCTAACATAGGTCCTCCGTCAACCATGAACTGGATATTTTTACCGTTTTTATCTGCATGAAATAAATCAAAATGGAAAGGGATATCACATTCTGAAATTGCACAAAATCTGAGCAGATGCATGAGAGACCCATCGTAAAGGAGACTGCGACGGCCAGACTGAATATCCGATATTTGCCATCATTTTCTCGGAGAAACGCAGACACAACCCATAATAGGCTCGGAAATAAACTAGCAGACATCCTGGGTCACCGCATCAGAGATCGGTTTCTTCTAATCTATCTCTTTAAATATATTTATATATTTATATATTTTTCCCTCTCTGTGTTTGTTTATTTTTCGAATTTGGCTTGTGGATGCTTGAATAGCTCAGGCAGGAGTCTGAAGTGTAAAATAGTGGAGGTGTGCTGAGCCGTGGAGGAAGAAATCAGGCCTGGGCGCTTTGCTGAGTAATTTTCACCTGAACTGAGTAGGAGAGAATAAATGGAGCAGAGGAAGGCAGTGCTTTTCTTTCACTCCATCGGCTTTGAGCGTCTCTCGAGGCTTGCTTCGAATGAAATGTCATAACAATTATGCAGAAAAGAAATGTCGACCGGGTTATCTGTAAATCGCTGTATTTACAAAATACTGAGATACTTATTCCATAGGGAAACGCAGTTATGGAAATAAGCAGCTGAACGCTGACGTGCTGCAGATTCACCATGGAAATGTACAGTCTATTACCTTGAACGGTTTTACATTCTCTTTTAGTCAATACTAGGCAGCTTACTTTTTTTTTTTTTTTTTTTACTTTTTTATAAATACAGCATTTCCATTTTGTCAGCATTTTCACATGTCCATTTTTGAATAGGTTTAAAACAAAAAAAATCTGGAATTTTTGACCAGAGTTGGTAGGGATAGGCTCCACCCTCCGTGTGATCCTGATAAAGGATAAAGCGGAACCATGAAGAAGATGAAGAGATCTTCTAAAACTGCAGAGGTCCAGAGTGAGCTCAGCTGAATAGGCTCATCAATCCAAATTAGAGAAGGTCAGATTTTATTCAATAACCTTTACATATCTTAATGTAACTTGATTTATTATATACTACATGGGAATGGTGCAATCTGATTGGTTAGCTATTTCAGGATAATGGTCTTAGGATGTTGAATGGTCTGCTTGCGTTTTGGGGGAGTACTCAGCAATATCCACCCCTTATGAGGTCAATAATTGATATTTATATAAATTGATTAGGATTATTGCTATCCAAACTGTTGCAAACAACTATGTACTGTAACCAATGGCCTGGAAAGTTAAGGTATGACCTTTTGGTGACTCCAGAAGAAATACCACTAAAGCCATCCCTTTGGAATTATAACTAAAAGAATGTTGATGTGCAACTTTTCGGTCAGGAACTCACATTTCCAATTATTTTGCTAGAACTTGAAGGCACCATAACAGCCACTAGTAGCGTCAATAATCAGATAATGTTTCCTCAAGCATTCACACACACACACACACACACACACACACACACACACACACACAACCATAGGCAGTCAACGGACATTATTTGTTTTGACCAGAACCTGGGCTTCAGGTTCATGTAGGTTCTCTCCAAGCAGAGCTCTTTAATGTAGACGTCACATGGGATCCCCACCAAGATGGTAATGGGATTACAACACCCGGAGCATGAAAACATGGCAGACAGCTGTGTGAAGCCCTGCTGAGACCCTGACAATAGGTCTTGTGAGGTGTCTTTGCTAATGAAAAGCATAATCTGCCTTCCATGTTTGAAACAGCATGTCAAGAGACACATCAGGGATGACTCGTTCCAGATAGTGGAGGGCCCCATGCTGAACCCATACACTAATTTCATGGGCATGGTTGCAAATTGAAAACAGAGAAACCATCAAACCTTAAAAACACATCAACACATGTGTTATCAGGGTTTAAAGAAGGGAAAGAAATTTTAAATAAATAAATACATTAAAAAGACAAGCCCTTTGGCGGGACTCCATCTAATAAAAACATCTTAACGCATGCACACATTGGTTGAGTTTGTTGTGCTATTCTTCCATTGTTCATGGCCCTAAACACACCTGCAATCCCTTCCTTCCTGCACTGCCGTTCCCACAGACCAGCCATGGGCCAGAGAGCCTGATCCCCATGATATAATTACTTTACCAGGTTCCCAGGACGGAGGAAAAAGGAAAGTGATCACAGGACCATAGCAAAACTGTAAAAGCCCCATGCTCAACTAAGTCCTACTGAATGCGGAAGTGGGGTGTTGGGGTCTCAAGATATCAGGATTACCCCTGATGTATGAGGTAATAGGGCACCCAACACCAAAAACCTCCATTATTAAGAGGCACACTGGGAAAATTTTCAATCAGCTTCTTTTTTACTTTTAGAATAAACAAGCAATTTTACACAATGGCTGCGTGAGGGCGTGCCTTGAGTCTTTAAGACCGTGATTGCAGTTTCCCAGGGACGAAATGGATCGTGTGTCCTCACGCCCACCCCGACTTCAAAAGCCAAATGCACGCATAAACTGTCCTCTAAAAAAGCACTGAAGCAACCACAGCTCCAATAACGTGTACTCACTTCCCTATGATGGCTTTAGGCTAATGATATGTGAATGGGAGAAAACTGTTTGGCATAAACGCTCCATTTGTGTTCTGGGAAGCCATAATGCTTTTCACAATGGGTGCCATGGTTTTAAGTCCTCTCGTTCCAGACATGAGTGGTGACCGTGCAAAGCATTCTTGTCTTAATCTGATATGGCAATGAATGTCAAATAGCATGACTCTCCATTCACCTTAAAGGGGCTTGGCATTGAACACACTCCAATCGTATTGCATCCATGATCCAAAATATAAAGTCGAAAAATGGTGTTGCATTGTCTAAGAACCTCCTGGATGTACACAAAGAGAAATATGGCAATAAGTCAGTCCTCATGTCAATTATAATATACGGTATCATAAAGTAAAAACAGCAGCCGGCTACTGATAATGTATAAAGCATGGTGTAGGATCAAAGTAATGTATTCTACTTACTTTTTTTTGGAACATAAACTTCAACAAATCATAACAATACAGTTACCCTTTTGACTGAATTGCATCAGAGATTTTTGACCGTGATTCTCCAAGAAGAAACCCGTATTAATCAATCCCCAAGCCATCAGTGAAAAGCTCTCGGAGAGTAAAGAGCATTAAGCAAAGCAAGAGCACTCAAAGCAGGGACAAAAGCATTCACATCAATGAGTCCTACTGTCATTAAATCCACCCCCTCACTCTGTTTTTACTGAGGATGAAAAAAAAATCTAATAAATAAATACATGTAAAGACTTTTTTTGTCCTCCAGTCATTATCGGGTGCATTTATTTTCTAAAAGGGAATAAAGAACTTTCTCTCGCAACTTTCTCTCAGTTCCTTCCAGTGCTTTTCTTTTCACACCTAACTGAAGTCATATTCACACTCTCGGTGGGTGTCAGGAACGCCTGCCAGTCTGACTAATTCAGCTTATTTTTGGGCTGAGAGTGGATAGTCCTTGAGCATGGAGTTTCTGGCCTGGTGCCACTGTCTACCCAGTCTTGACTTCTTTATTTTTCACAGCAGTTATTCTTCCTCTTTCACATACAGCAACGCAATCAGACATTAACACAATCCTTATCACTACTCAATCCACACACATAAAACAAACGCAAACAGTATTATCTTCCTGTTACAGCCTCATACTGTTAATACTCAATCGTATTGCTGTCTTTTTGAATCAATGGCAAAGTATTATGCCATCTGAAATCAGGATGACAGTTTGGATATATGCTTCTTTAGACCTGACTCACACGTAAGCGATCTTGTCCGAAAGTACAAGCGAATTTTAATTAGAAGGAAATTGAAAAAATTTGAACTGGAATTCGCATATTTTCGGAAATAGTCAGTCCAAAAACTTTGGTGCGAAATTAGAATTCATTCATTTATTCATCTTCTGAACCGCTTATTCCTACTTAGGGTCGCGGGGAGGCTGGCGCCCATCTCAGCTGACTCTGGGCGAGGGCGGGGTACACCCTGGACAGCTCGCCAGGCTATCGCAGGGCCCGAAATTAGAATTAATAGATATTATTATTAGATATTCGAAGGTTTCGAAGAGACCGCATTTCAAGCATTATGGCGGTATATTCAGCCAAAACCAACCCAAACTGATGTTGCACTATTTCGCTTACGTGTGAAATGAAAAAAATTTAAAATAAAATAAAAATTACTTGAGACTTGCGTGTGGTCAGTGCCGGAGAATGTCGCAGACTGTTCATGCAGACTTTTGGTATATGCAATGCATATGCATATGCAAAGTCTACAGGTCCTGTGAAAAATCAAGAATTCATGCCTGCGCCTGGCTGTGAGCTACCAAACACTGCGACCTGTGCTTGTCCAAATCACGTACCGTGGGCTGTGAGCCAGGCTTTAAATTGCTCATAGATGTGAATGTGAGTGTGAATGGTTGTAATTCAATTCAATTTAATTCAATTCAACTTTATCTGTATAGCACTTTCTACCATTGACATAGCCGCAAAGCACCCTTGAATAGCAAAAACAAATTTGATAAGGAATTGTTTGTTTGTAGATCTCTGTTGTAGCCCTGTGATAGACTGCTGACCTGTTCAGGGTGTACTTTCCTGTCAGCCAAAGTCAGCTTGGATTGGCAGTAAATAAGATATATAGATAAGCAGTATAGATAAGTGATGGCTACATGGATGGTGAAATGGATGGGTGGTTGATCTTGATTTGGAAACATTCCCTAATTGTTAAGATTTGTCTCATCTGATTAATAAACTGATTGACAGCTTACATGTAATACTCTCCAGTACAAAAGCTATTAAAAGTCCATCTTAGTCTTCCAAGATACCAGCTGCCAAAACACAGACCAAGCTGTTAGACAGTCTTCATCGGTGCTTATGTAATTTTCTAGCCTTCTTATCCATTCACTGATAATAAGTAACTCTTCCTCTTGACTCCAGAGTCTATCTCAGGATAGAGGCAGAAGTACACACTGGATTGGACGCCAGTTCATCAGGGAATCATGGACATCAACATTTATAACTCGGGGCATAGTGGAGGTCTGCAATACTTTTTAGGAGCTTAGAGAAAACTGTATGACTTGGAGGAAACCCAGACAGACGCAGGGAGAACATGTGAAACCCTACACATAGTGTTACTCAATGTCAGAATTGAACTGAGTACCCTGGGTACTTTGTTATCTTCCTTATTACTTGACTAGATTGATCAGTACACTCAATGTTTAAGAGCCTTCCTAATTCCAAACTGCCTTTCTGTTAAAAAAATTAACTTGTCTAAGATATACCAGCACTTACCAACTGGCAAAGACGGCCCATCGGCTTGATGAGCTTGTGCAGCTGCTAGCTTGTCAACTTAAGCCTGATTTTCAGCAGGGATACAGAAGGGAAATAGCAGGGAACATGCCTATGGTATTGCATTAGCAGTTGTTATTCATTAACTGTTCACAATTACTAGCACTTTCCAGTTGAAGACTCTGTACCTGATCAGGCCAAGGCTGTCAAGGTTAGAGCATGGCAACCTTAAGGATATGTAATGCCAATTTAATATGCTTGCTTCATATCAAGACTTTTTCTGTGTCAATCTTCCAAGAGCAAATGTTCTAAGATCAGCATTTGCCCTTCACGTCAAACTCAATACATCTCCGAGAGCAGGTGGAGCCGAGGGTGAATCCGCCCTGACTCTGGATTCATATGGGCTTTGACAGGACCTGTCAGCTAAAGTGTTTGTGCAAGGAGTCTGTCTCTGGATCTAGTCACTTCGAGCATTTAGCCAATTCTGGTGAAATTCAGCAAGGGAGCTTTTAATCCAATCCAGTCCAATCCAATCTCCAACTTGTCTTGAATATCCAATTTACGGAACTGAACGCTGTCAAACAAGACCAAACAAAGCTGTAACTCTGCAGGAGATCTACAGTGGCAAATTGCAGAGGAGCGCACTGGGCTTCAATTCCACTGCTTATTAGTCATTTCTCTGCCTGGTCTTCCACACAAAGTTCCAAAACATAATTTGCTCATGAGTGGCTGTACTGTTCCTGAATTCCTCTTTTTAGACCACTGGTTTTGTAAGGCTGTTTATCGAGGCCTTAATTGCGAGAGCTCTGGAATAAAGCAAAGAAGAATGAGAGAGCTGTCCAAGCCGCGGCCTTTGCCAGACTCCAGGAGGGGCCGTGGGCCGTCGTTTGGCACCGTTCTTTCCTCAATCCTTCTCTTTCTATGTGCTTCCTCTCTCTCTCTCTCTCTCTCTTTCTCTTTCTGTCTCTCTCTCTCTCTTTCTCTTTCAGCTTTCTTGGGCATATCTGTGTGTTTTCTTGTTTTGTTTTTTTCCCAAAAATCTGCTGATGGTAATTCAGCCTCATTTCTTCTCTATAAATATTTGATTTGTGTAGCTAAAAAGACAGACTATTTGTCAATCTGCACTCTTCCGTCTTCTCATCCAGCTTCCAGAAGACAAATACTGTATACAGGCATATTTTTGTCTTCCTCAGCGTGCATATTTATTTAACCCTTCCGCAAAGCTAGCATGTTAGCAAAAATATACAGACAGATGTTTGGCGTAAACTGCTGGCCACAGTAATCTTTTTCGGACCAACCAAAAGTAAGTTTCCCCCTTGTTATAGGCAAACATGTATTACTTTTGATTTGTATAATAGGTAAGGAAGGCAGTGATATTACAAGAGTGCATTATAAATGAGAAGGATGTGAAACTGCTAACTCAGGGCACTTTTGAAGGATGAATCTGTGAGATCTGTCCCCGCAAAAAGAAAGATGGCAGGCAGTTTGTATAGACACACAGGGATGGCGATGGCTACGGAGCTGCTGCCAAACTCAGAGCTACTGCTGCTCTGAGGCATTCAGGTTCCTCCCACTGCTTTGACACAAATAAAAGGGAATAATATTCTCTCTATGCATGAGTGGCATATTAATGTAGATGAAAGTGCCCTTTATCCTGCACTGTTCCTGTCAGAGTATAGAGAGAGAGAGAGAGAGAGAGAGAGAGAGAGAGAGAGAGAGAGAGAGAGAAAATAACCTGATCTTTTAAATTTCTTTTAGGAATTTAACCAAATAAAAAAAAAGGAAT
>JAQMYF010000001.1:6845548-6860498 GCA_030014195.1 Neosilurus mollespiculum
GGTCGTGCGACAATTTGCTACTGACTGGCGACTGATTTGTGATTGGTTTGGCAAAAAAAAAAAAACCCAAATCTCCAATTCTAAATCAGTCATGTTTTGTTCGCTTCAAACCATTCACAATTTATTCGCGCATTGTTAGCATGAACAAAATGCAAATCAAATATGAATGTTGACAAAAAACTTCGAATATGGTGGATGCCAGCAAGTCTCAAATTTTTCTCAAACTTTCCGCGCGGAAATCTCCAACTTGTCGCTTTTCCTTGCGAACAAAAAACGAATAATTTGCGACCTTTGCACTGTTTGAGAAGAGTCTAAGTCCACACCACGTCAGAGCCTCATTTTGCATGTTTGAAATTTTATTTTGATCAGTTCTCGAACCAGGCGACCAAAAATGCAATGCCGTGAATGATGCGAGACAAATTTGTGAACATTTCGAGAATGAAAAGCGACAACCGCAAATTGCCATTCACTTCAGTCGCTTTTCTAGTGTGATTCACCTTTAGTGTGATCATCCCATTATCACTCTTTACAACCATGAAGAGCTGAAAAGCATCTTAAAACATGCTAAGTGTAGAACCACTAAGATACAACAGCAGACCACCACATCTGGTTATGTTCCTGTCAGCCAAACACAAAAATCTAAAGATACAGTGGGCATGAGATCACCAAAACAAGCCATGTTCGCCTGTAGAGTTGCTGCTCACCAGTTTTGAGACTGCTGTGCGTGAAAATCCCAGGAGATCAATACTTTCTGAAATACACAAACCAGACAGTTTGGCACCTGCAGCCATGCCATGGTCATGCTCATGTGTGATTGGCTGATTGGATAAGTACCTGAATGTACAGATGTTTCTAATAAAGTAGATGGTGTGTGTATGTCAGTTCTGTATAGATCTATACTGTACATTCTATTAGCTTGAGTTGGTGTTTGGTAAAATCACAGCAACAGAACAACAGAAAAGTGTGAAATGAGAAGACTAAAGCAATGTTTTTCTCCGAATGGATCACAAGGTCGATCGGTGCGGTTTTGACAGGAAGTTAAATTCTCATGCAGTGAGTTTTGGTGTGCACTGGGCACCCTGCTGGGTCTTACCCAATTAGCTGATGCGATAGTCATTACATAACAATCGTAGCACGATTACCAATGCTAGCTCAGTGGGGACAAACATTCCGTTTAGTTTTTGAAGACTGTAGGATTCTGTAATGAGACTGACTTGTGCCTTCAGCTCAGGTCTCAGGAGGGTAGTGTGATACCAGTGACTCACGGTCGCCATCAGAGTTGCTTTAATTACAGTTTACATTGTGATATTGTCTGTTTTTAAGGATGACTCATGCGGCATGCTAATGCTATGAGCTCATGCATGTTACTGGCCATTTTTTTTTTTTTTTTTGTGAAGTGCCGTCTGAGTATTTGATACTTTCTCACACCTACGCATATATAAAAATAACCTACATTGTTCAAGTTGAACTTGTTTTATTTATGTTTGTAGTGCTCTTAATCTATCTATCTATCTATCTATCTATCTATCTATCTATCTATCTATCTATTTGTTCATTTGTTTTGACCCACCAATGTTTGCGTATTTGTTCTTGTAAGACCCTCATATGAGGGCTATTGGGTATGACTCTTATGTCTCTTCCTATACTCTTATACTCTTATGTCTATACTCTTAACTTCCTGTCTGAAGACATTAATCAAGTTGAATAATATCAGGTGGTAAGACACAGAAGCGGTGTGGAGAAACAAGAAGACACAAAACCACTAGGAGACCACTAAAAAGCTAAGAGGGTGAGACGGTGACGTAGCAGTTAGCATGTACGCCTCACAGCAAGAATGTCCTGGGTTCGAGTCCCCGGCTTGTCAAGAGAGTTTGCATGTTCTCCCTATGCTTGTGTTTCCTCAGGGTAATCCGGTTTCCTCCCACAGTCCAAAGATATGCACATTAGGCTAACTGGTGCTTTCAAATTGCTCCTAGGGTATAGCCTGTATGGTCGTGTGTGTTTGTGTGTGTGTGTGTGTGTGGGTATTGGCCCTGCAATGGACTTGTGAGCTGGTCAGGGTGTTCATCCTGCCAAGAATTACTGGGCCAACACATACATACACACACACACACACACACACACACACTCATGCATATACGCATTCACACCTAGGGCTAAGTGAAAATAACTAATTAGCCTACTGTGCATGTCTTTGGACTGTGGGAGGAAACCGGAGTACCCGGAGGAAGCCCAAGCAAGCACAGGGAGAACATGCAAAATGAGGACATTCTTTCTGCGAGGCAGATGTGCTAACCACTATGCCACCCTGGTGCCCATGATAAATGAATATAACTTTTGACCTAAAATATAAAAGCTCATCCGTTGAAGATGAAAAAGAAGGGACTCCAGTGTTACTGAAAGTCTCTTTAACCCGAACATACAAATCAGATTGCGCGAGCTAGCCAGCTAGGATTTTCGGGAAATCTAGTTTTACTAGCATGGAGCAGAAACAAATGGAACATTTTAACACTTTGTGTCCAAAATGTCACTTACTTGATATAAATTTCTTGTTTATGGAACTGTTGTATAAAAGCAATATTGAAGTCAAGGTCATGGTGTTGCACTGAATATCAGCACGCTGTGATTAGCTGCAGCATTTCAGCCATTCAGTAAAAATAAATAAAAAACAGCTCTTCATCTGCTTCACTCACTCATTTGCTGAACCTTTAATCCTAATAGAGTCGCAGGGAGGCTGAAGCCTATCTCAGCCAACACTAGGCAAAGACAAGGTACAATTTGAACAGCTCGCCAGACCAACACACACGACCGTTTACACTCACATTCACCCCAGGGGCAATTACGAACAGCCAATTAGCCCAATGTACATGTTTTTGGACTGTGGGAGGAAACCAGAGAACCAAGAGTAAACCCACACAAGCACGGGAAAAACATGCAAACTCCACACAGAAACACCCGAGTCCAGGAACTTGTACCCAGGACCTTCTTTCTGTGAGAGCTGATAATATTTTACAATTGTTTTCAGTTTCTTCCTTAGTGTTTCCCTTATTCCCATACAGTAGATTTTTTTTTTTTCATTATTAATTATATAAAAAAAATATTTATAGTTCAATGTCGTACTCAGTGCCATTGATGATATACTGGAAAATGTACTGTATAGAATTTTTAAAGGAATGGACAAAGTCTCCACTCTCTATCCCCTTCAAGGTCACGTATTCGTTCAACAAACAAAAGTCGTCATCACACAATGATAACACAACAACACAAAAGGAGTTTGGAGGTCATGGGGTCTCCGAACTCAATCACGTGACAAATATAGCCTAAACAGTATTACAAAAGAGCATCAAAAAGGACACTTTGGCCATCAAAGCTGCTCTTTACCCACAATATGGCTGAGGCCTCTGTAATTCTCATGTATCTTGAGGAAAGCTAGCTCTCTGATAGTCTTGTCTCGATATACAAATGAGCCATTAAAGCCTTTTTGGTTTGTTGTGATGGAAATTAATCTGCGTTGAAAGAGAAAATGCACAGCTTCAGTCTGCATTTCTGGCCTCAGAAGTGTCTAATCACGCAAGACTCTTTTCTGCCAAATGCTCTGATCTTTTCTCCCCCTCCTATTATTATGTTTTCCTTTTTTTTTCCCCCCCGAGTGTTCATTAGCACTAATTGCAACATGCTAATTGAGTGAAGCATCCACTTTGGAAACTTGATAACCCTTTTAAAAATATTTGTTTTAAATGAATGGATGGGACTGCATTCACAACCATGAAAGGTAATGATGATGATTATGATACTCATGCCATGTTCTGCATCATGAAGGCATTATGGCATGATGGTAATGCGGTAATATTATATATCACTGCTCGTTTCCTATTTACAGAAATCAAACACATAAATCAAAATCAAGAACTTTTTTGAATCGATTAAGGTTTGGACATGCTTCAATTCTAGCTCAGCATCCACCGAAGTGATGCATAAGGACTGACTGTACAAACAGATTTGCTTTATTCATCCATGTGCAACTAAAGAGTACCGGAATCGATCATCCTTACAGTATAAATTGTGTGTATGTAATACGTGTACGCGATACAGACACTTATTTTAACATAAATAACCATAAAGAGCACAAAACTGGTCATTTTATTCCGTGGATTACTAGCGGGTGCTAAACTGCGGGAACGCTGCCGGAGATAAGCGTGACGGTAAATCCAAAATGGCTTACGTGGCTAACGTTTGGTCAACTCGGCTTTCCTGTCGTCAGTTGGTTTAAAAACAAAAATATTTTTTTTCCATGATTTCTGCGCTTGTTGCTTGTGCAGCTCAGCACTAGCTGATAATGTGTGATACTACAGGGGTCAGTGACATAGCCCAGCCAATCCAACGAGCTCACATCACTACCAGGCTGGAACAGCCAATCAGAAAGGCAACATGTCTCTTAGCATGCCTAGAGTCATAACACTCGCACACGCTTTGAATACGAGCAAGAACTGAGGTTCCTGGAAGGAACCGCTGACGTCAAAAGTGATCGTTTTAAATAGCTAGTAACACTAATTCACCACAGGGAGCCTTTAAAGGTCTGCGGGTGGGATGTCCCAGGGTGGTAGCGCCCTTTCTGTGATATCATCACATAGTATGTAGGCCATGTGACACACTGGCCGGACATCGTGATAGAGACAAATAGAAAGGGACAGAGGGACAGTCTGACCCCCGGTAGAGCATCGTTAAGTGATCATCCATTATATATGTGTGTGTGTGTGTGTGTGTGTGTGTGTGTGTGTGTGTGTGTGTGTAGATTTCCGTATGTATGTCTGTGTAGATATTTAGCAGGAGCCAGCTCTTGATACAGCTCTTATAAAATGCCAAAAAAAGAGACAAAAACAACAAGAGACAGAACTGCTTAATCCTACTAGGATCAAAGGGAGGCTAGTGCCTATCTCAGCTGACACTCAGCAGAGGTGGGGTACATCCTGAACTGCTTGCCAGACCATCGCAGGACATCACACAACCATTCACACCTAGGGGTGATTTCGAACAGCCAGTCAGCCTAATGTGCATGTCTTTGGATTGTGGGAGGAAACTGGAATACTCGGAGGAAGCCCACGTAAGCACGGAGAGAACACCGAAATGCCCAAGCCTGGGAATCGAACCCAGGACCTTCTTGCTGTGAGGCGGTTTTGCTAACTACGCCACTGAGCCACCCGTCTGATTAACCTAACGCACCAAAAAGTTTCATGGTTTGAATTGATGATTTATAAAGTATCTATAAAAAAAAATCAAAGCAAATAATTTATTAATTACAAATTAATGACTCGAGTTGGGCGGCACGGTGGCGTAGTGGTTAGCACGTCCGCCTCACAGCAAGAAGCCCTGGGTTTGATTCCCAGCTCGGGCGTTTCTGTGTGGAGTTTGCATGTTCTCCCTGTGATTGCGTGGGTTTCCTCTGGGTACTCCGGTTTCCTCCCACAGTCCAAAAACATGCACAGTAGGCTAACTGGCTGTTCCAAATCGCCCCTAGGTGTGAGTGTGAGTGCAAATGGTTGTGTGTTGGCCCTGCGGTTGCCTGGCAAGCTGTCCAGGGTGTACCCCGCCCTCGCCCAGAGTCGACTGAGATGGGCGCCAGCCTCCCCGTGACAATAATTAGGATTAAGCAGCTTAGAAAATGAATGATGATGACTCGAGTTGGTTTTGATAGCTCACTGGACCCAACCACCAATAACTGGAGTGAGCAGTACATCACTGATTCCTAACACTGGTATGAAGTTAAGGATTAGTTTTTGGTAGATTGGAGGAAACAGGAAAATCCAGATGAAACCCTCACAGTAAGAACATATGAAACTTTGTACAGACAGTACCCTAAAAGAATTAAATGCGTCCCTTGGTGCAGACCCAGACGTACTGAAAACTTGTCTTAGTCAACATTTCCATGCTATCAGTCACCCACTCATTTGCCGAACCACTTAATCCTAGTAAGGTCGGGGGGATTCTAGAGCCTATTTCAGCCAACACTTCGGCGAAGGCAAGAGGAAACCAGAGTAACTAGTGGAGACCCACGCAAGCATGGGGAAAACATCCAAACGTCACATTGAAACACCCTCGCCGAGCCCGGAACTCGAACCCAGGACCTTCTCGCTGTGGCGTGGCCATGCTAACCACTACACCACCATGCCATGCAGTGTTTAGAACTGTATATCATAATAATCTCCTGTTGTAAATCCTATTTTAACCCCTGAACCGACACCGTTTGAACAAAGCATTACATGCATTCCATGACTTGGCAAGTTGCAGAAACAGAGCTCTCCTTTATTCCTTTCTTTAAATATTCCCTCTACTTAAGTGCTGAAACTTCAAACACAGAGCGCTTTCTCCCCGCCTGCCATCGCCCTCTGGCAAAGACATGCTTTGAAGCTGTGACATTGACTCTAATTTTGACGCACTCTGTGCCACGGCTCACCTTTGGACTTATCAAACAAATGCATGGCGCCAAATATGATGAGACTTGGTGAGCTGCGTGCTTTTGTTCACCATGCAAAGGTCATCGCTGCTTTGAGGATGGTGCAGGGGAATCTGCCTGGATCCCACGTTTGGTTTTGAATTACGATAAGGTGAAAAGCCACAGTGACTTACCGTTATTAATGTTCTCTCTTATGCATTAGGTTAAGAGGTACGTCATGTGGTTTAAGACTTTTTTGAAGTGATTTATCAGCAAAAACGGTAATTCGGGATTTTCAAGATTCCCAAGATAAATATGGGAAAGTGGATGATTTGGAACAAAAGCTATGCAAGGAAAGGCTAACTGTGGTTGTGGGATGTCCTATCTAATGGTATGACCAGTTAGCGGTGCTCTACTGGGGTCCAGACTCCATGTCCCTCTATCATTTACATCCAGAGCTACTTGCCTTTCTTTCTTTCTTTATTTATTTATTTCACAGCTGAGCAATTTAGGGTTAAGGGCCTTGCTCAAAGGCCAAACAGTGGCAGCATGGTGGTACTGGAGATTGAACCCTCGACCTTCGGATCACCAACCCATAGCCCCGATCACTGAGCCACCACTGCCCTCTGTCTCTTTGTCACAATGTCCCAGAGGTGTGTAACATGACCTATACACTCTGTAACTATGTCAAAGAGAGGGGCAGTAGTACCCCTATTTGTAACATCATTACCTACTGATTGACCTAATCCTTTCATAATGGGATGGTCCACAGCGATGCTGGATTCAGTGTCCCTCTGTCTCTATGTCCCGTCAGTGCGTAACATGACCCACACATTCTGTGATGATGTCAAGGAGGGGGCCACCCGCACCCTGGGACAGAGCTTCACCCACACCTCTAGCTGTGGGATGTCCCACGTAATTGGATGGTCCACTTAGTGCTGCTAAGGGGCTGGGTTGAGAATCAGTACCTCCAAGTCCGAGGCCATGGTTGTCAGCCAGAAAAGAGTGGAACGCACCCTCCGAGACTGGAATGGGGTCCTGCCCCACGTAGAAGTGTTCAAGTATATCAGGGTCTTCTTCACAAGTGAGGGAAGGATGGAGCTGGAGATTGACAGGCGGACCGGTGCAGCCTCTGCGGTAAGGCGAAGCTTGTACCAGTCCATCATGATGAAGAGGTTCAGTCGATCTACGTTCCTACCCTCACCTATGGTCACGACCTTTGGGTAGTGACCAAAAGAACAAGATCGCAGATACATGCGGCTGAAATGAGCTTCCTTCGCCTCAGGGGCTAGACTACGTGTCCCTCTGCCGCCTTGTCATGAGGTTCTGGCAGTGTCACATGACCTACACATTGTCATGTCACATAAAGGGGTACTAGAGCACCCTGGGACCTCCCACCCGTAGAACTTTACGCACTGCTTCTAATTTTATCATCACTGGTCATAAAACTCATTATTCACTAGTCGTAAAACTATTTAGTTGGAATTCTCTTACGTTAGATAACTAGAGCCCTGCTTGACCTTTATGGGATGGATGTAGCTATGCAACTATCTGGAACTGCATAACAACGCCTGAGATAACAGTACAGTCACAGATACAGGAGGGTAAGATGAAAGCTATCTGTTTCTACATGGTATTTATTAGTGTAGCACCCGCCCACACACCAACGCATTCCTATTTCCTGGAATCAATAATAATGGATCGTTTTCATACATTAGCTATTGTGCAGTTTAATTATAATAATGCCACTCTAAGAAAACAAATTTTTCCGTCATCCAATTCATATGACCTACATTTTAATAATTATCTGAAAAGCCCTTTTGATTAACGTTCAACGGGGAACATTATCTTATTTGTATCAAAATAATCATCTAACAGCCATGTAAATACATGATGCTAATTAAGTGCCAAGGGCAGCCCCTGATGCTGATGGGTAATTTGGGTAGCTTTGATCGTGAGTGGGTCTCTGTGTTGACTGTAGGGAGAACCAGAAACTAGAGGACTGAAAATGTGTCTTTTCTTATGTTTAGGGACTGAAGCCAAGCCTTGTAAACACATTCCTGTGCTAACTCTGGTGAAAGAGGCTGTTGGGTCAGGTTTCCTCTTTTATACGCCGGGTTGTCAAAAGGTGCAATTTGCCTTCTATTCCAGGGAAGTTGGAAAGCACATTTTGTGTTTTGACAGAGTTGTGAAAGACCTCCTCTTTTTTTCACACACATACACACACACACACACACACACACACATACACATACACGTGTATACTCACTCACTCATTGACCAAACCGCTTAATCCTATAACGGTCACGGGGAGGCTGGTGCCTATCTCAACCGACACTGGGCGAAGGCAGTGTACACCCTGACCATCTTGCCAAACCATTGCAGGTCCAAAACACACACAACCAATCACACCCACACATAGGGGCAATTAAGAACAGCCAGCTAGCCCAATGTGCATTTATTTGGACTGTGGGAGGAAACCAGAATACCCAGAGGAAACCCACACAAGCATGGGGAGAACATGCAAACTCCGCACAGAAACGCGCAAGCTGGGGACTTGAACCCAGGAATTTCTTACTATAGGTGCTCATTTAGAATATATCTCAGTGGATGTCATGGCTATTTTATTTTCTAGTGTTGCAATAATGAACAGCAAGCAATGAGCAAAGCAATGTTGATGTCATGTGACTGCTACATAATAATAATAATAATAATAATAATAATAATAATAAATGGCAGCTCCTTTATGTTTTTTATGGCTCATAAAACCAGTCCCGCCCCTGTTGTTGTTTTTAATCGAAGCCTTGTGAAAATTCATCATAAAGTTAAGGTAAAAGAGAGATTTCCTCAGGTTATCGCGTCCTTCGCGTCCCACATCCTTTCCCCTTCAGTCAAGTGCTGATTATGTTGGTTGAATTTTATTTATTCAGATGTAAGCTAAAAATGAAACAAAAACAAAAACCATCAGAGCAAGTTTTCTTCCATATCGCTGTAGCAAGGTGTCAAAATTGTATAAATGCAACGTAAATCCAAGTTCATAGATGTCGGCACTGCTGCACATCCGCTGAAAGGGGATTAAAGCAAAACAAGAAGCAAATGATGTCTGATAAGAATTTCTTATTATTCCAATAAAAAATACATTCATACAGAAATAGAACAATTTTTGCAAAACAATTTCAAATAAAATTTATATAAAGAAGGAACAAATAAAAATCTTAGAAAATGCTTTTTTTTTTTGTATCTCATTTGTAACTTTTATCTCTTTTCAATTTTGTACAAATATTCAAGAAATAGACAACAGGAGAAGGAGTGAGAGGAAACATGTGATAGAAAGCGTTGGTTGTAGTTTACAAGCAAAAAAAAAAAGAAAGAAAAAAAAAAGAAAATAAATAAAAAATAAATAAAAAAAAAGGAAAAATGGGAGGCTTGATTAAGGCTCAATTACCACCTGAATTCTGCTTGCCCTTCTTTCCAACAGAGGACGTCCCTGTCTGTGTGTTTTCTTTTTTTGCGCAGTAAAGCCTTGCTGATTGGATTTTATAGCCGAGCTTCTTCATTCTGACTCTCCTGCAGTGATCTGATCTAAAATTCATGTGCCTCCGCTGCTCAACTCCAGGAATTCCCCGATACATACACAGCATTACTGTCTGTTGAGCTTTGTCAGGTCTGTCGGTTGAGCTTGTCCCCCCCCCTTCATTCCAGTAATTGATGGCATGCACGATATTCAGGTATTCAGATTGCAACTGATTGTAATCCTTGATAGAGATTTTGATCTCGCTGGGGGGGGGGGGGGGGGGGGGCGCTTATAGGACGTCCAGACAGCCGTCTGATGAACTAAAAAGCTTCAATTCAACGTCTGTAAATGTACATTGTACGGGATGAAAAGAAGCGATTCGTCTTGATCTTTCTGGATGCCCGTTCTCTGTTTCCATAATACTGTTGCCAGGCTAAAACAACGCCGTCCAGACAGGTCAATAGCAAACTGTCGGAGTCAGCAGTCTGTCGCAGAATGTGTGCCAGCAAAGCCTTCAGTAATTCATTACACCGATGCGCTACAAGGCGAGGCCTGTCCTGCTAGAGCTTGTTAATTACAATAAATCATTACTTTTTTTTCTTCTTCTCCCTGTCTTGGTTTCAGGGGAGACGAGTCCAGGCTTTTGAACCGTGGTGTCAAATGATGGTAAAGGCAGTTGTGTAATTTTCCAATTTCCCCTCAAGTCTTGCACAAGAAGCAGAATTTATGCAGCAACCAGTGATTTTTTTTGTTCTTTCTTTAAATACATCATTTTTCTGTTTTAAAAAAGCATTCGTTACATAATCTGGTGTAGTGAATTGTCCATAAGTGCTTCTGCTGGAGTTTTTTTTTTTTTTTTTTTTTTAAGTTTAAATGTCAACATTACAGAGTAAATCGGTTTTCTCCGTGTGATAAAGTAGCCACTTTAGAAAAAGAAAGGTGCATTTTCATAGGAAATGGAGCCTTAATAAAGCTTAATTCACTCATACAAGACAAGCGTGACCCCCAAGACCAATCTTTTCCACAGGACAAGGTCACTAGCATAAGGCACCATTAAGGTCAACAGTGCATTAATAACAGGTAAAAAATGAAAGGAGAGAGAGAGAGAGATGTGGGGGGCAGAACAGTAGTCCTCAATGAATTGGAGACGTGCGAAAAAAAAAGATACGCTAAGCAATAGTGGTTTTCCTCACAAAAAAAAAAAAAAAAAAAAAAGCATCAGTGATAGAATTTAAACAGAAGAATCATCAATCCATTTATGTACAATATATTGTAACATTTAACCATTCGTATTTAGCTGCACTGTATTGGAATCTATTAGCAGTCCTCATAACAAGGAACCGGGAAAAAAAAAAAAAAAAAAAAAAAAAAAAAAAAAAAAAAAAAAAAAAAAAAAAAAAAAAAGAGTACAATCCCTAATACCATGCAACACCGGTCTATGATAGTGGAGTTATAGTTTCGTGTTTTATCTCTAAGCACACAGCTTATACAATGGACAACGAAAGAGCTTTTTTCGTAGCCTGTGGAGAAACAAGCTACTGAACACATTGCACATTTAGTAGCTGCACCAAACACACACACACACACACACACACAAATAAAATAAAATAAAATTTAAAAAAAGCCACTTTCATTCATGAAGAGCCTCCAACTTCAGGAGGGATAGAGGGAGGGAGGGATGGAGGGTTAGCAGAGAGGGGGTGGGTTGGTGGTTGGTATTGGTAAGGGGTGCATTTAGATGTAACCAAAGTCCCATCATCCCTTTGAAAGCACAGAGCCTGGGGGAAATGGGGCGAGTCCTGGCTTCACACTGACGCTGAGCAGACGTTTTTCTCCCCCAGTCACAGGCTTGCAAGAAAAAAATATTATATATATATACATATACATATACATATACATATACATATACATATATATATATATATATATATACACACACATACACACACTCAAATTCTCCAACACCATTCAGTCTGCAGCAACACACTGGTACCCCTCTCCCCCCACTCACGCACCATACACTTATCCTCACACTCTGCGAGCTCACGCTCACCCCAAACAGCCTTTTTTTTTTTTTCTTTTAATAAGTACCAGTGTATTGGTTGTCCAGGAGCTGTCCCAAAACAACATGCACCACATGACACACCATCATTCATTCTTTTTTTTTTTTTTTTTATCATTTTGTCCAAGAGTCCTTCATTCGTCACTTTTCTTCTTCTCCACACACGATTTCATCCCTCTCCGTTTTCTTTTTTTTCTTTGTTTTTTTTTTTTTTTTGTATTTTTTTCCCCCAACAACCGCTCAGTAGGCCTTTCTCCCCGAGAATCCCGGAGGCACAGGGTATGGTGCAAAATGGCATGCTTTGGCTGGACACACACTCCTCCCCCTGACGAGGGCAGGGCAACCATGAGGCTGGTCACGATACAACGAGAGCAAAACCGCACTTGCTACGACCTGCTCAGAGGTGCCTCTTCATGTGCAGGGCCAGGTGGTCTGACCTGGAGAAACACCTGGAAGACGAGAAAAAACATACGGGTCAGTCGTGGGCTTCACTGTGGGCAAAATATCCACAACATGAAACATAAATGTAAATAAATAATTCAGAATAAGTAGATACATTCGAACGGCTACAAACACCCACCTGAATGTTTATTTATTTATTTAAATCTCTGCCATGGAGGTTCTGTTTTACCCGTGTTATGTTTCGTGTGTTTCTTAGCAGGATTGCGCTAAATTTATGCGTGGATTCTCATTAAATGTCTCTCAGAGGTGGAGCATTGGTCAAGGACAACCCCATAAGATTTTGGCGACGATCCTGATTCAACTCTGCATCCAGGAATCGTTTAAAGGATTCTTTAACATTGTAAGAGAGGACCATATTTTGACATTTTGGTTCAAATGAGGGATTACTCAGCTTGATATGAGGTTTGCGCTCTCTGAGAGCTCTTGTTTAAATATACTTATGTTTGTGTCTCTGCGCAATGCTTTCCCAGCATCCTTACTAACCGTCTGGACACCGTGGCCGTGGTTTCGATTAGCGTAGTAGTTTAAAATATCTAACTGGCGGCACGGCGCCGTAACGGTTAGCACATCCGCTAGCAGTATGAAAAGCCCGGGTTCGAGTCCTGTGCTTGTCGAGAACATTTCTGTGTGGAGTTCTCATGTTCTCCCCGTGCTTGCAGGGGTTTCCTCTAGGGACTCCGGTTTCCTCCGGCAGTCCAGAAACATGCATATTAGGCTAACTAGCTGTCCCTAGGTGTGGATGTGAGTGTGAAATGGTAAGCTGTCCAGGGTGTACCCTGCTTCCGCCCAGAATCGGCTGAGATAGGCTCAAACCTTCATGCGACTCCCAACCGTGGCAAATGAACGAAATATTTAACTTAAAAAAAAATTCGAGAGGACCTAAAAGGCACCTCTATTGATGTTGACGACCTGTCCTAGAATGCATGTGTAATTAAGCCACACCCACTTCAGGATTAAAATCAGATTCGGGATTTATACAGTGCTGGTAGTTTATATCGGGTAACTGCAGTATGCTTCAGTAATAACAGCTGTTACAGGAAATGAAAAGCACCACACGTGTAATACAGCCTGAGAAGCACTTTACATGGAGTGGCGCGAAACGCCTTATCCTGACGCAAGCAGGAACGTTTAGCAGGTTTTTTTTTTTCCTTCCCAAAGGCAAGCGATGCTTAAAAAAATAATAATAATAAAAATAAAAAAATAAAAAAAACCCAGAAGGAAGCAACGCTACGAAAACAGGCACGGGTTGCAACTCCGTTCAAATACTCAGCACATTCGCTCATAAAATCCAGTCGATATCAATATTCGCGAAATACGACACTGTTGTCATTGCTCTTTGAAGCACTTAATCCGATTAGGCAATTAAGTGATGAAATCCGAGCATAATGTGACGACTGCCATCGATGAACAGATAAAAAGGAATCAATGGAAAAGGAAGAATTGTGAAATCTATTGTATTTCGCGTCGGCGCACATCAAAGGCGCCGGCAAGCTGCTGCAGTAAAGGCATACGGGACGCGATAACTGTCATAATCTCGCACCGAGAGGAGGGGGGGGGGGGGGTTACAGCGTACCTGTCACAGTGACTGCATTTAAATGGCTTTGCACCCGTGTGCTTCCTGAAGTGCCGGGTTAGCTCATCGCTGCGTGCAAAGCGCCAGTCACAGCCTTCCCACGAACACCTGTACGGCTTCTCACCTGCACACACAAAGCACAAACACCTTGAGGGAAAACTGGGAAGGAAAAAGCTTTGGGAACACTTAGTTATAACACACACACACACAGTCACACACACACACACACAGGTTCAGGTTGGACTGCTTCATGCTTTTGTAAACGCAAACATCATCTGAGCGAATAAATAAGATCAGCAAACAGGATCGGTTTCACTCCGGACAAGGTCTTTTAAAGAAGGTAAAAAGGAACGGCGGCCCACCCGGCTCCCCTATTGAAGTGGCTGTCCCTTTCCCATGACGAAACCGTGTTTTGGTAGAACAGGTTCCTTTCCTCCCTCTAGGCCCCTGCCCCCTCCCCTTCCCTCTCTCCCTCCCTCCCCCCCGGGCATAGCCACATTCCAAACAGATTAGGTCACCGTTTAGCCATGCAGTCATGTGAACCAAATATGCCAGGAGAGTCAATACTCTTGCAGCTGGGCCGAAAAGCTGACGGACTTGCAACATCATTGCACAACTACTCGAGCAGAACTGATAAACGTCACCCAAACTTCTGCATGACTCAAAAATACAAAAAAACAAACAAAAAAAACAAACAAACAAATAAATAAAACCCTGCAACCGTGGACTACAACCATAAACTTCAATCACAGTTAGAGATTTCATTAACTGCAAGGAGCAAAAAAGGGAAAAAAAATTAAAATAATAATTAAAAATAAATAAATAAATAGCCCTGTCCAGGGTGTACTCTGCCCTCGCCCAGAGTCGGCTGAGATGGGCTCCAGCCTCCCCGCGACCCTAATTAGGATT
>JAQMYF010000001.1:6869464-6881746 GCA_030014195.1 Neosilurus mollespiculum
TATATTTTTTTTTTCCTTTTTTTTAATCACATTTTTAAAACCAGACCTGTGAATCCAAAGAAACCCAAAAAAGCCTTTTAGACAACAGATCAACCCAGCACCCTTAGGGTTTGAAACCCTCGAGACAGTGACTCAGTCTTGCACCCTTAGGTTTTGATTGGTTTTCTGTGGGAACCCTTGCCGTGTTTTATGCAAAACTCTACACTACACGGTCTGCCTTTGAAACACCCAAAATAAATAAATAAACACAATAACATTTCGAAAGCTGGGATACTACATGGAAAATATTGCCATACAAGCTGGCTCTAACCCTGGCATACTCTTGAGGGATATGGGTTAATCTAGTACTACTGGGGTTCTTCTTCCTTCAAACCCTACACAACAGAATTTGCTTTTGACAAATCCTAAATAAAAATAATATTAATAATTACACACATTTGGAAAGCTTCTTCTTCTTCTATTTCTTATCCAAAGACCTGGGTGTTCAGAGTATGGATTCTATTGGGGTTTCTTGGCTCTAGGCTGGAGAACTATATGAATCAGCACTATCTACATTAAATGTTAAAGCACTTACTTACTCACTCTCTCATTTGCTAAACCTCTTAGTCCTCTTAAGTCGCAGGGAGGCTGGAGCCCATCTCAGCCAACTCTCGGTAAAGACGGGGAACACCCTGAACAGCTCATCAGACCGTAGCAGGACCAACACCCACACACAACCATACACTTACATTCACACCTAGGGTCAATTTAGAACAGCCAGTAGCCCTCGACTTCGGATTGTGGGAGGACACCAGAGTATCCTGAGGAAACCCACGCAAGCATGAGGAGAACATGCAAAGTGCAGACAAAAACACCCGAGCCTGGGACTCGAACCCAGGACCAGTTTGCTGTGTGGTGGACATGCTTACCACTATGCCACCGTAATTTAAAAAAAATAAATAAAAAATAATAAATTAAAAATATAAAGGTGGCACAGTGGTTAGCACTTTCACTTCACAGCAAGAAGGTCCTGGGTTCGATTCCCGCGCTTTCTGTGTGGAGTTTGCATGTGCTTGTGTGGGTTTCCTCCGGGTACTCCGGTTTCCTCCTACATTCCAAAAACATGAGTGGAAATGGTTGTATATGTGTTGGCCCTGTGATGGTGTGGTGAGTTGTTCAGGGTGTATCCTGCCCTCGTCCAGAGTCGGTTGAGATGGGCACCAGCCTCCCCGTGACCCAAATTAGGATTAAGCATCTTAAAAATGAATGAATGAATGAATGAATATATGAACGAATAAACTCTTTTCATTTTAGTAATTAACAAAGTGTGTCACAGCATGGTGCACTTTGAAGTTACTGAGCAGCAGCTTACTTATTCAGCACAAGGTAGGCCTACACATACCTGTGCTGTCTTATCAGCTTGGACCACTGGAAGAACTGCAAATTGGCTGACAGGCTCTGTGTCTGGTCCACGGCAATCAAAGGAAGTCATTTTTTACATCCTGTTTTTGAGGCCTTCATTGAGCAGATAGCAGAACAGAAAGTAGCACTTCACTCTTCCTCGCTTAGTCAGAGAACTTTTCCAACCAGATTTGTTTCAAGTGACAAGGCAACTGTATTTTTATTTCTTTATTTATTTTTCACTGTGGATGACATCAGAAAATTTTATGAACTTTTCACCTACTAAGTTTCTTCTTGTAGGAATGCATGGGTGGAGCCTTGTCACATAGCGTTGCACTGTTTTATCGGGATTATGCATGTGAAGTCTGAAATGTGGCTCAATGGCATGAAAATAGTTACACAATACTATATGAAGGCACATGAAATTGCATAAAGTGTAGGAAGTTCATTTATGCAGTTGCCTGTTACTGAGTTAAACAGAGAAGTGACAAACAACATTTCAAGAACAGAAGTGCATTGTATGCTGTTGCTGTATAGTCGGGTGCTATTCTCTGGAGAACTGAATTCCCATTGTGGCGCTCAGCTGAGGGCATATTTCTAGGTTGCAGCATCTGATTCAGTCATATGGCGATGTCTTTGGAGCTCCGCAGCCTTCAAAGCCATTTCAAGGATTTTTCTCTCTAGCTGCCTGTCTCCATGGAAGTGCTGCAACTGTTCCAAATAGGGTCAAAGGGCAGACATGTCGGACAGTCTCTCCATCTTGCCTGTACTGAAACTGAAAGGGCATCATTGAAGACAGATCCTTAATCTCGTATGTCCCTTTCAGCCTGCAGAAATGTCATTTCCCCTCCCCTCATTCTTCCTTTCTGTTTTTGGTGGGGACTGGACCCAATTTTGGGAACAAGAATCTTGGCATCTTTAATGGCCCACTTTATATTCGCTGATCCGAGATGGTGAGAGTATTTATGCTGTCAGTAGCTGAGACTAGACAGAATCACTGCATGCCTCTGATATGACCTTTGACACTACGCCTTGTGGTGAATGTGCCCTGAGTTAGAACCTCAGACAATGTCATGTGACCTCATCATTATGAAAGTTTTACAAGAGACTTTTAAAAATGGGGGTTAATGACTGGATGTTTTATTGTCATTGAAATATCTCTTTTCGAATTTCATGTTCTCAAAACTGATCTGTGGCATTTCACGCTCTGCATCATGGGAGAAAAATATGGATGTGGGCCCAAAACATCCACCCATTCAGGGAAAGGGGTATCTACTTGACTGAGAAAACTTGCTCTTTCAGCAGTATTTACCATAGGTATTCAGGAATTATGTTTACATGTGTAAAGGGTCGTGGCTTCTTCAACACTGAAGGAGGGGTTGACTTAAGGGACAACAGGATGGAGTAGAGCAGCAAGATCTTTGAATTTCAATGGTGCCATAGTTATAATGACAGCCCTTGACTGGGTCAGATGAATGGCCTTATAGAAGATTAGCCCCATGTTCCCCAGTCCCTATGTTCCCCAGACCCGATGTTCCCCAGACCCTATTTTTCCCAGTAGCTATGTTCCCCAGTCCTTATTAAATTAATGGATCTTCCATTGTATTGTTCTTTATAAAAGTAAGCTACAATGGTTGTATCCATATTGTAAAAGTAGTATGATGAAACAAAATCAAACATACTCATCAAAGTAACAATTTATAAAATGTTAGGGTTAGGTTTAGGGTTCCTGGGAACATAGGTACTGGGGAACATAGGACTGGGGAACATAGGACTGGGGAACATAGGTACTGGGGAACATAGGACTGGGGAACATAGGCACTGGGGAACATAAGTACTGGGGAACATATGTACTGGGGAACATAGGTCCTGGGGAACACAGACAAATCAGAACTTTTCCTATCAGTCAAAAAGATTAACCGATCATGGACAACTTTGAGTTACCTACCACTCAGGATAATTAACAGTTATACACCAAAAGTGGGTAGTAGAGGTCTCCATTCAGTGACATTCACCGAGCCTGACTATAGTATAGACATATTAACAGAGCAATGTTGTTGGTGCATCCGTGCTCATGTGCCCACACAGGCAAACCCAATAAATAAATAAAAAAACGTGCCATGGTTGTGTGAGTGTTGGCCCTGTGATGCCCTGGCAAGCTGTCCAGGGTGTACCCCGCCCTCGCCCAGAGTCGGCTGAGATGGGCGCCAGCCTCCCCGCGACCCTAATTAGGATTAAGATGCTTAGAAAATGTATGAATGAAATTCGTGCCATGATACACTTCAACAAGCACATGTTGTCATTTTGATAGATCCGTGTTGTTTCAATAAAACAGTGTGCCCTTTACTTTCACCTTCAAATGACCTGCTAATCCTAGAGGTTTACAAACTTTTGTCACTCACAGATATTTAATATTTGACCATTTTCCTCAATAAATAAATGACCAAGTCAAATATTTAAGTCTAATTTATTTAACTAGGTTCTCTATCTACTTTTAGGACTTGTGTGAAAAATCTGATGATGTTTTAGCTGTATATGCTAAACAGAAATAAAGAAGAGCAAACTAAAACAAGATTTTTATCGTTTATATTTATATATTTTAACCCTTGATGCAGGTCGGGTGAGCTCTGTGCTTCGAGTTGAGCTAGTGCTGTCGCTAGCGGTGTCTGTCCTGTTCATCCTACTCATTTAAAGTAACAAAAGTAATGACATGAAATTTTAACTGTGCGGTGTGAAGGTGTTTTAGTGAATATTATAAAGGGAAAAAACCTTAAATGAGATTTTATGGTTCATACATATATTCATTTACTTCAAACCATGAAGGACACAGGTGAATTTGGGTGCACGCATGAGCAGGTGGCCCTTTAACTCTTATTACTTTGTTTCTTTAACCCTGTAAAAGTTTAAGTAGCCTATATACTGCACAAACACAATGAAAAACAAACTAAACCAAAATTTCTGTTGTATTTACATATTTAATCCATGATGAAAGCATGATGATGATGAAGTCACCTGCTCCAAGTGATCAAGAAAACCATAGTGTCCATCGTTTTGATTTATGCATTATTTGCTCAGAATATTGATTTTCAGTCCTTTTTAGGTAGCAGACCAATCAGATCACTCTGTTCCCACGTCGTATATACTAATAATTTTTAATCTTAAGATATTGGACAAATCAGATCGCAGTGTTTCCATGTACTACATTTTATTGTCTATTATCCTCTCAGATAGCAAACCATTCATATCACGCCATTACTGTGTAGCATATACTAATGTATTTGGTACCAAACAAGCTAGCTGGCCAGGTTGCGCTATTCATTGAAGTAAAACTCTTGCTTACAGCAGGACTGCAGATAATCAACTGATTTTGCCTCACTAAATGGAATACATTCCCTAAAAATAAAGAAATAAAAAGGAAAAAAAAACTTGGTATGGGCACAATATTAGCTTTTTTCCCAAATAAAGTGATCAAGTACTGTGAATCATTTTTAGAAAACCTTGAGAAGGTCCTTTCTTTCAACATGCTCATTACTGTAATAGCTTTATTTCATTGTGTGCAGCTGATAGGTAGGGTGGCATAGTGGTTAGCACATCCCTGTGCTTGCATGGGTTTCCTCTTTTAGTCCAAAGACATGCACAGTAGGCTAATTGGCTGTTCCAAATTGCCCCTAGATGTGTGAGTGTGAATGATTGTGTGTGTGTATATTGCCCTGCTATGATCTGGCAAGCTGTTTAGCTAGCAGTAGGATTAAGCAGTTTGGCGAACGTGTGGGTTAAGTGGTCTCCTGCACTCTTTTTAGGCCAAGTAAGGTCAACTGATCATTGCTTATATGTTTGCATATCCAGCATGTGTAAGTAACAGGGTGAAATGCCAGGAACCATGTTCAACATTGCTTAGCAGGTGCTCACGAGTAATGGACAGAAGAAATACCACTAAAACCACAAGTGTTTCCTTTGCCATGTTGGGGTTTCTGAAGTAAAGTCACTGAGTCTCAGCTGTTCCAGTGTAGACTTTGATGTCACAAAAATATGGTCCCTAAAGAGTCGAGTTTTCAAACGAGTCTACATAAAAAAAATAAAAAAAAATAAAAAAAACGTCCCACACAGAAGACATATAATCTGTTTAGCTCAAGATAGAGCATTTCCAGAAGAGGAGCCAAGTGCCACCACGTCTCTTCTGACTCAAACACAGTGACCTAATCTGTGGCCACTTAAGGTCAGCATTTGGAATATGCACACAACAGCACTTTAAACAGATTGCCTTTTTGCCAGAACTGGATCCCAGAAGGCTTGCTGTTTCCTATAACTGCGCTAGATAAAGTTCTGGTCTCTGAAATCTGCCGTCAAATCACACCTGTGGGACTTCATGTGCATTTACTCCTTCATCTTGAGTAACTACTTTATTCTGGTCTGGGACATGGTGGATCCAAAGCCTATCCTGGGAGCACCATGCATGAGATGGGAACACTGTTTGCTTACATGCAGGTCACCTTACAATTCCTATCCACTAGCATATAATATAACTGCTCATGCTGGGTCTTCTGAGAAAAAGTGCTATCTACCTTCTTCTACATACCTCAACTGTGATTGACAGTCAAATGAGAGAGAGAAAGAGAATGCCATCTCTCAGACCCAGTGTGCATGGCCATTACCAATTTTTGCCATTGCCTCCCAATCATGGATGGCATCTTTAGGACTCATGGGGCAGACAGTTTTGTGTTGTACTACTAGAGAACCTTACCTCTTCTAGAAAGTACTGACACCTTAAGAAAAATTATATGTAAACTCGCAATACTCATGCTATTCATTCATCACTCATTTGTCCTATTAGGGTTTCAGGGAGGCTGGAGCCTATCTCAGCCGACACTGTGTGTAGGCGGGCTACACCCAGACCAGCTCACCAGACCATTGCAGGGTTAAGACACAACCAACGATTGACACTCACATCTAGGGGCAGTTTGAAACAGCCGATTAGGCTAATGTGCATGTCTTTGGACTGTAGGAGGAAACCGGAGTACCTGGAGGAAACCCACACAAGCATGGGGAGATCATGCAAACTCTTGCTGTGAGGTGGACGTGCAAACCATTCCACCACCGTGCCACCACCAGTGTTATCATGTGGCTGTTTTTATTATTGTGTTAAGGAACCAATCAAATATTTTTCTAATGCCATCTTGGGTAAGATATAATTAAATGGTGGCACGCTATGTCCAAGAATAACCTCATATGGACTCTTGTGAATGATTAATGTAACGGTGAATGGGCAAGTCTAATAGTCTTCCAATAATATCACGCTTGGTTATTTAAAAGGAACTCATTTAAACAAAGCTAGACTTGCTGTTACTTCTCTTTCCATTTCTCTCACTTTGTGCTAAGCGAAAGGCTTATCCAGGCCGACATGAACGGACAAGAATCATCTGAAGAGCTGAGCCATGGCCATCTTTATCTCTCTCACCCAAAGCCCGAACTTTATCACCATTATGCATCCCTCACCACACAGTAGCCACAGGAAAGAGCAATTATTCGCAGGGCCCATTTTAATGCATCACTGTCAGAGCAATCAGTAAGTTGTTGTAGCCTTTTTTCCCCCCTTTCCTCCTTAAGTGATATGACTGCATGGGAGCCCATTTATCCTGCAAGTACTCATCCGTTAATGTGTGCCCAAACAATTACGGGCTGTTCTTCTGCAGGAAGAGGTTTTCTCACGCTTGTGCGTGGGGTCAGTGGATGAGCAGGAACTGGTCCCTATATGCAAATATACTGATTAGCCTTAAAACAGCTCAGACACACAGCAGGCCAAGCATTGCCAATTGAATTTGTTGGAATGAGGACCCATACACAAATAGCTGTGTTTAATTGAATCTGGACAAGTGCCGGAAAAGAAAAAAGAGAGAGAGAGAAAAAAAAAACCCTTAATTATTCTTTCCTAGTCCCTGAAGTAACATTGATATCATCACTGTTTTAAAATTACATTTTAATAAACAGATATGAGTTTACTGATACAGCGTGTTTGTGTGTGTGTGTGTGTGTGTGTGTGTGTGTGTGTGTTGCCCTAAGGATCACCGTAAGCACTGTGCAGTGATTATAAAAGAGCATCACCAGGCCTATAGCGTACAATGAACATTTATTTACAGTTGGCAAATTAGTACAAAGTCATTTATCATTTTTATTTCACCAAATAATCCTTTAACAATTCATTCTGCCGCGTACTAATAAATAAACAAACAAACAAATAAATAAATAAAGACTCATGGCGTTTTATGGACGTCTCCTACCATTGCACAAGCTTAAAGCAAAATTAAAATAAATGAGCTGATTGGAAATCAATAGAGTGACATCAATCTTATCCAGTAAAAGAAAAGGGGGTGTGGGGGGGGCAGAGAAGAAAAATCAATACTCATCCTGATGCAACGTATCATAAATAAGGATCATTTCAGCAATGGTGTTGGAGCGTCACATAACCGATCATGCCCTGCAGCCTGCCATGGGACTCGCTCAGAGGTTACTGAAATGAGTCCACGGCTGAGATAAGGTTACGGTTGTTCAGAAGACAGAAGGCATGTATCCAGTGTGTTACTGGTTTCACTAATGGAGTCAGAATTATTAAAAATAAAAAAATAAAAAATATTAAAAACATGAGAAACACTCAGAGATGCTCAGAGAGAGGGGTATAAAGTGCCAGTTTAAAATTAAATGCCTCCATTACAGTTTTGATTTAGAAAAAAAAAATGCTCGAGCAGAGAAACAGCACAGTTATAGTGTGTCCCTGAAGAGATTTGTCTACCTGCTTTACGATCGCAGATGCTTACCCGACAAAATAAAGCACTGAGATCCCAGTTGTTTTCTAAAAAATACAGCGGAGAAAAAAAAAACCTTTGATGTTGAATAAAGTGTAGAGATTGCATGTGTGTCTGATGCTAGGGGGCTATATGCAAAAAAGAGTGGTGCTTGTAATAGATCTTAAATGTAGTGGAAAATCTAAAGGACAGTTGAATGGTCATTGCTTTATGCAGCATGGACTGTTTAGTGGCGAACTGCTGTTTTCCCGCTGTGATGTGATGAGCTTAAAGAATGCCGAGTTTTATTCTGGGATAAGGAATTTGAAGCATTTTATTATTTTCAGCAGCACTCTGTGGGAACTAAGCGACCAATTAGGGGGAGGTATTTTTAAGCGAGGGTGTAAACAAAGCGCAGGCCCTGAATGGAGGACGGGGTCAATGCGATGCTTTTGGTTTCGACGGTGGACACTGTTTATCAGGTTACCTGGAGCAAGAGGGACCTTGGAAATTAATTTTTAAACCGTTTACAGAAATATTTGCACTAAAACATGTATTCGAATACAACCCATGGACCTACAGTATCTAGAAAAAGGAAGCACAGTGGATGGAATATAGTCCTTGCTTGCACAGTAGCTCAAAAATCAAGCTTCCACCGCCTGAGGTTCTGCATGCTAACCAGGATGATTGTGGCTTGAGCTGGCCACAAACTTCATGATTGGGTGGCACAGTGGTGTAGTGGTCAGCATGTCTGCCTCACAGCAAGAAGATGGGTTTGATTCCCTGGCTCAAGTGTTTTGTGTTTGCATTGGTTTCCTCAGGATACTTCGGTTTTCTCCTACAGTCCAAAGGCATTCACATTAGGCTAATTGGCTGTTTCAAATTGCCCCAGTGTGTGGATGAGAATGTTAATGGTTGTATGTGAGTGTTGGCCCTGCAACACTCTGGTGAGCTGTTCAGGGTGTACCTTGCCTTCGCCCAGTGTCAGCTGACATAGGCACAGCCTCCCTGCAACCTTACCAGGATCAAGTGGCTCAGCGAATGAATGAATGGATGAATACATTTATTAGTCTATAATTTCACGTAGTCCTGGGATGGTGTGTCGGGTCGTTGAGGATGTACCCCACTTTCGCCTGGAGTTGGCTGGGATGGCCTCCGGCCTCTCCGTTACCCTAATAAACAATAAAACATTTCGGAAAATGAAATGAAATTAAATTTGACGTCATCCTGGATTTGCTGTTTCTTCAGTGATGTTGATATGTCGGACGTGTTACAAAGACGTCTATAAGTGCACAGTGCTAGCGAGGTGTACAGTATCCCAATAAGCCCTCGGTACAACCATGGGGAGCAGAAAAGCCTCTCGGAATGTGTAAAATGGTGAAATTTAAGGTGGATGGGCTACAAAAGCAAAAGTTGCAAATTGAGTTCCTCTCCAATCAGTCAAGAGGAAGCTTCGTTAGGGATACATGCTTATCGGCATTATTCCAGCTGTCATGAAGGGCAGCCATAACGGTCAGTGGTGGCTTAGTGGTTAAAGTGATGGGTTACTAATCCGAAGGTCAGCTGTTCAATCCCCACTGTCACCACTTTTGGGCCCTTGAGCAAGGCCCTTAACCCTCAACTGTATACGAATGATAATTTTAAGTCGCTCTGGATAAGAGCGTCTGCCAAATGCTGTAAATGTAGAGGTACCATATGTATATTCCCACACCTTTACTTCTTCTACTGTTCCATGCCTCATTTATGGCGTTTGGCAGACACCCCTATCCAAAGCGACTAACATTTTATCATTTACGTAACTGAGCAGTTGAGGATTAAGGGGCCTAACAGTGACAGCTTGGCGGTTCCAGGGCTTGAACCCCACAACCTTCTAATTAGTAATCCAGAGCCTTAACCACTGAGCCACATTTCTTGGTGTAGGGATGTTTTTGTGATGCCTTCTGGATGTCATCTTGAGAACGTGCCCAATCCACTTCCATCTTCTCCTCCAGACGATAGTTTCCTTGTCTTCTTGCTTCTACCTACGTAGCAGCTCTTTGTTTGAAAATTGGCCAGAATACTCACAGAATTCAGTAGACATATGGACATATCTTTCTCAATCATCCTCCAGCATCCTGGGCTGGAAGGGACAGTAGAACAAGCACAGCCATGGTAAAGGTTCAAGTTTAGTCTTGATGCTGTGTCACTGGCATACATTGTTGAGCATTTTGAAGGTATTTCTCCTGCTCTGCTGAGTTAATGTTTGATGTCTTTGCCCGCTAATCGTCTATTAATAACAGCGTTAGCCACATAGCTGTTCAGTTAGCATGGAACTGCTGGGACTGGATCATAGACCTGAAAAACATCCTTTATTACTACTCAACTATGCAGTGCTGGTAAAATTGTGTCTGGACACATATGCGAAATCAAAATATGCTGTAATTTCTTAAAATCATTCGCCTACGTATTACTAATCTGATCATGAACGCTATTGAGGCTCCTCAAAGCAATTTCCACATTCTGGATAATTTGTGCTTTTGTATGAAGTGCCTACAATTTGAACAAGCAGCTTATAGCTTAGAAAAGAAGTTTATAATTACCTGCTAATGGATTTGCGTCTATAGATGGATATTTGTAATTATAGTGTTAGCATGGGGATGGGAGACATTACCACTGGCACCCAAAACTTAGTAATTGAAACCTTCTTTTATGGTTTTTATAGAAAATGTAGAAGGAATATCATGTACTCAAATTAAATTACGCGCACATTTTTGTAAATGAGCAAAACATAAATGTGCCGATATAAATTCCGGAACGCCACAGCGTGCATTCCACAAACATGAAGGAGCTGAAGGAGCACTAAACTTAAACCACACATCTTTCCACTGTACACCAAACAGTACAAACCTCTAAAAGCCGTTCTAGGATTCTTTAATACCAGAAACACATAACCATCAACTCATTGTTATCAAAGTAGGTTCAAAGGATCGGATTGGCTCTCTCACTCATCTCACTCATTTGCCAAAGTGCTTAATCCTACTAGTAGGGTCGCGTTTTGGTTGGTGCCTATCTCAGCCAACACTGGGTGAAGGCGGAGTACATCCTGAACAGCTCGCCAAACCATCACAGGGCAACACACACCCAACCATTCACACTTACATCCACACCTAGAGGCAACATCCAATTAGCTTAGCTTGGAACATGTAATCAGCTTAAAGTGCATGTCTTTGGACTGCAGGAGGAGAGATGAGTACCTGGACAAGACCCACACACAGCGGAGAACATGCAAACTCCACACAGAAACGCAAACTCAAACTGCGGACCTTCTTGCTGTGAGGCGGATGTGCTAACCACTATGCCACCGTGCCCCCCTTGCATTAAATCATTTTTAGTTAACAAACCTAAGAAACCTGGACCACGTGACCTAATCTTGGATTCTTTAATGGCGTGCAAAGAACACGGCCCACAACTCAAGCTAAAATATTTTGTGCTTACATGTGATGACTGAGGAATATGTTTACATCATGATATTTTGTTTCCTGCTCCAGATTTTGCAATGTAGAGTATTTAACCTTTCACCCACCACCTGCTATTGGCAGAAATAGACAATATGGCTCATGTGGGATAATTATGGGGTAACAAAACTCTAGCGAGATATATATAGCCAGATGCAAGCAGCCAACGGCAACGTAAAGATGTAAGGGATTCACAATCTTTTGACTGAAGCAAATAGATACAGTTTTAACAGTTATATGGAGAAGTTAAAGTAAGCAAGAACCTTTCTTTTGGCCTCAGACTGAACAAGCATCAGAATAAATGTGTATATAAAAAAAAATTACTGCTACGGAGTGTTTTGGTTCCACACCAGAGCGAAACGTTGTTGGTGGAAAGACAGCTATTGAGCAGACTTTAAAGAAAATTCCTGCTCGAGCAAGTATCTCTCTACATTTATTTGTTTAAAAGTGCAAACAGTACAAGCATAACTTTATGCATTCTGGGGAAATATCCCTATCTTAAGTTGACATTAGCAGTGGGATCCCACAGAAAGGCTGACCTGTAGAGACCTGTAGAGAAGCAGGCCCAAGCCCAGCAGCTCGTCGTCTCATCTCCGCAGTAGACTTCGTTTCCTATGTGGATCTTCTCTGAT
>JAQMYF010000001.1:6891455-6925621 GCA_030014195.1 Neosilurus mollespiculum
CTGAGATGGGCGCCAGCCTCCCCATGACCCTAATTAGGATTAAGCGGTTCAGAAAATGAATGAATGAATGAATGAATTAACTATACATATGTTTGCATACTTAATAAAAAGTGTTAAAGTCACTGCGTAAAATACTTTCATCACAAAGTGAATTGAGATTTTTTTTCATTACTACATTATTAAAAGAGGGAGGCAATCTGTCAAAAATAAATAAATCCATTTGGAAAACGAATGGCATGATTTCAATGGTCACATTTCCATGTAGACTCTTGCCTTGGCCCTATCATCTTTAGTGGTCATTTTTGTGTTTGACTTGATGCAATTGAAGAAAACTCACTTATGACACACACACACACACACACACACACACACACACACACACACTGAGTAACCCTGCCCCAGCCCTGTGGACTTTGGCCTATGATATCATATGTTTGAGTGATGTATCATCACCTGTTTCCTCGTTGCTGCGCCCTCACAAGCCATGTCATCTCATACAAATGATAAATAAAAACACATACGCTTTGTGTCCACATCCCTGTCTTACTTTCCCATGACTACAAAGCATTGTTATCCTGGCCCAACCCAATCTGCACACACACAGATGTACAGTGCATACACGGTTGCAGATACAGGTACGATTCCTGAGTCACTGCTGTCTGATCACACTGTCTGAGTGTTTATCTATAGTGGAATGCACACTCATCTAATAGAGCCATTTGCAGAGAGTTGGCACGATACACAGCCAGTTAAACACATGACGAAGTCATTGAAGCAGCTGCCAAACCGCGATCATGCACCATTACACCACTGTACGAGGCCATATATTTAATCTATAGCACTCATAAAGACACTCACCAGCATAAAAGGGCTGGATTAGATTGTTTATAAAAAAATCACAGCTAATAGTTAACACTTAATAAAATGACTTTATGTTAATGCTTTCCACTTGTCAGAGGCCTTAGGATGTTTCAATAAAGCATATTTATGGATTTGATGGAGACTGCGAATTTTAGAGAGTTACCTGGCAGGTGAATTGCAATGATAATAAAATCACTGACAAATCCCTTCTTCCCCAACAACTGCTTCCCTCCTCTTTTTCATAATTATTCATGTCTAATGAGTTGTATTGTATAATAATAATAATAATAATAATAATAATAATAATAAAAGGAACAAAGCAGAACAGCTCTGTTGCAGCCCGGTACATACTAATATTCAGGCCAGTAAAATGTAAACAAAAAGCTGAAATTAGTCAGATCTATTGAGTGACATTATTCCAATTAAAAAGTCTATCCACCATGTATGAGTCCACGAAAGTATGTGGACACCTGACCATCACTGTAAACTGAATATTGATAACACCTACTGACTAGTTAAGTGAATATACAGTAGTGGAATTGTTTATAGTTCTGCTTAAATAAGATTTAAAACATAATCAGATTTTCACAAGTCCTAAAACTACTAAAACCTAAACCAAATGAGACATAAATAAAACACATGTATTTTATAGCATAGCATATATAACATTTTTATAAGTGGCAAAAATGTGCCCTTGTTCTTTCAAATCCTTGTGCACCACGGTTAAAACCTTTAAGTTATTCTTCTTTAGCCACTGTTGGTAGTCTGTCTTAAAGACTTATGTCTTTAGGGTTGTTGTTTTGCTGCATAACCAATTTTCTCTTGAGATTAAGTTCAGAGACAGATATCTTCACATTTTCCTGTAGAAATCACTGGTATAATTCAGAATTCATTAATCCATCAATGATAACAAATTGTCCTGGCCCAGATGCAGCAAAACAAGCCCAAAGCATGATATCACCACCACAATGCTTCACAGATAGAATAAGATTCTTATGCTGGAATGCAGTGTTTTCCTGTAATATTGCATGATTTTCAAGACAATGATAACAATTATCTTTGATTTTCTTTCACTCTGTGAGCACCATTTTGGAGGCACGAATAAAGATATTAGCATGCTTATACAGCCCAATATCACACACTGTATAGTGGGGATTACTCTTCTTATTGTTCCACGATAGCTTATATCTTAGAAGGATGAAGGCCATCACATGCTACCATCAGAGGAGTTTTTTTTGACCTGCTGCTCATGCTATATCCCGAGGCAACATAACTTCTGCATACATAACTTCCAAACACCTAGTGTCCCTCTGATTAACAGGACAGTGAGACAATTTTATGGCCAATTTTGCTCTTAAGGCTGTTGACTATGGATTGTTGAGGCATCAGGATTCAGTCTTACAATTTCCCAGCAATAGGGTTCACCACCTTTATCTAGACAAACTTCGACCTGTGACTTCCCAAGCATTGATCTGGTGAGCCAATACAAAAAGGAAAAAAGGGAAAGACTTTAAAAAGTCACTATTGACTAAGTAGGGATCGCATCAAGCTTTTACATCCCTGCTTTTTTTTTACTGTTTCTTGACACCTCTAGGGGAAAAACATTTTTTCTTTTTTCATTCACTAATCAGGCACATTGCATGTTGAGTTTTTTTTTTTTTTTTTTTTTTATTTCCTGTGCCTGCTAGGATTTTCTTGTTAGCAGTGTTGGCACCGGTGCTAATGAGTTGCCTTGTAAGAAAAAGGGGCAAAGTTGAGCAGCTCTGTTCCAGCTGAGGTCACAGCTAATATTCAGGCCAGTAACACTGAGAGAGAAAGCTGAACTAAGAAAAACCCAGCCTGATCCAGTGCATGGTAATATCTCTGATTGTTATTCCTTGGCACTTATGTACTTTTTATTTTTACAAATTGCTCCATTTAGTGGTTATTCTTAAGAGATGTATCGATTTTCCATTCATCTAAATCTGCTAACTGATTTTGATGTCTTCACATTAACAGATCTGTGTTTCTGCACATTTCTTTTGTCAAGTTATGTGAAATATCAGAGTTATATGGAAATGATGGTGCAATGCATGAATGCTTAATAATTTACGTACAAGTTTAGGGTTAGCTAAGATCACATGCATTCACAGTATATTTTGCATCATGTGACTCAACTTAAAAATGCATTGCATCCTGTGGAATTCTAGATATCATTCCCAATCCTTATCCTCGTCACAAAACTGGGATTAGCATAACTATATGACTTAGATTGTGCGAATCTTTTTTTAATAGGATATCTTCAACAAGAAGCAGTGAGGATATGTGTGTAGTGTTTGCCCTTGTGCTTTTTCACACTGTGAGTGCGTGCCTGTGTGCATGTAGTGAGTAAGCACCTTTGCTCAGCTGAAAATGACTCACTCAGATCTTGTGACCTGGCCTGAAGTAGCGAGAGCCCTCTGCCTCACATTCTTCAGGAAATGAATGATGCTGCAATCAAAACTCGGCTGGAAATAAAGGGGGGAGGGGGTTTGACGGATAGCGGTGAGCTCACTTTATAAAATCCTTTTCCACATTACCATGAAAATATATTGAGTAGAACATATTTCATTTCCAATTTATGTTAATTTTTTTTCTCCTCCAGGGTCAGACCAGGGTTTCTGCATAGCTCTAATGTATTTACAAGCTGCACAGAAGGACAACATGTCTCTGAATAATATTTGACATTTGACGAGGCATAATAATAGGTTAGTAAAACAGACTGCCAATAACTACTACAAGCAATGGTTAAATTGTATAGTAAGAATTGGTGGATATGAGGAGGGCGGCAGGGTGAGGTGGAGGGGTGAGAGCCATTTCATTCACCAGCATATTAATGTAATTGCCTAATATGACGTCAATCAATATTCTGACAATCAAGTGCAATTAAAACTGATATAAAAATGATTTTCAGACCTGTTCACAGACTGAACTACCATCAACACTCCATTCCAAAGGGGACGAAAAGGATTTATACAAAATCACCCCTTTCAGAGACATGCACATGCCTAAGAAATGCTTATATTCAAATACATTCAAGGAAATTTGTGCAAGTTTCAGATATTACATTTATGACATTTGGCAGATACCCTTATCCAGAGCAACTTACATTTTATGTCATTTGTACAACTCAACAGCTCAAGGTTATGGGCATTGCTCAAGCACCCAACAGTGGCAGTTTGCTGGTACTGGGACTTGAACCCCAAATCTTCTGATCAGCACCCAAGGGCCTTATTCACTGAGGCTCAACTGACCCTAACTGGCTCATACTGATTATACAGAAATATTAGTTCATGGATAATTTCACACCATCTTCATTTAGTTGGGCTTGAAATGTGAATTTATAATTCTTGGTTTTGTAAGTCAATAGAAAACAAGGCATGACTGTGGTTGGAACAAGTGTTATAAGGGTGCAGTCAAACCTCGTAAAGGTCAAAGAATCCTAAATAGAAATCTATGGGGAAAGTCTGTATCGCTATTCATGGTGGATATCCAGCCTTTTCCTGAAAAACAATTATCTATCCAGCCAGGAAACATAAGCAAACCATGGTGCTGAACTCATAGTAGAAGTAGGAAAAAAAATTAAGCCTTATTTACGGGACAACGTCATGACCACCACCTCTTTTTTTTAATCACATGTACTTTATAGTGTCCCAGTGGTCATTGGAAGTGTAGTTATGGCTCTCTGCCCATTCATTTAGATAGAGATCTGACTTTTAATTCATTCTTTCATTATCCGTACAGCTTATCCCATGTAGGGTTGCAAGGAAGCTGAAGCCAATTCCAGTCAAACACAGGATATACCCTGAACAGTTCGCCAGTCCATTGCAGGGTCAAGATATTGGTTGTGTTAGCTTAAAATAAATGTTTGAATGTGTTACCAAGATGGCTGCCGAGTGGCAAGACTTTGCTCATGTTAACTATCTGCTTGTTAATACTGATGGCAATAGCTATTTCTGGGGCCAATGTAAAGAATTTTGGCACTAGATTCCGTGACTTTTTATACAGCAGAACAACAAACCCAGTGTCTTTTTCATCATACATTAGTAATTGTTTCAAAATGGATAGCGCTCTTTGACTCGCATCACAGCTACCGTTATAGGAGTTTATAAAGCAGGTTTACTCAGCATCAACTCACAGTGTGATGCTTGACTTAAGTTTGTGGCCAATTGAGCACTAAAACCATACTCCCATTCATCCAATCACTGATAGCCTCTGTTTGTCCCACCTTCTCACTTCTTTCCTTTTCATTTTAAACTTTCTTTTTGGAGATTTTACATTTTATAAGTAATAAACACGTAATCTCTTCTCAGTATATGAACAGCGTTAATAGAAAGGGAATGGAAAACGAGATGGTAGTTTTATGACAAGGCGTCATGGTCATGTAGTGGTTACAACATCCACCTCGCAGCAATAAGGTCCTTCGTTCGAGTCCCAGGCTCAGGCATTTCTGTACGGAATTTGCATGTTCTCCCTGTGCTTGCGTGGGTTTCCTCCAGGTACTCTGGTTTCCTCCTACAGTCCAAAAACATGCACAGTAGGCTAGCTGGCTGTTCCAAATTGCCCGAGATGTGAATGGTTGTGTGTGTTGGCCTTGTGATGGTCTGGCTAGCCATTCAGGGTGTACTCAAGCTTTACCCATTGTAGGCTGAGATAGGCTCCAGCCTCCCCACCACCCTAATAGGAGTAAGCAGTTCAGCAAATGAGTGAGTGAGATTGAGTTTTATGAGGAAGTACATTTTGGCATCACCTCAAATCCCCCTGAGTGCAACCACCATAGACCATCGGACCTACTCTCATTCCATAGGTAGTTTATTTTCTATTTCATTGCAGTAAAGAAACTTAACCATGGCAGATTCACATCCCAGACAGACAGCAGGCAGATCTAAATGGTCCTCCATACCCGTGGGAACATCCCGCCGCCAATTCCTGCCACATGGGCCACGAGGAAGTGGAGTGTGTCCACACAAACACGTCACCGCTCACCTCAGTCATCTGGGTGCTAATGGATACCGACTCAACAGACTTCCTCAAGGGATTAAAAAAGGGGAGACAGAACACACGGTTTCCCACAAGGTCCGATGGTTTGGCTGGAAAACAACAGCAAGCTCAACAACACCACAAATCATGGCTGACAGCGAGTTACCCAGGTGGGTTTTAATTGTGATCGCGTGCTGGTTCCAAATCTCAGTAGCCGACTAGAATGACTTCAGGTTTCCTGAAAATATCAAAATAGTGTATGGTCTGTGCGCTGAAGTTAAATGTCATGGCTTCCTGAATGGTGTTCCGCAGGCCCTAGACATTCAGGGGTAAGAAATAAACCGACATGGATGTACTAGGTTTCTCTGAAGAATACCATAACAAGTAGGTCATTTGTTTGATAAATGTAACCTCTAAAAATATTTCTTCCTTGGCATTCTCTCTTCCTATAACAGTGACCTTTTTTTGCGCTTGTCTTACATTCCTAAATCTGTCATTCTCATGCAAGTGTCACACAAATCTTTTACCGAGCTGCGTAGGCTGCAGTAGGCTGTAAGTTCTGCCTTCCTCACTGTGGAATTATGGGAACAGAGGGTGTTATATAAGGTGGTGTTGCAGGGTTGAGCAGTAAATGAAATGAAAGCCATGGATGGCGGACTCTTTTAGCTAAGGTGTGACAACTCCGGACTGACTTAATTAGCAGTCGACGACAAGTCACGGCACATAGATCTCTGTGAATTTCTGAATGGAGGTGTGAAATATGGGTCGGTAGAAATCGGATAGGACATGTTGGAAATCTGTTTGACCACTCATGCTATCAGCTAGTGACAGCATTTATGTTATCGCTGGGAGGGATCTTGGCCCGGGTTGGAACAGCTGAAGCATTCCTGGCATTGGCATCCTGATAAATCTCCAGCATTTAACAATGTCCCCAGCTCATCCAACCTCGGGGTAGGCCACATTCCTTGACTAGGCACAAAAGGGGCACTATATTTGAGCACTCAGTGCCACCCACAATGGTGCGACAACAATTCACACCCGCAAAGGAGCAGTGAGTTGTCTCGCTTAGCACTCACACAGTTGTGCAATGGAATGGTAGTAATTACAGACCGCGGCTTGGCAAATTCCTTCCCTTTCACTCTGGTATTCTCTCTGTCTGTTTCTCTCCTTCTTTCTGTTGGAATTATTCTTTGGGTTAACTAACCCACTACCTTGATAAACACTTAGATGACAGTTGGGAAGCCTTAAAAAGAATGATAAAACCCAAAATAACTCTGCCTACCCCCATAGACTCATCTAGATTTCCAGAAGATGGGCATTTTCCTGACCCAATTACAGTGGTGTGGTGAATGCAGAGTAATTAACCACAGCACATCACCAGTGCATCTATTCCAAATGACCCCTCTCATCACCCAGATTGGCCATTTTCAGCCATTCCCAAGGTCAGACAAATGCCATAGCCCACCATGCAGCTGAAACCTGACAACAGGGTGCTGTAATTACTGCTGTCCTTGATATTTAATGTGGAATGAGTAGAGTAACCTTTAGTGTTTGCCCGTGAGATCCCTCCTCCTTCTTCCCCTCCTCCTCTCGCTGGCTCTCAGCAAACCAGTCAGAAAACAAGTGGCTCACTTTGGAGAGAATTGTGAAGTATGTTCGCATGTCAAGTGCTGCCCTAGGACCGGCCGAAGTGTGCACACGCCTACACATACAAAATGGATGTGTGTCCATGCAGCCTGGCTTGGCCAAGGCATTTCTGATGTGCAGTATGTGATTTGAAGGTGATGCGGAAACTCTGTCTGCATTACAGTCACGTGAAGGCATGTTGCCCAACAGCCAAATGAGTTAAACATTTATGTTCCTAGCTCTGTTGAAATGATTACTACTGGAGACCATGCATTCATCCAGTGATTGTTAGGATTGGTACTCTACCACAGCGGTTATGTTGATGAAATTCAAAGGCCCTCAATCATAATCTGCGAATGTGGGGGATTCGGTTTGAATATTAATAGCATGCACAAAACCACTTGTAATCCTGTGAATGGCAGTGTAAATGCAGACACAGTAAAAGACCTATGCTGAGCTGTAATTTGCTGACCAGTGCCAAATTACCACCTGCATCAATCCCATTCAGGAGATATGGCTCTACACAGTGCCAGTACAATGACAATGACAGCATCTGGCTAAAAACAAGAGGTGTGCAATCGTTAGCAAAATACAAAACAAACA
The DNA here is from genome assembly GCA_030014195.1 of Neosilurus mollespiculum. Classification (NCBI taxonomy): domain Eukaryota; kingdom Metazoa; phylum Chordata; class Actinopteri; order Siluriformes; family Plotosidae; genus Neosilurus; species Neosilurus mollespiculum. The sequence goes on from JAQMYF010000001.1 coordinate 6,899,544, forward strand.
GAATTATACTCATTCTATACTCATTCTAACTGTTATACGTATTGCTCACTTGTTCATTTCCTGAACCGCTTGATCCTACTAGGAAGTAGGATGCATATCTCAGCTGACATCGGGCAAAGGCTAGGTACACCCTGAACAGCTTGCCAGACTATCGCAGGGCAACACATTCACACTCACCTCCACGCCCAGTGTCAATTTGAAACAGCCAATTAACCTTAATGTGCATGTCTTTGGACTGTGGGAGGAAACCAGGGTGCCCTGAGGACGCCCACGCAAGCAGAGGGAAACCTGCAAACTCCACACCGAAATGACCGGACTTCTTGCTGTAAGGCAGATCTGCCAACCACTACACCACCATGCTGTCCACTATACTTATGATTACCATATTCATTTTAATTTTGAGTACTATACTCATCACTAGTGTACGAATCCTTGTTATTGCTCATTATGATTACTATGCTTATTTTAATGGCTCTGCTCATTCCTATTTTGATATATACTCATTCTTATTCTGATTAGTGAACTTATTCTGATATATTAATTATGGCATTATGTTTAATCCAATTTTAATGTATGATCATCCTTTTTGTTACAGTGGGCTCCCCAGCGGAGCTTATATGGAATATGCCCTGATGGTTGTTCCATGTCCTGTCCGGTGTCCAAGTGTGCCAACCACAGGAAACCTAATAAGGCTGCGGTGTCAGTGAGTTGATAATAATTGGCTGTTATGTATTACTTTCTTATGGAATAATAATAATAATAATAATAATAATAATAATAATAATAATAATAATAATAATAATAAAAAACTGCCCTTGGCCAGAGTCGGCTGAGATGACCCTAATTGGGATTAAGCAGTCCAGAAAAGAAATTAATGAATGAATGAATAATAAACCAGAATTATTATTAATAATAATAAGTCCTAATGATCATAGGAGCTATGTTGTCGGGGGCATTATGCCCCTGGGAGGGTCATGCAAAGCAAACAGGTCCTAGGTGAAGGTCCAGACTAAGGGCAGTTCAGAAAACCCTTATGGATAGAAATACTACAGGTATTTAGTTTCCCTTGCTAGACTTGGGTTACCGGGGTTCTCCCAGTTGATTAAAGTATAGCTTCCCTCCGCCTTTCGGGTGGGGGGACGGTTCCTGACTGTTGATTGTGTTTATGCTCTAAATTACAGTTCAGAGTACCCACCCTTTTTGGAGTCTTTAGGGGGTGTGTTAGAGCACATCACGAACACCATGTTTGAACATAAGGGTGTACATAAGTGCACTTGGCACCAGGACACCTTAGGCCGCAGTTTGATGATTGACTTTGTAGTCGTGTCATCGGACTTGCGGCTGTGGTAGTCAAAAAGCTCCTCCACTGTCAGGCTCCGGTGGAGGATGAGATCCGCCCTGATTATCTCAGGGCTCTGGATGTTGTAGGACTGTCTTGGTTGACACGACTCTGCAACATCGCGCGGTCATTGGGGGCTATACCTCTGGACTGGCAAACTGGGGTGGTAGTTTCCCTTTTTAAAAAGGGGGACCAGAGGGTGTGTTCCAACTATCATGGAATCACACTTCTCAGCCTACCCGGTAAAGTCTATGCAGGAGTACTGGAGAGGAGGATCCGACCGATAGTTGAACCTCGGATTCAGGAACATTGTGGTTTTCATCCTGGCCGCAGCATCTCGACCAGCTCTACACACTCTACAGGTTCCTGGAGGGGGCATGGGAGTTTGCCCAATCTGGAGTTTCTCCCAAGCCAGAAGGCAAAGCTCTCAATTTACCAGTCGATCTACTTTCCAACCCTCACTTATGGTCGCTCGGTGCAGAACCCGACCCTAATATGATTCAACGGTTCGGCAAATGAGTGAGTAAATGAGCGGCACTTCAAAATCTATAGTATAACAATAGCCAACAATGATGGTCTACTAATGATAATGAAACCTAAAATGTAATGTCATCCTAGTTACCAAATCTAATAATTTTATAAGGAAAGTCTGTAATAGAAAAAACAGCCTACTGTCATATATACATGTAAATCATGTCATAATATCACCTGCATACATACACCTATTTATCTAATATAGGTGAGAATGAAAATACTACCGTGCCAGTGAATAGTCCTGCATTTCTATTTTAAGACGAAAAGAGGAGAGCCTTTTCTATCCTGTAAATTTCGAGTCAAAAAAAAAAACAAAACAATATTCTCTGATCTGTGATAAAACGATGCAAGATACAACCTGACGAGCTGTCAGACTTGCAATAAAGTAATTTTTTCTACTGAGAAGAATTGTTTAATTTTCTTTCTATTAAGTGGAAATGCGAAACTTATTTATTCCCCAATCAAGTTATAAACATAATGCACATGAAGAAAAATGTTAAAACTGCCTTGTGAGAGTTTCGCTCAGAATGGAACATTTCAGATATTGTAACAGACGTGTAATGCTAAAAACATGATTATGGTTGTTTTGTCTGCTGATTAGTTTCATTTTATTTCTTACCTTGCACAAAAATCTAGTGTTTACAAAAAAACATAGCATTAAACAGCACTGAACGATAAATGATCACTTTTTTTTTGCCACCAAAGGAAATCCAGCAGAGACATAACAAGAATAAAATGATGACAATTAACAATGGCAGCATGTTTTAATGCTTAATAATTGAATGCTGTATACTATATTTAATTATGACTTTTGTTTCATAAATGTTGTTACTTTTTTGTGATCATGTGCTGGTTTGCGCATGTTTATACTTTCCCTCAGGACTGGCTGAGCTGTATGTAAACAGAAGGCTTTTGTCTTTTGATTTTTTTTGTATTTTTTTCTTTGGTTGGGGTGTCACACTAGTGCGTTTTTGGTTGCTGGGAGTTCTGATGGGCGTGAAGCTTTCAGCTGTTGGAAGGCAACCATTCAGGTAAGAATAGGCACAGAAAGCGGAAAGACCATAAATAGGAAGAGGAAACCAAACAGGCTGTCCAACACACGCAGTCAAAATCAGCGTTTAATGGGGAAGTGGGGGAAACAGCTTTGGATTAGAAGTTGTACTTTAGTCCTCCACTTGTGTTGAAATGAAAAATAAAGATCTGAAAATAGATATAATATCTGACCTTTAAAGGAACCCATTCACTTCCCAGGCATATTAAATAAACATGAAATACAGAATTATCTCTTGGAAATCAAATCGGCCACAATGACTTTCTGAAACCATTTGCTTACTCCTGTACATGAGTATCAATGACCCCTGCACCGGGTGTGATATTAGTAAACATCACCATCTTTTTTATTCATTTATCTATTCATTTTCTAAGCCGCTTAATCCTCTTAGGGTCGTGGGGAGGCCGGCACCTATCTCAGCTGACTCTGGGTGAAGGTGAGGTACACCCTGAACAGCTCACCAGACCATCACAGGGCAAACACACAAACATTTACACTCACTCTCACACCTAGTGGCAATTTGGAACTGCCAGTTTCCCTACTGTGCATGTTTGTGGACTGTAGGATGAAACCGGAGTACCTGGAGGGAACCCACGCAGGAACGTGGAGAACATGCAAATTCCACACAGAAAGGACCTGAATCGAGCCCAGGACCTTCTTGCTGTGAGGCGAGTGTGTTAACCACTACACCACCGTGCCACCCCACCATCTTTTTTATTTCTCTTGAAATCGTATCCCTTCTTCTGTTTTCTAACCTTTGATCTTGCACTTTCCCACTCTCTAGGAAACGGTGTTGAAACATTACCAAGTCATCACACATGCACGAAATTGTCATGCAGTCTTATTACTGTAATTTTAAACAAGTATATAACCAAAACAAGATGTAAAACAGGTGAACAAGAGATACTAAGCCTGTGTGCTGGGAGAGCTATTCCTTAATTAGTTAATTATTTAATCATTTGATTTGAATCACTTATTATTTTCAGAGATCAATACTGAATTGAATCAAACAGCAATGAATCATGAATCATATTGAATTGATCAGCACAAAGATCCACACTCCTAATACTAAACTTGGTATTTATAATGATACATGTGTAGACATATTGTTATGCCATATTTAGCAATTTGTTGAGCAATATATAAAAAACTGTTTGATATTACTTGGTCATAGTACTGAGAAACAAATTAAATTAGGCAACCTAATACAATGAATGAGTTATCTTTTGTCCAAGAGCAAGTTAAGCCTTTGCCACAACATGCCAAGAGTTTGTAGCACTACAGCGCTGCTATCTTGAGCAAACAGCTACAGATACAATATAAGTACTGAATGAAAAGAATGAGCTGTGGGTAGATCACCTATGACAGATTTGTCTTCGAGTTCAGCGTGCCGTAGCCGAGGTGTTTACACTGGAGAGTTTTCTCTGCGCTGGTCATGGACATGGAAACGTGAGTGAGAGAGACACTGAGATGGTGAGACAGATTAAGGGGGGGGGGGGGCATGGGACACCGAGGCCTCCGCATTTTTCTCATGCCTGGGAGACCTTGTTGTCATTCTTGACTGTAAACATACAAGCCGACACTTAACAAAGCCAAATAGGCATGTCTTATCTCTCGAGCACACACATACACACATTGTGTCAGCCAGGTAACCTTAACACCAGGAGTGTGTCACAGAGAACCCTCAGCTAGCAGGAGGCCTGTGCGTCACAGATCCACTGTATAATCATAGCCAGGTATGTGTCAGTGTGCGGAGTGTGTGTCTAAGCATGTCTGGAGACAGGTATGTGTTGCTTACGCACACACACACACACACACACACACACACACACACACACACACAGATTTACTAACACTACACTACATTCTGGACCAGAGAGGGTGTGTGCTAGCTTAGCGGTTACATCTCCGAGCTAGTAATCTGAGGAAAACACAATTTGTTCAAAAAATGTAGTCGGTCAGCGAAGACCTGTTTAGAATCTTGCTGTTACTGTAAAACAGCGAAATGGTATTTATTATTTAACAGTGCAGTACAGTTCATTGCTTTGTACTGTACCAGCAGAAGGGTGTTGATCAAGACCTCCATCAATAGATTACATATACTGGAGCACATACATTCTGTTTATGGGTGAGAAGTGGGGTACACCACTTACATTCAAACCTATGTTCAACTTGGAGTAGCTAGCTGACCTAATGTCTTTGGATTGTGGGAGGAAAGCAGAGTACCTGAAGAAAACCCATGCAAGCATGCAGGTAACATTACATTCATTCATTTGCTGAACAGCTTAATCCTACTAGGGACACAGGGAGGCTGAAGCAGCTCACCAATTTATTGTAGAGCCAACACACACACACACACACACACACACCATTCACACTCACACTAATGTGCATGTCTTTGGCCTGTGCAAGGAAACCAGAGTACCCAGAGGAAACCCACAGGGAGAACATACAAATACCACACAGAAATACCCTCGCCGAGCCCAGGACTCGAACCCAGGGCCTTCCTGCTGTGAGGCAGACGGCTAATGCCACTATATATATATATATATATATATATATATATATATATATATATATATATATGGTTTGGTCACACGCTTTGTGACTGACAGAACAAGATTGTTGTTACAATCAGCTGAAATGAGCTTCCTTCGCGGGGCCCTGGGGCTCTTCCTCAGAGATAGGGTGAGAAGCTGCGCAATCCGGGAGGAGCTTGAAGTAAAACCACTGCTGCTCCTCTGCGTTGAGAGGAGCCAGTTGAGTTGGCCTGGGCATCTGATTAGAATGCCTCCTGAACACTTCCCTGGTGTGATGTTTGTCCTAAGATGGTCTGACAAGCTATTCAGGGCATACCTCGCCTTCACCCATTGATGGCTGAGATAGGCTTCTGCCTCTCCACACCCCTAGTAGGATTAAGTGCTTGCCAGACCATTGCAGGGCCAACATACACACTAAAACTAATTAAAAAGCTGATTTATTTTATTGTTCATTCTGACTAATGAATCAATTCTAATACTCATTCTAACTGCTATACTTACTCATTTGCTGAACCGTTTGATCCTACTAGGGAGGCTGAAGCCTACCTCAGTCAACACTGGGCAAAGGAAAGGTACCTCCTGAACAGCGTGCCAGTCCACACAGGGCAACACACATACAACCGTTCACACTCACCTTTAAACCACAGAACCTAGGGATCATTTGGAACAATGGAACAAGGCCAAGTAGCCTTAATGTGCATGTCCTTGTACTGTGGGAAGAAACCAGAGTACTCAGAGGAAACCCACGCAAGCACTAAGTGCTAACCCTGGTGCCACCATGCTGCCCACACACCATCCTGAATACAGTTTTCTTCTCTTATTTGAACAGATTTTTTGTTCCATTAATCTCTGGACACAAATTCACACATCTTGCACAAGTCCTCTGTTCTGAGTCGAGCCCCTGATGCACGTGCACTCTTGTAAACTCTGTGGGACACCGACACAGATCAGCTACAGTATATTGCTTTTGTGATACGTTCGCCTTCGCCTATTGTTCATGGACATTCGAGAGCCACGATTGTTCATTCGGTTGTCAGCGATAAACTTTTAACCTCCACATATCCTGCAAACCTGAAGAAGATTCACAGCTTTGTGTCTGAACATCATCCTGTTCAAAAATGCCGCCTGTCGCCGTCTTGCCAGCTGCGATGTGCCAATCTGCAGTGTTTGCTCTCGAGAGACGATTCCACATCCAGGGAATAGAGTCCAATTAAAATGACAAATTGAAGAAAATGACTTATGGTCAAAATGGTGATATCTAAATTGGACTCTCAAGGAGCCGTTATTTTCCCTTCTCTCCTTTTCTTTCTTTTAAAAACCTATTGTATTTTGTATTCTTGCCAGAATTGCCAGATTTTTGTTCGCGGCTGTATTGCCGTCTTTCCATGATGATGAACTTGGAGTTATTTTAGTTTGCATGTTTGGAGGGTGATTTGTCATTCATGGTATTTGAGATCTGAAATACCCGAGCTGCCATTGCTTCTTCACATACCTCCAACTCTGCGCTGTAAATACAGCTCTCCGATTCAGGAGCTTTGTGATTTGTGAGTGTCATATGTGCATCAAGATCTCAGGGTGAGACAGAGACAGAGAGTGAGAGAGAGAGAGACAGAGAGAGAGAGAGAGAGAGAGAGAGAGAGAGAGAGAGAGGGAGACCTGGGCTTTTTTCTATGTCATCTTCGTTATCGTCTCATCGGTACTTCTTGCTGCAGGCACCCACCGCACATGTTCATAAGCTTGGATCATATCTGTGCTTTGATGGGAGATCATTAGTGCCGGGTCATGACTGATGTTCTTGCAGTCTCCTTACTCTTTCTTTCGCTCTTATCTGCTCCACTGATACACTTTTTTCTTCATGCTGCTGCTTCTTCTTTTTTTTTTTAAACACCGTAATAAAACATCAGCAAGTGACAGGAAGAAAGGAGGGATGAGGTGATTGCCAGTTGCCACTTCATCCAACTGAATTTTAATTTCCAGCATCATCTGAGGTCTTAAACAAAAAAAAAGAAGAAGAAGAAGAGGGAGGAGAGGCATGTTTCGTAAATGAGTTCAGTCCAGGAAGCACACTGAGGGATTCAGAGACGAGAGATGCTGTGGCAGATATTTTCGAACAAATCACCTGGACAGAGCGCTGCTGGCTCTTTAACGGAAATCCATATTCATCTCGGTCCTTATCCCTCCCAAGGGCCAAAGATCACAGATCACAGTTCTCAGGCCTCCATATCATCGTATCCTCTCGCTCGTTCTCGCTCACATCTCAAATCTCTATTTTCTCATCTCATATAGCATGCTCTGCTATTTCCAGATAACGCCACAGCATTATATTGCATTGCCATGGGGACTCCATGAACCGTAAAGCATGTGAACTTATTAATCACAAAAAGCACTGAATATCAGTGTGACTATATGTAGATCAGCTCGGTGGTGATTTTAATATGTACTGAACTTATCGTGATCTTCACTGTCAGCTTTGACTAATGATGCCATCCTGGATATTTAATACTGTTGGAATCTGTTCCCAGCATCACGATGGGCGAGCAGTGTGAGTTAATGTGATTACTGCTTACTGTATCAACTTCTCAGTTTTCTCGATTAGTACAAAAAAACTTTTAGAGCTCTTAAACCTCCAAAAAATGGGTTTCCTGCTTCCATTTCCCATGCTTATGAGGTTAGTTTACTGATTTCTGCTTAAAGCGGGGGTTGGTAAATTTTCAGCTTTGACACAAACTGTTGTATTGGTTGAAATGGTCTGTACACCCTGAAAGCGGTCAGTAAGTTATGAGATTAAAAAAAAGTAAAAAAAAAAAGAAGAAGAAACTGTCACCTGCATCTGTGGTCACTGTACTCCTGTAAAAATGCTAACCAATCACTGCCTATTGGTCCACTGGGAAATATCCAATCAAATGCTCCCATGTCTTCCTTCTTGTCACTGTACCACATGGAGCGGGTGGAGGGGGTTGGCTTTGAACGGTACTCCGAGGGCAGGGGAGGGCTAAACCAGAGCCCTGAAAAGTTGCGATTTTTCCAGATTACCAACCCCAACTTTAACCCATTAAACTCCCTTAAATCCAACATCTTCACTCCCATACCTATGTGTACCCTTTATTCGCACTGTAAACATCGGACGGCATGGTGGTGTAGTGCTTAGCACATCCACCTTACCACAAGAAGGTCCGGTGGAGTTTGAGTGTTCTGGCTCCCACAATCCAAAGACATGCACTTCAGGCTGATTGGCTGTGCCCCTAGGTGTGTGTCAGTAAGAATGGTAGTGTATGTGTATTTGTTGCCGTGTGATGAACTTGCAAGCTGTTCAGGGTGTAATGAACTGAGATAGGCTCCAGCCTCCAGAGTAGGATTAAACGGTTTGGTAAATGAATGAATAAAACACACAAGCATGCTATTATAGAAAATATCTAATAATATCTGAGTGCGGTGTGAATTAGTGTTAGCATTCTGCACTTGATTAGATTGCAATAACAGACCAAAGTCTTTTATTCCTCTTCTACAGCAGCAGTTTGCCAACAGTTGCACTTTTTATTTGTTTAAACAACACAGTGTACTTTTTCTCAGTTCACAGATTCATTTATTGTTTAGGAAGTTTCACAAAATAAATCATATCCTATATTATATATAGCAGCTATAAATAGTTGCTCTCTCTGTCGGTTTCTTTTTCTCTTCTGAAGTTAATAAGACAACTGCAAATCCTCCGGCATGAAGTTTTTCCCATTTCTGAAAGCTTATAAAGTTGTAGTTTTACCTGACTGTTATAAAGCGCACACACTGGAGAGCCCTACCATCAAATACATATCTCATCATTTATTCATTCATTTTCTAAGCCACTTATTCCTAATTAGGGTCGTAGGAAGGCTGGAACCTATCTCAGTCAACTCTGGGTGAAGGCGGGGTACACCCTGAACAGCTCGCCAGGCTATCGCAGGTCCAACACACAACTATTGACACTCACTCTCACACCTAGTGGCAGCCAATTATCCTACTGTGCATGTCTTTGGACTGTGGGAGGAAACCCACACAAGCATGGGGAGAACATGCAACCTCCACACAGAAACGCCCGAGCCCAGGAATCGAGCTCGGGCCTTCTTGCTGTGAGGCGGACGTGCTAATCACTGCACCATCGTGCTGCCCAAAAAAAAATCTCTCCGAAAAAAAAAGAAAAAAGAAAAAAACACCATGTGAACATATGGACACAGCGCTTCTGTGGGACATTGGCTGCTCTGGATTGCTCCTAGATGTGAGTGTGACTGTGAACAGTTGTGTCTCTGAGTGTGTGTGTGTGTGTGTGTGTGTGTGTGTGTGTGTGTTGGCCTTGCAGTGGACTTGTGAGGTGTTCAGGGTATACCCCGCCTTCCCCTTGGCTAGGATGGGCTCCAACTCCAAGTGGTATGGACGATGAATGAATGAATTAATGATATGCTTTAAGGTGAATAAACTCTATGAAACACATTAAAAAATGAATGTACATGTGCAGGCATAATATACTCTTTACATTTTCTTTTTTAATGATTTCGTTTTTTAAAATATAAAAACAAACAAACAAACAACAACAACAACAACAACAACAAAAACCAAAACATTGTGAAAGATGCACTAATTTCCCATGCTCCTGGCTTGTTTACTGTGTCCCATTTAAAAGGGGCACCTTCTTAAGGCTGCACAAGGAGAATATTAGGACAGAGGCTATACACATGATGTCTCACAAGATAGCAGAAGTGAATTATTACAGCATGAATGATCTTATTTATTAAATCTCCTCGGCTGCAGTCGGACGTGAGCCAACTGTTGCTGCTTCAGCTGTGATCTGTAATGAGGCCGAGCCGGACGAATAGCTGCAGGTTTGGGGCATCCAGATAAAAACCTGATTTCAGATTAAAAGTGCGGAGTAAACACATTATAAGCACTGGGGTAATATCACTATCTTTGAGGCACTGGGACCCTCCTCGATCCTTTACAGCAAGACTTAAGGCCACCATCAGTTGTACAAAATGGAAGTTACACTCACTGTACAGTGTTCGGCCTGATTATGCATCTCGAATGCATAAATGCACATTATAAAGGTTTCTCTTTGGTCAGGATTTCAGATCGGGGTCTCAGAATCTATACTGGTGCTCACTGGCTGCCAGTTTGGTGAGGCTGCGATGACTTATTCAATGACAAAGTTCTGACAATGTCTGAAAACGTTGCTTAAAATATTGTGACTCTCATCTAAAATCCACCAATTGGAGGATGCCTTACGGTTACACAAAACTCATGGAACAGCAATCCTGAAATATAAACAACACCAAAAAGAAAAGTCTAGAAATGTCTTATTTTATGACAGGACAAACATGGACACGACACCGACAGATAGAGAGGATGAAATACAGTTTCCAGATGTGCTGCTAGCTAATTAGCGCATAAACATTCTGTTCCGTTCACAAAGATTGTTCTTATGACAACAAGTTGAAGATCTACAAATCTGTGCTGTGTTGCCGAACACCCAGCAGCTATCTTCATCAATTAATCTGACATGAGGTACCCGCAATCTCACGCAGTCTGTTACAGAATTCCAATTCAAATCACCTCGTATAGCTAATTCAACACACAGGTTAATGAAGCTGCTGAATACTCATTCATTCATTCATTCATCCTACTAGGATCATGAGGAGGCTAGATCATTTCTCATCTGGCTATGGGTAAGACGGGGTACATCCGAAACAGCTCGCCAGTCCATCACTAGGTCAACACACACACACACACACACACACACACACACACACACACACACACAACAATTCGCATTGTCACCTAGCGGTAATTTTGTACAATGCAGAAACCCACAATGCAGAAACATGCAAGCTCCACACAGAAACACCGTAAACAAGCCCGGGACTTGAACCCAGGACCTTTTTGTTGTGAGATGGTTGTGCTAACCACAACACCACTGTCACCCTAGAAACTAATTCACTATCAGATACTCATTTGTCACACCGCTTAATTCTTCTAAAGTCACGGGGAGGCTGGAGCACCCTGGGGTACTCCATGAACAGCTCATCAGACTGTACATACTCACACCTAGGGGCAATTTGGAACAGCCAGTTAGCCTAATGTGAATGTCTTTGGACTGTGGGAGGAAACCTACGCAAACACAAGGAGAACATGCAAACTCCACACAGAAATACCTGAGCCTGGGAATCTAACCAAGAGACGGACATGCTAACCACTACGCCACTGTGTCACCCTTATATAGTATATGTTCAAGCCTTATTCACTTCATATTCAGAAGTATCGCTGATTAGTCCCCTCAACTTTCCGTCTGACTATTCAGCGACATCCACCTCACCTACAGCGGATAATCGTTAGACAGTATCAGGATTCCTTCTATCATGATGGTTATCAGGTTGAACATTTATATGTGTTGGAGAGCATGGCATCTCTAGCTTTAAGAATATGAAATAATAATGTGGTATCTTGTATTATTTGTTTCTTTTAAGCATATTTCCTCGTATTTTACAAACCTTAATGTTGTCTCTTAAAACATCTTTCTCAGAGGCATCTTAGCATCCCTTGTGTGAGCTCACCAAAATACACAGATAAAGCCAGAATTTACCATACAAGAAATCAATCCTCACTGTTACTCAATGCTTAATTTTTTTTTTTTTTTAATGCATAGCTTATACAATTTTATTTCAATTTTATGTGTTCATTTACAATTCATTGCATGTTACCAAAAATGTTCCTGACTGTGATAACAGGTCATTAAAAACCTGACCCTAGCCACAACAGTTTACAGTTTACCATTCACTCACTCACTCATTCATTCACTCACTCATTTGCCGAACCAATTAATCCTACTATTAGTGTTGCAGAGAGGCTGGAGCCTATCTCAGCTGACTCTGGATGAAGGCGGGGTACACCCTGAACAGCTAGGCTGACTATTGCAGGTCAAGACACAACCATTCACACTCACATTCACACCTAGGGTCAATTTGGAACAACCAATTAAGCCTAGCTCACATCCACTAAGCAATCACAGCCAAATGTACAAGCGAATTTTGGTTCGAGGGTAATTTAATATATTTTCAGAGGTAGTTGGTCGAATTTGAGGTAAATGGTCCATTTTTACAGTCTTGGAAAAGGTTTTGGACCTGCACCAAAATTTGGTGTGAGTTCAGAGTGGCTCGAATACGAGCGAAAAGCTTTGCAAACAGTCCGGTCCTTTTTGCTTGTTTTTGGACAGCTCGACGACTGATGTTTGCAAGTCACGCCACCCATTTTGACAAAATAAATCCCATAAAATTATGACACGTCACATGAATCCGCCCCTTTTTTTACAAAGAAAAACCCGAGGAATGATGCACAGGTCACGAAAATCCGTATATATATTCTATAAAGAGGCGGTCAGCAGGAGTCCTCTGTACCTTTATTTACGCTTTCGTTTAAAAAAAAAAAAAATCTGCATATTTCCTACACGCAACGTGCCTCTTGCCATCTCACACACGCATTATAAAAACATAATATTATTTCTAAATATAAATGGTTGTTCCGGTGTCAGTGTACTTACTGCTCAAGCTGCTTTTCACAATAAGCAAGGCAAAGGAACGCGCATCTCAGATTTGTTCCATTTGCGCTATGATCTGATTCTTTAGGATGTATTACAGGGGACATATGGGAAACATATATAGGCTATATATAATATAGTAATCTATTGCTGTATATTTTTATTTACTTTTCTTGGAATAACTAGTTTAACTTGGATTTCCCACATAATCTCTTCTCTGAAATATTTTGGGATTTTCCCTTATTAGCGCAAGTTGATCTAATCTGATGCGCACATCAAATTAATTGATAAATCCCCAGGTTTATTGAATAAAAACCTTTAACAGGTAATTACGTCCCAATCTGACATGGAATGAATGCATCGTAGCGAAAGGAATTCCCGGAGGAAACTCACTCAAATACAGGAATAACATGCAAACTCCACACAGAAACGCCCAACCTCCGGTGATGAACCCAGGGCATTCTTTCTGTGAGGCAGAGGTGCTAACTATGCACCTGTGCCGCCATACAGTTTCCCAGTTTCTGTTTTTTGTCACTGTGGTGACGTCACATCTATCCACCTGCATGTTATTTTTGTGTGTATTTATAGCTTGAAACATGAATTTTAGTATGACATATTTGGGTTACATCAATCTGTCAGACAGAAGCCCTGGACTTACTGACATACTGCTCTGAATACTGAGCTGATATCATGCTTCAAAAAAATACAAATAATAAATTACAAAAATTATGTCTGCACATAACTGAGACTCATTCCCACCTTGGAACTTCTGAATAGCTGTTGTCTGTAGTTATGTCTGAATACTGAATACTGATGTATGAAATTTCAGGAGTTAATTCTGACTTGCTGGATGATACAGAGGCGTAGTGGTTAGCATGTCCGCCAAATAGCAAAAAGGTCCGGGTTCGTATCCCAGGCTCAGGCGTTTCTGTGTGGAATTTGCATGTTCTCTCTATGCTTGCGTGGGTTTCCTCTGTACTCCGGTTTCCTCCCACAGTCCAAAGACATGCACATTGGGCTAACTGGCTGTTCTATATTGCCCCTAGTGCGAGTGAATGGTTGTATGTTGCCCTGTGATGGGCCGGCAAGCTGCTCAGGGTGTACCTCACCTTCACCCAATGTTGGCTAAGAAAGGCACCCCATGACCCTAATAGGGAATTAGGGAAAGGAAAATTCTGACTAGACTTAGAATTATAGTGACGTTGCTGTTACATGATTTGTATTTTTATCTGGTTTCACCCAAATGAGGAAGGGTTTTCCTTTGTGACTCTGGTTCCTCTCAGGGTTTCTTCCACATGTCGACTAAGGGAGTTTGTTGTTTTCCACTGTAACCACAGAATTGCTCATTAGGGATGTATAGGGGTTATAGAGAAATGTTTAAAATCATAAGTTTAAATTCCAACACCCCCCCCCCATTTTTTTTCTCCTCTAAATCTTAGTTGTACCCAGTTCCCACCTGTTAAGTGTTGCCTCCCTATCACATGTGACCACCTCCAACTGGGATGGAGGGGCCCCCTTCATGACATGCCATGTCTATGTCACCCTCCTCTTTTACGAAGTGTTGCGCATTTACATTTTGAGCAGGCTTAATACACTTGGGGGTTGGAGGTGTGGGGGGGTGGGGGTAGAGCGCTATCCACCCCTTTTGTACAAATAACCTCACAGATGCCTATGGATTGGTTGTTGATCGCTTTGAGTGATATGCCATCCCTTGCCCCATCGAGAGCTCGGCCAATTAGCTCCCATGGACTCCCGGTTGTGGATGGCTGCTGCATCAACCCGGATTGCGATATCGAGGTTAATAGCCACGCACCTCAGTAATGTGCCACTCGGGAGTTCCATAACTTTAAATTCTGTACCAAATTTGTTTAAAACTGAATTTAATTGAAATGAATTAAATTCATTCTAATAGCTCATAACTCAGCTCTGTTTGTGTAGAAATGGCATTTGTTTTCCACGCAGTGGTTTTTCATTAACACTGCATCATTATATGAAGGGAACAACAAAGCATGAATCTATTAGCTTGCGATTTCCACCAGTAATAAGGATCATCTGCACATGCTCTCCGTCAGACTGAGCATCAGCTGAGAGTCATGTTTGTTCAGGGTTGTTTTTCCACATTATGCAAGCAGCTTGAGGTAAAC
Organism: Neosilurus mollespiculum; assembly: GCA_030014195.1. Taxonomy (NCBI): domain Eukaryota; kingdom Metazoa; phylum Chordata; class Actinopteri; order Siluriformes; family Plotosidae; genus Neosilurus; species Neosilurus mollespiculum. Next base: position 6,914,707 of record JAQMYF010000001.1, read on the forward strand.
AAGAGGAAACAGTGCTTCTACACATATTAGCTCCTCTCAGGGCCTGAACATCGCTAGCAGCACGCCGTATCAATTTGCCGTCCTCTCCTCCAGCTGTCTGGGCCTTGTGAAGAGCTACTGCTGAAACGGCTCTAACAGCTTCTGCTGGAAACACTCCAGCTAATGAGTGCCGTAACACTCAACGGGGAAGATCGGAGGATGATCTCGAATTTGTATTTTTATTTTTTGTTTTTTTAATCAATGATCTTTCACAATTTGTCAGTTGTAAATCTCAAATACGATGCTGCACAGATTTAATAATAATAATAATAATAATAATAATAATAATAATAATAATAATAATAATTAAGTTAAATAAAATAAAGCACTAGAGTGGTACTCATACAGGGCAAGGTACCTCCACCATATTGCATGGATAAAGCACCAAACAATAGGTATGAATGGTTGTGTGTGTGTGTGTGTGTGTGTTGGCCCTGTACTGGACTAGTGAGCTGTTCAGAGTGTACAGTGCAGAGTTGGCTGAGATAGGCTTCAGTTTCTTCGCTTAATCCCCTAGTAAGCGGGGCATCAAATGGTCTCCTGTGTCCATGTCTAATTCCACAGTCCAAATTGCCCCTAGGTGTGCATGTATGTGTGTATGAGTTGCCCTATGATGGTCTGGTAAGGTGTTCTGGGTGTACCCCACCTTTGCCCACTGTTGGCTGAGATTGGCTCCAGGATTCCTGCAACCCTAGTAGTAGGATTAAGCAATTTGGCAAATGGGTGAGTGAGTGATAATGTAAATGTACAATTTGGGTGTTTTTTTTTTTTTTTATCTGACCACCTTTGACTTTGAAATTCCAAATTAGTATCATCTCTGAGACGTAGGTAGGGTAGTGTCCCCACCAAGTTTGGTGAAACTCCTTGCATGTGTGTGGTCAGGATTTAGTTCATGCCAGTGATTATAATGCATCTGCCAAAATGCTGTTTTCTGGAAAAGGTAAAATAAATATATTAATGAATTAATCATTTAATTCCCATTTGGAAGAATTTCATCTCATTGTTTTGTTGGGCTATTGTGAATGCAATCATTTCTTATCATTCGTGAGTAATCTCATAGAAAAGTATAGGCGTCATTCATTCATTCATGTTCTAAGCTGCTTAATCCTAATTAGGTTTGCAGGGAGGCTGGTATCCATCTCAACCGACTCTGGCAAGGGCGGAGTACACCCAGGACAGCTCGCCAGTCCATCACAGGGCAACACACATACAACCATTTACTCGCACCTAGGGGCGATTTGGAGCAGTCAATTAGCCTACTGTGCATGGTTTTGGACTGTGGGAGGAAACCGGAGTACCCGGAGGAAACCCATGCAAGCATGGGGAGAACATGCAAACTCCACACAGAAATGCCCAAGCCTGGGAATCGAACTCAGGCCTTCTTGCTGTGAGGCAGATGTGCTAACCTCAGCGATGGCGTCATTAAAAAAAATAATAAATAAATGGGGCAATAATCAATAGGGGTTTGAGCAAGGTACCTAACCCCCTACTGCTCTCCGGATGCCCCCAGTATGTGTGGCAGCCCACTGTGCGTGTGGTCCCTTTGGATGGGAAAATGCATAGGCAATAATTTCCCTTGCGGGATTAATACAGTATAGCAAAATCAAAATCAAAAATAAAACACAACACAGAACAAGACAAACCTGTATTGAATCAGACAATGTTGCAAAATCAGTTTATGAAATATTGATGAGAACATTTCTTCAACACATGCCGCAACAGCTGTTCTGGTGATTCACGATACCAAGGGTGCAAGTCAACAAGGATGCTGTGATTGGGAAAAAACTTGTAAGGGGTGGTGTTGGATTGAGGAAACATTTCCATGGACTGTTTCTGGCGGTATAGTATGTACAATGAACCGAACTGGATGATGTGGAGAGCCTATAACCAACAACAAACAAATAAACAAAATAAAACAAAAAAAAAAAACCCCAGAATGTGTCAGATCACTGAGAGTAAAATCTGTTATAAAGAAAAGACATTAAGCCATTCCTGTCCTAACAGTAAACAAACATTTTCCTTGAGGGTGTCCTGAGAAATTTCTTGAGAAATACTAGACCCCATAGGAGGGAGACAAAAAAAGAGGAGATACAAAAGAAAGCTTTCTCACCCTCCCCTCTATGCCTGAGTGAAATAATAAAATGTTTCCAGTGCTTTAGGTCAGGGCATGTACAAACCCATCTACGCTTTGCTCGTTCTTCGAGTATGTGAAGGCTGAATGAGGAAGCTGCCATCCGAGCATGTGAATTGCAGATCCAGCAGGTCATCCGTCCCAGGCCCGTCTCTCTGGAATTCGATTTCCACTCCTACTTACATAAAGATAAGGTGGATGTAAACCTAGAAAAGCCTTACACCTGCTCTACTGACGTGTCTAACGGCCGACTCGACGTTGTTTATCACTTGCGAGGCACTTCATACCGCTCTGAAAATGTGCCCTCCACTTTAGGGAGGACGGGTAAAATAGGACATGTGGGATATCTGTTTTCTGTTCATGTGCTATATGGGAAGCTGTTTCACCCAGCAGAGTGTGATGAAGTGTGCTACAGTCATAACAATTCTGAGGAACAGTTATGACGTTTCGCAATATGACCACCTTCCCTCATCCGTGTACTTTATGATATATCGGAACATTGCGAGCAGAAATGGTAAACCTGCTTCACTCTGTTCCGCTGTCAAGTGAGACTGTGGATATATTCTCTGTAATGAGAACTTCACTCCTGCACTCTCACTCATCTGCCAAACTGGTTATTCCTACTAGGGTCACAGGGAGGCTGGAGCCTGTCTCAGAAAACACTGTGGGAAGACAGGGTACACCCTGAGCAGCTCGCCAGTCCATCGCAGGGCCAACACATACACACAAACATTTACACTCACATCCACACCTAGAGGCAATTTGGAACAGCCAGTTAGCCTAATGTGCATGTCTTTGGACTGTGGGAGGAAACCAGTGCAAGCACGGGGACATGCAAACTCCACACAGAAACGCCCTAGCTCAGGACTCAAACCAGGATCTTCTTGCTGTGAGGCGGATGTGCTAACCAGTACGCCACCATGTTGCCTGAGGATATTTAATATTGGGTAAATTGAATTGGCTATGAATGATAACAAGAAATACATCATAGCATTTGTTGTGATCTATATATCAGGGTAATAATACTGTGCTGTTGTAATTCATTATACACATTCGCCGAGCCATTTATCTCTAGGATACATAGGTCAGTAGCCAGTTGCCTCTGCCAAGGAGATTATGTTTTACCCTTGATTTGTTTTTTAGCATGATTACGCAAAAAGTTATGGGCACATTTTCAAAAACTTTCTACCCAGGCTGGGGCTTTGGAAAAGGAAGACTTTATTAGATTATGGCGTAAAATTTTGGAATTTTTTGAACACTGGAATGATTTTTGACATTTTTTTAATTTTAGTTTATATAAGGGATTGCTAGGCTTGGCAGAGGTTTACACTCTCTAAGTGTATCCTGTTTGTTCTATCCTGTTTGTATGTTTCGCATATTTTCGCCAACAGTGCCGTCAGGAGTCGATAGCCTTTAAAGCCCTCCTACTTCTGACTTCATATCCGTTCATATTTTACCTTGGACTGGATATGGATCTCAACCAATGATCGGTGGCTTTCTGCCAATGCCTTACAGTAGATAATAAGGTCATAATTTAAGGTGAGCAGAATGGGAACGTAGAACATCCACCTCACAGCAAGAAAGTCCTGGGCTTGGATCACAGACTCAGCAAGGGCAGGCCTGTGTGGAGTTTGCTTGTAATTCTCGTGTGTACGTGGGTGTATTCTGGGCTCTCAAGGAGGACAAAAGAAGCGGTACAAAGACACGCTGAAAGCCTCTATGAAGTCCTGTGGTATCTGTACCAACTCATGGGAGGCACCTGCACAAAGCCGCTTCACTTGGCACTCCATGGCCCAGGCAGATGTGGCAGCATACGAAGCAAGGCGCGTGGAGGAGCAGAAGCAGAAACGCCAGCAACGGAAAAGCAGTAAAAGTGCCAGCTCTCAGCCTCACCCACCTCCCATGATCCTGTGTACACATTCTGAGAGACAGTTCAGAGTGAGGATTGGACTGTACAGCCATCTTTGCACCCACGTCACCTAGTGATAGAAGTCATGTTCGTCTTTGCCAGCGAATGGCGAACATCATCATTGTGGGTGAATTACCTCTAGGTGTGGATATGTGTGGGAGCGTTGTCCTGTGATGGTCTGGTAAGATGTTCTGGGTGTACCCCGCCTTTACCGATTGTAGGCTGACATAGGCTTCAGGCCACCTGCAGCCCTAGTAGGAGTAAGCAGTTTGGGAAATGAGTGAGAGTAAGTGATCAAATAGGGGGTTTCAAAAACTTTTGGCTCGTAGAGTAAATTCAGGCCATAAACACAAGGAAAGGTCACGTGACTAAAACAGGTTAAATATTTTTCTTTATTTAGGCCAGATAATGGAGTGTAAACTGTCCATGTTGGGTGCCACTTCTTCTCCTGCTGGGATACAGAGACGTCTAAATGCCAACTTCACACAGATGCTTCCATTTTTCAAGGCATGTTTTTTATTCATGGTAGGACAAAAATAAATAAATAAGCAAGAAGGTCCCAGAAATGCTAAAGATTGCCGGTCTCTAGAATTTCTGTGTGGAGTTTACATGTTTCCTCGTGCTTGCATGGATTTCCTCCAAGCACTCCAGTTTCCTCCCACTGTCCAAAAATATACACAGTAGGCTGACTGGCGATTCCAAATTGCCCTGGTGAGTGTGATTGGTGGTACGTGTGTTGGCGCTGCAATGGTCTGGCAAGCTGTTCAGGGTCTACTCCACCTTCGTCCAGTGTCGGCCAAGATGGGCGCCAGTCTCCCTGCGACCCTAATTAGGATTAAGTGAAATGAATAGGTACATAAATAAATAAAAATAATAATATATAAATGACATTTTTTGTTTGCTATCAGAAAGCCATACAAAGCTTGCAAACCCCATATAAACCCTTAGCCGTGGTCTTTGACAGCATCCATCACTATTCCTTTAAAGAGTGAGAGAAAAAGAAGCTGTCTCATCTCCCTATCCTTCAGGTCTTTAAGTTTACATGACTGAGAATGTATCTGGCACAGGCGAAGGATTCTGGCTAACGTTAACACGGCTGCTCTGACGTCAAGTCGCAAGCCTGTAAGAGTCCAAAAAATTTGTTTACTATCGAACACTCACCGAGGCAATAACTCTTACAGTAATTCATTGATTTACAGCATACAAGGTATAGATTTGCTAAATTTGTGGACTGGGACATTCAGTCTTGTTGGAAATGAGTTTATATCAGACGTGAAGGGAAAAGAAACCCCGAAACCTCACAGTAGATCAAAAACAGATGTGATACCATCAACCAAGTGACTCGTTTTCTTGAAACTGTCGGCCGGTTGATGTAAATGCTGCTATTCTTTCCCCACATGATAAGACTTTGACAGAATTAATCATCTAACAACTGTGGTGAGTCCAAAGACAGACCAAATACTCAAAGCTGGTTTTTATTTCCTCTGGCGATCGGCGGCACTCTACCACCTCGCTACAGCCAGTGACATTTGTCAGGGTGAAGAAGCGTCGCCGGGAAAGGCGAGACATGCTTTACCTTTGCGCGCCCTCTCTTCCAGCCTCATCACATGAGTTATTGTTTGTGCAAGTGAGCCAGGTACACATAATGTCATCAGCCCTTCCTGCCTCAGTCCTTCCTCCCCCCTTTAACACACACACACACACACACAAAGGATATTACTCTCTCCATGGGTCTCTATGGTGAAGGAGTCGGAGCAGCATGTATGCAGTTTCACCATGAAGCAGGAAGTCAGAGTCATATTTGTATGATTACATCTTTAGTATATGGTGCATACATGTATATGCTTGCTTTACGACATATGGTTTAATTAACATGGAAAGAAATCCAACACATTTCAATACAGAATTATTAAAGAATAGTTAGAGGATGATAGAGAGAGCCCTAAAACAGGTGTAACATGACATATAAAATGTCATGTTTAATTCTATTGTGTGTGTGTTTGTGTTCATTTTGTCAATCATTAAAATAAATAAATAATAAATGAATAAATAAATTTCTATAGATTATTATTATCTGTGCTGCTTATCCCTCAGGGTCATAGGATTTACAAAGATCAATCTAAACAAAACAAAAATTACCATTAAATTTGCAATAATGTTACAAATACTGATTTTCTTTATATTCAAATAGTATTGGTCATCCTTAAAGTATAATTTGTGTGTATGTAATACGGTTAAGCGATACAGATGGTCATTTTAACATAAATGACCATAAAAAGTACAAAACTGGTGATTTTATCCTGTGGATTACTAGCAAGGACTGAACTGCGGAAGTGGGAGTCAACACACAGGACAGGGTTGACGTCTCTTGTGGAGCCAGGTACTTAGAGGTGACTCTAAGGAAGAGAGTGCTGCCAGAGATGAGCGTGATGGTAAATCCAAAATGGTTCATGCAGCTAATGTTTTGCCAACTCGGCTTACCTGTCGTCAGTTGATTTAGGAACAAAAAAAAACGTTTTCCGCAATCTATGCACTTGTTGTTAGTGCAGCTCAGCAGTGACCGATAAATGTGTCATGCATGGGTCAGTGATGTAGCCCAGCCAATCCAACAAGCTCGCATCACTATCAGGCTGGAACAGACAATCAGAAAGGCAACTTGTCTCTGAGCATGCCTAGAGTCATAACACTCACGCGCACTTTGAAAACTGGCAAGGACTGATGTTGTGGTGGTGTAGTGGTTAGCACGTCAACCTCACAGCAAGAAGGTCCTGGATTTAAGTTCTGAGCTTGACGAGGGCATTTCACTTTGGAGTTTGCGTGTTCTCTCAGTGCTTGTGTGAGCTTCCTCCGGGTACACTGGTTTCCACAATCAAAAGACGACCACATTAGGCTAATTAGCTGTTCCCAATTTCCCCTAAGTGCGAGTGTGAAGAAATGTGAGTATGTGTTGTCCCTGCGATGGATTGGTGAGCAGTTCACGGTGTACGCCTCAGAGTCAGCTAAGAACGAATCCCGCCTCCCCACAACTCTAGTAGTTCACTCTTTTAGACAAAAAAATGAATGAATGAATATATTAATATATTTTACTTATTTTGAAATATTTAGAAACTAAATCACCATTAAATGACCCAAAGCACTCTCAAGCACTTGTGCACTAAATCTTCCAATAATGCAGCGCAGCCACTGCAGCGCATCAGCTACTATAGACACACACTAACTCTTCCTCCTTTTATAGGGTTCCATTACTTTTGTTGGAATTGATTGGCCAGCCATATTTGTCCTAATTTATGAATTTGGTTTAGATTGCTTAATTTAAGCCATTTTGATAAAAACAATTCATTACATTTGTTAGTGTAATTTAAACAAATAAGAGATTTACACTTGACAGTGTCATTCATAAATAAAATCTCAGTAACTCATTGCTAATTATACGATTTGATGCTAATTAGTCAGAAAACAGCTTTTGTCAGTGTAGGGAGATCCTCATCCATGATAACCACACATAATAATAATAATATTAATAATAATAATAATAACAATCATCATCATCATCATTATCATCATCATCATCCATCTTTCATCATCATCATTATCATCATCATCATAATCACCATTATCATTTTTCATGCAGGTGTTTCTCGATGATGAGCTTTTATTATAAAACTAAAGCATATGTGTGTGTGTGTGTGTGTGTGTGTGTGTGTGTGTGTGTGTGTGTGTGTACTCATTTCTTCCCTCAGCTGAAACTCAAACTGATTCAGTGCTGTCAGACTCCACTGAAATGGCTAATTGTCAGAGGCCATTAGCAGTGCATCAGTCAGGCAGCAGCGCCTGGTACTTACTGTTAGCCGCGCTCCCAGTTTCCTGTTGGCAGTCAATAATCAGGAAACTGCTGTGTCATCTTACATTTGAAGCGCACCACCATATGGCTGCAGGATGTTCTCGTTAACAACAACAGGAAAAATACATTAACCATAATCTCAGCAGGGTTAACCTAACATTTCTCACTACAGTATTTATAAATCGCTCAGATACAGTGAGACGGTTCTCATGAATGGCCTTGCATGAACTGACACTATATCAATAAACAATGATATAAATGGTGACAGCACATCTACAGTGACAGGAAGTGAGCCATTCCTAATTACAGGGTGTGGATAAAAGTTACCTAAATTTAAAATGAAACCAAACCCGATTCAAAAGGCCTATTAATACCAAGGATAGTTGGGTTGTTGATCTAGTGACATTCACAAATGACAAAATAATGACTAAGCAGTGGAGGACTGAGTGGCATGCAACAAATATTCCAATAATGCAGCTCAGCCATTGCAGCGCTTCAGACACACAGTAATTCTTCCTCCTTTTAAACGATGTCATTACTTTTTTATCCTAATTGATTGGCCACTCTTCTCTGTCTTTATTTATTTATGGATCTGTTTTAAACTTCATTAATACACAATTTCCGTCACTTTTGCACTTACAGTAAAAATAAAATAAGCTATTTAAACCTAAAGGTTCAATCTGTGGATTTCAAGGCTTAAATTTTCAGACATGTTGCAAGCATATTGGCAATATCACTTCCTGTGGAACAAAAGTTAACATACAGTCTTCCAGATTTCACAAATTAATGTAATGCCTATTAGAAGCTTCTGATTGGCCAATTAAAATAATAAAGGAGTTATTCTGTTGTATGTGCACCCCTGGCTATATTTAGGGAAATTGATATTTCGTTGCTTGAGAAAAGACCCCACCCTCACTACATCTTCTCAGGAAGAGGTAGAAATTAACTAATTTAACCAATTAAAACTAACTAAATTAACCAAAGACGAATGGAGTTTGGTCTGAGACCTTCAACCAAACCTCCAAAAAACAACAGAGGAACTGGAAAAGGTGTTCAGATACCAAAGCAATTACATCTGCCATTATAAGAGTCCTACACTGCCATGGCCGAAAAGGCAGGTGTGCAGAGAAGTGCAGTAGACCCTATCTAAAATTGGCAGAACAGAGCCAGCATGAAGTTTGCACATGATCACCATTTTTGGAGAAATGTTCGCGGGTCAAATGAAAAAAAAGGAAAGAAAGAAAGAAAGAAATTGCTATGTATAGCAAAACAAATGGTGAGGCTTTCAATCCAAAGAATGCCATCCCAACTAGGAAGCATGGGGGTGGCAGCATCGTGTTATGTGGAGGTTTCACTGAAAAAGGGAGGAAGAATTATTTAGTAATTCTTAAGCAACATTTCAGGCAAGTAAGACATCCTTCACAAAGTTTAAACTTGGTCGCAGCTGGGTCTTTCAGCAGGATAATGATCTAAGCAAAACTTCCAAGGCTATGACAAAATGGCTTAAATACAACAAAGCGGAAGTATTGGAGAGGCCAGCAAAAAGACCTGACCTGAATCCCATTGAGAATTTGTTACACCAGTCCTGTTAGTAGAGATCGGCAAAAACTGTTGTATGGAGCTTGTGGAAGGCTATTCCAAGCATGTGAGCTGGAAAAAATGCATTTGGCATTTTGTTTCATGACACACTGTAAGGGTTGTTTTTTTTTTATTTTTTATCAAACATCAGTGTTTTTCATCCATAACAAGGAAAACATGAAAATTCATAACACAGCTTGCACAGCCTGAATGTTCGGAAAAGTTATGAAGGTTAAAGTCAGGGTCAGTCAGTGGTAAAGTTAATGTTTGGTCTTTGTCCCTAAACTAATCCTACCACATTGCTGTTCCACTTACTTCAGTATCTGACAGCAAAAAACAAACCCGGTTCTCCTGTATGAGCAGGTCAATCTCCCAAAAAGGTAGCATCGCCAATTTATTTTTAGGAAAATATATATATACTATAAGTAGTATATAAGCAGTAGTGGCTCAGTGATTAAGGCCCGGGGTTACTGATAAGAAGGTCCTGGGTTTATGCCCCTGCACCACCAATCTGCAACTGCTGGGCCGTTGAGCAAGACCCTTACTGCACAATTATACACATGAGATGAAATGTAAGTCACTCTGGATAAGGGTGTCTGCAAATGCAATAAATGTAAATGTCCACAGGAATGGTGCAATCTGATTGGTCCACGTTCTTGGGATTAAAAGCCATTATTTGGAGTGGATAATGCTTGAGTGGAAAAGGACGAAAGCTCAAGCTCTTTTCACTGTCACTTACATTAGACAGCGTCAGCGTTATTACACTTTAAAATGGAAAAATAATCCATGCAAATCTAATTTAAGTTTGTTTTTCTTATGTTCCTGCATAGGTGCGGCACAGTGGCGCTGTGGTTAGCATGTCCCCCTCACAGCAAGAAGGCCTGGGTTCGAGTCCCGGACTCGGGCTTTTTTTGTGTGGAGTTTTCATGTTCTCCCTGTGCTTGTGTGGGTTTCCTCCGGGTACTCCGGTTTCCTCCCCCAGTTCGAAAACATGCACAGTAGGATAATTGGCTGTTACAAATTACCCCTAGGTGTGAGTATGAGTGTAAATTGTTGTGTGAGTGTTGACCCTGCAATGGCCTGGCAAGCTGTCCAGGGTGTACCCTGCCCTTGCCCAGAGTCGGCTGAGGTGGGCACCAGCCTCCCCGCGACCCTAATTATGATTAATGAATGAATAATAGTATGATAATAATAATAATAATAATAATAATAATAATAATTACATCACAGGTTGTGATAATTATTATTATTATTATTATTATTATTATTATTATTATTATTATTATTATTATAATCCATGTTCACAGTAATCCTGTTGTTGACAACCCTGTGATGATCTCATACTCTGTCCATGCTGATAATTTTTCTTAGACAATGAGACCCTGTGTGTGTGTGTGTGTGTGTGTGTGTGTGTGTG
>JAQMYF010000001.1:6931820-6946657 GCA_030014195.1 Neosilurus mollespiculum
TTCATTCCCCCCCCGTCTCTGTCTCTCTCCCTCTCTCGTCCCCTCTCCTCCCCCCCCCCTCTCTCTCTTTCTCTCTCCTTCTCATTGTCTGTCTCCCTCTCTCACTTTCTTTCTCCTTTTCTATTTCTCTCATTATCTCTGTCTTTCTCAGTCTCCCACACTCTCCTCTTCATCTTTCTCTTTCTCACTCTCTCCTTCTCTCTCTTCTTTTCTCTTCATCCACCTCTCTGTCTATCTGTCCCATGGTTCAGTCTGATTAAAAAGGGAGGAGAGTCATGTTTGCTCTCTTTTATAGAGCTTGCAAAACACACATCACCCTGATCCACTGTTTGCAGCCACAGGCCAGTGGATAATGACACTCCAAAATAACCAGTCGTAATGAATATCGTATTATTGTTGTCACAAATGGCACACCGAGAGTGTTATTTGTGCATAATAAGCATATAAACGCACATCAGTGGTGGGCACGCTGAAAACGGCTCTCATTCAAACCAAAAAATAAATAACTAAAACATCAAACAAACCGATGCCGCCGTTGGCATGGCAGCATTACCAGGACACCAAACAATGTGACATCTAAATGTGTTAACAGGAAATGATTTCAGTATCTGTTTCCTTTATCACACCACCAAAATCTCCAGAGCAACAAGGCATGCAGCGTTCATGAAACGGAAATCAGTGTGCAGCCGAGGGACGCGGAGGAACTGAGCAAATCCACAACCTGCTCAGTTCTGACTCGAGGAACAGCCTTTAAAATAATAAGAAGAATCTCGTCATGATGAGCCACGATGTCTTGATTTCCTGTTGGTTACCTAACTTCGGCGAAACCTTTCCCTCTTTCCAACTACAAGGTTTCAGATCTTATCGTGAAAACCTAATATGGGCGTTTGCTTGATATAATCATAATAACTCAACATTATGGTAGAAGAGAAAAATAGACATGAACATGTGTGTGTGTGTGTGTGTGTGTGTGTGTGTGTGCATGCGTGTGTGTGTGTGTGTGTGTGTGTGTGTGTGAGGCCAGGTTGATAAGTAAGAAGCATGGCGTGTGTGAGCATGTGTGAGGATCAGGATCAGTGGGTCTCAGGTCAAAGAAAGTAGTGCTCGGCCTAGATGTTCACACGCACACACACACACACACACACACACACACACACACACACACACACACACACACAAAAATGTCCTGCTATCCTTGTGGGAACGTTTCCTTAACATAAATACTAATGCAGCTCAGCATTCTGGGGTTCATTTATCTTTATTTGTAGTCATACATGACAAATTCTTAATCCTGCTAGGGTTGTGCGGAGGCTGGAGTCTATCTTAGCTGACTCTGGGCACCCTGGATAGCTAGCCACACCATCACAGGGCCAACACACACACACACACACACACACACACACACACACACATACACAACCATTCACACTCACACTCACATCTAGGAGCCATTTGAAGTGGCCAGTAGCCTAATGTGCATGGAGGAAACTGGAGTATCCAGAAGAAACCCACGTAAGCACAGTGGAGAACATGCACACTCAACCCAAAAGTGTCCTGGGACTTGAACCCAGGACCTTTTTGCTGTGAGATGGAGCTTGCTGTGCTAACCACTATGCCACCATGCCTCCCAGCCTAGTTTCTTATCTTCTATATTTACAATGCATCTAGATTTCTGTAAAACGGGGTTATGACAGGACGCCACGGTGGTGCAGTGGATAGCACGTCCACCTAAGAGCAAGAAGGTCTTTATGTTTGAGTCCCGGGCTTGGCGACGGCGTTTCTGTTTGCACGTTCTCCCCGTGCTTGTGTGGATTTCCTCCGGGTACTATAGTTTCCTCCCACAGTCCAAAGACATGCCTTTAGCCAAACTGGCTCCTCAAAATTGTCCATAGGTGTGAGAGTGAATGGTTGTGTGTATGTGTGTGTGTTTGCCCTGCAATAGATTGGCGAGTTGTTCAGGCCTTCATCCAGAGTCAGCTGAGATAGGCACCAGCCTTCCTGCGACCCCAGTAGGAATAAGTGGTTCAGTGAATGAATGAATGTACAAGTCCCTGTGACTAAGATATTACTATAGAAGTAAAATAGCATATTATGATAATAGTTTTCTATTATTATTGTATCTGTTACTAGTTTCCGATCTTCTGACCATTCCATTCATTCATTTTCTAAGCTGCTTGGTCCTAATTAGGGTCATGGGCAGACTGGCACCCATCTCAGACAACTCGGGGGGGAAAGCAGGGTACATCTTGAACTGCTCGCCAGGCCATCACAGTGCCAACACACACACACAATCATCCACACTCACACTTACATCTAGGGGTGATTTGGAACAGACCAATTAGCCTATTGTGCATGTTTTTGGACTGTGGGAGGAATTCGTAGTACCTGGAGGAAACCCACACAAGCACGGGGAGAACATGCAAGCTCCACACAGAAACGCCCGAGGCTGGGAATCAAACCCAGTACCTTCTTGCTGTGAGGCGGACGTGCTAACCACTGTGCCACCGTGCCGCCCTTCTGACCAATCCGATTTGAGTATTTAACCTATTTAACCACGGTGGAGTAGGATTGCATATGTAAAATGTTTATTTAATGCAGACTTCAACAACTGGCGTTAGACTCCTAGGATAATTCAGTCTGTAGTAAATGTGTTTAAATTGTTTTTGGTAATGTTGTTGATTAAGATTAAAAAAAAAAAAAAACCTAACCTAACATATAAACACAAACAAATGGAGACTCAGTGAGCAACAGTGTTGTCGTCCTCTCGCCGTGACTAATAAGTGCACTCCACTCAGACTCGGTCTTTTCTCCGCTTGCTTTTCCTGTTTCGGCTTCTAGAATGATTTACTGAAGAATCATCTCTGTTGTAGTATAAAACCCTTAAATTTTCCATAAGGCCATTTACCTTTTCTCTGTATCATCTGTTCAGCATGGTTTATCTCTAAAATGTCTCTGGCACTCTTTAACACCTCATGCGTACTCTTACCATTTCCCACATCATTTATTCCCTGTTTGTCTCTTGCAGTTTTCAGGATGAAAGTTATTATATTATTATAATTCATTTTGGTGACCCGGTGGCGCGGTGGCAGTGGTTAGCACGGCAGCCTCACAGCAAGAAGGTTTTCGGTTTGATTCCCTGGCTCGGGGCATTTCGGTGTGGAGTTGGCATGTTGTCCCCGTGCTTTTTCACTCACTTTATTTTGGGGGGGAGGGTGTTCCTCTGGGTACTCTGGTTTCCTCCCACAGTCCCAAAGCATGCACAGTAGGCTGATTGGAGATTCCAAATCGCTCCTGGGTGTGAGAAGGACTGTGGATGGTTGAATGTGTGTTGGCCTTGCAATGGCCTGGTGAGGTGTTCAGGGTGTACTCCGCCCTCGCCCAGAGTCGTTTGAGATGGGCGGCAGCCTCCCCACGACCCTAATTAGGACAAGCGGCTTAGAAAATGAATGAATGAATGAATTATTATTATTATTATTATTATTATTATTATTATTATTATTATTATTATTATTATTATTATTTTGTAAAAATCTTCCCTAGAGAGTAAAGAGAAAGAGGTTGGAAACCTGCAGGAACGTAACTGGAGGCCATGTCAGTGTTTTTCATTGTTCACTGGAATGTCTTATCATGGCGTTCCCATGTCAGCTTCTGGCAGAAAACCATGAGGCACCAACAACAAAAATTTTAATCAAGATGTATAATATTTGCAAATATATATACATACATACACACACACACACACACACACACACACACACACACATTAAAACCACCTGACTGGTCTGCACTGGTCAACACACTCACAACCATTCACACTCACACATAGGGGCAATTTGGAACAGCCAATCAGCACAAAATTCATGACTTTGGACTGTGGGAGGAAACCGGAGTCCCCAGGAGATCAGTATTCTGTCTACAGATTTCAGCCTCGAGCAATCCATCCATCCTTCCATCCATTCTCTGCCATATAACCAGATCTGGGGGTCATGGGGCAGCAATTCCATCAAACAATCTTCCTGATCATCTTCACGACTCTTCCAGAGGAAAACCTGGGCATTTCCACAGTCCAAAAACATTCACAGGAGGCTAAATGGCTGTTCTGGATCGCCCCCTATTTCTCATATATAGTAACATTTGCACTTACACCTCAATCACAAGTAAGTAAACGTTAGAGTTTTTAATTTTTTTGTACAAAAAAAACAAACAAAAAAAAACAAACAAACAAAAACATAAACACGACATAAACAAACTAACAAACAAACAACAGCAACAACAAAAAAATTGTACAACAGGTATCCATAATAATTCAGTGCATGCTCAGATACAGTGGGCAGAGATTTTGGCTTACACAAATGTCACCTCACACCTCCAGGTTCTTGAGTTTGATTCTGTGTGGGTTTCCTTTGGCTTCTCTGGTTGGTGACAGTAAATTTCCCCTGTGCAGTATATCTGAATGAGTGTGACTCCTCAGACCAAGATAAAGCACTTACTGAATGAATTCATGTATTAATCTAATTCTTTTGGTTAAAACCAGTCAAGTTTGGCAAGCACTGATGACCCAAACAACCCCCCCCCCAAAAAAAAAAAAAAAAAAAAAAAAAAAAATTCTTTACAGGAAATGCAATCATTGACAAGAAATTCAGTCTCGGCTTTCCAGTGTGCCAAATAACAGTAATGGCAATACAGGCATTACACTACTTTCTTAAGGAAGCCATGTTTGCTCTTTAGAAAGCTCGCCCATGGGGCACCAGCCTCCCCTCGACCCTAATTAGGATTAAGCGGCTTAAAAAAATGAATGAATGAATGAAAATTGTTAAAATAGCAGCTATCGGTCTACGATTTTGCACACAGGCAGATTTTAATATAGTTTTGCTTAAGATTAACTTTCAACAACTTCTCCTTTAAGAATGTGCCACATAACAATTTCATCTTTCCTAAAATCCTTCTCAGTGTCCTATCTCCAACTGTGTAGATCGTTTCCTGTTACATAATGTGCAGTGACGCAAAACAGAAACTCTCAAGCAACATAAACATGCAGACATATTTTTAATGTGTGATTTAACTATTTCTGAGTGAGCTACTGAGCTTGCACATTTGTCCTAATCAATCATGCTTTTCTGTGTCGGAAAGAAAATGTGTTTCAGCAAAAAAAAAAAAAAAAAAAAAAAGCAGGCCAAATTAAATTGGGTGCATTTGTAATGACAGACATCTATCACAGTGACCATAATGGTCACCTCCAACCTTCATATCATCGGCTTTAATGAAAGCGTTTGTGCTGATTCACCCTTGACTTCCTGCCGAGAGAGTGTGTTCACGGCCACAGTCAATCAAGAAACTCATGGATCAGTCATGCTAATGTGGGTTTGTCTCTTGATAGCGGTATCCTTTTGTACACAAATACTACACTTTACACAAATGGTGGAATTTGGGTTTCTGAAAACCGAGAGGGGAATAACAGTAGGCTTGTTGATGATTAGCATGTGTAATGAGTGAGAATCAGGAGCCACTTGCCTGACTGGAAAGTGGCCCAAGGCAAGATGCTTTGCATGTAGCACTGAAAACAGGACACACTCCCATTGAAATTTTATAGCAGGTTGTAATAATATGGCAATACCGGAAACATTGTATGTTCATATGACCAAGGGCTTACGGTATCCGTCCACTGTAATATCGCTAACTCGTTCATAGGTTCTATACAGATAAATTAATATATATCGCAATGCTGGTAATATTTTTCCTCACAATGGTCATTTATTCTCTCTCTCACAAAGAAATGTACACAACATGCATGTGACATATGTTGTAGTACCTGTGTGGGAGCTTGGAGACTCATTTGGCAGGGATATGTTCGTGTCACCAATGCCTGCACATGTCTCTGCATGTTTATGCGCTTTATGATTTGCTTCAGCATCAATTCCTGCTGAACGGAAATCAATGTCCCATTGGGAGCAAATTGTCTATGCGCAAAGCTCCAAGCCAGCCACGCTAATGGTGCCTTCAGCACTCCAATCCCCAAACCAACCGCATTTACACCCAATTACACACGTCTAAAGTGCACTGTCAAGCAGACGAATGGCCTTAAAAATGGATTACTGGTGTTTGGTAAGAAGGGAAAATAACAGGCTCTGTTTCGTCTTTCATTCATTTTTGGCATCTTGGAGTAAAATGAGGCGTTTTAACTTCACATGACCCAATTACATCATTTCACAACCACTCTGTCCTCCACAGCCACCATCATTATTACACGGCTATGAGTGGATATGAGTATGTGTGTGTGTGTGTGTGTGTGTGTGTGTGTCCATGTGTGTGTGCTCAGTAGTTAGCACTGTCACCTCACAGTAAGAAGGTTACATATTCGAACCTACAGGCCAACTGGGGCCTTTCTTTGTGGAGTTTGCATGTTGTCCCCATGCCTATGTGGGTTTCCTCAGGGTACTCCAGTTTCTTCCCACATCACAAAGACATGTACCTTAGGCCAACTCATTTGTCCATTCATTCATTCATTCATTCATTCATTTTTCTATGCAGCTTAATCCAAGTAGGGTCGTGGGGAGGCTGGGGTCTATCTCAACCGACTCTGGGCGAAGGCAGGGTACACCTTGAACAGCTCGCCAGATCATCACACGGCAACACACACACAATCATTCACACCCACCCTCACACCTAGAGGCAATTTGGAACCAGCAGTCAGTCTACTGTGCATGTATTTGGTCTATGGGAGGAAACCAGACTACCTGAAGGAAGCCCATGAAAGTATGGGGAGAACATGCAAACTCGGAACACAGAAATGCCCTAAGCCCAGGAATCAAACCCAGGCCTTCTTGCTGTGAGGTGAAGTTGGTGTTAGGTCAACTGGCTACTCTAAATTGCCGAGTACAGAGAATAAATGAATGTTACAGTTTATTTCACAAAGAATAAATAAAAAAAAAAACAATATGTGATGGGCAGCACAGTGGCATAGTGATTAGTGTGTCCGCATCACAGCAAGAAGGTCCTGGGTTCTAGTCCTGGGCTCAGATGGTTCTGTGTGGAGTATGCATGTTTCTCCTGTGCTTGTGAGGGTTTCCTCAGGGTACTCTGGTTTCATTCCACATTCCAAACACATACACATAAGGCTAACTGGCTGTTCCAAATTGCCCCTGGGTGTGAGCGTGAGTGTGAATATTTGTGTGTGTTGCCCTGCAATGCTTTGGTGAGGTGTTCAGGGTGTACCCCGTCCAAGCACAGTGTCAATGGAGATAGGCTCCAGCCTCCCCGCAAACCTAGTAGGATTCAGCGGTTCGGCAAATAAGTGAGTGAACAATATGTTCACAATCCAAGGAACTTCTGCTCCACCCTTCACCATCACCTCCAACATTTTGAGATATTGGAATTTGAAGTTTTAAAAAGCTGAAGGATGAAGTCACAAGGCGATTGTCATAATGTTGTTATCTATCGGAAATAATCGAAAGTTTGGCTAAACATGTCCTTCCACACGCATATTCCTAAACCAACAAACATTTTTACACATGATTACACAAATCAAAAGTGCAACACTTCCATATTTCAGGACACCGACCAAAGTCATGCTGTTCGCAGCAGTCTCAAGACTCCCGGACTCGTCGAAGGTGTTTCCGTTTGCATGTTCTCCCCGTGCTTGCGTGGGTTTTCTTCGGGTACTCAAAGACATGCACATTAGGCTAATTGGCTGTTCCAGATTGCCCCAAGGTAGAGTGTTAATGTAAATAGTTGTGTATGTGTTGACCCTGCGATGGCCTGGTGAGCTGTTCAGGGTTTACCCTGCCTTCACTCAGAGTTGGCTGAGATAGGCTCCAGCCTCCCCGCGACCATGACAGGATTAAGTGGTTTGGCAAATGAGTGAGTGAGTGTTTTTTGGAGTATTCCCAAAAAAGTGTGGAGTGTTCCGCTGTATACATATTGCAAACCGCAATATCTCCTCTCAGCCAATCAGTAAGTAAGTTGAGAATGGCGTACCTGGACTAAAATGTGATATCGCCAAAAATACATCCTTCAAAGCATAATGTTCAACATGACCAAATTCAAATATCCATAAACACCATCTATCCATGATAAAATTTAAAGTTTAAGAAAGGGTTCCATGTCCACCTTGTTGTAAACCGATAGGAAGATCGCGCTGATTGGTCGAGAGCCAGATTCATTTAGTGCATGGATGCAGAGTTACTTTATACCTGGTAGATTTATGACCTGGTTAGAAAAATAACTATGGCGCGTGCAAAAGGTTGAACACTCCCTAGTTGTAAAGTCTCTCAAGTTAATTACCTCATTAGACCCTAATTGACTTATTAGTACTTGTTAGTCAGGTCAAAAAGTGTCATTAGGAATAACAATTCCAGAGAGTAATACATTTCTGGACTCTTCAAAGCTTGTGCTCGCACTCTACAATGACGGGTTTCTCTACGCAGCTGACCGAGAATGTGAAAATGATGATAATTGAGGTCTACAAAGCAGAGGAAGCTATTAAAAGATATCAAAGCTCTTCTGGTCCATCGTTTCCACTGCCTGAATCCCCACATATAACAACAAGGACCTGCAGGACGGACACTGGAGTGGGGGGCACCGCTGCAATCTGTAGTATCGCTTACACTAATGTGTTTGTTCTGAATGGAAGAGTCATCAGAAGGAAACCTACACTTCTACAAAACACACCTCAAAAAGCACCATGGACCACCTCACACACTTCTGGAAAGCCCCTGAGAGAACCCTGGCTCCAGCATCATTTAAAACATGAAGTAGATACAAGATCACCCAGAATTATTTCACAACTAGACACGTGTCCTGCAAGAAAAGGAAGCGAACTGGCAACAAAACGCAAGCTGTGATTTTATAGATTTATAATTTCAGATGGTTTTCTTTCATTCTATTCTTTCTTTGATTCCTTCTTTTTTTCTTTCTTTCTTTCCTTCCTTGTCTTCTATTTGTCTTTCATTCTTTCTTTTTTTCTTTCTTATCTTCCTTTCTGTTTCCTTCTTTCTTTTCTTCTTTCTTGCCTTCTTTCTTTCCTTTTGTCTGTCTTTGTTTCCTTTTCTTTTCTTCTTCCTCCCTTCCTTTCCTTCTTTCTTTCTGTATGTTTTCTTTTTTTCTGTCTCTCCTTTTTCCCTTCTTTTTTCTCTATCCTCCCTTCTTTCTTTCCTTCTGTCTGTCTGTCTCTTTCTGTCTCTCTGTCTTTCTTTCTTTATTTTCTTCTGTATTTTTTTTGTCTATCTTTCTTTCCTTCTGTCTGTCTTTCTTTCTGTCTTTCCTTTTGTCTGTCTATCTTTCTGTCTATCTTTCTTTCCTTCTGTCTGTCTTTCTTCCATTCTTTCTTTCCTTCTGTTGTCTTTCTTTCTTTCTTTCTTTCTTTCTTTCTTTCTTTCTTTCTTTCTTAACTTCAGCATCCTGGGAGAAAAATTAAACCTGTAAAACAATATGTTTTTATTCATAAAACTTAATATGCTTCTTTAACCTTCAATTCCCACAATGTTGGATTTATGGTTCACCCTAAACAGCTAATTAGCGTCATGTGCATGTCTTTGGACTGTGGGAAGAAACCAGAGTACCTGAAGGAAACCCACACACAAGAATGGGGATAACATGCTAAATCCACAAAGAAATGCTCTCACCAAGCCCAGGACTCAAACCCAGAACCTTCATGCTGTGAAGCAGACATGCTAATCACTACGCCACTGTGCCGCCGCTGAGGTTTAATTATAAAAAATCCAAATTGTTCATATTAATATTGATATTAATTAATAAATTAATTTATTTTTTAGGAGTAGTGTGTGTGAGTGTGTGAGAGTGAGAGAGAGATTTGTGTCTTTATAGCATATACATATGTTCTCATCATGATGGGGGAGTTTGACCTTGTGAGGACCTTTAGCTGGCTCCCCTGGAGGAAAAAAAACATCACCTTGATGTGTGAGTGTGTGAGCATCGTATTATTTTAGCCTGGTAATAGAAAAGTCAGTTAAATCTAATTCACAAACATCTATGTATGTGTGTGTGTGTGTGTGTGTGTGTGTGTGTGTGTGTGTGTGTGTGTTTCTGATTTGTGTTTTAATCTTGGCTTTATAATGGTCTTTGTTAAAGACATTGAAATCATACTCCGTGTTGTATGTGTGTGTGTGTGTGTGTGTGTGTGTGTGTGTGTGTGTGTGGAATCCCACTCAACTGAGAATTCCTATTAGCAGACTAAATGAGAAACACTCTGCCTGCCTTTCGGGAAACCTTCAGATGTCATTCAACGCTCACACAGTTGACATCAGGTCCGTGACCGCGTGATGCCCTGGCATCCTTATCTCGAAAAAATAACTCCGAACATCTGTCTTTAAGAATCAGAAGACCGGGAGGAAATCCTGAACAAACACATTTGTTATTGTTTTTATATATGCAGAAAAATTAATTGATGTAACTCATCCAAGACTTTTAGTTCAGATACAGAATGCTTTTTTTTTGGAGGGGGTGGGGGAGCTGAACATTTCGACTTCCTGTCAGCAAAGTTCTCACCGCGGGGGGGAAAGATGTCAGAGGCGGACATTTGTGGCAAAATTTAAGTAACATGAACTCATATTCACCCTTTCCTTTTTAACACACACACACACACACACACACACACACACACACACATCTTTTATAACATTCCACATCCAAGAAGCAAGAGGAACAAGTTATTTATTTATTTATTTTACATATACACGCAAGTATTATTGATGACCGTATTTCATATATGAAGTGCGTATTAGGAAGAGTAAAGATACACAGTACCCAGAAGTACGCACACGTGCACATAAACACACTACAACGTAGTCCATGTCCTGTCTTGAAGCCAAACAGCATTGTTCATTCTGAGTTTACATTATTGTGTTTTACATTTTAGACTTTGTCACGGTTTACATTTGTAATAAACAATTCATCTTTCATACTCTCTCTCTCTCTTTCTCTCTCTCTCCCTCTCACACACACAGACATTAGGTCCCTTGAGGGGAAAAATGCATATAGATCATCCTAAGCCAATTTTGTACGCACTGCCATTTATATTCATATTTTAACCTTATGTACTGTATAACACATGCATTCGATTTCGAAACAGAGATGAAGTTCAGGTTAGATTGTAAATTCCTTTCCTTATAAAGCTGAACTCTTTACAGGTTTGAACTTTACCAGGTGCTTGAAGAAAAAAAAAAAAAAAAAACATCAGGGGGAAAAAAATGTGTATAAGGTTTGTTTTCTGGTTCAAACAAACCGGACATGATGGCGCACAGTGGCGTAGTGCTAAGGGATTAATCACACTAGAAGTACAGTAGTAAGTGACTGACGCGAACTGATTCTTTTGCGGATTTTTTTGCGAATTCTGAAATTCGCCTCAAGTTGTTTTTTGCGACTCCACATGCAAACGAATATTTTGTGGCCTAAATATGTATTTCTCATGAAATTCGTGAGAAGCCCACATGGCAATTGTGTGACTTATTTGTGAGTAATTTGTGATTGGTTGGCAATTAGTTTGCATAAATCAGTCGAGTTTTGTTCACTTTTTGCTCTCAAACCATTCGCTTTTTATTCGCGCGTTACTGCCATGAAAACGAAATACGAATTTGAGAGCAGTCGTGGCCTAATGGTTAGAGAAGTGGCCTGGGGAGTAGTAACTGGTTCGATTCCCGAACCAGCAGGAAAAATGTGTGGTGGTGGTGGGGGAGTGAGCTGCACCTTCATGTTCTCCACAGACAAAATATGTGGAATATGGCGGATGCCAGCAAGTTTCAAACTTTCTGCGTGGAAGTCTCCAACTTGTTGCTTTTCCTAGTGAAGGAAAATAAATAACTTGCGAGCAAAACGACAACTTTTCGACCTTCTCGCGACTTGTGCAGACCTCTTGAGAACAGTTTGAGACTACTCCACGTCAGAGCCTTGTTTGGCTCTATCGCACCTCTAGTGTGATCACCCCATTAGCAGATCCGCCTCACAGCAAGAAGGTCCTGGGTTTAAGTCCTGGGCATTTCTTTGTAGAGTTTGCAAGTTCTCCGCTTGCTTGTGTGGGTTTCCACAGGGTACCCTGGTCTCCTCCCCCAGTCCAAAAACATACAGATTAGGCTAATTGGCTGCTCCAGATTACCCCTAGCTATGAGTGTGAATGGTTGTGTATGTGTTAGCATAGACATGGACTGGTGAGCTGTTCAGGGTGTACTCAGTCTCCGCTCAGAGTTGGCCGAGATAGGCTCCCGCCTACACAGGACCCTAATCGGATAAAGCAGCTTGCAATTTAATAATTTAATGAATGCAGTCAGTGTCATCTATTGATTGGGTTGGTGCCATTCGCTTAACATTTACTGTGATCTATACAGTGCAGTCTGAGACATTTTAACAACGCACACAATTTCCTAATGCCAGATCCGCTCTTGGATCTGGGTCTAGATGCCCAGTGCGGTCATCTCAGACCGATACTTTACTGGCCTCGTAAGCGGAGGATAATAGAGGTTTTAAGAGCTGGTGTAATTTGTCACCTTTTGTTTGTTCTCCGCATAGTAAAACACTTGTGCAAGGACGAGCAGAAATCTGGAGGAAACGCCTGGAGGGCAGCCAAAGCTAGAAACACCATCAAGTAGAGTTCTAAAAGAAAAGAGAGAGAGAGAGAGAGAGAGAGAGAAACATGCAGGGCTTCTATTGTCAATAATTTTAAATCTGTCAGGAGAGCGATTGAGCGTCGTGTGTTATAGCATATTCACCCGCATGGGCTCCTGATCACATAAAAACAGGAACATCACTATAAATACTGAGGCTGCTCTTGTTCAAGCCCCTCCCTTACATACACAACTGCCACCAGCCTTCATATATTTATCCAGGTATTGATTATCTGTTACTGTAGCAGATGGGCCACGGGAAGACCAGGATCAATAGGAATGTTTAGTTGAAGAAAGGCATTTATGAGCTGCGCTCTCGTGGTTTACGATCGCTGTCATAGAGGCCTAAGGCCCGGGGTCATGGCAATTAATAGCCATGCTTCAGGATAGCTCAGCTCCGTGAAACCTATATAGCTTAGCTCTTTTATATCAGGTGTCTTTTATCACCTCTAGGTGTTTTTCTCATCCTGGAAAATCTCCTTTCATTCCTTTTCAGTCTATCACTCATTCCTTCTGTAGTAGCTGATGGGCCTCAGAAAGGCAAAGGAATTTGAATTGACCAAAAATAATGGACTCACTGCGGGTACAAGCTTGCAAATGAAATCCTGTGTCCTCGCTTTTTTCTTTTTTTTCTTTTTTTTTTTTTTTTTCGTGGGAGGCATTATTCAGTCCAAATGAAGCAGGCAGACTAACACGTGGGAGAGAAATTGAAGCATTCTCCAAGCATTCTCGCCGAATAAATTATGTCTGCCCGAACAAAGCTTCTCTTTCTTTTAATTCTGATAAGGAAAACTCCGCTTGTATTAAATACAGTTTAACATTTCAGAGCGGCCCTGCCCTGTCTGCTGCGATTGTTAATTTCTCATTACAGAAGTGTTGAACAGAGTCACCGTGCTTTTGGTTCACTTCATTAATGGATGCAAATAAAGCACTGCTTCAATATTGTCTGCACCTTGGCAGGACGGATCGCTGAGTGCAACCTTACGTGTGATTTACATGATATTTTCAAAAGGTCAAGAAATCAGTCTGGATGCTCCACACAAGGTGTTATTATCCTCCGAGTCAAATGGTCATGAGATACAGCAGACTAATGAAAAATACATTAACTTGCTTGTATTGGGTTTTTGTGATGTGGGGAAAACAAGTGAGGACATCAGTACTGCTTATTATAAATAAACCATTTAATGAAAATCTGATTCGTATAATTTTCACAACGTTATAACGGAACTCTTTATGCACATTTAGAGAAAGATATTTTTTTCCAGTAATGATGAAAGCAAATCTTATTTTTGGTATTCATTTGCGCTTGCAAACATTGCAATAAGGAAATAACTCAAAAACGAATTAAATTAATCATTATAAATTAATTACTAATACATTATAAATGATAAATTATTATAAATTAATAAATTGCAGTGGTTGGCACGTCCGCCTCGCAGCAAGAAGGGTTCGATTCCCAGGCTCGGGTGTTTCCGTGTGGAGTTTGCATGTTGCATGTGCGTGGGTTTCCTGTGGGTATTCTGGTTTCCTCCCACAGTCCAAAAACATGCCCAGTAGGCTGATTGATGGTTCCAAATTGCCCCTAGGTGTGAAGAAAGGTAGGTAAAGAAATAGCAACCTGAAAGACGTTCAACTATTGTATGTGCAACTATCAGTCCTGATCAAATGCCAGTTGTGTGATATATGAACTCTGAAATGTAATGAGCTTGTTTGTAATATCGTGTGTGTGCGGCTCTAGCGTGTAGAGGTGTGGACAATCCCCCTTGATTTTTTATAATAAACTTGGAACAACTTACAGATCATGAGGAGGATTTTTTACATTTTTTGCAGTTAAAGTTGATCGTAACAGATTGATATAACGTGGAGTCAAATCATTAAAAGCTTTACAGACGACTCGAAAATGAACTAAGACCTGATGAAGTGGAGTGAGTACTGATGTAATGTGTCCTTTTCTTTTCTGAGCTTCTGAGCAAGCTACAAACAGCATTCAGTACTAATCATAGGCAACATAACAAGGACTCATTAACCCCATTATTTAACGAGTTACAGTGATATATATATATATATATATATATATATATATATATGTCTCAAAACTAAAATCGTTTTGTTATGAGGCAGACGTGCTAAATACTACACCACTATGACACCTTTTAAATATATCATTTAATACATATGGTACTCCCATGATGGTGTCCAGTTATTAAAACTGAAATTGAAATTGTC
>JAQMYF010000001.1:6956199-6967246 GCA_030014195.1 Neosilurus mollespiculum
TGGCGCCCATCTCAGCCGACTCCGGGCGAGGGCAGAGTACACCCCGGACAGCTCGCCAGGCCATCGCAGGGCATATATATATATATAATATCCATTCTGTGTGGAATTTGCATGTCCCCCTTGTGTTGCTTCTGGGTTCTCTGGTTTCCTCCGATAGTCCAAAGACATGCACTTTAGATTTATGGCATTTGGCAGATACCCTTATCCAGAGGGATTAACATTTTTCTCAATCTCATTGATACAACTGTGCAGTTAAAGGTTAAGGGCCTTGCTTAAAGGTCTATCAGTGGTAGATTGGTGGTGCCGAGGCTTGAACCCCCGACCTTCTTGTCAGTAATCCAGAGCTTTAATCATCTGAGCCAGAACTTCCTATTGGATATTCCAAATGACCCCTAGGTGTGGGTGTGAATACTTGTACATTGTCCCTGCAATACCCTCCCTTTGCCCATTGTTGGCTGAGATAGGCTTCAGCCTCCTTGCAACCCTAGCAGGATGAAGCATTTCGGCAAATAAGTATAATATGTATATATAATACTGTATTGATGATTTCTGCATTTACCCCATGGGCTGCCACACAGTGCGGTGCCCAGAGAGCAGTTAGGGGATAGGTGCCTTACTCAAGGGCATTTCAGCCATTAAGGTGGAAGAAGGGAAGGTGCAGCACACTCCCCCGCCACCACACAGTTTTCCTGGTGGTTTGAGAATCAGCCATGGCTGCCCCCAAACTTTTGGGACAGGGGAGAGCATGAACGCCGTCCCCCACTACCACAAATTATGCAGTCGAGATTCCCACACTTGGGGAATTCGCAAAGGTCAGCACAGCCCAAGTACAATGGCTGAGCCTCACTCTGTCAAACCACCAGTGTGATCATGGTATCACCCCTGTCATTTAAATATCTTTAATTAAATATATCTTTAGTATTTAAAGTTAAACAGTAAGTTTAGAATATATCACATACCACACTAATGCTGCAATGATTTAAAGCCACACAAGCTGTCTTCATGTCCATGGGAGGGTAACCCAACTTATCATCACAAGCAATGACCTTTTAATGAAACCCTCATGCTTAACAATGGAGAAAGTAAACATTACTTGGAAATCTCTGCCTTCATAGTTCAACCCTAACCAGCGTCTGACACCGGGTAAAAACAATGAAAACGTTTATGCTGCGAGCACAAGTCTACAAGGTCCTGATGATGTAACTGGTAATATATAAGTACAATAATAGATGATAATACGATTCAATAATATAATCATTTATTATGTATTCTATACTGCATTGTGCGTTTCATACTTTATACCTTATACTGTACGTGTGTTAACGTTCTTGATGAAAACTAAGAAGAAAGTGAACTATGTCTTTTGTGTGACAAGCAAAATATTAATCAAAGCTTTCAGCTCCCAATGCATTTGTTTAAGGAACAAAAAAATGAAATGTCAGAGTGGTTAACAGAACAAAGAGATGTTTTTAAATATGCACTTAATACGTAATATAAGAAG
Organism: Neosilurus mollespiculum; assembly: GCA_030014195.1. Taxonomy (NCBI): domain Eukaryota; kingdom Metazoa; phylum Chordata; class Actinopteri; order Siluriformes; family Plotosidae; genus Neosilurus; species Neosilurus mollespiculum. The sequence goes on from JAQMYF010000001.1 coordinate 6,957,701, forward strand.
ACATGATCATCTCACTCACTCACTCATTTGCCGAATCGCTTAATCCTTCTCAGGTTGTGGAGGTCACAGCCAACTCACGGCGAAGGCAGGGTACACCCTGAATAGCTCGCTAAACCATCGCAGGATCGACACACACTACCATTCACACTCACCTCCACACCTTGTGGTGCTTTGGAACAGCCAGTTAGCCTAATGTGCATGTTCTTGGACTGTGGGAGGAAACCAGAGTACCCGGAGGAAACCGATGCAAGCACGGGGGAGAACATGCAAACTCCACACAGAAACGCCTCGAGCTCGAGGCGCGCACCCAGGACCTTTTTGCTGTGGGGTGGACGTACTAACCACTGCACCACCATGCCACCCCATATTGCATAGCTGATTTCAGTTTCTTCCACTTGGATACTTTTTTTTTGTTTTTGTTTTTGTTTTTGTATCTAACTGATCATGCGAATACCATGAAGCAGTGTGCTCCAATGCTATTGAATTTCGGACAGACGTTAGATCACTGTCACATCAGATTTTGAACAAGTTGGCAGTGATTACAGACAGAAATAAATATACAGTACCAGTGAAAAAACTGGATGTTTATATGAACGAGTAGGAGTGTCCAGACATTTCGGTAAGGTGTGACATGGTTTTTGATAGGATGTAGAGGTTAGTTTTGCTAGTTTTAGCTACTTTTTAACTTTCCTGTTGTGCACCAAGAAACCATGACAGGAGGTAAAAGGTAAAAGTAAAGGGAACACAATCCAGCCTTCAACTTTTCGATTAGCTCACAAGGATAAAGCTCATGCAATCACAGGTCAAAGTTCACCTTGAAAGCAAACAGAGGCAGAGTAACAGAGGCAAATACTTTCTCCCATGTTGTTTTCCGTTCATTGAAACCACTTTTCAGCTTAGCGAATTCATATTTTGTCTGTTACCCAAATGGAGAAAGCAGAAAAGTTTAATTTTCCTACACTGACCCATAAATGTTGGCACTTTCATATTTCTTTAATGCTTCCGATGCTCTGAAAGGCTCCACCAGTTGCTATAAAAAAATGGTGGATGACATAACATTTGTTGTCAAAACATGTACTTTATGTCATGAGGGTTAACATTTCAGAGAATAGGGAAGAGCTCTTGAAGCAACCTCACTTCATTGCTTCCATGACAACTAGCAATGCAAACAGAGTCATTAATGTTACCCTTATTGCTGTTGAAGTGTCTCAGCAGTGGAACAGAGAAGTCATTTATTCTGATGGTATGCACGTGTTCGTGTTTGATGAAATGATCAGCTGTTTTTCACAGGAAAGACAATACCACACTTACACTGATGCGAAGAGTGATGAAAACTGATCCATTAGGGCCTGGGATTTTATTTCCTGTGTTAATCATTTTGTAAGTGAAACATTTTGAGCCATAGTTAATATTAGACTGAACATCTGATTTTCTCATGGCAATGTTGTTGTTGATGGTTTTGTCTAGAGGAGACAAATAGAAGTTCCTTTAAACAGTCTTGGGAATATCCGACAGTACACACTATTTCACATTATACAGATTTAAAACGCCAGTGACATTAACAACATCTACTCAGTTCCAGTATAAAGTGGCAAAACAGTAAAAACAGTGTTTACCAGGCTCAATACTTGCGTAATTCAGCTTATGTGTTTCCTTGATTCAACCCAGGTGATTAGGATCAGCTGTGTTTCACCCAGCCAAATCTTTTTCCAGCTTACCTCTATGCAAAACACTCAAGGTTTGGAAACAGCAAAAGGGCATGTAATCGCTGCTTTTTAAAAATGTGCAAGTTAGACTATGGAAGGTAATGGAATTGTACTGTTGGCATATTAATGTTGAACATGCTTGTGATGATCTAATTTGAGTTGAGTTGAGCTGGCTTGATTTAAGCTGGTTCAAGTTAACTTATTGTTATTTGAGTCGGCCTGGGGTGGATTGAACTGGGGATGTTTGGAACGATTTGAGTTGGTTTTACTTGAGTTGAGGTGTTTTCTTTGTCTTGAGTTGGTTTAAATTATTCTCTTGGAAGTTTTTTTTTTTTTTTTTTAATTTGAGTTTAGCTGATTTAAGTTGCAAGTGTTAAGTTGATTTGTCTTGATCTGATCTGAACTGGGTTGGTTCCCACTGGATTAAACTGGTTTAAGTTGAGTTAACCTGGTTTGAGTTGTGATGGTTTAAGTTGGTTTGTTGTTGTTTGTCTTGGTTTTATCTGTTTTAATGAATCTATTTTGATTTGCCTTGATATGATCTGAACTGGGTTGGTTCCCACTGGATTAAACTGGTTTAAGTTGAGTTAACCTGGTTTGAGTTGTGATGGTTTAAGTTGGTTTGTTGTTGTTTGTCTTGGTTTTATCTGTTTTAATGAATCTATTTTGATTTGAGTTGAACTGTGTTGGTTGACATCGAGTTGACTTGGTTTGAATTGAAGTAGCTTGGGTTGAGGAGGCTTGATTTGATTTGAGTCTAGTTGAGTTAGTTTAAGGTGAGCTCTTTTCAGTTGAATAGAGTTTGGTTAAGATAGTTTGCAGTGATTGCTCAATTTCAACTCAAAAGCAAATTTTTGCTTTGAACTGGATTGCGTTGTTCAGTTTGACCTGATTTGGCTTGATTTGAGCTGGTTTAAGGGCTTACGTTCAGCTGGTTTCAGTTCAGTTGAACTGGTTTAAGCGGAATTAACTTGTAGTTGACATGGCAACATGTTGAATCATTTTGAGGTAAACTTATTTGAAGCGTGTTCATTTCATTTTTTTATAATTAGAAAGTATCCCATGACATGGTTAAGATGGTTGATAAGAGGAAACGATAAAACATGATAAAATTGCCACATGACTGCAGACCAACCCTAGTCTTACACAGTAAAGGTAAACACTGTACACTCTATGTGCATTTGCAGTCCATTCTGGTGTTTATTGCTTGGCATCCATTCAGTTGAAGCCTTGGGCAGTTTTGGAGAAGTTTATGATTGAGCTGAAAGTTAGATCTCCCTTGGGCTGAATCACAATGTCTGACCATTTTCTCACGACCCGTTTAATCAGACAGCACTCTGACAAAAGGACATTCAGTGTGCATTCTTAAAGCACACGGTCCAAATGTTAGTCCTTGTTTGCTATTGGTGAAGGGCTCATCTTAAAACATCTGCCTTTGCATTTTTCCCTTTTCCTGCACGCCTGGCCATTAACCTTTGCAAAAATTGAGTTTGGGTTTGAAGAACGGAACAGCATAATGCACTCGCCGGCCTCCGAAAGTGGATTAGGCAGCGAGGCCCTTTATCAATGTGGATGGGAACCATAGATAGTGTGTAAACTAGGCAGACAGAATGGGGTAAACAGCATATGGGTCAGGAATAGACAGTTTCCCTGCTCGTTATTTACCTCTCCGCTTCGTCGTGCTGCATCCTGCTGTGTTGTATTGACCACATTTATTACGGCAAAGAGGAACCGCGGCTGCAGATTCCCTCTCATTATCTATCTGTGTTCCTCTGTTTGGCAGTAGGATGAGCTGTATTGATCATCGAGATAACTACCAAGCAAAACCTCTTTTCTGCTGAACAAAGAACGACCTATTTTCAAAGTTAAGCACTTCTAGATCTCAAATTAATGGACTTCAGGAGCTCATTTTCCTCATTTCCTCAATAATCAAGATGATTTTAGGTTAAACAGAGAACAATTACAGTGGGGATGAGACAAGTGCAGTTCTCCAAAAGCTACTAAAAATATAACGCATGTATCTAATGCTGTATCAAACACTGAGCTGTGGCTTAATGATTTTTTTTTTAGAACAGCAGTCACTGTTATACACTTCAGTTTCAAGTGTCACCAAGTTTAAATCTTTGTAGGTGAAGTCAGGTCAGGTCACTACAGTGGGATAAAATGTCTTCAGGTCCATGGTGCAACACAGCATGTATAAGGATAGTTGCACAAAGAGCATTAATTCCAGTCTAGGACAATATAACAGCTAAAAGTGTGACAAACTGCTATAGAATTCTCTAATCTGATTGGTCAGACAGTGTTGATTACTCAGTTACTTACTAACTCACTCATTTTCGGAACCACTTAATCCTTTTGGGGTTGCGGAGAGGCTGAAGCCTACGTCAGCCGATACTGTTGTCAGACGTACCTTTTATGTCTGTTGTAACCCCAGACGTTACACTGCACATTTTGCTCTTGATGTTGTTGATTTGGTGTATTTGCTAACACTATGCTTTAAAAGAAACCCCTTCATTTAAAAGCAGAATCCAGCAAATAAACCTTGTTAAAAATGAGACGCTGCTCACAATAAAGTATTAGCACATTTCCCAACACTGGAAGATTCACAACGCTGAAAGTGATTCAAATTAAAAGAGAAAAAGTTTAATGTTGGAGTTACAGATCTAAATGGCATCCCTAATTGTGGAATTGCTCATAAGTGGCTGTAAGTAGCAGCTGGGAAATGAGCAAAAGATGTGCCTCAGGCTGTAGAAAAGTGAAGCTTTCATTAAACGTATATAAAACGTGTTGAGTGCGAGCATCCCTGCTGAACCTTCCTCATAGTTTCTGTACAAGCTCAACATTACTGATGTGACTATCATGTGATTCTCACTCATCTCAGTGTGTATGTGTTGCTAGGAGGATACCATCTCACACACATTCTCTCTCTCTCTCTCTCTCTCTCTCTCTCTCTCTCTCTTACTTTTATTGCCATTACCTCTTGGACAGCACTGGTCTAATAAACCATAAATATTCATGCAAATCACACAATCCGTCTCAAATATGTTTTTAGTGCAGTCAGGACAGCACTCTGCTTCTCTTTAAAGCAAGATTCTGGCAGCACAATCATTAAAAACATCACGAATGGCCGACTCGCCCTCTCTTCTCCCGTCTGACAGCCAGAGACCATGCATACAGGCCACGCACAGAAACAGGCTTATCGACGTAAAAAAAAATAACTAAATAAAAAATAGGGACCAGATTCTGTTGTTGTGAAGGCCATCATTATGTTTCAGAGCCGGATCACGGTAATGGTCCAGACAGCATGAGCGACAGAGACAGAGAGTGACGGATAAGGAGAGGGAGAGATGAAAGCTGAAAGCATGTCTCAGGGTCAGCTTTCAAAGGGCACCTCTTCAAATGTTATCACAGACAATTCCCCGTCCTAAAGTGACCTTTAATCAGTAAAGAGGAGGAAAAACTAATTTCTTAAAATTTATATAATGTTGCTTCGTAAGCCTTGATCAACGGAATCTCTTTGGGAAAAAAAAATCAATCAAATTAAAAATAAATACAAAAAATAAATAATAATAATAACAACAACAATAATAATAATAATAATAATAATAATAATAATAATAATAATAATTATTATTATTATTATTATTATTATTATTATTATAACAAATAAAAAATGTTGCCAAGGCTTTTATTCAGTTACATTGCAAATAATTTGTTATTTCAAGGTATGTCATATAAAAATGCCGAACTATTTCAAAACAGTATTTTGGAAATTCCAACTTATTTTGATAATGTGTTCTCTTGAGATATATATCAATATTTTGAGTTATTATCTCATTATTTTGACTTGGCAACTCATTCTAAAGATACAGTATAACTTCATTGTTTTGAATTATAATCTATTATATTAGTGAAGAATAACACAGGACAGATTATAGCAAAATAATGCGCATCAAACTTTATTATTTCTGCACAAACCACCATCTGAAGTGTATTATTGTCTTTATCCTGTAACACTTTATACCATAAACAATGTGTATGATATGTCGTTTATTAATGAAAAACTTATTGACCAGCAGGGATGAGAATCAGCACCTCCATGGTTCTCAGCCGGAAAAGGGTGGAATTCACATTCCGGGTCCAGAATGAGGTTCTGCCCCAAGTGGAGGAGTTAAAGTATCTCAGGGTCTTGTTCACGAGTGAGGGAAGGATGGATCAGGAGATTGACAGGCGGATTGGTGCAGCCTCTGCTGTAAAGCGGAGCTTGTACCGGTCCGTTGTGGTAAAGAGGGAGCTGAGCTGGAAGGTTAAGCCTCGATTTAAAAGTCGATTTACGTTCCTACCCTCAACTATGGTCATGAGCTTTGGGTAGTGACTGAAAGAACAAGATCGCAAATACAATCAGAATCAGAATATTTTATTGATCCCATCGTGTGGAAGCGGCTAAAATAAGTTTCCTTCGCAGGGTAGCAGGGCTCTCCCTTAAAGATAGGGTGAGAAATTCTGTCATCCGGGAAGAGCTCGAAGTAGAACCACTGCTCCTCCGCATTGAGAGGAGCCAGTTGAGGTGGCTTGGGCATCTGTTTAGAATGCCTCCCGAACGCCTCCCTGGTGTGGTGTCTCGGGCATGTCCAACCGGGAAGAGACCCCGGGGGCGACCCAGAACAGGCTGGGGGGACTATGTCTCTTGGCTGGTCTGGGAAAGCCTTGGCGTCCCCCCGGTAAAGCTGGAGGAAGTGGCTGGGGAGAGGGACATCTGGACCTCACTGCTTAGGCTGCTGCCCCACCACACATCTCCGGACCAAGCGGAAGAAGATGAAGATGAAGAATGAATGAATTAAAATGAATTATAACTGTTTATTATTAATATTTTAGTCAGGACCCTCCTAAACTGCCCGGTGGGGAAAAAACTATTTCCCCACACTCTAATATTTTATTGGACCACCTCTAGCCTTAATTGCATCCAGATTTTGGTTTATTTTTCACCAACATTTTGAATTGATGACGGGAAAATCAAACCACTCTATACACTCTTCTCCAGCACATCCCAGATGAAAAACTCTCAATAGGGTTACGGTAAGGACTCTGGGGTATCAGTTCACGTGGGAAAATGATTCCTCATGATCCCTGATCCACTCTTTTACTATTCGAACTCCAATTTTATATGGAAAGAAAAAGTGCATTGATGTGATATCCTGCTCATTCAGGACCTTGTCCACTGACTTTACCATATTAATGTTGCTGAGCCTCCACCTGACCAAATGGAGCAACAATGCCATGAGGATTCCACGGTGTAATCAATGCTAAAGGCTAAATTCCAACAAAATATTATAGTGCGTGACGTTTTTTGGGCCTGGCAGTGTACTCGGACATTAGTAATTACTGATGCGTTGAGACTAGTGTCAGGGCACACCCTGAAGAGCTCGCCAGACCATCGCTGGGCAATGCCCAACCATTCACACTCACATCCACACCTAGGGTCAGTTTGGAACAGACATTTAGTCTAATGTGCATGTCTTTGGACTGTGGGAGGAAACCTGAGTACCCAGAGAGAACCACACAAGCATGGGGAGAACATGCAAATTCCTCACAGAAACGCTCGAGCCCCGGGAATCAAGCCTAGAACCTTCCTGCTCTGAGGCAGACATGCTAACAACTACGCCACCATATCACCCCATGTATAATACATATGATATGCAATAAATGAAGATATACTGTCTAATATGATGTATGCATAATAGATATAAACCCTTAGCACAAGCATGAGTAATTTTTGAAGACCAGTATATTTATCCATATAAGTCAAACTGATATATGGGAAAATCCTAAAAGACCAGTTAAGGACAATAGTAGGAGCTGAGGTGGTATCATGTGTTTTGGAGCAGGCTTCAGCAAACGAAAGAAAATGGCAGTGGAGTTGCTTATAAGAACATCCTTCATTTATAGTGCAATGTGATTGGTGTGGTGAGTCACCTGATAGTCAGCTGAGAGCAAGCAGTCTTCCATGGCCTGCCTGAACTAATGGTATTCTTGATTTAATGTTATGAAACATCACCAGGACTTACATTAAAAACGGTCGTTGCTAGTCCTGTATTTTTAGCTGTATTTTTCCTGTAAAATAATCTTGTTCCTTGCATCGTTTCCCACATATACAGTAGAATAAACACTGAGGTAATTGAATTCCTTTGCTACATAAACGTCTCACTCACTCACTCACTCAGTGGCCGAACCGCTTAATCCTATTAAGTTCATGAGGAGGCCTCATCCAACACTGAGCGAAGGCAGGGTACACCCCGAACAGCTCACCGGACCATCGTAGGGCAACACATTGACAACCATTCACACTTACAGTACATCCACACCTCCACAATCGGGAACAGGCAGTTAGCCCAATGTGCATGTCTTTGGACTGTGGATGGAAACCGGAATACCTGGAGGAAACCCGCAGAAGCACGGGGAGAACATGCAAACTCCACACAGAAACCCCCCGGGCCCAGGAATCGAACCTTGCTGTGAGGTGGACGTGCTAACCACTACACCACCATGGCACCCTTCATTCATTTGATGAGCCAATGAATCCTAGTGGGTTGGCGGGAAGCTGGAGCCTATCTCAGCTGACTCTGGGTGAAGGCAGGGTACACCCTGAACAGCTTGGCAGTGCATTGACGTGCCAAGACACATGCAACTATTTACACGCACACCTGGGGGCAATTTAGTCCTCAATTTCCTCACCGCGCCAGGTACTCAAACACAGGACCTTCTTGCTATGAGGCCGACGTGCTAACGGGTATGACACCGTGCTGCCCACATAAGCGTATGATGATATTTAAATGTGTTCTCGTAGAGTCAAGTTTTCAACTGATGGAAAAAATGAAAGGGAACAAGAACCACTTTCTGACGGTATGCTGCTGAAAATTATGAAGCCCAGAACCCTACAATGTGAATAAAACATTTCAATTTAATAAGTGATTGTTTTGAGATGTCATATTCTGCCCATATATCAAATTATTTTAGCATAATAGGCTGTAATTCGCACTTAATATCTCTTTATTTTCGCTTATTCCTATATTTTGGCTAGTTTGAAAGCTTTAATCTTGTTTAAAGACACACACACACACACACACACACACACACACACACTACTGCGTTAGAAGTCTATAGGCACCATTTTTTGTAGGAAATTTTGTTACAGATGTTTATTTCATGACTTTTTTATTATTGATTCAGTACAAGAACATTTTAGCTTCCCAGACATTACATTCGATTCCCCAACATTATTTATTCAACAACTACAATACTACAAATAAACATAATGTCTGTCATTATAAAGTAGATTATTAAATAATTAATAATTATGTGCTGAAGGTGAGGTGGATATCGTTAAATAGTCCCTGAGACGGAACAGCGAGAGTCAAGGGAATTAGTAAGTGCAAGGACATCCACACAGCCTGAGGTGAATAAGTGTTTTAGTATATACTACACATTTATACTTCAATTTTATATATTTTATCCATGACAGAGGCAGGTCAGGTGAGCTCTGCGTGTTCCGATCAGAGCTTAGCACTGTGTAGCTAAAGGGATCTCTTTAAACTGTTTTTTGTATATACTGCATGGAAACTTAGAAAACCGAACTCTGAAATGGTGTATTTTCAAACTTATTTCAAGTTTTAGTATATACTACACTGAAATACAAAGAAAAACAAACTAAAATTTGATTTTTTTTTTTTATTTTAAGGCTTGGTAATGATGCCACCTTCTCTAAGTGACTGTGACAGACTGTGAATGTACGGGGTTAGTATTATCCACTCAATATATATATATATATATATATATATATATA
>JAQMYF010000001.1:6999000-7009028 GCA_030014195.1 Neosilurus mollespiculum
AGAGAGAGAGAGAGAGAGAGCTACTCTTCTAGCTTCTATATAAGACTGGCACCTATCTCAGCTGACACTGGGCAAAGGCAGGGTATATCCTGAACACCTCGCCAGACCATCGCAGGGTAACACACACAGCCATTCACATTCACATCCACACCTAGGGGCAATTTGGAACAGCCAATTTGCCTAATGTGCATGTCTTTGGACTGTGGGAGGAAACAGGAGTACCCGGAGGAAACCCAAGCAAAACTTTACACAGAACTGGCTTGCTTGTCTCACTTCCTGCTGCTATTACTTCTAAATACCTCAGTTAATCACTGTTGAGCTCCTGCTCGCCATATTTAGCCATGTAGTTGCTATATAGACCAATCAGCCATAATATTAACACCACCTGACTGTTTTGCAACTAGGTTGCCCCATACACAGCAGGCTGTAATGCGCTGTGTTCTGAATCCTTTCTATCATAGACAGTGTTAACAGTTGTAGCAATTTGGGCTATGGTAGCTCTTCCCTAGGATCAGACCAGATGGACAAGCCGGTGCTCTGCCATGGAGCCTTGGGCACCCATGACAGTTCATTGGTTGTTCTATCATGGACCACCATGAGTAGGGATTTACTACTGCACAGCAAGAACCTGTTTTGTTTTTTTTTTGTTTGTTTATTTGTTTGTTTGTTTTTTTGGAGATAAATACTGTATACCCATTTTTTATTTTTGTTATCACAGTGTGGCTCTTGCCAAAGTCACTCAGATCTTTATGCTTGCTCATTTTTCTTGCTTCCAACACATCAACTTCGAAAACTAACTGCTCACTTTCTGCTTGATACATAATGTTGGTCATAATGTTTTGGCTGATTGGTGTATATTTCCACAGTTTCTGTAGAATTATAGAAGAGACCGTCTGTAAAGGAAGCTTTTCGCCTCAGTTGTATCGCATATTTGTGTAAGTGTATTCAGATCTGGAATCTCGGTCATTATCTCAGGTTTAAGTGGTTCAGAAAATGAACAAATTAATGAATGTTGTATGTCTCCATGTGGTATGTATTAGGCAGGGATTGCTCTTTTAATTCTTTATTGTTTTTGGAAAATATTAGGTCAAAAATGACAATCATTACATTTGACCCAGTTATTGAGAATGACCATTCAGTCCATTCGGTGTCCATACATACATCACAATGCTAACTGGCTGTTATACATCACAATGCTCATTGGCTGGACACTCTTCGGTAAGAATTTGACATGTGCCGATATTCGGAAGTGTACACTAAGACCTTTTTTTTTTTTAGTTGGCCTGAGACTAGTGTGTAGAGGGACTAGAAACTGCATTGTTTTTAAGCCAACAATGTTATTCTCGCTCTGGTTTAAGATCATGCAAGTCTGTGGGATAGGCACATCGGATATGCTCAGATGAACACGTAAATGCTGAAGATGGCCAACAGTAATGAGCATGCACATTTTTATTTAAACTTTTTACCTGCTAGCTCAGCTTAACTAGCCACACATTAGCCCACAAAAATCTCAAGGGGGGCGCCGCTTTTAGGCAGTGCCTTATTCTGTATATTATTGAAGGAAATTACGACAAAACTTTATTAGATCATTTTTAACCCAACCCCCCCACCCCACCCCACAAAAATAAATAAATAAATAAATAAATAAACAAACAAACAAACAAACAAACAGAACAGTGTAGCAAAATTAATTTTATAATGCTACAAAAAACCCTTCTGAAAGCAAGTCAGATATTTCATCGAACGTTGCTGAGGTTGCACCCTGTAAATATAATTAAAATGCTCTTGCACTCACGTGATATTCTATCTCAGGTCCTAGTGAACGTCATGTAGAACCATTTCGCAACCTGATCTTATAAGAAATTCGGACGAATTCAAACAAGTGAAGGTGCTGGGGATAGATTTCATTCAATTAGCAATGAAATGAAGTTATAGGAGCACTAAGCACTAACCCTATACATCTAACCTCGAACATCTAACCGCGAACATCTAACCACAGCCACCATATCTTGTTATAGTTAGATGAAATGTAGATCATGGATTTTAAACAGTGGAACATGAGGAAATTGTGTCATGCAGCTCGGTATAAAGTTATTAATTATTAATTATTAGGTATTAAAAGCATTATTATTTACACACCCTGAAAACAGATCCTAAATTTCATAATTATACGTCATATGTGGGACGGCATTTTGGCATAGTGGTTAGCATGTCTGCCTTACAGCAAGAAGGTCCTGGGTTCAAGTCCCAGGCTTTTCTCCCGCGAGGGCCGATTTCCTCCCTCAAGGGTGCTTCTGTGTGGTGTTTGCATGTTCTCCTCATGCATACGTGGGTTTCCTCTGGGTTTTCAGGTTTCTTCCCGCAGTCCAAATACATGCACATTAGGCTAACTGGCTGTTTTATATACTCCTAGGTGTGGATATAAGTGTGAATGGCTGTGTGTGTTACGCTGCAATGCTCTGGTGAGGTGCTCAGGGTGTACCCCACTTTCGCCCAGTGTCGGCTGATATAGGCTTCAGCCTCCTCACAACCCTAGTGGTAGGATTAAGCAATTGGCTGTTCCAAATTGCCCCTAGGGTGAGTATGCTTGTGAACGATTGTGTGTGTGTTTGTGAGCTGTTCAGGATGTATCCCACTTTTGCTCAGTGTCGGCTGAGATAGGCACCGGCCTCACAACGACTCTAGAAGGATTAGGCATTTTGGTAAATGAGTGAAAGAGTGAGTGAGAATTAATATGTGTGACACAGAAAAATTATAATAATAAAAAAGAAAAAAAATAGTTTCCTAGACCTGTTTCCTGTTTTATTGTTCTTCTGCCTTAAAGACACCAGGAAGGGGTTTAACGCAACAGCATCTCTCTCTCTCTCTCTTTCTCTCTCTCTCTCTCTCTCTCTCTCTCTCTCTCTCCTTTTGTGTGTGTGTCCTGTCACATCTCCTGCCTCCATTGCCCCCATGCTGTGCTGATCAGATTCTCTGTCATGATGTTGCTGTAGGGCAAAGGTCAAAAGGGGACCTCAGATCAGTGGTGAGGCTTCATTCAAAATAAACTTTATTTGGGTGGCTAAGCAAGGAATTCCTCCCTCCTATGCTTTTATTTCACTGGTCATGGAATTTTACTATTCTCAAATTCAGGCTCTGAGTCTCAGACTTAAGTTTTAGGATGGAAGTTGACAAAATTTCATTAAAAATGTGGACTTTCAAATTAGAACTTTGAAATTCATGCCATCAAGTTTTAATGAATTGTCTCATGGCTTTTTTATTCAGTTAGTTATCTTAACACAGTTAGAGTGATCTAGGTAAGAGCCTGGGGAAAGAATGGAGCCATTAATGGAGTTTCTACAATAATTTTGCCTCAAATAAAAACAATTTATATTAATTGCATATTAAACACAAATGATTGGACACTTATCTGAAGTGATTGGTTGTACAGTACCCTAATATGATTGGATATTAAACAGAAAATATTGAATGTAAAACTGAGCCCGTCAGCTTAGGATAGAGCGTAAAGTCATTGAGTGACTGAAAGAAAAAGAGACCTTTTAAATGAGGAAATGAAAAATTCATCCATTTACCAGGGTCGTGGGGAGGTTGGAGCCTATCTCAGTTGACTCTAGGTGAAGGCAGTGTACACCCTGAACAGCTCGCCAGTCCATTGCAGGGCAGCACACACAACTGTTCACACTTACATCCACACCTAGGGGTAATTTGGAACAGCCAGTTATTCTGATGTGCATGTCTTTTGCCTGGAGGAGGAAACTAGGGTACCTGAAGGAAACTCAAGCGTTAAGATTACATTCAAACTCCAGACAGATATACCCCCGCTGAGCCCAGGACTCGAACCCAGAACCTTCCAGCTTTGGGGCAGACTTGCCAACCACCACGACACCGTGTTGCCATAAATAAAAATATGAATATTCAATTTCATTAACATTCATGCAAAATATAATGCAAAGTTAAATGGTTTTCAAGCATAGTATGCTACATAGTAGCATAAATATAATGACTGAAGTATTGTCCACCAAAATCTATTTCCAAAATTATATTAAACTGATATTTTTACCATAGTTATTTCAGCCATATTAAACACAACGCATAAATAGCAATAAAGGCAACATTTATTGGACTCCCGAGTGACGCAATGACAATGTGTGTGACTATTAACCTGGAGATAGCAAGTTCGAATGCAGGTTGATGCCGCATCTATCCGTGACCGGGAGTCCATGGGAGCTAATTGGCTAAGCTCCTCTGTCACTCACAACAATCACCAGACAACCCATGGTCATCTGTGAGCTCATTTGTATGAAAGGGACGGATAGCGCTTTCCCTCCTAGTGTGTTAGGCCGCCTCCAAATGCGCATGCACAGCAGATCGTAAAGAGGCGGGTGGCAGCATCGGATGTTACGGAAGGGACATGCACATGCTTATATCCCTTCCTGGTTCGTGGCGGTTGTATGTGATAGGGAAGGCAAAGGCAATGGATACGACTGAAATTGGGTAGAAAAAGAAAAACAGAAAAAAACAGAATAAATAAATAAACTTTTTTTTTTTTTTTTTTTTTAACATTTATTTGTTTGGAATCATGTCAGCGACCATTATCCACCTCGATATTTGACCATGTTGTTGTCACAGCCACCGGCGAGATAAAAATAATAACTAATCAGTACAGACACACTGAGAGGCACAAACTTTGGCCTTGGCATTCGAGTCACCGCTGACGTCACTGACTCAAATACATATGGCCTCTCTGCTGGTGTGAGATTTCTGTTTCCACTCGCAGAGTCTAGCCCTGGCTTCACGTTCGACTTGGAGGGCTCACTTTTCAGAAGCTGAGCATATTCTCCTGCGTAAGAAACAGCGTCCCAGCATCCCATCACGCTGTTTCTTAACTCTGACATATAACAAGAGAAAATTATTTGCACACAGTTCCTTGGACTTCAGGAGGAAAATATGGGTGTAATTGGGCTGCAAATAAAGAAATAAATATCGCAGAACAGAGAGTGAATCGGTGTGTCACAACCTTTTATTCTCGTCTTTGATTCATTTGCTGGAGCAAAATTGCAGAAGGAAAGGAGAAGACTTCCAAATTATTAAGAAGCCAAATCAGCCCACGTTAGACCTCCTGAACTGCTTATTCGAATGCTAGAGGTCCATAAAAGAGCCTTATACTGTTGGCTTTCTGAGTGGATGTGTGGGTGTCATAGGCTAGATTAAGAAGAGGGAGATAAAGAGAGAGAGAAAGAGAGAGAGAGAGAGAGAGAGAGAGAGAGAGATTCTATAACTCCTCTGGAGAGCTGCCTCTTTAATCAACAAGCCACTAAGCAAAGTGATCATGAGCTCACAAGCCTTTGGTCTCTCCATGTCACTTTCATTCTGCTTCTTAATTTGGCTTCGATTCCCCTCCTCCACCTCCTCCTCCTCCTCCTCCTTCTCTTCATCCTCCTCATCCTCTTCTCTTTCCATTTCTTTTTCTTCATCTCCCTGCTTCTTGATATATTTCATTCCCCTTTTTTTAACCTACTCGTGAGATTCGGCAAAGTCCTCCTGCGCAGTGTTTCAGCGTGAGATCGTACACACACACACACACACACACACACACACACACACACACACACACCTGGTTTTAAGTGATCATTCTAAAGCGTGCTGTAAAATGTGGCACTGGCGCTGGTCATTACCGCATTCCATACCCGTGCTGCAGGACATCTTCCCTCATTACGGCGGCATGATGTGCATTTCCTGGTGCTACTACTCCACTAGCACATTATATGCCATCGCCTAAAGGCTTACTCTGGAACATGCTGTTTTCTTCAGACCTGTTATTTAACTCTTTACATCACCTCCTCTGTCTACAAACCAAACACACCCCACAATCCCAAACTATTTCTACAGATCTCCGTGGTTACTGTGCAGAATGTAACAACCCATGTGAATCAGTTCACTATTCAAACCCGAGCTGTTTGGAACTTCGTTCCGGATTGCTGGATGTACACTTTGAGTACTTCATCAGCCTAGGATTAAGTCAGACGAGTGAGATTTACTGCATTATGAAAGACGACGACGTAGAGGTCGACAGCGCTTAAACAATTCTCAGAAGGATTTGACTTGTTTGGATTGGTTTGTATTTCTAAGGCAGAAAGTGGGTTAATATTTTGATCCACTCGTGAAACAAAATGGGGGGAGGGGGTGTTTGACATTGCATTTTTATTGCACTTGTGCAGAAGCAAAATATAAATAAATAAATAAAATAGCATTCGTTGTAGGAGCCAGGTCCCTAGCGCACATCAAGACGGCGTGTTTGGATTCTAATTTGCCTTTCGTATGTCTGAAGTGCAGCAGCTATCACATAGAAGTGACAGTTGAAGCATGACCTCACCTTTAAAATTAATTTCCTTCCATATCAGACCTAGAAAATGGAGATGTTATTAAACTTACACCGGTGATCCATGTACACCTTCCCCACCTCACCCCGCTGCCCCCACCTACTCTCCTTTGCTTTCAGTTCCTCTTCCTTTTTACTTCTCCGTAAACGAACCCAAAGAGATTTTAGTGGAATTTCCTTATTGTTGGAAGATTGAGAGAAGTGCGCATATGTGTGTGTGTGTGTGTGTATGTCCCAGAGGTGGTGACATCACTCACATCAGACCTGCTTACCTTCCAAACATGACTGAAGTTTCCAGCTTCCCCATCACTCCTGAGTGGTTCTATCAAAGAAATATGGATAAACCCTCCTCGCAGGAGGGACCGCCGCCATTTTAGGATTTTGTGAAACGCTGAATAAATGATGGCGGGATTCTGACTTTGAAATGCCAAGCCGTTTAATTCTACTACAATCACGGGGAGCCTGGAGCCTGTCTAGTCGACTCTGGGTGAAGGTGGGGTACACCCTGAACAGCTCGCCAGTCCATCATAGGGCAAACAGGCACAACCGTTTACTATGACACTCACATCTAGGGGCAATTTGGAACAGCCAGTCAGCTGAATGTGCATGTCTTTGGACTGTGGGAGGAAAATGGAGGAAACGTGCACAAGCATGGAGAGAACATAAACTTCAAACAGACACACCCAAGCTTGGGACTCGAACCCAGGACCTTCTTACTGTGAGGTGGATATGCTAACTATTAAGCCATGCCAATTAGCCTAACATGCATGTCTTTGGACTGTGGGAGGAATACGGAGTACCCAGAGGAAACCAGGGCAATCACAGGGAGAACATGCAAACGTAGAAATGCTTATGCCGAGTCCGGGACCTTTTGCTGTGAGGTGGATGTGCTAACCCCTACACCACATTAATGCCCGACTTCAAAATGATTAATTAACTCACAGCGTATGTATATGTATATATACTGTGTGTGGGTTTTTTGGATCAGGATCAGACCAGTGTGTGTGTGTGTGTGTGTGTGTGTGTGTGTGTGTGTGTGTGTGTGGTGAAGCTTGGCTATGAAGAATACAGAGTGGCATGTTGACAGCGTTCCACTGCAGCAGTCTTACTGAAGTGGTGTGTGAGTCTGATCCAAATGTCTGTCTGCTCCTCTCTCTCTCTCTCTCTCTCTCTCTCTCTCTCTCTCTCTCTCCCCTCCTGCTGTTCCTCGATGAGTGTCTGCCATACCGTGGCCATCTGCCATGTTGGATGGATGCCTCAAGGCAGCTAAGTGAATTGTGGCCTGGGTCCACTATAACATTCTATGTTACACAATTTTACAGGCAAAATTGGGATTAAATCTGGAACCCGCAGAGAACCCACAGCCGTTTATCATCTCAAATTAGACACAGCCGCCTCCGCTGCAAATCTCCTCAACACCTTTGGCCCTTACACGCTTTTGTAATTTTTTTTTAAACAGCATGCTGTGATTTTGCAGCACCAGTTCCATTAATCAATGGACACTCGATATAAGAGGCAAATAAAAAGCTGCTTTCCTTTATATTTCACGTTGTTTATCACAAATTAATTTTTCATGATGTCCATTTTGGGTGGCATGGTCAAAATCTGGAGCCAACAGGGACGTTCCAGTGTGGAGATTGCATTGCATTGCTTTTATTTGTGCTTTTGTGAGTTTCCACTGGGTACTCAAGTTTCCTCCCACAGTCAGGAGATATGCACAGTAAGTCTACTGGATACCCAAAAGTACCGTTAGGTGTGAATGTGAGTGTGAATGTTGTTTATATCTGTGTTAACCCTGTGATGGACTGACGACTTGCTCAGGGTTTAATCCAAGTCAGCTGGGATTGGCTCCTGTTTCACCTGCAACCCTGATGGATAAATGGTATGGATAATGGATGGATGGATTGATGAAGGGATGGATAGATCACTGAATGAATAGATGGGGATGGATGGATTTATGAAGGGATGGACAAATGACTCTATGGATGGATAGATTGATGAAGGGATTTATAGATGACTGAATAGATGGATAGATGGATGGATGGATGAAGGGATGGATGAATAGATAGATGGATGACTTAATGGATGTATTGATTAATGAAGGGACAGATAAATTACTAGATAAATGAAGTGATGAAGAGATCGGTGAATAGATAGATACTAGATGGATGGATGGATGGATGGATGGAAAGTTGGATTGATGATGGGGTGGATAGATGACTGTATGGTTGGATAGATGGATAGATAGATTGATGAAGGGATGAATAGATGACTATATGGATGGATGGATGAATCGATGGATGGATGAGTTAATGGATGTATTAATTAATGAAGGGACGGATAAATTACTAGATAAATAAATCGAGGAAGAGATGGATGAATATATAGATACTAGATGGATGGAAGGATGGATGAAGGAATGGATAGATGACTGGATCAATGGATGGATGAATGGATAAAGGGAGGGATCAATAGATAGATGAATGGGTGGATGGATAGATGAACTGATGAAGGGATGGAAAATGACTAGATTAATAGATGGATGAATGGATTAATGGATTGATTGATGAAGGGATGGATAGATTACTGGATAAATGGATGGATGGATCGATGGATGGATGAATTGATAAAGGGATGGATGTTTTACTGGATAAATGTATAAATGAATGGATGGATGAATGGGTGAATGAATGGACTGATAAAGGGATGGATATATGACTGAAAGGGTGGGTAAATGAATGAAGGGGTGAATTGGATGGATGGATGGATGGATAGAGGGTTAATCTCAATTTTATTCAATGCAAGCGTTCCAGAAACTAAACAAGCACTTGGGTTCCTCTAAAGAAATCTTTTGGTTGCTTAATTCCACGTGTTTTGAGGTTTTTGTTTGCTTTATAGATACCGACCTCCATCCATATAATGAAAAAATATGTTTATGTTTGTTTGTATGTATTATTGTTTATGTATTATTGTTGCTAGTCGTTCTGTAAGTAAGTGATATGCTGCAGCCTTATTGGTTTTCCTGTGCTGGGCACACATGGACATCGGACGGACATGGGACAACCATCCATTGTTTTGCCAAATTCCATGGCTATGGTGCTGCGCTTGGGAGCACCGCTTTTACAGTAAATGTGAAACAATACCAATAAAAAATTAAACCATTTATATTTATTTCTTTTTGAATTTAATAAAATGCATTTCACTGCTTTAAAAAGTAAAAAACAGAAGAAGAAGGATGAAGCCTATTTGGAGTCACTATAACCAGAGCAGGAAGATGAAACCTCTCTGAAAGCCTCTGAAAGCAGTCGGTTTTGTGAAAGTTTGTGTACGTTACCAGGGGAAACCCCACCATCAGCACAGGGTTTCTAAATTCTCGCCATGTGACTTATCTTCATAAAAAGGGAATCCCTTTGTTTTTGTTTTGCTCAGCCTCCCCTGTATGTGTTTCTATGGCGATATATGTTTTTGGCCAAAACACACCAGGCTGCACAAATGACACTATCAATCTCAAAAGTTTATTTTTAAATACTACAGGAAAGGCCCTCTGTGTGTGTGTGTGTGTGTGTGTGTGTGGGGGGGTGTGAGAGAGAGAGAGAGAGAGAGAGAGAGAGAGAGAGAGAGAGAAAGAGCGAGAGAGAGAGAGAGAGAG
>JAQMYF010000001.1:7106807-7121908 GCA_030014195.1 Neosilurus mollespiculum
GTGTGTATAATCATTGCTGCACACTACTGTATATATATTCAGACACACACACACACACACACACACACACACACACATATATATATATATATATATATATAAATTTCTTTTTACATGTTTCTTTTACACATGTTCACACACTCTTTTCTATTTTTTTTTATTCTTTATCTGTCAAAAATAACATTAAGTAGAATTTATCATAAATCTTAAAATTCAAAAGCATGTGAGTTAATGAATAGTGCATTCTAAATAGTTTATATTGTTCATTTATACAAATATGAGTCTTTTCTAGGCGTTTCTGCACACCGTGCTGGTCAAGAGTGATTTTCAACATACAATATACTCTAAACATCTGGTCAGCTTGAACCGGTGTGGTCATTCTCCTCTGACCTCTCTCATCAACAAAGTATTTTAGTCCAGAAAACTGACTGTTTCTTTCCTCCACAGAATTCGATGTGAATTCTAGAGACTATTCACTCTGGCAGCAGTTTCTGAAATTTCTACTCAAACCAGCCCGTCAGGCTCTAACACCCATGCCCTGGTGAAAGTGACTGAGATCACACTTTTTCTTCATTCTGATGCAGAATGTGAATATTAGCTGAACCTCTTGACCTGTGAACATCATGATATTATGCACTGCATTATACCCCGCTGCTACATGATTGGCTGCTTGGGGAGATGTATAAATGAGCATGGGTAGAGGTGTTCCTATTAAAATGGACAGTCTTGAAGTGTGATGTTGCAGCCAATTAAAGTGCAGCGAAGTGTGTAATATTACATTGCGTGCTCCGGGAGCATAAACAGATGTGCAGATGTTTTGGCCTTTTTTTTTTTTTGTCTTCATCTTTCCATTGTTGTTGTTCTTGTTTGGTCAGTTCTGTGCATAAAGCCTCTGAAGTTTATTGAGTGGTTAATGGCGACTGAGTACAAGTGAAACAATGGAGGAAATGGTTTCTTTAGATGAGGCTGGTAACCCTTTTGAATTGCAAGCCATGTCAGAAACCGCTATGTGACAAAGGGGAAGGGAATGTTTAAACATCCAGCAGGTCAAACTTTCCACAGTAAAATGTTTGCACTCCAGTTTTAACTGGAAGCAAAGCCTGAGTGGAGCCTCAGCACTTCGGGTTTTACTTGGGAAGAAAAAAAAAAAAAAACAGCCCAACAGATTTGTCAGGATGAGGCTCAAAATCCACCCGGACTTATAATTGGGAAAGTGGCCATCTGGGCTTTCAGAGATGTCCATTTGTTTTTAAAAGGGTATCGATTGCTGCTGGGCATTAAGGAGATCTGTAAGAGATCTAAATGCTTCTACCACCACCGCCACAACGTGCATTTCCTGTTGTTTTGATACATGCCTTTAATTATTGGCAGACATAGAGTAGTGTGGAGAGGAAGCTGCTGAGTTCAGAAGGCACACGTTATACACTGCACACTGCTCTGCTTTCCTTAATCACTCAGATCAGGGCTCGGGGATCAGGTTGTCATCTGTATTCAATATGCACAAGGTTCAACATTATCTACCTTGGCTTACTTATGTTAAGAGCTGTTGCAAAGAAAATGGGATTCAAAGTGTACTTAGAACCTGGTGAACAAGCAAAAGTCAACATGTAAACAAACAGTCATTTGTGCACTGAACGCCGTCTTTATTATTTTAAACACAGGCAAAGGGGAATATTGTGCAATTACAGGCACACAAGGACGTTTATGAGGTTGTGAAAAGAAATCATCTTATTCACGTCAGAGGACAGTAATTGTCACAATTATGGCAAGTGTGGTTTAAAAATAAATCTTTCTGTTCCCTCATTTCAAATGTGGCCCGGAGGTTGTCTTACAGTTTACTGAAGGCTGAAAAGTGAAAGGAAGAAATCGGAAAGGTAATAAATCCAAACTTTGCTTTTTACTTTCCTTTTTTTTTTTTTTTTTTTTTTTTTTTGGAAATGTGTTCGTAAATTTTTTTTTTTTTGTAATTTTTCTAAAAAATTATTTATCAATAAATAGAAACGTGTGTTTTTTATTATTATTTTTTTTTTTTGCTATGCTGTATTAATCCCACAAGAGAAATTATTGCCTCTGCATTTAACCCATCCAAAGTGAGCACACACGCGTAAACAGTAAGCACACACACTCGGAGCAGTGGGCTGCCACACTCATTGGGGCCCCTGGAGAGCAGTTGGGGTCTAGGTGCCTTACTCAATGGCATTTTTGTCATGAAAGGGGAGGAAGGGAAGGTGCATCTCACTCCCCAAGAGCCACACATTTTTCCTGCTGGTTCGGGAATCGAACCAGGGACCTTTCAGTCCAGTCCCAAAGCCGCTTCTCTAACCATTAGGCCACGGCTGCCCAAAACCCATACCAGTCACCCCTCAGATTTCTCTCCAATGAAATCTTTAGTAGAAGGCAAAGGATTTACATGTGAACGAAGTGGAACCCAAGCAACCATACCATTTCATAACCCCCTCAGGCCCCTGTCTATGGAAATCCTCAGTAGGAAGGCTTACACGCGGACGAAGAGAAACCCGAGTGACCTCGATCTTAGCCAAAAGGCCGAGAAGCATATTCACTGTGTATAAAGAGTCAGCGACATTTTATACGAATGGTGTACTGATAGTGTATTTCATAATCTACATTTAAAATACGTAAAGTGTACATACAGTAAAACCTTACACTGCTTGCCAACACTTAAAAAAGAAGAGCAGCTTTATGATTTCAATACATTATATACACAATGCAGACTGTAATGGATTAATGCAGGGTTTATTTTACATTTTGTGCTCAGCTGTACTTGAATTAAGAGGGTTTATTAAGAATCTACAAAACAGTATAAGCAGTCAGTAAACACGTCAGGTGAAGTTTTTTTTTTTTTTTTGGTCCCTACAAAATGATTGATTAAAATATATCAAGTAAATATGAGGAGTCCATGTGCAAAACCTGCTAAGTCAAGTTTTGTAAAAAAAAAAAATAAATAAATAAAAATACATTAAAAAAAAAAAGGAGTTATTTCCTGCGCATGTCCCACTGATAGCTTTACTTTCAAAACCTGCTAACTCATGTTATAAATTGTGAAAGAAAAAGTGTAATCAGATTTTTCTTAAAAACTGACCAACTTAGGCTGGCGCCCATCTCAGCCAACTCTGGGCGAGGGCGGGGTACACCCTGGACAGCTCGCCAGGCAATCGCAGGGCCAACACTCACACAACCATTCACACTCACACTCACACTCACACCTAGGGGCCATTTGGAACAGCCAATTAGCCTACTGTGCATGTTTTTGGACTGTGGGAGGAAACCAGAGTACCTGAAGGTACCTGATGTGTTAAAGGTGGTTATCACATCAGTGGACTTTTTCTTCGCCGATGGCACAGCTATAAAACGGGGACTCAAATAATGAGCGAGTGGTTCAGGGGAATCATTTTCACATATGTATCGGCACCGCAGAGTTCTGACCTTAACTCTATTGAAAGTGTTCGGGATGTGCTGGAGAAGACTTTATGGAGTGGTTCAGTTTTTCCATCATCGATTCAAGACGTCGGTGAGAAATGAACCCGGCACTGGATGTAATTAAATGTTATGTTGCTTAAGTTAGTTGAAACGATGCCATTATGATTATGTGCTGTAAGCAAGAATAAAGGCAGAACAACAACACATTTGTGTGTGTGACTTTTGTTGGCCACTAGTACACAGCAGACACTAATTCTGTAATCACATTTACATTAGTGATAAATAAATAAATAAAATGGCTAGAGTTTTTCTCTAAAGTGCTTCTTTATATATTTATTATATCGAATGTTATAATATCAAGGACACGCAGTGCAAAGCTTTCAGTTCTCTTTACTTTTCATATAATATTTTATAAACAGTGCTCCAAGGGCTCTAGAAGTTCTTTACATCACATATAACCATTTAAAATTTAAATTTACCTTCACTGAAAGCCCGCAGTGTAATTACCACAAATAATGTGATAATGTAGCCTGGGATTTTGACCTTGTAGCCGGAACCACTGTCAGGATGACTGCAAGAAAAAAATTTTTGAACACTATAACCGTACACTATGTGTACAGCTGAAGCAGATCATTGCACAAAGCAGATCATCACCTTGAACCCTTTTCTAACATGCTTTACGGTAAAACCTGTGTTTTTTACTGCCATAGCAGTTTTTACAAGCGATCATGTTTACATGCCTCTGTTAATCTTTTGGACAGGGGACGGACCATGAAGAAGGAACCCTGAAGGAAGGGAAAGGAACCCTGCACTTATTTTCCCAAACATTGGATTTTTGTGTTGTGTTTTTTGGCAGGGCACCAGGATATAGCAGGACCTCCTGTAACACGCATGCACTCAAACATAACAGGCGATTTTTAGCACATGATAACAGTCCTGCCTTGTGTGAATGACGGCCTCATAGTGTTTCTTTGTTCGGTGCTTCCATGAAAAGTCACAACAACAGTGCTAAGGTTTCACCTGCCGTCATTTCGCAGCTCCCTGAAGGTTTCCTTCAGGCTGCCGGCTCCTAATTTGGTGTGGATCGCAAAAAATGTCGGACACCAACGGACATCCCCGTCCTCCTCCACTATCCCTGTTTTGTTTGACAGGCACTGGAGACTTGTTAAAGCTTCCCAAATGCTAGCTTCTATGAGCTTTGAGCTGCATGAGAAGACCATTATTTTGGATCTGTCCCAGCTGTATGCTGCATGAGCTCAATTTCTTTTAATGAAAGGGATCCCTTAAATTACCTTCAATCTTAATAACAATAATTCATTAATGACCTACACAATTATTTAAGATATAATCTTAACTACACTGTTATTATTGCTTTCAGAATGGGTGTAATGAAATAATTATACATATAATGTCTTATTGTGTTGCTGCGGCATTGCGGTTTAGTGGATAGCATGTCCACTTCACGGCAAGAAGGTCCTGGGCTCGATTCACAGGTTCAGGCGTATCTGTATTTAGTCTGCATGTTCTCCCCTTACTAGTGTGGGTTTCCTCCGGGTACTCCAGTGTCCTTTCACACTGCAAAGACATGCATAGTCGTGGTGGCTTAGTGGTTAATGCTCTGGATTACTGATCAGAAGGTCAGTGGTTCAAGCCCCAGTACATCCAAGTTGCTACTGTTCTGACCTTGAGCAAGGCCTTTAACCCTCAAGTGAATAAATGAGAGTTGCTCTGGATATGGGCATCTCCCAAATGCCGTGAATGTAATTGGGTGCTCCAAAATTGCCCCTAGGTGTGAGTGTGAGTATAAACGGTTGTGTGTCTCTTGCCCTGCAATGCTCTGGAGAGCTGTCCAGGGTGCATCCTGCTTTCGGCCAGCGTCGGCTGAGATAGGCATAGGCACCAGGCTCCCCACCAACGAAGTAGAATTAGGCGAAGTGCCTCTCAGTGACTGAGAGTCATTCTGTTGCCAAATGATGTCATTCTTCACCAGGGATTCCCTTAAGTGCAATAACATTTATATAATTAAAGTATTTTAGTTGTCAGTGTCATTGCTTTGGGCTTATCTTGTCTTGTCATGTTACTATTGATATTTTTCTTCTTCCTCCTCTTCTATTTCTTCTTCTTTTTTTTCTTCCCATTCTGCACCCATGATGCATTGCGCAACTTCCATGGATTCTGCTGCAATGTATGTTTTTAGCTGAGAGGGTTGCAGACCCCCTGCAAAACCTGTTCTCATGGACAAATATCTATTCACACTCCCATCCACACCTGGGGCAATTTGTTCAATTCAGTAAGCAGAAAGTGCATGTCTTTGCACTACAGGAGAAAACTTGAAGGAAACCCCACCCAAACGCAGGGAGAGTATGTTGAAATTATTACTCGACCAAAAAATATTTTGCACCATACACGGTTATGGCTGGAGGGGTATTGTCATGGGATTGGTGGGTGGGCAGGTGTGTGGGCGGGTGGGCGGACGGCATGACAATAAGTTTGTAAGGGTCATATTGCTCGGCTCATGCACATGCCAGCTTTTTGAACTTTTGCATAGACACTCCCTATGATGTAAACCTGTGCGTGGGGTAACTAATTTGCATATATGACCTTTGACTTTATCACAGTGACCTTGGACATATAAAGTTTTTCCGGGCCATTGCTCGGCTCATATGCATGATAGCTTTCTGAACTTTTCTGGATTCCAGTCCAGATGAGCATAGCTCTGTATCAGAAATAATCTCTATACTAACACACATAAAACTCATATCACATGACTGTTCACATCTGCATGGCATGTAGGGGATGGCTCTATTTTCCGAAAGCCCATTGGTCCGACAGCCCTACTTATGTATAATGGACACCTTGCTTAAATCACTTGGGCACCCTACTCAGTTTAGTTGGGTCAGGGTTAGGGTTAGGACTGTCGGACGAATGGGTTGTTCGAATATAGGGCTGAGTGTGTGTGTGTGTGTGTGTGTGTGTGTGTGTGTGTGTGTGTGTGTGTGTGTGTGTGTTAGGACAAACAGGAAACACATTGTTTACTCTGTAGTTGATTTCGTTTGGAAAAAGGTCACATGATAGGAGCATGGCCAGCCAGGGAAGGATTCACTGAGACTGATAAGACTCACTCAGGAAGTGAATGGGGCGTGTCGTGTCAACATTTCCAAATATTTCTTTTTCCATCTGTCCAAACTGAAATGCAACTTCTGATTTTTTTAAATATGATTTTTCATTTTAAAGGCTTGACGACTCTGAATCTGTATGGATGTTAGGAGTAAACCAAGCAAAGGAGATGCCTTTTAGTATTAAAGTGTATTAATTTGTGTGCAGCCTTTAACTTTTATGTAAGGAAAGAAAAAAACACACAACAAAGGTGTGTGAATGTTATTTCATAATTACAGCATATCTAAAAATGTCTTACTTTTTTATACCACAGCTGTTTACAAGTATTTATTTATTTATTTGTTTGTTTATTTTTTAGCCAGCTTATATTTTTGTCCGAGACGACACGGTGGTGCAGTGGTTGCCACGTCCGCCTCACAGCAGGAAGGCCTGAGTTCGATTCCCGATCTCGGGGCGTTTCTGTGAGGACTGTGCATGTTTTCCCCGTGCTTGCATGGGTTTCCTCCGGGTACTCTGGTTTCCTCCCACAGCCCAAAAACATGCACAGTAAGCTAACTGGCTGCTCTAAATCTCCCCTAGCTGTGAGTATGAGTGTGAACGGTTGTGCATGTGTTCGCCCTGCAATGGTCCGGCGAGCTGTTCAGGGTGTACATCACCGTCGCCCAGAGTTGGCAGAGATGAGCACCAGCCATGACACAACCCTAGTAGGATTAGGTGGTTCGGCAGTGAGACATGAATGAATGAATGTGTTAAAGCTCTAATATTAGATACATCTTTGAATTTCAGTGATGACCTATTTATTATCCTGCTGTTACAGAAAATAAATCAACGTCTTCTGACCAATCAGAATTAAGAATTTGCTGTTTCTTTTTTTTTTTTCTAATGCTAATCTTTTCTTTGCTGTCTTGAAATCAATACATTTAACAAGGTACAGATCCCCACAAGTCTCAAGCCTTGCTCTGTGCTCTGTAATCTATACTGCATTGTGGACACACCAGGATAAACCACAACTGATAACTGAATTCTGACTCGGAGCAGAAAAAAAATCTTCTTCCTGTTCATCACGACCGCATACACACTCCCACACACTGTGTCCTGCAGAGAGCTTGAATGATCAGTGATGATACGAGTGCACCTGTAAATCTGGTGTTTCTCTGCTCACCACCGGTGGTCCTTGAGATGTTTCTGACGGTTTCCTGGCTGTTGGTATGGAAACCAAGGACACAATATTGAAACGTTTTTGAAAAGGAAAATACATTTATACGCTGTTATCTCTCTCACGTTTTTAGTTATAACACAATGCAGTGCAGATTAATCACCAGCCATTTATTTTGTGTAACAGCAGCACTGATTTAAGCTCTGGCCAATTACCTCTGCTAAGGAGGTTAGGATTTATTCCTGGTTTGTGTGTTTGTTTGTTTCTTTGTTAGCACAATTAGCCAAAATGTCTTTGTATTCCTATTTTCCTGTCATTTCTACAAGAGGTCAGGCTTTGGACAAGGAAGACTCCATTCGATTTTCGAAACGAAGTTCTGGATCAGGGTGGCACGGCAGTGTAGTGGTTTGCACATTCATCTCACAGTCAGAAGGTCCTGGGTTCGAGTCCGGGGCTTACAGTCCATCGCAGGGCCAAGCCACACATCTATTCATACTTATACTTACACTCACACCCAGGGGCAATTTGGAGAAGCTATTTAGCCTAATTTGCATGTCTTTGGACTATTGAAGGAAACCAGAGTACCCTGAGGAAGCCCACACAAGCACAGGGAGAACATGCAAACTCCATACAGAGAAACCCTCACCAAGCCTGGGACTGAAACCCAGGACCTTCTTGCTAGGAAATGTGCTAACCATTACAAGACCATGCCGCACAAAATAAACCTTAAAATCTAATTTTAGTTTGTGTTTTTATATTCTTGTGTAATATATACGAGAATTATTAATGTTGTTAATATTAATGTTTATGTAAAGCTATTAGTGCTTCTTTAGTAGCATAGAAAATACTCATGATCGGAAGCTTTAAATTTCCTTAAGGTGGTGTTTAATTAAACTTTTTAATATGTTTATAGTTTCAGGGCTTTCTAACAGTCAGTAGGTTTTCATCTGCTACAGGGAGCAGGGAGGCTGGAGCTTATGTCAGCTGATTATGGGTGAAGGCAGGGTACACCCTAAACAGCCTGCCAGTCCATCACAGGGCCAATATTTATTATTGTATGCGTGTATATAATGATTCTGGGTGGCACGGTGGCATAGTGGTTAGCAGACCCACCTCACTGGTCAGAGGTTCTGGGTTTGATTCCTGGGCTCGTTTGATTTTGTGTGGAGTTTGCATGTTGTCCACATGCATGCATGGATTTCCTCCGGGTACTCTGGTTTCATAGTAAAGTACAAAGACATGCACATCAGGCTAATTGGCTATTCTAAATTGACCCCAAGTGTAAGTGCGAATGGTTGTGTGTGTGTTGGCTCTGGCTGACTGTTCACGGTGTACCCCGCCTTCGATGTTTGTTAGTTGTTGAAATCACAATTTAAATATTAGATTTATTATAGTAATGTTATTATATTTAGGAGTCCAAACTTTCTGGCCTCAAATGATACTTGAAATAAATGTAAATACTATTCAGAAACTGAACTGAGTTCAAGGGGTCTGTCTCCAAAAAGTTTGAGAACCACTTGAAAGCTTGACCTACCTAGGTAATGACCTGAGAACAAAGTTGGCAATGCAGCGTATCTTCTGTCCTTTCTCTTCCAAGTCAGCTCAACACAACACAGCCGCTGCACTTCGTAAAGCTCTGCCCTTCAGCGAGAGAGAGTTTGTCGCTCCAATATAATAGAAAATAGGATGTGTCGTGGCTGCAAGTGGCTGCATGTGGGGAGAGAAAAGCATGTCAAGTGCAGATTCAAGTGCATGATAGAACTGAGCCACATGTTTCATTTTTTTTCTGAAACGTAAACCAGCCTGTTCCTTCAGCTGGCTTCGATTTAGTAAACGCACCCTGCAGAAAATGTAAAGGAGAATGATATGGACATGCATGAGATTATGCAAAAGGAGCAAAGATGGGACACAGAGAGAGAGAGAGAGAGAGAGAGAGAGAGAGAGAGTGCACAAGAGAGAGAGGAAATGTGAGCGCTTTTCTGAAGCCTTGCCCCCTGCCTCTTGTCAGGTGTGGGAAAGCAGATGAAAGTGGGCCGTGACGCCCTTTGATCCTGCCTTTTGTGTGCTAACCACATGGCAGTGCCAGCGCTGCTCTCCAGCTGCAGGGCTTTGAGTGGGCTTTCACCGCCCACGCTGCCAGCCTTCATGCCATCCTGCTCTGTGTTTGCACAGGCCATGCTGAATTCAGGAAAGAGTGGGTCTGTCCCTTTACACACACACACACACACACACACACACACACACACACACACACACACACACACATACACCTACTTTCATGAGTCCTCCTACAGTGCTGGGGCTTTGGGATCCTCATTAAAGATGGCATCTGGATTCAAAAGGTGCTGAGCGGGTAGCGTCCGTCATCCCATTATCATCCTCACTCGTGTAGGCAGCGATATAATAAAGAGCAACACATCTTCGATTTTGCATATCCTTTACAAAACTAAAATGCACCATGTGTTTTTTCTTCTATTAAATCAGGTCTGAAACGGTAGAGTATACAGTGATATCCACTGAGCCCAAGGTGAATAATGGTTTTAGTATATGCTACACAGGAACATAATAAATAAATAAATAAAACCTCAAATTAGATTAAAAAAAGTATTTTCATCTTGATAAATGCAAAGATTTTAAAATCAGTAACTAAGATGAGCTGTTATCCTGAATTTGCCAGGTGGATAATGTCCATTATGCTCAGATAGCAAACCAAACAGGGCGGGGTACACCCTGAAAAGCTTGCCAGACCATCGCAGGGCAGCACACAAGCTACCATTCACTCTCACACTCACTCCTAATGCCTAATGTGCATGTTTTTCAACAATGGGAGGAAACTGAAGTATCCAGAGAAAACCCAAGCAAACATGGGGAGAGCATGCAAACTCCACATAGAAATGCTCTCACTGAGCCCAGGACTCGAACCCAGAATCTTCTTGCTGCGAGGCGGACATGATAAGCACTACATCACTGTGTGCCCTAGGGTACACCACTTTATACACTACCTTGTATACACCACACACTGTGAATGGTTGGTCAGATATAGCATAGCTAAATGTTAGATGTAGGGTAGATGTAGCTATTTCTGTATGTATAATTCATTCATTCATTCATTCATTCCCTAAGCCGCTTAATCCTTATTGGGTTCACGGGGAGGCTGGAGTCTATCTCAGTCGACTTTGGGTGAAGGCGGAGTACACCCTGAACAGCTCGCCAGGCCATTGCAGGCCCAACACACACACAACCGTTTACACTCACACCTAGGGGCAATTTGGAACCGCCAATCAGCCTACTATGTATGTCTTTGGACTGTAGGAGAAAACTGGAGTACCAGGAGAAAAGCAAGCATGGGGAGAACTGGGAAACTCCACTCAGAAACGCCCTTGCTCAGCCCAGGACTTGAACCCAGGATGTGCTAACCATTATGCCAGTGTGTTCCCTAGTGTACACTACTTTATACACTACATAGTATACACTACACACTGTGATTGGTCGGTCAGATGTAGCTTAGGATGTAACTATACGTTAGACATACGGTAGACGTAGCTAATGTTTTTATGTATAGTTCATCATAATGATATTTAGGCACCGCCTAAAAGCGGAGCTCAGAAAATGTTTGTAGGTGTAAGTTTATAAAGTAAGAGAATAAGCTGCAGTGTGCGTGCACAATATATTTTTCCAGCTATTTTCTATATTTGTTACCCCGGAGCGCCCCTAAAAACATTAAATTCCTCATCAAAACTTACACAAAATATATTTGACGTAAGTTTTTGATTAATAGAGTGAACAAAGTAGTGTGATCACATTCAAGTAATAAATTGAATAATATTAAATAAAATTTATTAAAGAGAGCAATAATGTGGCCAAGTACACTAATTCTGGTCGCTGGTTCGATTCCCAAACCAGCAGGAAAATGTGTGGCGGAGGGGGAGTGAGCTGCACCTTCCCGTCTTCCACCTTCATGGCTGAAGTGAACTTGAGCAAGGCACCTAACCCCCAACTGCTCTCCGGGCGTCCCATTGTGTGTGGTAGACCACTGCTCCGAGTGTGTGTGTGTGTGTGTGTGTGTGTGTGTGTGTGTGCTCACTGTTTACGTGTGTGTGCTCATTTTGGATGGGTTAAATGCAGAGGCAATAATTTCCCTTGCAAGATTAAGTCTGAGTATAGCAAAATCAAAAGAAAAACACATAAATAAATAAATAATTCCAGTCCCAACACAGTTTAATTTTATTCAGGGATTTGAAATACATGACCAAATGATGTTGGATGTAGAAAAATATGTAATGTTCATGTAGCGCTGCACAATCACATGAAACTGATGTACTTGTGCATTTTAATTAATAAATCCAATGAGTTTTTTTTTTTTCCCTAGTGTATGACAGTTCCCTATGGTAGTGCTCCCGTTTCTCGACTGCATGCAGGCATAATGGCGCCATTTCAATACAGCAAGACTCTCAACAATCAGCTGACACAAAGGAGGTCTCGGAATCAGTATCTGATCACTAACTGATGTCACCAAGAACAGGATGGATTTCCTTTTCCAACTGGTTCCTGTCAAGGTTTCTTCCTCATGTCGTCTCAGGGTCTTTTTTCTCACCAGTGTCGCCTCTGGCTAGTTCATTAGCGATCTGCATTTCTCTAAAAATATTCTGTGCAAAAAAAAAAAAAAAAATCAAAATGTGCAATAAAATTAAATCAAGTTGATCAAGCGGATTTCGGAATGCTTCATGAGCCAGGATAAATCATATCATAACTAGGATAGATGGGCATAAATAACAAATAATATCATATCATCTTTCTTTCTGCTTTCTCCCCCCTCATGTTTCTGTTTGTCTGTTGGAGTGTTACACTCTCTCTCATTCTCTCTCCCTCATCCTGTTGGCTGCAGATTGATTTTGGGCTTCTGGAAAGTCATGTAGCGGTGAATGTGGCTAACTCAGCATGACAGATTCCAGTATTTTTCCAGCAGCTGTATTCCAGGTTAAAATCAGTATGAAGTATGAAAATGGAACCTATGAAAAATATACAAGCAGTAAGTAGCTCTGAAGGGTTCGCTTGGATCAGCTTGTTGCTGTATATCCTGCCTCTGTAGTGTATATGTAGTCTATAGAACGGCTCTCATGGGAAATTCTTGACTACTGTTCTAGATTTATTCCTCATTCTTTAAACCATAGCAAGGCTGAATTCTTGAATCAGATATGTTAGGAGATGCTGGTTAATTTAGTTTACTACACAGCTTTGTTGAATGCTCGATTTTGATTGGTTAGGGGGTGATCAAACTAGAGGTGCAATAGAAAAATCGAATGACGCAAGTTTTTTTTGCAAATTTTTAAATTGAACAAAACAATTTAAACAAAGCAAATATTTTGCAGCTTAAATATGTACACTGTGCGAAAGTCGTGAGAAAGTTGCGCGGCAATCTGCGACTGATTTGCAACTGATTTGCTATTGGTTTGCGGATGTTTGGCAAAAAAAAAAAAAAAGTGAAAGTGTTTTGTTCTCTTTTTGTTCTCAAACCATTCGCTTTTTATTCGCACATTATTAGCGGAAGCAAAATTCGAATGAGATGCAAATGAAGACAAAATACACAGAATATGACAGATGCCAGTAAGGAGGGCAGTGGTGGCTTAGTGGTTAAGTCGATGGGTTACTGATCCCAAGGTCAGTGGTTCAATCCCCACTGTCACCACCGTTGGGCCCTTGAGCAAGGCCCTTAATGCTCAGTTGTATGAAAATGATGATTGAAAATTGTGTTATAATCTCTGGATAAGAGCATCTGCCAAATGCTGTAAATGTAAGTCTCAAAGCGTCTGCGTGGAAGTCTCCAACATGTCACTTTTCCTTGCGAATTTAAAACAAATACTTTTCGAGCAAAACAACAACTTTGTGACCTTCTCGCGACATGTGTGGACTGTTTAAGAAGAGTTTGAGACTATTCCACATCAGAGTCTTGTTTAGCGACATTCGCAGAAATTTCAAACTTTTGAAATTTTTTGTGATGAGTTCACGAACTAGGTGACCAAAATGTGATGCTGCGTCGTCGTTGTTCGTAAAATTTCCAGAATCATACTGAGATGGCTGCATTACAAAGCCAGTTTATGGTCTCTGGGTCCAGCCTCGCCAGGCCATCAGGCCTGTGTGGTGAGCCAAATCCTCACTGAGGATGTGGGCGGCTGTCTGGCAGGACCCACACTGGCAGGTATCGGTTTCACTGCTCCCAATGGTCTTTAGAAAAGACTGGGTCCTCCCTGATCCAGTATGGAGGCGGTTAATTCGGACTCACGCCCAGTGCAGAAGGTGATAACTGGAGGGCACCACTGATGGCGAGCCAATGAAGGAGTGCAGGATGGCATTTGAGTGGCTCCATTCCTCTCGCCATCTCTCCTCCATCCAGGTGTCTGAGGCTGGTCCAGATCCTATGAGCTCTGCAGCTTTGCTGCGAATGTCACAAGATGAATTTTGAGAGTGAAAAGCAACAGCTGCAAATTGCCATTCACGTCAGTCACATTCCTATCACACCTGTAGTGGGATCATCCCCTTGTTTACCGTCTGGGCAGCACGGTGGCATAATGGTTAGCGCATCTGCCTCACAGCAAGAAGCTCTTGGGTTCAAATACTGAGCCCAAGCGTTTCTGTGTGGATTTTGCATTCTCCACTTGCTTGTGTGGGTTTCCTTTGGGTACTTCAGTTTCCTTCCACAGTCCAAAGATATGCACATTCGGCTAATTAGCTTTTCCAAATTGCACATAAGTGTCGTTGGTCATGTGTGTGTTGGCCCTGCAATAGTCTTGCTAGCTTTTCAAGGTGTCCCGGTGTTCCAGTCTCCCTGTGACCCTAGTAGGGTTAAACAGTTCGGCAAACAAGTGAGTTAGTAAGTGAGAGAGTGAGTGAGTAAGTAAGTAATTACAGCCTGCTATGGTCTGTAATTTCTGTTTAACAGATCGTTGCTATGGACCACCTCATTAGCCAAAACAAGAAGATCACTTTTAAATTAATGAAATCAATTTCAAAGTACGGAGCCCATAAGGGGGGCATCGAAAAGACATTTCTCTTTGATGTCTGGGTAAAATCTATATAGCGTGCACAAGTAAAGCTTTCTCATGCATGCGAAAAAGTCTTTCCGGTAGATGAGTAGTTAAAAAGTAAAACTCATACTACATAAACAAAGTGTGGATTTATTCACCTTTCTCACTTTCTTTTTGGTAAATACTTTTAAGGGGTGAATTAGCAATATCCTCCTTACCTATTATTTATCTCGTTGTTATCCAACTGTGCACCAGGTAGTGTTTTCTTTCTTTCTTTCTTTTTGATCTCTCTCTGTCATGTCATGTCATGTCATTTTCTGAACCGCTTAATCCTAATTAGGGTCGCGGGGAGGCTGGCGCCCATCTCA
>JAQMYF010000001.1:7143102-7153979 GCA_030014195.1 Neosilurus mollespiculum
GAGAGGGAGAGAGGGGAAAAGAAATAGATAGAGAAAGAGAGGGGGCAAGAGAGAGGGAGAGGGTGTAAGAGAGAGAGAGAGAGAGAGAGAGAGAGAGAGAGAGAGAGAGACAGAGAGGGAGAGGGGGAGACAGGGCGGGAGAGAGACAGAGAGAGAGATTTGGTGAATTTCTGTGTGTGAGAGAGAGAGTGAGAGAGAGAGAGAGAGAGAGTGTGTGAGAGAGAGAGAGAGAGAGAGAGAGAGAGAGAAAGAGAGGGAGAGGGGGAGAAAGGGAGGGAGAGAGACAGAGAGAGAGATTTGGTGAATTTCTGTGTGTGAGAGAGAGAAAAGGAATGCTTGGTGAGAAGTAGTTTTGGCTTGGCTGATGCTAATGATCTCAACATGTGCTCCATTCTCGAGGCGTCCGTCTTGTAGAAAAAGCAGAGAGCGGCAGCGTGCCTCAGTGGGGCCGCAGATGGAAAAATCAGCCTCAGACAGTCTACAGAAGTGTGTGCAAACCAGGACTGCATGTTGCTTCCAAATTAAATGTCAGATTTAATGTCGGAAACTCATCTGCTCTCAATGGCTAAAGTGAATGGGTAACGATCCTCTTGGATCACGGTCACCTTTTCGACTGTTTCGCAGCCAGACATTTTTATACTATTAATTTGTGTATGGAAAAGGGAAAAGTGTGTGTGTGTGTGTAGGGGAGATGGTGTGTGTGTGTGTGGGCGGGGGGGGGGTACTTAAAGAGAAGCACGACCTGTCAGGAAGCTAGCGGAGCATCATCGGGGGCGTCTCGTCAAGATAGCCTCTGGATTCATTAGTGACTGGAAAACAGGAAGGTATCCAAGCAAGCGTGTGCTTTTGACACCTGAAAAAACGGCACGTGTTCCAATCCGAGAATATGAAACCTGATGCATATTTCATGCTTAATGGGATGCGGATGAAGTTGAGCGGCTCGGTTCAGAGGGTGGCATGTGTGCACTCTTTAAAATAGATTTGGAGCTATTTAAATTGTGCCGGGAAAAGAAACGTACAAGCAGCCTACTGAAGCACGAGCATGAAATTACAAGTGACTGTATAAAAGTTGAAGATGTCGAGGGTTCATAGCAGTGGAAGTGGTGAAGGGAGAGAGACTGTGCCATTGCTGATGTGTACACATTACATATTGAGTAAATATGTTTTTGCAATATTGATAGATAATGTTACGGAATTAATCCATCCACCATCCATTCATTTGCCAAACCATTTTATACTACTAGAGTCGCGGAGAGGTCGGAGACCATCTCAGCTGACTCTGAGCAAAGCAAGTGCGGGGTGCACCCTGTACAGTTCGCCAGTCCATCCCAAGGCTACACACACAACCAGTCGCACACACAGGGAGGCTGGAGACTATTTCAACCAACTCTGGCGAAGTGCAGTCTATCGCAGGGCAACACACACAACCACTCACACTCACTCATACCAACGGGCAATTTGGAACAGCCAGTTAGCCTAATGTGCATGCATTTGGACTGCTGGAAGAAACCGGTGTACCCAGAGGAAATCCGACCAAGAAAACCCCACACAGAACATCCCTCACCAAGTCCGGGTTTCAAACCCACAACCTTCTTGATGTGAGGCAGACATGCTAACCGCTACACCACCGTGCTGCTCACACGTGTTACATACAAGTAACAACCAACCAGTGGTACCCGAGTGCTTCTATTTCCATGCACTGTGAATCTTGGCTGTAATTGAATGGTGAAAACTGGTCTCCTGGAGAGAGAGAGAGAAAGAGAGAGAGAGAGAGAGAGAGAGAGAGAGAGACATCACTTTAAGGCGAAAGAGAACAAGACGAGCTGCTATCAGACTCCACTGAGCGTGGCCAACGCTGTCATCTTCTCTAACCTCGCTTCATATGTGCAGAGATGCTTCTAAGAATGACAAGATATCCCTCTCCTCATCTCTCTCTCTCTCTCTCTCTCTGTCTGTCTGTCTTTCTTTCTCCTTCCTCTGTCCGTGTCCAGAAGGCATCAGTCTTGGATCACTACTCTCAATCAAAGCTTGGCCGGGGAAAGGATGCATAATGTGACAGAGACAATGTCTCTTTGATGCCGCCTTGTCAGCCATGTGGAAGGAGAGCTAGACGCTTTGAGCTTAAAGACCGACAGCGAGGGAGCCCGTGTATGTCTGTGTGTGTGTGTGTGTGTGTGTGTGTGTGTGTGCCGGCTCCAGAAGGTGTGGATCAGCCCTCATGCCACAGCTGTATTATGTGTAATCCTGGCTCTGACCTGCAGGTCATCACTGTTTGATTAATTGGTCCCAATTTTAATTAGCGAGGCCCTTCAAGACCGGCGGAATCAAATAAAACAAGCACGAGACCTGAATGTAATGAAATAAAACTTGATGATGGCATCAAAGCCACTTTAGGATATTATCTTCCCATTTCATTTTGATTGTTTTACCTGTAGGCTTATCTCGGCACGCCGAGCTTTTCTTTTACAACGCCAGTCGCGTAAGAAGAGGAGAGGAGGGGGAAAAAATCCTGACATACGTATATTTCTTTATAATTATGTGGTTATGTAATATAATTTCAGGCTTAATGCAATTTAAATCAAAGCTGATCACATTTTTAAAGCTCTAGCTCTGGATGCAGGATGGATTCATCCTGCTGGAGGTTCAGGGTAGTGCCCACACTGCCCTCTAGTGTGTCTAAGCCTGAAGAGATGATCACTCAGAAGCGGCAGAGCGGGTGACACATGAGCCGACCTCCTCACCGGCCTTTGCCTGTCAGTCAGAGCGTCATCCTGTGTGCAGAGGAAAAGGGGAAACCCTAGACTGCTTTTTTTTTATACCTTTGTTTACACACATACGCAGACTTTACACCACGCAATCTCTCACTTTATTGCCTTTATAAAAATTACACTGGTGTGTAAAGATAATCAAACAAAAAAATTAAACAAATTTACTGTCAGCCACACCTGACACCTGAGTATTCCCACCTCATTCCCATTCCACATACAGTATTCCAACCCCACAGCTTCAGGGTACCCAGTGGTACCCTGAGCTTAAATTATGGTCTACATACAGTTTCATACCTACAAGCCTGTTAAATTTTTAAGACACCACTTTTTATTGGAATTCCCATTAAACGTGGTCTCTTAATTTTTTCCCATTGCGGTATTTGCTTTGGCACGGTGGCTTAGTGGCTTAGCAGTTAGCACTCCTGCCTCAGATCAAGAAGGTCCAGGGTTCGCGTCCCAGATTCGGCAAGGGCGTTTCTGTGTGGACATTGCATGTGTGAGTTTCCTCTGGGTACTCCGGTTTCCTCCCATAGTCCACGTTAGGCTAACTGGCTCTTCCAAATTGCCCCTAGGTGTAAGTGTGAATACTCATGTATTGGCCCTGTGATGGACTGGCAAGCTAAATGAATGAATGCATTTGTTCTTCCTGTATCTATCTGGGTCTCCTCAAGGTTCTCTAGTTTCCTTCCAAATAGATGCCAGCAAGTGAACTCTGGATAGAATTCGGGTCTAGGACAGCCCTGGGTCAATATAAATGAATGAATAAAAATCAGGAAACTTCGAGCAGAATCACATGATCAAGTTCATAACTGTAACATGTCAAAGGTCAAAACTTATACATCATTTAGCTAGACCACCAGTCAAATGAAATCACCAGTGTGTCGTCCAATACCATATTTTGGATACATGACTGGCTAAAAAAATGGTTTTCATCCACTGAGCCAACAAAAATGAGCGGCATTTCACGGTCAACAGCCTTTCTGTTTGGAAATTGCATGATCACCTGTGCTTGTGCAGGTTTCCTCCAAGTACGCTGGTTTCCTCCCACAGTCCAAATACATACACATTAGGTCAACTGCCTACTCTAAACTGTCCATAGCTGTGAATACGAGTGTGATTGGTTGGTAGTCGCTTCGATAGACCTGCAATAGACTGGCGACCTGTCTAGGGTGTAACCCACCACCCACCCGAAATCAGATGGGATTGGCTCCAGCTTCCTGAATGACCCTGACAGATAAGCAGCACAGATAAGGTATGTTTATATGTTAGCTAATGTACTGTAATAAAGTATGGTGAGTTAGTTATATGTATTTGTAGTTTGACTCAGTGATAGTCATCATTCTTATGAGGTAAGACATAATGGTTACGCCCTTGTTGGACGTTGGTCATTGTTTTGACTGTGGTGTTTTCTTGTCATGTTGCCATGCAATTTTTTTTTAAGATATTGTTTTGAGTCTTGTGCTAGTGGTTATATGAGTTATTAGATGGCTTTATACTGCACTTTATTCCGTTATCAAATCCATTTTGTAAAACTGGGTACTGGGGACAGGGGTTTTGATGTCTCTGTTTTTCCAAAAAAAATGGTGATTGCTAGCCTAATTAAAAATATATATATTGTAAAAAAAAAGCCATGGGTATGTCAGGTTTTGGACGGTGGGCTAGTGGTTAGCATGTCTACCTGACAGCAAGAAGGTCCTGGGTTCGGGTCCCACATTTTTGTGTTGAGTTCGCATGTTCTCCTATGTTCCTGTGGGTTTCTTCCGGATACACCGGTTTCCTCCCACAGCCCAAAGACATGCACATTAGGCTAGGTGTGAGTGTGAATGGTTGTGTGTATGTGTAGGCCCTGTGGTGAACTGGATAGCTATTTAGGGTGTACCAGACCTTCACCCAAAGTTGGCAGAGACGGCTTACCTAACAGCAAGAAGGTCTTAGGTTTGAGTCCGGGGCTCAACTCTGACATTTCTCCGTAGAATTAGCATGTTCTCCCCGTTCTTGCATGGCTTTCCTCCGGGTGCTCCAGTTTCCTCCCACAGTCCAGAAACATGCATATTAAACTAATTGGCTGCACCAAATTGCCCCTAAGTGTGAATGGTTGTGTGTGTTGCTTTGTGGTGGTCTGGCTGGCTGTTCATGGTGTACCCCGCCATTGCCCAGTGCCAGCTGAGGTAGGCTTCATCCTCCCTGTGACCCTAATAGGATTAAGCAGTTCAGCAAATAAAAGAATGAACATGATGTTCCAAATTGCCCTAGGAGTGAATGTGTGAGTGTGAATGGCTGCCTATTTTGGTTCTGCAATGGACTGGTGTGCTGTTCACGGTGTACCCTGCCCTCGTCCAGCCCAGTGTCAGCTGAGATAGGCTACAGCCTTCCTGTGATTAGTAGGACTGTGCAGTTCGGCAAGTAAATGAATGAACATGATGTTCCAAATTGCCCTAAGAGTGAATGTGTGAGTGTGAATGACTGTGTGTTTTGGTTCTGCGATGGACTGGCGTGCTGTTCAGGGTGTACCCTGCCTTCGTCCAGGCCAGTGTCGGCTGAGATAGGCTACAGTCTTCTTGTGATTAGTAGGACCGTGCAGTTCATCAAGTAAATGAATGAACGCTGCAAGCCAACGCTGCATGTGAGTAGTATAAGAGACTACCTGTGACTCGTTCAAATTGGTCCAGCTATAATTACCACACTTAAATATAGGACAAGTGACAGTAAAAAAGCGATACGCAGCATATTTATGTTTATTCTTGTTTCCCATGTTGGAGTAATGCATATCCAGAGCCATTCTAAGATTATAATTCCTGTTTTTTCTGTTGTAGATCATGATTTAAATTAAAGTTGACAATAATAGAAAGCAAGATTGTGTGATTATGCTTCATTCTTGGATCCAAGTTAAGACGTATATGAGGTTGAATTCAGACTGATGACAAAAACACTGCTGATATGACTTGAAATGTTGGTTAAATTGAAGTGAATTATTTCTGTGCTAAGGCATATAGCCTGGGAATGTGTATATTAAGGCTTTGCATCAGTGTAGCGCGTGTGAAATTATGCCCACATACCAGCAGGTAGCACGACGCTAAACTGATCTGTGCAACTGAAACCATTTCACAAGGTGTAAAGACAAGGCAATAAGAGTACTGTCACCACTATACACAAAGATTGACCACGGGTGACTAATCATAACAACACATACAGTTTATTTACTGACCATACACAGCAGGGCATAAATCATGGAAATATTAAATCACCAAGTGGATAGTTTCACCCATATTTACCACAAGAAAGATTTCTGGTGCCTCCCACGCTGATATGAAAACATATGCACTGTACTCATAACAGCATTCTTACTACTTCTGCTTTGAGCTAATTTCCTAGCTTATCTACTTTTCTACCAACATTCCCAAAGAAGTTGGGGTCAGTCAGGGTAAAGTCAAAGTCAAAATATTAATTGAGTGAATGAGGGATTGAATAAGCTGAATGAAATACCGAGGGGCTGAACGCCTGACTGGTCCAGGGGTTGACAGACAAACTAATCTGTTGACTCACATACTGAGGGTCTGACAGGCTGAAAACTGAGGGGTCTGACTGATATACTGAGGAGCTGACTGACATACAGAGTGGTTGACTGACATATTGAGGGTCTGACTGGCTGAAAAACTGAGGGTTTGACTGACAAACTGAGGGATTGACTGACATTCTGAGGGTCTGACTGGCTGACTAACTGAGGGGTCAACTGACAAACTGAGGAGTCGACTGACATTCTGAGGCTCTGACTGGCTGACTAACTGAGGGGTCAACTGACAAACTAAGGGGTTGATTGACAAACTGTGGGGTTGACTGACAAACTGAGGGGTTGACTGACATTGTGAGGGTCTGACTGCCTGACTAACTGAGGGGTCGACTGACTAACTGAGGGGTTGACTGACTAACTGAGGGGTCGACTGACTAACTGAGGGGTTGACTGACAAGCTGAGGGGTTGATTAACAAACTGAGGGGTTGACTGACAAACTGAGGGGTTGACTGACAAACTGTGGGTGCTGACTGACAGTCTGAAAGGTAGACTGACTGACAGACTAAGGGGTTGACTGACTGACCGATGTGCTGACTGACTCAATCACTGACCTGTACTGACTGAATCAGTTAGTGAATTACAGCACTTACTGACTAAAAGACAAGGCCAAATGGTTTACTGACTGAGTGATTGAGTTACCGACTTACTGATTTAAGGACTTACTGACTGACAGACAGGCCACCTGAATTACTGACTGACTGACAGGTCATGTGATTTACTGAGTGACTGACAGACTGACTCATTTGATTACTTATTAACTAAATGACTGATTTACTGACTGATAGGTTTGCTGGCTCACTGAGAGAGTTACTGACTGACTGATTTAATGATTAACTTACTGATTGATCACTTGGTTTACTGACCGACTGACTGATTTATGGTCTCACTGATTGTCTGTATAACTGACTGATTTATTGACTGACAGACTATCAGTTTTGACTGATGGACTATTACCTGAATGACTTACTGACTCATCAATTTACTGACTTATTGATTCATGGACTTACTGACAGACACTCTGGACACCTGACTCATTTGATTACTTACTGACTAAATGGCTGATTTATTGACTGACTGGCTTGCTGGCTTACTAAGAGAGTTAGTAGTTTAATGATTAACTTTACTGATTGATCAATTGATTTACTGACTGACTGATTGATGTAGGGTCTCACTGACTGTCTGTATGTATGACTGACTGATTTACAGACTGACAGATTGTTTTAATGACTGACGGACAACTAACTGAAGGACTTACTGAGTGATCACTAGATTTACTGACTGACAGATTGTTTTAATGACTGGCAGACTGACAAGATGAATGACATTCTCACTGATTCATTTCCTGACCAATTGGTTCATGGACTTACTGATGGAGTTTGCGGTCTTCAGAATTTCCGCGGTTGCTATGGTGGTGCAGATGACTCGCTGAATATTTGCTTGTTGTGACGGTACTTGTTCAAACCTGTAACCTGTAAAATCCCACTGCTCTGCTCTTCTTTCCTTTAAAACGTGAATATATTTTGCACTTGGTTTGGAGTGGCATGTCTGTCTTGCGGATGATACAGAAAAATGACCTTGATATTTCCGTAAAGGTCACTTCTGTTTCTGAGCACCAATAAATCCATCTGTCTGTCTGTCTGTCTGTCTGCACATGCCGGTGCCACTTGTCTTCCTTTCCTCCCTCATTTTGTTCTTTCAAATTGAATGATTTTAATTTTGAAAATGGCTACTGGGCTGAATTTAGCTCTGCCTGTAAAGCAGAAAGGTTATTCAAGGATACGCTGACACCAGCCCAAACTGGAAACTTTCACTTCTCGTGACCGCCATGCATGTTTTTTTTTTCTTTTCCTCTCTTTTTTTTGGGTTTATGTCCTTATGCAGTGGAAAAAAAAATATTAACGATATTTATTACCCACTTAAGCCTTAGAAAACCACATACAAAACACACACTCTTGTGCCATCCATGCCCGAAACAGGCTGTAGTAAATTATTTGTCGTCGATGGTCTTCGATTCTAGTTCCATCATTCGAATATATGGAGGCATGGCATAATATCAAGGAAAATATTAGTCAAAACCTGCTGCCGAGCGCAAATAAGATCAAGATGGATTACCGTATCCGCTTTCGCTTTGCGGCCCGTGTGATTTCCACACCACTGCAAGCCAAGTCCAAGACATATGGGGCAACTTTAAACGTGATTTCCTGTAGCAAGCTTTAGCTGTGGGTAAAAGGCATTAATGCAGACTGAATTTCTTCATTCCATGATAGCGGGATCTGATGTGCATTAATGACAGTGAGAAATGACCTGTTTGAAATACAATCTAACACTTGAGGCCTTGTCGAGAGATGGAGAGAGAATGAGAGTGAGAAGGGGTGGGTTGGTACTCGTAGGAGGGTTTTTCTTTCTTTCTTTTTCTTCTTTTTCTTCTACAGGAAGTTGAGTTTGCTTCATCAGTGAAAACGCTACACCGCAGTGTACTCTGTGGTGGGATTGTTCACTCGATCCTAAATATAAATTGATTTTTTGGCTTGTCACCAACGCTCTTGTCTCTTTCCAAGCCTGCAAATCAGAACCTGTGGTTTGTCGGATGCGTTGGTACGGATCCAGTACATTTTGTTTTGGGATATTGAATGTCATTTGGCTGTCATTAGAAAACACGGTGAGCTATGTTGAAATCTTCACTAGAGATGTTGTGATGTACAGCTGGTTGTGATATTTGAAGGGAGGATAAAATGTAATATATATCAACAACTCAGTCATGAAAATATTAGGGATGGGCATTGATGTATTCTTTTACAATGAAGTACATGTGGCACTAAAAAGAATGACTTGAGGCAAGCTGTAACACACATGCATATGCTTGAAGACAGACAGCTGCATTTGTGCTTCTATCCATCCATCCATCCGTCAAACCATCCATCCATCCATTTATATCTAGTCCAGGGTGTGTGTGAGTGTGTTTGTTGGCCTTGTGATGGTTTAGTGAGCTGTTCAGGGTGTATCCTGCCTTCACCCAGTGTCGGATGAGTTAGGCTTCAGCCTCCCCGTGACCCTAATAGGATTAAGCAGTTTGGCAAATGAGTATGTGAGTGAGTGAGTGTTGAATGAAATTCATGACCCTATTCAGGACTTAACGTTTTACTTTGTAGCTATGTTAAAGGTCTTTTAGGGAAGGGAAGGGAAGGGAAGGGAAGGAGCTGCTCTCACACACACACACACACACACACACCCCTTTCGGTCCCAAAGCCGCTTCTCTAACCTTTCGGCCATGTCTACCCCCACCCTGGTCTCATACAGTTTCCAATTACATAGAATATTATAGTGCCAAATAAGTGCCGATTGTCACATTTTCTGTATTTCAGTGACATTTTTGGAAATAAAAAAAAAAAAAAACATTTTTGATAA
Organism: Neosilurus mollespiculum; assembly: GCA_030014195.1. Classification (NCBI taxonomy): domain Eukaryota; kingdom Metazoa; phylum Chordata; class Actinopteri; order Siluriformes; family Plotosidae; genus Neosilurus; species Neosilurus mollespiculum. The sequence continues at coordinate 7,152,845 of JAQMYF010000001.1, forward strand.
GAATACAAAAAAAAAGGAAATTTTCTTTCTTTATTTATTTATTTTTAAACTGGCTTAATTACCCTTCCATAAATAATAAGTGTTCATTGGGAGATCTGGCAAAATATCAGACATATAATATAGCAATAACCTATGGGGTCCATCGGAACCCCCATGAAGTCAATACTTCTACGCTAGCAACAAAACAGCGTAGCGTTCATTAAACAATACAAATACTTGGAATGATATAACACCTTGTGAAAATGGCCAGTCTATGCACAATGATCGCACGTATCTACGTATGATCTACTTATGACTTCTGCAACTGTGAATCTCCGTCTTTGGGCCATTCTTCTGCTGGTTCCCTTCGCAAAAAAGCTAAGTGTAGGAAGTAAACATCTGGGTCCAAAATCCGGGGTCTACTGGACCCCAGATACAAAACATATCCTGGAATGTTCACAACACAGCTAATACAACTCACCAACCTATCAAAACATGCACAGCAATTTGCCTGGGGTGCACATAATACCATGACCCGACAGCACTTTCATTATAAACATACCAGCTAACACAAATCGGCAGGGGGTCCCCAAAAAGTCCTGAATAGGGTTAATGCCTTTGTTCATTCATTTATTCATTCATTCATTCATTCATTCATTCATTTATTTATTTAATTGAATGCATATCCAATATCTAAAACCCTTAACTCAGTGTTCTGCCTCAGCTTCTAAAAAAAAAAAAGTTCTCTTTAAAAGTGTAATTTCATCCACCCAAAATTCTTGACTCCAGATCTGACATTGGTACAAGGTCACATTATGAATTATATTATAAAAATACATGATAATTGAGTCTTTATATAACACAAGTGCTTGCATTTTAATGATAAAGAGAATGGTAAGGTCAGGAAATGCACAAAAGCCTTTCATAATGAACATTTGACTGGAATCCATTCATTTCCTGGGAATTTGCTTTTCTTTTGTGCTGGATAATGGAATAAAAGTCGTACACACGTGTAGCATAAAACAACGTTTATTTGAGGTGTGTAGGAAAAATTAGGGAGGATATTGGATATCCCAGACTTGTGCTATGTTTATATATATATATATATATATATATATATATATATATATATATATATATATATATATATCACTTT
>JAQMYF010000001.1:7154079-7178679 GCA_030014195.1 Neosilurus mollespiculum
GGTGAGCCCAATAATGAGTCTGTGGAAAGCCAAAGGGGACAAACAAAAGCACATAATACTAGAACACAAAGTTAACTTGCAGGAGTACTAACAGTCTCACTCACACTCACACTCACTCCTAGGGGTGATTTGAAACAGCCAATTTGCCTAATGTGCATGTGTTTGGAATGTGGAAGAAAACCAGAACACGTGGAGGAAACCTGGAGGAAAATACAAACTCCACCCCAGGATGCGAACCTAGGACCTTCTCGCTGTGAGGCGGTAATAAAGGATACTTAGTGATATTAGGGTTGTTTGCATTTAAGCTAAAAGTCTGTAAAGTTTTGAAACTTAACTTTAAGGATTATATGTGACTGACAATATGTCAGTCAATATGTTATTGACTGGTTGAGGATTAAAGTGTCACACGAATCTGAATCCCAAATCACAGGCGGGCAAAGCCACAATATTCAATCCAATAGGGAATTATTTTTATTAAAATTCAGACTATTTGATTACAGCACAAATCTTTGCGAAGTCCAGCAATATGACTGAGAAATACAAGCTCTGTCGGCAATAACTGCAAATCAATGTAATGATCAGTTCAGATAAGTAGTCAGGTTCCGGTGACCTCTGATGGCTTGCATGGAACACCCCCTAAGAAGCCCAAGAAAAGCAAAATAATCCTGATGGGTTGAATGGAGCATTATGTTTTCCTTTTCGGCCCAGTGCTCTGTGACAGACTGACAATGCTGAAACCCTCCTGAGGGTGCTCTATCAATCAGATGCAACCAGCCATATCACTCTGCCTCCTAACACTGTGATTAAAATAACATAATCATGCTTTGCCAACTTTTTTATTTATTTATGTTTCAATTACTTCAAAATAAAAGGCTGGAATCAAATGGTCATTAGATAACACACTGTATAAAGCATCTTATCAGTGACTCTGTTTAACAGCAACAAGTATAAACACAGGAACTGGGATAAGGATACAATCTGTTCCATCAGGCTGTTTTATTTTTATGTTTTGAGAAAGACAAAACAAAAAAATAATTCCGGAATAATTATTTAATTGTTCCTAGTTTCTTAGGCAGTAACCTGTAGGAGCTAGAAATACACTCAGAGAATGCAGACCTCCAACAAGGTAGTGAAGTATCACCTTTATTTGGGTTATAGTGGCAGATGATGTAGAATTATGATGCCCCCTTGAGGCCTGTTCTGTATTTTTTTTTCCTGCCGCATTCTGGGTGAATTCCATCTACTTGCTTTATCACGCATTGTTAAAGAATCCTTCAAAACCATCCTGAATCCGAACACGGATTAATGCCCAAAATTTAAACAGGTCTTCATTGGCCCAAGACCCACAATTGGTTAATATTTCTTGGAACGCCATCCATTAGATACACATTAGAGACACACACACAGACACACATGACCATATTCAGACCCTCCCCCCTTGGTGGAGGTAATAAATGCAGTGATTCCCTCCTACAACCACCCCCTACTTTCCCCTCAGTCCACTGGTCAATTCCAAGCCACCAGACAGCTCTTTTCTAGCACACAACATATACCAACAAGGAGAGGGTGATACCTGATGCATGCCTCCTTTGAGACATGAATCCATCCAAATTGTTTTGAACTGTGTCTCACGGCATTGAAACACACTCGGACGTAATCGAAGGAAATGTTTTATCACGCACAGTGGTGTAGTGATTAACTCCTGGGTCACATTTCGTGCCTGGTCAGGGTATTTCTGGGTGAAGTTTGCTTCTTTCTCCCTGTGCTTACTTGGGTTTCCTCTGGGCACTCCAGTTTTCTCTCAAAGTCCAAAGACATGCACTTTAGGCTAATTGCATATTATCAATTGCCTCTAGGTGGAAATGTCTGTGGGCTGCCCTGCAATAGTCTGGCAAGCTGTTCAGGGTGTGCCCCGCATTTGCCTGAAGTGAGCTGGCATGGGCTCCAATCTCCCAGCGACCTTAATAGGATTAAGCCGTTCAGAAAATAAAATGAAATGAATGTACAGTACCGTGGGAAAAATCCTAGGCACATGCATTTAAATTCTGTAAACCAAGATGACTTCAAAATAATGGGGAAAAAATAGACCGCCGGGGTCCAGACGCTTCCTCTGACAAGACCATTTCATAATACGCCAATACAGAACAACCAAACTCAGCTTAGTATTCATAGTAGTGAGCCAGCATACCAAGTTTGAAAGCCCTAACATCAGCATGCAGTAAATAAATGTCCAAAAACCTAATATACAGTTTTGCCTCTGTGTCCTTGGAATGTAGGTCAAGGTCACTCACACACATACTCATCCTAGCACTCATAGTAGTGTCCCAGCATACCAAGTTTGAAAGCCCCAACTTCAGCGTCCGACACGTAAATGTCTGGAAACTAAAGTGTGATGGACGGACGGACAAACGGAACACATTGCTATAGCTCCCAAGGGCAAGAGTTAAAAATATTTCTAATCAAAAGAAAAATTCTATAACCTGCAGTAAACAATAGTAAATTAAACAAAGTCAGTAGCTGGTGTAACAACCCTTGACTTTTTTCCCCCTAAAATCTTTTTCCTAGGTACAGTTTGTGTCGTCCTATAAGGAAATTAGCTGGTTAGTTTTAGTGAGCATTAAGGAGAATCTGCCACAGATGTTCTGGAGATTTTCACTTGCTTGTTATTTTTGCATGCAAAACCAAGTCTGAATAAACCAGTCGGGAAATTGGTCTCATATTACCCCTCAACCATCCGGATGTTGGAGTATTGTCATTGCCTGTGTGTGTGGGTGTGTTCCCGGCCCGTTCCCCTGACCTCGGCCCCTGGGATTTTTTTCTGTAGTGCTACCTTAAATCACGAGTGTATACTCATCCACCCCAAACTCTTGACGCCCTTAAGGATGATATTCAGCCAGTTGTTCCACCCAACGAACCGTCGAACCAAGGCAGCCTTCAGAAATCACCGCCAAGAGTGTATAGACGATGACAGTCCCCATTTGGAGGAGGATCATCTTTAAATCATTTTCTTTTATTTACCTTTAGAATGTGGGAGGTTTTACTGGGTCACCCTGGATAATATCCTGACAGCATACAGCCAGTGAATGTCTCTAAGGATGACAGACCACAGGATTAGTTTCCTGTAATGCAGACAGAATAGTGGTTTATTTCACCGTCTTGGGAAGGATTTTTATTTTCAGGCTGTTTCTTTCGTCTTTCTTACATTTGCTACAATACAGAGTATCATGATTAGTTCTGCCCCTTTTTGTATATTATTGGCACTGTTTAATACTCAGTTCTCATTGAGTAATTAATAATCATTACTTGCCAATTTTGTGAATGGTTTGTTTATCTAATTATGGTTCTCTGGCATTGCTCATTTAGATGTGGTAAATGAGTTGTGACTGAAGCTGGAATCTTCTCCGGGTACTTTTTGTTTAGAAGCCTCATTTCTTCACTTTACACCAAGAATCTATGAAATTTGATCTAGATTGAAAGTTTTTCTGAGCGAGAACTGTTTGTTTCAGTTACCACCCAATATCTCCCAACACCCGCAAATGAAGCACCTTATCACCTCACAGACTTAACAGACACTTAATGGGCTGTTATCTCTCATTCTAAAACACTGTTTGTGTGAACAGCCACTGGCCCAACAAGAATAAAAATAAATAAATGAAAAACAGTTTCAAACAATTATTTACTTTAAATATGAAAATCAACGGCACACACTAAGCTTATTTTGTTTGGCTAATAAATTTAATTTGAATCTATTTTGTAGTAATGTGTGTTTATAATAATCTGATCGTCCAATACAGACAATTTGCATATATTACCTGTCGCAAAGAGAGTAAGTACAGAAATGAAGCTCCACTCTATGAATGATTTCCCAGATAATGTGAAATAAATGAAGACCATGTAAAGTGAAAAGCATGGCCTACTAAATAATGAACGATTACAGCATTATTCTTTTATTTTCGTGTGTTGGACTGTGGTTCATGTTAAATGTGTTTGAAGTCTTTCAAATCGACCAAACACATTGAAGCACACTTCCAGATTGTGGATATGGTTCCAGATATATTCAGGAAAATAAACCTGCAGAGTAAAGGAGCTCTAATATGGTATTAAGGTCATATGCGCAATAGCTGTGGAAGAAGACAATTCGGTTGCTTTTTTAGTTTTATACTGTTCAGGTGTTCAGTTGATTAAAGGAAGAAACTAAATATTCTTCAGTTTCTCATAAATAGCCCAGTGATAAACTCCTGCCTCAATAAGACTCTGAATTTTGGCTATTTCTCTCTATTTTTCATGTAGATGAGTGTTTTTGTTTGATCCACAGCACAAAGATGTTTGTGTTTATCAGAAGAAAAAAAAAAGAACTGATATGATGAATAAACATCTTATAAAAAAAACAGTGCTTATCAGCAATGGAATGAATAAGCCCTGCTCTCGGAATGATATCTCAGTTCTCAACTCATGTATATTTTGTAAAAATGCCCCAAGTTTTTATCTGGTTTGACATAAATGAGGACAGGTTTCCCTTTTCGGGTCTGGTTCCTCTCGAGGTTTCTTCCTCGTGCCGTCTGAAGGAGTTTTTCCTGACCACCGTTGCCACGGGAGTGCTCACTGGGGATATGTAGGGTTCCTAAAGAAATGTCAAAAATGAAATGTTTAAATTCTTAACCAAATTTGTTTACTCTGTAAAGCTGCTTTGTGACAATGTCAACTTTAAAAAGTGGTATACACATAAAACTGAATTGAATTAAATTAACAGGATATAACGTTTGTTTAAATTCAGATCTGATCCAAAATGAGAGAAGATTTCGAGTTCCTCTTTAAAGTCCTCATTAAACAGATGTCAGTGTGCAGTTTAATTCGGAATTATTATGAACATCCAGTAAAAACAGAAAGCTGGGGAGGGACTTTCTGTGGATCTTGATTGGCGTTTATAACAGCCAGTAGTGTTGAACATTCATCCCCTCTCTATGCCACGGACAATTGTTAACAGTAGGTAGGGTTCCGATTGCAGCTTTGTGAAATTTAATAAAGTCATTTAGATTTAGGAGTGATATTTTCAAATGACAATTTCAAACTGTGCATTAAGCAGGCTAAAGGAAACACCGCAAGTGCTGATTAGAGTACAATGATTGAAAACAGTGTAATGAAAGGGTACCACCAGTCATACACTGATTTAAACATTTTCAATATAAAAATATTAATCCTCTGTTCATACACTACATAGTGCACTGCATGTAGTGCAAGCTGTTTGAGATTCAGCTAATATTAAAATGTGGCATTTAGCATTCTAATAGAGCTTATTTCATCAGCATACATTTCAGGTATCGATGTATATGTAATGCAAACCTGTTATATTTTTCTGACTTTTGTGCACGCATGTTGTTAATAAATTGGTTGTAAATGTACTGTTATGGTTATATAATTTCATTCATTCATTTTCTGAACCTCTTAATCCTAAGCAGGGTTGCGGGGAGACTGGTGCCCATCTCAGCCGACTTTGGGCGAGGGCAGAGTACACCCTGGACAGCTTGCCAGGCCACCGCAGGGCAGAAACACACTGACGGCTATGCAGCCTACTCTTGACGAAAATCAGCAGTGGTTCTTTTACATGTCTCTCACCACAGACAGTGAGAGACATGGCCGGCCTTTGGTAACCCAGTTAGCTGCACTGGGGGGACAGCAGTGACATCGCGCTGATAGTGGGGCTTGAACCCCCGACCTTGGGTTCATTAATCCAGCACCCTACCACTGGGCCACCACACAATAATATATAACTGCTGGTTATATAATATTGGTTTCATTAAATATAATCTTTCAAATACAACAAGAGCACTTGGAGAATGCAAACCTCCCCCAGGCAAAAAAAAAAAAAAGTGTGTGGTGGTGGTGGGGGGTGTAGCAGAAAGTACACACCCCCCTGCTGTAATACCATGCTTCCAAAAAATCATCCTATCTCACAATGTTAAAGAATCCTTTTTTAAAAAATCCTGGATCCAAAGTTTGCTCCAGATCAATTCCAAATTCTACTGAAGCTTACCGTGTACTAAACCTCGCATCTGGTAGAAATTTCATGAAAATCCAAACATACATTTTTGCAAAACAAACAAACAAAGCAAAGGTAAAACACAACCTCTTTGAGGTAAAGAGAAATATTTTACGAATACTTTTTTAGCACTTTTTCATTTTAATTATTTATTTTTTTCATTCAATTACAGAGTTGTTATTTTAACTGATACACCTGACAAACTGTAAGTTGCTCTGCCTTCAGACGTGATTATAAGAAGAAGGCAATTATTTACAAAATACTCTATCAGCTACTTCTCTATAGTGGACTCTTGCACATTGTACACCATGTCAGACTTCATTATACACTGAATTATATGGGAAACACACACATATATACACATACAGCTGTCATTTCCACCTCATTTCTCATCCATGCACATCCACACAAGAGAAATGTCAGCCATTCATAATGACTTGGGTCGGTGTGCTGACGTTCTCCATAATTGGATTGCGAATGCTCTTCTGGTAGTGATGTCACCATTTTAGAAATTCATTAACTTTCGAATTTTGTTTACAGTCAGAAAGTTCAGTCTGAATGCCTTACTCTTCATACACTCTATGCATATACTGTGAAGTGAAACCATTAGCGTCTATGTAGTGGGGTATGAGACTGGAGTAGCCTTGTTATCATTCCTCTCCTGTGGTGTGAGTGTGCTGAGAAGGCTCTGTAACCAGTATAAGCCTCTCAGCCAGTTCTATTAATAGCCCTGGAGCAAATCCCAGCTCCAAGTGCCTTACTAACAGTACTGGGGCTATTAGAAGAAGCATAGTTCATCTCCAATAGCACAGATCACGCAAGCACAGATCACGCGAGTGGTACTTAAGTGAAATTCCAAATAAGATTTGTTGTTCCAGTGCACTAAATCCACATTTTCAAGAATTGCTCGCAAAGTCCCATGATCATATTTACCATACAGTATGAAAATAAAATCCCTTTATATCAGTTGCTTTATATTTAGTTCTTGGTATAAAGTCAGTGTGAATATCTGCACCTCCCAGCTTCAAGTTTCTTTATTTATCTAACTTTAGGCTTCTCTTGTGGAAACTCACATTCTGGTTGCATTGGATTCGGGTGTATTATGATGTCATATGTATGTTGGTGTGCTATTTGGTCTGGTTGTAACGTGTAATGTTCCTGGTCATTTTCAGGGGATGGAAATCCCAAAGAGAGCAGTCCCTTTATCAACAGCAGCGATCCAGAGAAGGGCCAGCAGTATGACGGCAAAAACATGGCACTGTTTGAGGTATGTATACATGCATTATAAACATCCCACTGCAGAATTCTCCATAGCTCCATGATCCACTGAGCTAATGTATTCATTAATTTAATCCCATCTCCCTGATACATGTATAACATGTAAAGTGACAGAGATAGCAGGAGTAATAAACACAAAGGTAGCTGGATAAAAATATTTTTTGGCAATTTAAAAATGCATATGGAGGAGGTAGTAGATACCGATCATGATCCCGATTTGAGCCGATCATATACCGATGTTATTCCAATGTTTCATCTGATGCTATTACGATCTATTCGGATTTTACTCTGATTTGTACCGATGTTGTTCTTATATGTCAGTGATATTGTATAAAAAAAGTGCAAATTCACTAAAATGTGACTGGAATGTCTCCCAATGTTGCTCCAATTTTTTTTTGTCAAAATTTTAGAACAATGATACAATGATCACTACCGATTTTTCCTGTGTTTCCCTGATGTACTCTGGACACAAAAGAAAAGAAAAAAAAAAAAACGCCAAAGTTTTTAACATTTCCAAAATATTTCTCTCTTTCTCAAAGTTTTCCACAAAATTATACAGTGTTCTCCAATGTATACCGATGTTTTCCGATGATATCTGATGTTCTCCAATTTTCTCCAATGTAACGTCAAGATATGATCGGGGCAAATCTGGATCATGATCGGTATCATGTGAGCTCACCTTAAGGACACACCATTCAATCAAAGTACAAAATAATACATTGGAAAAGATCTTGTTGGAACAAAAAGCTGATTAACAGAAACCAGAATGTTTCTTTCCTCTGGGTGAGACACCACGGTATATACCAATACTCACACAGTGAACCTGTTCTACAAGGTACAACTCTGTAATAATGTACAATTATAGAACTTATTACTCAGAGTTAATTCTATAATAATAATGGTTTCCTAATAATTTGTTTTAAACCTCCCATTCAATATCAGACCCAGCCATCAGTCATTTCTTTCTTTACATTTATGGATGTGTCACATCTGTATTACTACTCAAGTAGTTTCCCGCTTTGTATCTATGTCTGTAGGAGGAGATGGACACTAGTCCTATGGTATCGTCTCTGCTCAGTAGCCTTGCCAACTATTCCAACCTGCCTCAGGGCAGCAAGGAACACGAGGAAGCTGAGAACAATGAAGGTTCTCGCAAGAAGCCTGTACAGGTAATTCATACTCAGCTACACACACCAGCCTATAATCACATACACCACCTTCAAACAAATTCACTCCTCTTTTTCATTCATTCATTTGCCAAACAGCTTTATCCTACTAGGGTCCTGGGTGAAGGCGGGCTACACCCTGAACAGCTCAGCTGTCTATCACAGGACCAGCATACACACAACCATTCACACTCACACCTAGGGGCAATTTGGAACGGCCAATGGGTCTAATGTGCATGTCTTTGGACCGTGGGAGGAAACCAGAGTACCCGGAGGAAACCCGCACACACACTGGGTGAATGTACATGATCCACACAGAAACGCCCTTGCTGGTCACGTGGCTCGGACCCAGGACCTTCTTGCTGTGATTCAGATGTGCTAAGCACTACGTCATTGTGCTGCTCCTCCTATTCTCTTATTTTTTTTAAACTCTGTTATAAATACACTTTTAATGGATACATGACATCGTTCCATCTTCAGACACTTTAAATACAGTACGGATAAACCTCCCGTTTATTTTTGTTTTGCTAGCAGAAATTGGGGCAGTACGGTGCCTCAGTGGTTAGCACTGTCACCTCACAGCGAGAAGGTTCGGGGCTCGAATCTTGTCAAAAGGCCTTTCGTATGGGGATTGCATGCTCTACCTGTGCACGCGGAGGTTTCCTCCTACAGTCCAGAAACATGCAGGTTACGTCAACTGGCTACTCCAAATTGCCCATTGGTGTGAATGTGAGTGTGGATAGTTGTTAGCTTGCAGTAAAATAGTAACCTGTTCAGAATGTATCTCATTCATTCATCCATCCATTTTTAATTAATTATTTAATTTGACACACAGTATAGCTGTTAGTGGAGACTGCTGTATAACAAGGTTATAAAAGATTTAATTTTTCTAGTTTTCATAGTGGTTAGCATGTCTGCCTCACAGCAAGAAGGTCCTGGGTTCAAGTCCTGGGCTCGGGCATTTCTGTGTGGAGTTTGCATGTTCTCCTCGTGCTTGCGTGGGTTTCCTCAGGGTACTCCAGTTTCCTCCTACAGTCCAAAGGCATGCACATTAGGCTAATTGGCTGTTCCAAATTTCCCCTAGGTGAGAATGTGAGTGTGAATGTGAATAGTTGTGTGTGTATGTGTGTTGGCCATATGATGGTTTGGCGAGCTGTACCATGCCTTCGCCCAGTGTCGTCTGAGATAGGGCCCCCCACCCACACACACAGACACAGACACACAAACATACACACGCACACACACACACACACACACACAACCCGTGACCCTAATAGTATTAATCAGTTATTCTTATATAAAGATATAACGAAAGTCCCAAATCACAGAAGAAGAAGCACTCATTTGGACAGCACTACTGTTTAGGGCTCTCTCACTTTTTTCTTTTCCCCTCGGTCTGTATCCACCAGTGTTGTCATGATTAGGAAGTCAGACATACAGAAAGTAAAAATGCTGTTGATATACAGTGCCTCTAGAAAGTAATTACTCCCCAGTGATTATTTCTGTTTTGGTGTACTGCAACATCAAACTTAAGTGTCTTCAAATGAGATTTTCTTTCTCTATTTATTTTAAAGTGGCTTTTACAGAAATAAAATCAAACCATATTTATATGCATTTAGATGCTGTCAGTTTTTTTACACCCGCATAATAATTATTCTAAGTATTCAAACCAATTTCTTTCGGCAGTCTCTGTTATGACTAGTAACACTATATATATTAAACAGCTGACACCTATATATATATATATATATATATATATATATATATATATATATATATGACTTTGAAACAGTAAGTAAAGCCATGTCATGTGATGTGGTGAAGCCTTGAAAAGTACCAGTGAACCCTTTGCCATGCACCATTGCCTGCATAGGCTCACAAACTCATATACCCAAGCCATAAGGTGCGTTATGTGACTCTGGATATACAGTACCATTACAGCATAATTCCCCCAGGGGTTTCCAGATGTGCCTGCACATTCACATTAACAGGGTCCCTCGACAGAGATTTCCGCATTGGTCTGGATCCAATAGGTTTTAATTCTCAGTGAGACCCCCAGCAAGACAGCTGGAGCACAGAATCATGGGAAACAGCAAAAGTGTTCGCCCACTCCACAAACCCTGAGCTGGTGGCGAGCTGTGGGAGTCCTGATGAGGTTCAGTGGTGCTGCTATTCTTGTGGCGGATGCTGATGTTTACAATATGCACTTCAGGCGACATCTGGTATAAAGCAGAAAGTAGGAAACACCGAAGATTTCTGAGGAAGCTATTTGCACGTGTATACGTACCCAGACTATATGTAGCAGGGTAAGATATAGGGCAGTGCAGCATGGAATTTAGCTGAATGTGAATCAAAAATGACATCTCAATCTGTGTACACAGCTGTATCCTAGGTAGCCTGATATTTCCATGTTTACAAATGGATCTGCTTGGGCCTAGTGATGTGTGGCAGCACACCTGCCCATGAGTCACTCTCATACTTTACAGATCCATCTGGAAAGCTGACATATGATTGCATGACCTCATTTGTTTTGATAGAGAAGCCCTTTTCCCTCAAGCCTTTCATTTGCATAGCAACAGGCCTGGTCCTTTAGCATGAGCAGCTCACTAGCATGCCATCTAAAGGAGGGGTGCCTTCAGCAGTATTGAGCTGCCATTAAATTTACCACAGCTGCTCTATCTGCGCCTATAAGATACCTAGCGCTATGCTCATATTCATGCTCGCTCACCAAAAGCCCCTCACTCTCCTGCTCATTTGGCAAGCCGCTTCATCCTACTGGGGCTGCAGAGAGGCTGGAGCCTATGTTAGGTAAACAGCTCGCCAGACCATCTCAGGGCCAACTCACACACACCTATTCACATTCACAGCCACACCTAGGAGTAATTTGGAACAGCTAATCAGCCTAATGTGTGTGTCTTTGGACTGTGGGAGGAAACCGGAGTACCCGGAGGAAACCCAGGCAAGAACAGGGAGAACATGCAAACTCCACACACTCTACCCGAGCCTGGGACTCTCGCTGATGTGCTAAACACTGCACTACCATGCCACCCTGCTTAAATTCCGACATTATTCATTCATTCATTCATTCATTCATTCATTTTCTAAGCAGCTTAACCCTAATTAGGGTCGCAGGGAGGCTGGTGCCCATCTCAATCAACTCTGGGTGAAGGCAGGGTACATCCTGAACAGCTCGCCAGGCCATCGCAGGGCCAACTCACATACAGCCATTCACACTCACTCACACTCCTAGGAGCGATTTGGAACAGCTAATTAACAGCTAATGTGTATGTTTTTGGACTGTGGGAGAAAACCGGAGTACCCGGAGGTAACCCATACAAGAACGAGGAGACCATGCAAACTCCCCACAGAAACGCCCGAGCCCGGGACTCTTGCTGTGAGCCACATGTGCTAACCACTGCGCTGCCTGCTCGAAATCGTACATCATTAAATTTAGTACAATTCATTTAAATATTGAACAAAGTAATAAATAAATAAATGACATACTGTAGTAATTAGTGTGCTGTAGGCTATTTATTTTGGCTACTGCTACTTGTGCACTTTCTTATCGGAACTAAAGATGTCGGAGAGATGGAACACACCTACAAGGCAAACAAGTGAGACGAGCTCCTTGTCATTCTGTAGTGTGAATGCAGGATATTAAAGCTTTATGAAGCATACTCTCTACAATTAAAAAAAAAAAAAAAAAAAAAAAAAAAACCTCAGTAGGAAGATTTTCTTGAACGGAATCCAAAACAAGCACAGCTTAGAGGAGAACGGATGATAAAGTCCGGTCTGTGCACAAATTGCTGTTTGTTTTTTTTTTTTTTGTTTGTTTTTTTTTTTTTTTTTGAAAACAGATCAAATTCATGCAGAGAAAGAATAAAATAAAAAATAGCATTATCAAAAACGCCTAAACTGTAGCTGGTAATAGCTTCCAGTGGGTGCTACATTATTAATGATATGTAGTTAAATTTGCCCCCTGCCACCTTTTAAATCATGCGCATATGACTAAGTTAATGACCAGCGGGGAATCTGCACCCGAGCCTCTCTCCCCATGGCCCTGTCGGGTTACGGGTTAATGACATCATTTTTATTCAAGCAGGTTCCTCCAGTATTACTGGCAGTCAGGTGCTGAGTGTGTGTGTGTGTGTGTGTGTGTGTGTGTGTGTGTGTGTGTGTGTGTGTGTGATGTTGAATCAGGGACAGCAGGACTTAGTTCCTGGACTTTTTATCACATCCAGCTCGAATGACTCATCTAACAGAGCTGGAAGAAATAGCATGAATATCAGTGGCTAATACTGCAGCTGGGAATTTACCCAAGCGAGAGTTAGTCTGAGGTCCTAACCTCAAGTAATAGCCATAATAAAGCGCGATTAATCTTATTAAACAGGCGAGGGCATGTGTTACGCCAAAGACACACAGACTTGAGTGTATTAGGAGGGAACGTACTATATATTTTCAAAGGGAATGAGAGCAGTAGGTAGACGGCTAACCTGAGACGGGGTGATGATGATGATAATGGTGGTGGAAGACAATTCGGTCCTGGGAGGGCGTGAGCTTTGGATGACTCACAGGGAGAGTCCGTTGGGCTAAAAATTACACTGTTACACAACTAAGGTCACACCCTGCCTTTTCCCCATCCAGAATGTGGTCACGCCCATGGACGCGAACACGCAATTTCAAACACACATAAACACACACACACACACACACACACACACACAAATTGGTAGCATAGGATGCTCTCAGCCAAGCCAGGGAGGTTAAAAAGAAAAACAACGACGTTATTCTAGGTGCCGTGAAAAGGAAAACGCTGCCTTAATGGAAAAATAAGGGCACAAATGGCCGTCCTCTATAATTTGCATAATGTGTCGGTATTTATTCTCCTTCTTTCTTTTCTCTCCAGCAAAAGGACAAATATGGACATGTTATGCAACCAGGCGAAGCCTTTTTGAGATCATTTTTTATTTTTACATTTCCATGATTCATTTCCGCTGTCAATTAGGTTCGTAAAAGCTTCCAGGAAGCCCAAAGTGGAGAATTATCTGTAGAGCATCGAGGACACGTTGGCGAAACTGTCGTGTATGTAATGCAAATATAGCAATAATGGATGGGTGATGATCGCTGTGGAACAACGGTACATATTTTACAAGTCGGAGGCAAGCATCAATCAGACCGCGGTAGACATGTGAAATGTAGAAAGAAATGCAGACACAGGAAGAGGGCTACTTTTAGCGATGTAATCAGTGAGCCATGTATGAGCTGCTTTCTAAATTTCACCCTCAGGTGGCTGTGCGCGCACACACATACACACACACACACACACATACACACACACACACACACACAGGTTCCACTCTACCTTGAGTCTGTCATGCTGCAGAAACAGGATCCTGAGTGATTCAACACACACACACACACACACACACACACACACAAGACTCACTGCATCAGTTCCCATCAATGACCAATCATCTGATGTGTGCCAAAGATCCTATGACAGCATTCTGGGAGTCCAAGTCATCGAAATTCACCTGGCAACTGTGTATGAATAACTCACTCTCTCACTCACTCACTTCAAACAGCTTAATCCTAAAAATGCCATGGGGAGGCTGGAGCCTGTCTCAGCCGACAGTGTGCAAGGGCAGGGTACGTCCTGAACAACTCACCAGACCATCACAAGGCCAACACGCACACAACCATTCACATTCACATCTACACATAGAGGCAATTTGGAACAGCCTGCATGTCTTAGGACCGTGAGAGGAAACCAAGGTACACAGAGGAAGCCCACACAAGCACGGGGAGAGCATGCAAACCCCACACAGAAATGTCCTCACCGAGGCCGGGACTCAAACCCAAGGCTTCTTGCTGTGAGTCGGACTTGCTAAACTCTACACCACCATCCCGCACCATATGAATAACTGTCTGTGTTACCTGAGTAATGAAATGTAGATAAAGTTTCCAAAAATATTTCAACATGGCAAAAGGACACGTTTGACGGCGTCAACACTTCATAGAACAGCAATCATATCTGCGCAGAAATGCCAAAGGTGAAGTTCAGATCTAAATATAGGCCGACTCTCCTAACCTGACAGTAACGTGATGCTCTTTACTCCTAAATGAAGCAGACATTTCATTGCGGAAATGCCAGATTTCTAAAAAGTCTCATCCTTAAGGTGGTGCAGTGAAGGCTTTGGTTTTAGAGACGGTTTGTAGTTTAAGCAGTTTAAGCATCATCCAAGAAAAATATCAGTTTTGGCAGCTGAGGTCTGAGAGCATGTTTAAGGCTGCTACTACCTGCTACACATTTCTTAACTTGCTGTCTTTGCAAGAGAGTGATTGCAGTAAACTAGAACCTGTTTAGGCTGAGATTGTGTTTATGCCTCTCAGGGAAAACAAAACGGCTGCCAGTGTAGAAATAAAATTAGATGCATAAAGTTATCATGGTGTGATTTCTGTTGTTTTCCCAACCACTAGTTCTTTTTTAAGTAAGGAACAGAACAGGGCAAACAGATAACAGCAGCCGCTTCAAATCATCATCATCATCATCATATCTTAATACTCCACCACTGAGTCCACTGGAGGGCAGTCTTATTTGCTTCCAAAAGATCTTCGTTGGACCCGGTGGGTCCCAATTGGTCCATGGTTTGTTTGGGTTCCCCACAAGGACAGGCCAACCCCCAACGATGCAGGCTGTTGTTAATTCCTTCCACTCTGGCTCTGACTCGGTTTAAGGTTGCCCATTCTTTTCTACTGAAGGATGTACCGGAGGTCGGAGAGACTCAGGTGGTGATATTTGGTCACTCTCTACCCACTTTTCTAATTGGTATTGTGATGGTTATACTCCCTCTAGGCCAGTGACTGTTGCGAAGCTTTTGCAGGATTTCAGTCTCTGTCGCACCTCTTGATGACCATGCATTGGGTGTCGGTTGTCAGTCATCTATGACTCTATAGCCACAGGGGGCAAATAGCAGACCTTCACGTGTTGCCCCTGTTAATCCCGGAAAGAACAAAACTGCTATAACACACAAAGCCACAAACACTCCAGGGTGGTAAAAGGATAAACCCTCGACCCTCAGAGATGTCTTGATTCAAGGTAGTAAGCTTTAATGCTGAAGGACTGAGACAACAGATGACTGACAGCCGCTTCAAATCAGGCCACATTACTTCACCTGCAACACGTCTATAATCGTCCCATAGAGACCTATAGAGGTCCTCGTGCATACGCAGTTGCCAGGTTGATGAATGAAAAGAAAAGACAACAATGAACAAAAACAGATTGACAAGCTTGGATAAAGTTACATTGGACAGATATAAGAAAATGGTTGCTGGCAGAGAGATCCTTCCTGATCAAAGGTGGATAAAGGAAAGGTGGAATCTAAGAAATGCAAATAAAATGAGATTTTTGCAGTTCGTCACATTTTTCACTGATTCAAGCATTCACCCATGTTTGCAGGGTGGATAAAATCCGTTAGTACGTATTACACAAGAAGAGCGTGATCTGATTGGCCTGCTGTCTGGGGATTGAGAAAAATATCCCGAGTGGATAACAATAGGATTAAAATGGTGGACCATCCTGATTTGTCATAGTAACTTCGAGCAGGTGGTGTCATCATTACCCCTCTTTGAATTGGAAAAATAAATCAAGAAAATCTCATTTTAGTTTGTTTTTCTGGTGTTTCCACACAGCATATTCTAAAACTTTGAATAAGGGTAAAAACACACTGGTACAAAGTTTGTGTTACTAACATTTCTATGTAGTATATACTAAAAGACTGAATGGGTTTAAAAAGAGGTTGTTAGCTGCACAGTTCTTAGCTCTGCTCAGAGCACGTGGAGTTTACCTGACCTGCCTTTGTCATGGGTAAAATTTGAAATATTCAACTGTTTCGCCTTCGGTGCAAATTTTTTAAATATTCCAAGATAGCTAATCAGTTTAAATGCTATATACAGTCCTGTGTAGTACATACCAAATAAGCTAGCTTTTCTATCTAAATTAATGTTCATAATAATAGGGCGTTGCATGTTCTCCCCATGCTTGCATGGGTGTCCTCCGGGTACTCCAGTTTCCTTGCACAGTAGGCTAATTGGCTGTTCCAAATCGCCCCTAGGTGTGAGTGTGAGTGTGAGATGGCCTGGCGAGCTGTCCTGGGTGTACCCCGCCCTCGCACAAGAGTCAGCTGAGATGGGCGCCAGCCTCCCCGCAACCCTAATTAGGATTAAACAGCTTAGAAAATGAATCAATCAATAAATAATAGTGTGAGAAGGCCCGGTCATCCGGGAGGAACTCGGAGTAGAACCGCTGCTCTTCCATGTGAGAGGAGCCAGTTGATGTGGCTCAGGCATCTGATTAGAATGCCTCCTGAATGTCTCCCTGGTGTGGAGTTTCGGGCATGTCCAACCAGGAAGAGACCCCGGGGTCGACTGAGAACATGTTGGAAGGACTTTGTCTGGTCTGGGAACGAAGAAGAAGAAGAAGAAGAAAATGATGATGATGATGATGATGATGTTAAAAAATGCACCAATCAGACTACAAGTTTATGAAATGTAAATTTGATGAATGACTTTGTACTTACGATGGCAATCAACATATTTAATGTGACAACTTAGAATCCTAATTTGCACCTTTATAATAGGTAGTTTGCCTTTATGTGTCACAATACAGTATGCAAACCTGCAGATATCATGCTAAACTGATACCCGGATACCCGGAATTTACGGTATTTCATTGGCAGCCAAAATTGACGGTATTTTACCATATATATATATATATATATATATGAATACTGTGGTGATTGCATCCTTTTTGTTTTAGTTTTGTATTGTTTTCTTGTGTGGAGTCTTTTGTTTTTTCAGAGATGTTGCTGCTCCCACCGGCATGGGCTCCACCCTCACCTGCACACCACCAGCATTTATATATATATGCCTGAACCCAGTACTTTCTTGCTTATTGTAAGGCGAGATTGCTAACAACTGCACCACAGTGCCACCCAATTTCTAGAAAATAAGTGGTAGACAAGGTGGTATAGTGGTCAGCACATCCGCCTTACAGTGAGAAGGTCTGGGTACGGCGAGGGTATTTTCATGTTATCCCCGGGCATGCATGGGTTTCCTTGGGGTACTTCTTGGGGTTTCCTTACACAGTCCAAAGACAGGCACATTAGGCTTATTGGCTGTTCCCCTACGTGTGAGTGGAAATGGTCATGTGTGTTGGCCCTGCTATGGACTGGCAAGCTGTTCAAGGTGTACAGTGGGATCAAACGGTTCGGCAAATAAGTGAGTGGCGAAAGTCGCGTTGCACGTTACATTCTTAGCATTTTATTCATATATATATATATAATTTTATACAGGAAATGACCTCTGTAGAAGCCAGGGAGGAGAACTGATGTTTGAAAACACACCTATCATGTGTCAAGTCTTCCTCATTAACACTTATTAACGCTTTCTCACATGAAAAGTCACTTGAGATTAACACGTGCTCTCAGATTCACTCGTGAAGCCAAATGATAGTTAAATATTTTAACCCTGCTACAAGGAGCCTACATAACGCATTCAGGTTACTGATGCGGTCATGTGAATGCTAAACCCGCCTTAATCGAATATAAATCATGTTCCCTGCCTTGCTGTCACTTGTCACAGATTAATCCTGGTTTAAACTTGACACGCAGGCAGAATTAAAAGCTCATAGCTATCTTTACACAGGCAGTCTCCTTATGAGTCTATCAGAAAGGACCATGCTGGCACAGCAGGCTGCAGAGCTGAGGGAACAATGCCTTACTGACAGCTGCATATGTGTTGTTTAGATTTATGTAGCGATGCAGAAACTTGGCTGGCTGCCTCTTACTTGTCAGCTCGTTGCTAGTGGCTGATGATATAGCATTCTTTGGGGGGGGGGGGGGGGTGTGAAGCCATTCAGAAAGAATGGAGCAATCTTCAGTGGTACGCTGATGCATTGCAGATTCAAGACCTGCGTTAAATGCATGTCTGTAATAGCACAGGATCTAATAGACGTAACAGAGCTTGGGCTTACTACTTTGCACATGCACTGTCTGCATGAGATGATACAGGAACCTGTTATAGAGGCAAAGAAAATAGATTGTATGACACTGGAATGTGGGGTTGCGTTTAATGAATATGCTAATAGGTTGGCTGTAGGTGTATGCTAATAGTACTATGCTAATTTACAACAGAGTGGCATAGTGGTTAGCAAGTCTGCTCCACAACTAGAAGGTCCTGGGTTCAAGATCAGTGCTTGGCAAGGGTGTTTTTGTGTGGAGTTTGCATGTTCTCCCCAATGCTTGTGTTGGTTTCCTCAAGGTGCGCCGGTTTCCTCCAACAGTCCAAAGACATGCAGATTCCACAAACACACAACCATTCACACTCATACTCAAACCTAGGGGCAATTTGGAACAGCCATGTAGCCTAATGTACATGTTTTTGGACTGTGGGAGGAAACCGGAGTACCCAGAAGAAATCCACACAAGCACGGGGAGAATATTTTAAACTCCACACAGAAACATCCGAGCCAGGAACCCAGGCCTTCTTGCTGTGAGGCAGACGTGCTAACCACTGTGCCACCGTGCCACCCCTGACAGTTCACTATTTATTAAAACATGACAGCTGTTACAGAGTCTAGAATGTGACCCCTGGTCCTCATAAAAACGATGGTCTGGGTTCACTTTTACCTGATGACACACATCAGTCCACATCAGACATAGAAGCTACCTGCAGTCTCCACCGCACGGCAAGTAAAGTGATTGGGTTCAGCCTGTCATGGTTCCTTTCTTTTCAAGTTTTGTGATGATGGGGAATCGGGTTGTAGTCATGACCACCACTGTTAAGTTGAAGGCAAGGACTTTCCAAGATCAAGGCAGTACCGAATCTTAAGGGGGCTGTGGTCAAGTCAAGATCAATTCGAAATGAAAGCAAGTCAACATCAAACCTGAAAACTATCAAAGCCTTTTGTGACCAAGCCTTTACTTGAACTACAGTAGTAGCAGTAGAAGAAGAAGAAGAGGAAGAAGAAGAAGAAGAAGAAGCCCACATTTGTAACATTTACATTACAACACAGATAGCATTTTTTTTCATATCCCAGATTGTTAGGAAGCTGGGATCAGAGTACAGGGTCAACCATGATATGGGGCACCTAGAGCAAAGAGGTTTAGGTTTTCTCAAGAGCCGAACAATGGCAGCTTGGTGGTGCTGGGATTGAACCCTGCTTGAACTGCTGACCTTCTGATCAGGAAGCCTTAACCAGTGAGCCACCACTGTCCTCTGAGAGAATGTAATTTCTTCTACCCATGATTTTCAGGTGAATTAAGGAATTTATTTATTTATTTGTTTATTCGTTTGGCCCAGAGCATACACTGCCCTCGCCCAAAGTCGGCTGCGATGGGCGCCAGCCTCCCCGCGACCCTAATTAGGATTAAGCGGTTCAGAAAGTGAATGAACGTCGAATGAATTAATTTGTTTGTTTATTGTTGTGGCGGCACAGTGTTTAGCACATCCGCCTCACAGCAAGAAGGCCTGGGTTTGATTCCCAGCTTGGGCGTATCTGTGTGGAGTCCTCCCCGCGCTTGCGTGGGTTTCCTCCGGGTACTCCAGTTTCCTCCCACAGTCCAAAAACATGCACAGTAGGCTAATTAGCTGTTCCAAATCACCCCTAGGTGTGAGTGTGATTGTGAATGGTTGTGTGAGTGTTAGTCCTGTGATGGTCTGGCGAGCTGTCCAGGGTGTACCCCGCCGTTACCCAGAGTTGGCTGAGATGGACACCAGCCTCTCTGTGACCCTAATTAGGATTAAGCAGCTTAAAAAATAAATGACTGAATGAATGAATTTGTTGTTGTTGTTGTTATTATTATCATTATTATTATTATTATTATTATTATTATTATTATTATTATTATTACTATTTACAGTAGAAGTAAATTTCGATCATGGGGAGGCTAAAGCCCATCCCAGCTGGCTCTGGATGAAGGCGGGCTACACCCTGAACAGCTCATCAGTCTATCACAGGGCCGACACACACTCAACCGTTCACACTCTCATTCACTACCATGAATATTCAGGTTAACTAATGTGCATGTCTTTGGACTGTTGGAGGAAACCAGAGTACCCACAGGAAACCCATGCAAGCACAGGCATACCATACAAACTCCACACAGAAACATCCTTGCCCAGCACAGGGCTCGATCCTAAAACCTTCCAACTGTGAAGCAAAAGTGCTAACCACTACACTACACTACCATGCCGGCTATTAGTAGAGTGTCATCCCAGATGGACACTTCCCAGATAGACACTAGGATAATTTTCCCAGTTAGGCACCTCCCTAATGGACGTCATGCCAAATAGACGGCATGCTATTATTTTTAATAGACAGTATTATTTGTGACAAAAACAAAATAATAGACGCTAATAAATATGGACGCTATTAAAAGCCATGAACACACAGGCACATAAAGAAGCCCTGCCCACACCAATTAAAATGTGACAATAACATATAATAGATGCTATTAAAAATAAATGCAATATATACCAAATGTCTCAAATAGTAAATTATTAAAAAATATATGTGCTTTCTAATTTGCTTATTATGGGATGACTTTGGCTTATTGGATGTGTACACATGTAAATTTTTGTTTCCATCATTTTAAGTCAAATATTACAAATTTCTCCCTTGATTTTTTTAATAACACGAACCATAGGTATGGACCCATAGAGGAGGCACGGTGGCATAGTGGTTAGCATGTCCGCCTCACAGCAAGAAGGTCCTGGGTTTGATTCCCAGCTTGTGTGGAGTTTGCATGTTCTTCCTGTGCTTGCGTGGGTTTCCTCCACGTACTCTGGTTTCCTCCAACAATCCAAAAACATGCACAGTAGGCTAACTGGCTGTTCCAAATCACCCCTAGGTGTGAGTGCGAATGGTTGTGTGACTGTTGGCCAGGTCACTTGTTCAGTACACTAGTCAAAGTACATATTTTAACAAATCTGAGCCTAACACAACAGAGTAAACATCCCCGGGCAAAAATCAAGCCCCAGTGGGAAAAGTTATTATGCTCAGCATAGGAGATAGAATGCCTAATTGGTGTAAACTATGACTAGCCTTTCACATGACTTTAATTACTGCTGTACCCAACTACATAGCTAAAAATAGTCCATATGCATGAACTGATCCTTGTTTTGCAGGTATTCCCGCCACCATCTAAATCATGTTCCATGCCCGTGGGGTCCTGCTGGCCATCTGAAGACTCGCACTTCTTTTGTTTGAAATAAAAACAGTTACAAAGAGGAAGCCATGCGACATTTGCTCAGATTCTTAAAGTTTTGTCTGGCGCATGGCAAAAATGAAGGGCACGTCCTTTAACACTTGCCTAATTCACTATATGATGAGGAACCCACTCAGAAAACGAAGAGTCCTAATTAGATTTGAGCGCTGTGTGAAAACACCGCCTTGTCCTTTTGCTGCATATTAACATTGACAGGTGCCAATACAATAACTGACATCTCCATCATGGCCGAAATGGGAATATACAGCTCTGTCAGCTTTCCCAGTTGGGGTGAACATCTCAAGGCCAGATTTGGAGAGATGGAGAAGGTGATAGAGAGAGATAGAGAGAGGAGAGAGGCCAAGGTGAGTGAATAAAGGAATAATCCGGTATGCATGTACAGCCTGAATACACACAGACAGCGTATAATATTCATGAGATTGCCTTCGTCGTCCTCTGAAGGAAATAAACATGCAGACACCGTCCTTCCTGGAGCGAATGTCGTTTTATCGACTCTGCTGTATCGCCTACAGAGTGGAGCAAAAGCTTGACCCTTCCTGTTTAACCTCGAGGACACACAGATCACAGGACTAGCGTTACATCTCCCCATCTGTCCATCTGATTGAATTCGGAAATCTCCAGAGGCACAGAGGAGCTTAGCTAAATCCCCCTCCACTGGCAGTGCTGGTTTTGTCCAGGTAATGCGTCCAAATTTGCTTTTTCCCAGGTGTAAAACGCGGCTTAAATCTCCGCTTAAAATTCAACAGCGCACTCGGAGGACGGCTGACGCCAACGACGCGACGAGCATTTGCACCCATTTCGGAGTCACAGCATGATGTCTCTCCTTCAAAGAGGGCTGAAAGGCAATGTCTTACCTGCAGCACACAACTTCAAACCCAAGCAGTTACCTCCACACACACTCATGTTAAGCTATTCAGTGGAAAACCCACATAGTGGCTGAATTAATATGCAGAACTGAACATGAACACACACACACACACACACACAATGCATGAATTACGCAAAGCTTGAGTAACTGGTCCTTAATGGCTGATTATTCAGCAGACGTGGTCTCGTATATTATCAGTAGAGGGGGAAAATGAACATCCACAATTTAAACGGGAGCAAGAAACAGGGCTGTGTGCTGATAGAAAGCAATATAATCTCAAGCTGGTAGGTCAGAAGTTAATGAAATTCTCCAGTTTGGTTAAATACTTGTTTATGTAACACACTGCAGTCTTGTGCCTGTACCCATAAATCTCAGTGATTTAATAAAGCGGTGATTAATGACGAGGTGTCCACCGAGGGCATTTACTCACAAGACCCATCATAACTTAATGGTTGGAGTGTAAACCAGAAAAATGCCAGCACTCGTTTGAATGGAAATGCATCAGCGATAATTAGGCCAAGCAGTCAGGCCAAGATTTTACTCCGTCAGCAGACTTTAAACTCCAACCTGCCTTCATCCTGTTTTAATTGATTTGGATTGCTTTATCATTCTGGAGGAATTGAAACATTTACAGTATTTACATTTCAAATACTGGATTTATTTTATTGTTTCTTTGTCTATCTATTTATCTATCTATCTATCTATCTATCTATCTATTTATGTCTGTTTGTTTGATTGTTTCTTTGTTTACCTATCTTTCATGTGGGTATTGATAATGGATGGATGGATGGATAAAAGGATGGATGACTTAACCTATTTGGGTGTTTACCCACTTCTTCATGTAGTTATTGATAATGGATGGATGGATGGATGGATGGATAAAAGGATGGATGATTTTACCAATTTAGGGTGTTTACCCACCTCTTCATGAAGGTATAGATAAAGGATGGATGGATGAAGGGATGGATGACTTTACCTATTTAGGGTGTTTACCCACTTCTTCATGTAGGTATAGATAAAGGATGGATGGATGGATGGATGGATGACTTTACCTATTTAGGGTGTTTACCCACTTCTTCATGTAGGTATAGATAAAGGATGGATGGATGGATGGATGGATGACTTTACCTATTTAGGGTGTTTACCCACTTCTTCATGTAGGTATAGATAAAGGATGGATGGAGGGATGAAAGGATGGATGACTTTATCAGTTTAGGGTGTTTTTTCCCACTTCTTCATGTAGGTATAGATAAAGGATGGATGGATGGATGGATGGATGAAAGAATGGATGATTTTACCAATTAAGGGTGTTTACCCACCTCTTCATGTAGGTATAAATAATGGACAGATGGATGGATGAAAGGATGGATGACTTTACCTATTTAGGGTGTTTACCCACCTCTTCATGCAGGTATAGATAATGTATGGATGGATGGATGGATGGATGGATGGATAGATGGAAGGGTGGGCGCATTGGTGGATGGAAGTATGGATGGATGCATAAATGCATTAACCTATTCCGGGTGTATACTGACCTCTTTCTGTAGGTATAAATAAAGGAAGGATAAATAAATGGGTGCATTGGTGGACGGATGGATGAAGGGATGGATGGGTGCATGGTGGATGTATGAAAGGATGGATGGATAGGTGCATTGGTGGATGGATGTATGAAGGGATGGATAGGTGCATTGGGGGATGGATGTATGAATGGATGGATCGGTGCATTGGAGGATGGATGTATGAAAGGATGGATAGGTGCATTGTTGGATGAATGTATGAATGGATGCATAGGTGCATTGATGGATGGATGTATGAATGGATGGATAGGTGCATTGGTGGATTGATGTATGAATGGATGGATGGGTGCATGGTGGATGGATGTATAAAGGGATGGATAGGTGCATTGGTGGATGGATGTATGAAGGGATGGATAGGTGCATTGGTGGATGGATGTATGAATGG
>JAQMYF010000001.1:7182670-7202310 GCA_030014195.1 Neosilurus mollespiculum
ATCATGTCTTTATTAGTGGGCAAACCAACAAAATCCGCAAGGGATCAAATACTTTTTACTCTCACTGTATATATATAGTAAGGGATGGATGGGTGAATGGATGGATATTTGTTTGTTTGTTATTCATCTATTCCTTTTAGAATTGTCTACTGTAAGTTTAGCAAATTGTACAATATTTCTGTAGTATGACCTTTAATTTATGCCTCCTCATCTCTCTGATACATTCACGTGGACAAAACAAAACAAACAACCCAACAACCTCACAACACTGCTTTAATAGTGTAACAAATATCTTGGTGAATAACTGTCATGTGACTTTCGAAAGTATTCACCATAACACTTTCTATAAATGCCGTATGCATAATGACTGCATTCACAATATGTTCTAATGCATTAATAAAGCATGAGACACAGTGTTGCTGTATAATATATGAAAAGGCATTACAGTTACGGGCAGTGTGTACAATGCATTTACAAACTGTTCTATCCTCATTATATTTACTCATAATGCAAGGTTAGACTGGGTGATATAATGTGTTATGACTTCTACTGACAGTATAATACATCACGTCAACAATTTACAATCTGTAATAAAGAGGGTTGAAAAGTATGATGTGTTTTTATAAATAATTCAAATTACGTACCATGCATGGGCTTTGAATGCTTTATTACCGTGCTATTACTGTTGATATCTTCTTATTGTTAATTATAAACACAATCTTTATGGATATCATTACTGTATTGGAGTAATCTATATTTGTGTAAAGAACATCATTACACAGAATCATTAGAAGGATATTGTTGATCTCTGTGAAGTTTGCACTCCATTTAAAAACAGAGATGGAATAAAACCGAGATAATTTTTTGTTCTGAGAGGGGCATCGCAGTCCATTAAACCTCATTTAAATCAAAACCAAGCTGAACATCTAACCATATCCATTCCGTTCATTTGTGCTGATGTGCACTCCAGAAAAAGAAAAAAAAAAAACAGATTTCCTGTTTGAATTTTGAACATACTGCACTGACGTTTACTGTCCAGTGTGCAAATAATAATAATAATAATTTGTATATGCTACACAATAATAGTGTGATTTGATTGGTCGGCTATCTGGGGATTGAAAATGGTATCCTAAGGGGATAATGCTTAAATCAAAATGATGGAAGCTCACAATTTTTTTTATAGTCACCTGGAAGAGACCCACTTTAAAAAGGGATAAATAAACCCCAAAAACTTGGAGTATATGCTAAGATTTTGAGTACATTTAAAAACACACCGCTCTGGAGTGGGCTTACTTATGTTTCCCTGCAGTATATACACTAACCTCTAAATCAGTTTAAAAAAACATTAGTTATACATCATTCATGCTCATGAAGCATGCAGAGCGCACCCTGACCTGCCTCTTGGTCATGGTTTAAATATGTAAAAATAATGATGTCCTGTTTTAGTTCGCCTTTTACGTTCTTGTGTAGAATATATGCTCTAATAATTATTCGTACAATGATCACTGATATGATAACTGTTAATTATTCCATGTCTGATTTGAATACAGGCGGCATGGTGATGTAGTGGTTAGCATGTCTGTCTTACAGCAAGATGGTCCTGGGTTTTGTGTTTCATGTTCTCCTCGTGCTTGGGTACACTGGTTTCCTCCCACAGTCCAAAAACATGCACATTAAGCTAACTGGCTGTTCCAAATTGTGTGGATGTGAGTGTGGATGGTTGTGTGTGTTGACCCTACAATGGTCTGGCTAGCTGTTCAGGGTGTACCCCACCTTCACCCAGCATTGGCAGGGATAGGCTCCAGCCTCCCCATGGCCTTAATTAGGATTAAGCGGCTTAGAAAATGACTGCATGCATGAATGAATGAATGAATAATATCCTGTTTTAGTTTGCCTTTTATGTTGTCTTGTAGAATATATACTCAAACTAGAAAAGCACTCAGAGAGCAGACCTTTAAAAATTCCCAGCATTCAGACAATAATCAGAATCCCTGCCAAAATTTAAGCAATTGTTCCTTGTGTCATTTCTGACTCATCCTGAAAATTTCATGAAAATCCGTTCATAACGTTTTGAGTAATGTTGCTAACAGACAGACTTCTCCTCATGCTTGGGTACTCTGGTTTCCTCCCACAGTCCAAAGACACGGCTGTTCCAAATTGCCCCTAGGTGTGGATGTGAGTGTGAATGGTCGTGTGTGTTGCCCTGCAGTGGTGTGCCACGCTGTTCAGGATGTGCCCCACCTTCATCCAATGTCGGCTGAGAAAGGCTCCAGCCTCCACATGACCCTAATAGGATTAAGCAGATCAGCAAATGAGTGAGTGAGTGGACCACGTAATTATCTGAATCAAGAAGAGTATCATTAAATGAATACAATGATTTTTAATTTCAATATTTAGTGTCGAATTATAGATTTGGAAGTTGGGTAATGTGCAACGAGTCAGCTATTATTGCAAAATAAATATCTTCAGGATGATCATGCGTCACATTATCATGGGAGTTTGCCCAATCTGTCCACATGTGTTTTGTGGATTAAGAGAAGGCTTTTGACCGTGTCCCTCGGGCTATCTTGCAGGTTGTGCTCCGGGAGTACAGTGTACCGGACCCGTGGCTACAGGCCATTAGGTCTCTGTACCACCGAAGCCAGAGCTTGGTCCGCATTGGTCCACAGGTCGAATTCATTTCCGGCGAGGGTTGAAGTCAGCCAAGGCTGTCCTTTGTCACCAGTTCTGTTCATAATTTTTATGGACAGAATTTCTAGGCGCCTCCGAGGTATTGAAGGGTTCTGGTTTGGTGGTCATAGGATCTCATCTCTGCTTTTTGCAGATGATGTTGTCCCTTTGGCTTCATCAAGCCAGGACCTCCAGCTTTCATTGGAGCAATTCGCAGCTGAGTGCGAAGCGACTGGGATGAGAATCAGCACCTCCAAGTCCGAAGCCATGGTTCTCAGCCGGAAAAGGGTACAATGCACCCTCCGGGTCTGGCATGAGGTCCAGAGGAGTTTAAGTGTCTTGTTCACAAGTGAGGGAAGGATGGAACGGGAGATCGATAGGCGGATCGGTGCAGCCGCTTGTACCGGTCTGTCGTGGTGAAGAGGAAGCTGAGCCCCCGGAAGAGCTGGAGGAAGTGGCTGGGGAGAGGGACGTCTGGACCTCACAGCCCGACCCACAGCCCGACCCCGGATTAAGTGGAAGAAGATGATGATGATGATGACATTATTTATATTTTTAAGCACATCCGCCTCACAGCAAGAAGGTTGTGGGTTTGAGTCCCAGGTTCAGCAAGAGCATTTCTCTGTGGAGTTTGGTTTGGTGTGGGTTTCCTCCGGGTATTCGGTTTTCCTCCTACACGCCAAAGATGGCTGCACCAAATTGTGTATTTGTTGCTGCTGTGATTTCCTGACAAGCTGTTCAGGGTGCGGCGCAACTTCACCCAGAGACGGTTGACATAGGCTTCAGCCTCCCCACATCCCTAATAAGGGATAAAGCGGTTCTGTGAATGGAATGAAACTGGGTTTATGGGACAAATCAGCACAAACAACAGGGACAACTTCATGGAGTTTTATCATTAGGTACTTCTTTCATCACTACAACTAAAAACAAAATGAACTCAGCGTACAGCACATTAGTCAGAAAAGAATAATGAGGATGTCTTGAACTTCGGGAAATGACTCAAAAACAAAGCTACACAGCGTTTATCTTCCTTACACTGAGACCCGGAAAGTGAAATTTAAGCATGACTGCTTTTTGTCCTAGACAATAATGACTGATTGTGTGATTGTACTTTTACTGCAGCACTAAATAATGAATATAAAGGCGTATTATGGAGCTCATTTCAAGCAATCAAATGAACAATACATGTATCAACATAAACAAATATGTTCTGTCATCCCCTTCATACAAATAGACGCAGTGACTAAATATGACTTATCGTGCATATAAAACAAAGCACATTGCTTACATCATACTGCCCCCAATAGGCTGAACATGTGCACTGCCTGCATAAGCTACATTGACTTCCCTAAGGCTTTTTGGACAAAACAAAAGTCTGATGATGAAACATCTGATCACATCCAAGCTCTATCTTCCTGATTTCCTGACCTCTATTGTAAAACATGGCAAAAAAAAAAAATGAAATTATCAGGCATCGGCCCCCCTGTAAACGAGGCAAGACATAAAGAGTACATGACTCTGAGGATGATGAACCCAAGCAGGCTCCGGCTACAAAATGCTGTGGCAACACCACAGTGTTTCACTCGTCATGACATTTCCCAAGCATTCAGCACAATTCACTTGGATATGCAAATTCAAGGCCTGTAATCTGATTTCCATAAATGTCATTCAAGATGTGAATGGGAACGGAAAAGATGTCTTGTGTCCTTTTGCAAGAAAAGAAAGAGACTCGAGAAGAAAAGAGGAGAAATGTGTATTACCCAGATAAGCCGAGCAACCGAGAAATATAGCGGCTTATCAAATGCAAAGTGAAACGCTGCTCTGTCGTTGGATCAGCCCCATGTTCCCCAGACCCTATATTCCCCAGTACCTATGTTCTCCAGTCCTTATTAAATTAATGGATCTTCAAAAGTAACAATTTATGGAATATTCGTGATTTTACATTTTTAATGTTAATAGGGTTAGGGTTAGGGAACATAGGTACTGGGGAACATAGGCACTGGGGAACACAGAAATGGACCCCTCTGTCATGACAACATCATCATGATAATCACATTTTATTCACATGTGCTTTTGCAGACTTTCCTCAGGAACAATAACAACAACAACAACAAAGATAACAGCAACAACACTTACAGCAACAATAACAGCAACAACACAAATAAAGATAACAGCAACAACACTTACAAGAACACTTACAACAACAAAAAATAAAGATTACAGCAACAACACTTACAACAACAATAACATTAATAACAACAAAGATAACAGCAACAACACTTACAACAAATATAACAGCAACAACACTTATAACAACATTAACTACAACAAAGGTAACAGCAACAACACTTACAACAACAAAGATAACAGCAACAACACTTACAACAACAATAACAACAATGACAACAAAGAAAACAGCAACAACACTTACAACAATAATATCAACAACAACGACAAAGAAAACAGCAACAACACTTACAACAACAATAATATTAACAACAAAGATAACAGCAACAACACTTACAACAACAATAACAACAACAACGACAAAGAAAACAACAACAACACTAATATTAACAACAAAGATAGCAGCAACAACACTTACAACAACATTAACAACAACAACGACAAAGATAACAGCAACAAGACTTACAACAATAAATCGGATATGTTCAGAAAAGATCTGATTTTTTTTTTTTTATATAAATTTCACCCATAATAATAGATTTCTTGAAATGAAATTTCTGGATAATATTTGTTACATCATCACTGCATGGAATTAAATGGGAACATCCTTTGTCATCACATATCTATCATAAAATTAAAAAAAAAAAAAATCTGTCAAAACTGTGGACAGGACGTTGCTAAAAGTCAGTACAGACAGACAAACAAACAAATAACACCACAACAAATTAAGAACAATAACAAAAAATAACAGCAACAAACCACAACAATGACAACAGTAACAACAATGACTAGTGGTGTGAACACACGCGTTCACTGACCTTCTACGTGGCACCATTTAAAGTCATGCAGATGATTCAGATTTTCGATTACGTCTTTGCTGAAATGTGTTAAGGAAGCATTTTTATAGAATGCATGGGCACACAGAGTGAAAGAGGAAGGAGGAAGAAGGATGAAATGTAAAAGAATAAGAAAAAAAGAATATAAAGAAATAAAGGAGAAAAAAGAAGGGAGGAGGAGGGA
Organism: Neosilurus mollespiculum; assembly: GCA_030014195.1. Taxonomy (NCBI): domain Eukaryota; kingdom Metazoa; phylum Chordata; class Actinopteri; order Siluriformes; family Plotosidae; genus Neosilurus; species Neosilurus mollespiculum. The sequence continues at coordinate 7,188,548 of JAQMYF010000001.1, forward strand.
GGAGAATGAAAAGTAAAAGAATAAGAAAAAAAGAAGAAAAAAGAAATGAAGGAGAAGAAAAGAAGGGAGGAGGAGGAAGGAGAATGAAAAGAAAAAAAATAAGCAAAAAAGAAGAAAAAAGAAATGAAGGAGAAGGAAAGAAGAGGAGGAGGAAGGATAATGAAAAGGAAAAACAAAGAAGAAAAAAGAAGAAAAAAGAAATGAAGGAGAAGAAAAGAAGAAGAGGAGGAGGAAAGAGAATGAAAAGAAAAAGAATAAGAAAAAAGGATAAATAAAGAAATTAAGAAGAAGAAAAGAAGAGGAGGAGGAAGGAGAACGAAAAGAAAAAAAAGAAGATAAAATAAGAAAAAAATGAAGGAGAAGAAAAGAAGAAGAGAAGGAGGAAGGAGAATGAAAAAAAAAGAATAGGAAAAAAGGAGAAATAAAGAAATGAAGAAGAAGAAATGAAGATAAAGGCATTTTATTAAAGCACTTTTTAAAGTCCTTAGGTACAATAGTTGTATCACAGACCATGAAAAGTATGTAATGATAAAAACAATAATGCACTCCTGCTAAAAAATTCAGAGAAAAGAAGAATGTAGGCTTTAGAAATCCTTTAAAGAAACAATGATTACATTTTTTTTTAATTATTTTACCTATAGCAGTTACAGATCCCTAATTCGGAGTCAGTGTGTAATATTTTATAATGCTTAAATCTTAATTAAAATCCTTATCAGCCGTAGTTTTTAATCAAACGTAATGAGTAGCTGATGGTTGTTTCGACACTGACCCGTTAATGACCTGGTTATTTGGAGGAAATAAGATCTCTGTTTAATTACAGTTGATCCCACAGGAATACACACACTTGATTTGACCTGAAACAGGGGGGGAAAAAAAGGAAAAACAAAAAGATAACCAGTAGTTTATAATGAAACCAATTCTATTGACTTGTCATATTAAAGCAAATGAAATTCATCAGATCGCTTTTGGAAATATAACAGAAAACGAATAACAAAATCTAGATGTAGATATATTTAGATCCTTAGGAAATAAGATGGAGAAGATAGTAGAAAGAAAAACTTCCTGGGACACCATTAGGAAAAAATCTTATGGAGTCATATGGGAACCCATCCTATTCAGTGTGATACTGGATATTCAGATTATAAATCATTACAGTGTACAGATGTTGGTGTAATGGTGTATGTGGGTGTAATGGTGTATGTTGGTGTAATGGTGTATGCTGGTGTAATGGTGTATGTGGGTGTAATGGGGTATATTGGAATATGTTGGTGTAATAGTGTATGTTGGTGTAATGGTGTATGTTGGTCTAATGGTGTATGTTGGTGTAATGGTGTATGTGTGTGTAATGGGGTATATTGGAATATGTTGGTGTAATATTGTATGTTGGTGTAATGGTGTATGTTGGTGTAATGGTGTATGTTGGTGTAATGGTGTATGTTGGTGTAATGGGGTATGTTGGTGTAATGGTGTATGTTGGTGTAATGGTGTATGTTGGTGTAATGGGGTATATTGGTATAATGATGTATGTTGGTGTAATAGTGTATGTTGGTGTAATGGTGTATGTTGGAATATGTTGGTGTAATAGTATATGTAGGTGTAATGGGGTATGTTGGTGTAATGGGGTATATTGGTATAATGGTGTATGTTGGTGTAATAGTGTATGTTGGTGTAATGGTGTATGTTGGAATATGTTGGTGTAATAGTGTATGTAGGTGTAATGGGGTATGTTGGTGTAATGGTGTATGTTTGTGCAATGGGGTAAGTTGGAGTATGTTGGTGTAATAGTTTATGTTGGTGTAAAGGGGTATGTTGGTGCAATGTTGTATGTTGGTGTAATGGTGTATGTTGGTGTAATGGTGCATGTTGGTGTAATGGTATATATTAGTGTATGTGGGTGCAATGGTGTATGTTGATGTTATGGTGTATGTTGGTGTAATGGTGTGTTTTGGTGTCATGGTGTATGTTGATATAATGGTATATGGTGGTGTAATGGTGTACATGGTGTAATGGTGTATGTTGGTGTAATGGCTTATATCGGTGTAATGGTGTATGTTGATGTTATGGTGTATGTTGGTGTAACGGTGTATTTTGGTGTATGTTGGAGTATGTTGGTGTAATAGTGTATGTTGGTGTAATGGTGTATGTTGGTGCAATGGGGTAAGTTGGAGTATGTTGGTGTAATAGTGCATGTTGGTGTAATGGGGTATGTTGGTGCAATGTTGTATGTTGGTGTAAAGGTGTATGTTGGTGTAATGGTGCATGTTGGTGTAATGGTATATATTGGTGTATGTGGGTGCAATGGTGTATGTTGATATAATAGTATATGGTGGTGTAATGGTGTACGTGGGTGTAATGGTGTATGTTGGTGTAATGGTATATATTGGTGTATGTGGGTGCAATGGTGTATGTTGATATAATAGTATATGGTGGTGTTATGGTGTATGTGGGTGTAATGGTGTATGTTGGTGTAATGGTATATATTGGTGTAATGGTGCATGTTGGTGTAATGGTATATATTGGTGTATGTGGGTGCAATGGTGTATGTTGATATAATAGTATATGGTGGTGTAATGGTGTACGTGGGTGTAATGGTGTATGTTGGTGTAACGTGTATTTTGGTGTAATGGTGTATGTTGATGTAATGGTGTATAGTGGAGTATACTGGTGTCATGGTGTATGTTGGAGTATGTTGGTGCAATGGTGTATGTTGAAGTATATTAGTGTAATGGTGTATGTTGGAGTATATTAGTGTAATGGTGTATGTTGGAGTATATTAGTGTAATGGTGTATGTTGGAGTATGTTGGTGTAATAGTGTATATTGGTGCAATGGTGTATGTTGGTGTAATGGTGTATGTTGGAGTATATTAGTGTAATGGTGTATGTTGGAGTATGGTGGTGTAATAGTGTATATTGGTGTAATGGTGTATGTTGGAGTATATTGGTACAATGGTATATATATCAGTGTAATGGTGTATGTTGGTGTAATGGTGTATGTGGGTGTAATGGTGTATATTTGGTGTAATGGTGTATGTTGGTGTAATGGTGTATATTGGTGTAATGGTGTATGTGGGTGTAATGGTGTATATTTGGTGTAATGGTGTATGTTGGTGTAATGGTGTATATTGGTGTAATGGTGTATGTTGGTGTAATGGTGTATATTGGTGTAATGGTGTATGTTGGTGTAATGGTATATATTGGTGTAATGGTGTATGTTGGTGTAATGGTGTATGTTGATGTAATGGTGTATAGTGGAGTATACTGGTGTCATGGTGTATGTTGGAGTATGTTGGTGCAATGGTGTATGTTGAAGTATATTAGTGTAATGGTGTATGTTGGAGTATATTAGTGTAATGGTGTATGTTGGAGTATATTAGTGTAATGGTGTATGTTGGAGTATGTTGGTGTAATAGTGTATATTGGTGCAATGGTGTACGTTGGTGTAATGGTGTATGTTGGAGTATATTGGTGTAATGGTGTATGTTGGAGTATATTAGTGTAATGGTGTATGTTGGAGTATGTTGGTGTAATAGTGTATATTGGTGTAATGCTGTATGTTGGAGTATATTGGTGCAATGGTATATATATCGGTGTAATGGTGTATGTTGGTGTAATGGTGTATGTGGGTGTAATGGTGTATATTTGGTGTAATGGTGTATGTTGGTGTAATGGTGTATATTGGTGTAATGGTGTATGTGGGTGTAATGGTGTATATTTGGTGTAATGGTGTATGTTGGTGTAATGGTGTATATTGGTGTAATGGTGTATGTTGCTGTAATGGTATAGTTTGGTGTAATGGTGTATATTGGTGTAATGGTGTATTTTGGTGTAATGGTGTATGTGGGTGTAATAGTGCTGGGATAAACGAGGCTGAAACATGGTTATGAGATTGTTTCCATTGGTTCCATCTTCCCAAAAACATCAGAGAAAATGTTTTCAGTATGATGCATTCATGTTAATTTATAATTGAATGATCTTTGTGCCTCTGTGGTTTTTGTGAAAACTCTGAACCTAATCGGTTCTGGCAACTTTAACATCTTTGTGTTAGAGTAACTCAGGTATAATGTACACATTCTGTAGTCTTTAAGACGTCCTTGTTTATCTGTCTGTGGGAATAATTGAGGCCTACACCATATTGTTTATCTTGGACACTATGCAAATAATTTATTTTTTTTCCCCAAGAGGGTTTGCATTTGATTTGATTTAAAGCTTCATTTATATTTGACTTTTAACTATTGTTTTTTTTTTTTCATAATAGTTATTGATAGATAAAATATATTGATATTGATAGTTTTTATTCTTCTTCAAATACTGTACTGTGTATGATTTTGTATGCGACAAATAAAGTTTGAATCTGAATTTGAATATGAATTTGAGAACATCTCCTGACTTAACCTGATCTTTAAATGATTATCTTATTACTCTGGATGTTGAAAATTATACTGAATTATCTTTCCTCCATCCTGTAACAAGACCTCTAAAAATTACCCACCCTTCCAACACCCTGCTCAGTGGTATTGTAGCATGACCTCTGACACTTATACACATTTTATATAATCTGCAAATGGGAATTCATTCCACATGAAGCCTTGCCAAGCCTTGTGTCTTGCATGATTTGTGAGTCTTGCTATAGTACTGCCTCCATATTTAGTATATGAATTTTATTGTCCTGCAGTGTTTTGCCAATTTGTTTAGGCTGTGCCCTTCCTTCACCCAGTGCTGAGATAGGATCCACCTTCCCTGCGATCCTAGTAGGATTTAGCGGTTCAACAAATGAGAAATGTTGTTTTGCCTTTTGGAAAAAACACAACCATTGGCATTGCTAGTGTTTTGTCCTGTGCATGATTTACCACCATAATGATGATTGTGATTTTAGTTTGCATCAACTGGTATTAAACCTTCTACAAATGGATTTTACTCTGAGCCGCCAATGTTACACCGCTATTCTCAGTTTAGTACAAACTTCTCTAATTTAAAAACAGGTTAAAATTAACCCTTAGGACACCCAGGACCTGTCAGACCTCACAATGTCACACTTTTTCTAGACTATAAATTTTGGAATAAAGTCAAAATCATATTTTCGGTAGCTATACTTACATGAACTAGATTTAGTGTTACGTACCGCAAATTTATCTTATTTTATTTTACTTTAATTTTTTTTTTTTTTTTTTACTGCCTTTCTGATTTCTGCTTTCATTTATATCACCTGTCTTTAATTATCCACTTAGTGAGTTCATGTTCTGTTAAGCTTGTGATTTCAGTGTTTGTTCCATGGACATTTAATTACCTGCAAGTCTGCCTACCTCAGTTAGATTGTGTGTTTTTTATTCTGTGCGAGTCTGAATGGTGGTGTATAAGCCTTTATTTTTTTGGGTTTCGATTTTATTACCTCTAACAGGAGGATATGTTTTCACCTATGCTTATTTGTTTGTTTGTTTAAAATAATTAAAAAAGTTATACACAGATTTTGATTAAATATTTGTCTAGATTATTACAAGTTACAAGTAACAAACCATTTAAATTTAGTGGTGATCCGTGAATGGGGTCATGTTAAAAAATAATCAATCAATTAATCATGAAATCATGAAATCCCCAAAAATCCCTATCCTTTTAAATGTGTCAAAATGTTCAGCTGACGCCCACTAGGGGGAGACATTTCATTGTAAAGTTACCAAGTTATTAAAAACCTGCAGGTTAATCAATGCACTAGACACCATAATCCATTTGAGCCTGGCAGAGATACCGTGTACTCTATGAGTGTGCCGCTAAGTAGTAATAATATTTTATTGCTGCCCTTCATTATGCAAGTTAGCAAAACAGCCAATCAGCATCACCTCATTGATCCTGTGGTGGCCACTCACGGACACGGGTCATACACGGGACAACCACCTAAGCCATATTCCAGGATTATGGCGTTTCATCCGGGAGCTCTGCTACAAATAATATAAACAGTACAAACAATACAATATCATAGTGCAACTACAATTAAGAAGTGCTGCACAGTTCTTCAAACACAAATGTGTTTTTTAAGCTATAACCTAAATAAGCACTGCACTGCAATGAAACACGTCAATGCTGATAATAAAATTGGGGGGAAAAATTACCAAATTCCCAAGTTCCAAATCACCCCTAGGTGTGAGTGTGAATGGTTGTATGTGTGTTGGCCCTGCAATGGCCTGGCGAGCTGTCCAGGGTATACCTCACCTTCGCCCAGAGTCGCCCCAGCCGCTCCAGCGGCTTAGAAAATGAATAAATGAATGAATGTTCCATTTGGTACTATTCATTCATTCATGTTCTGAACCACTTAATCCTAATTAGGGTCATGGGGAGACTGGCGCCCATCTCAGCCGACTCTGGGTAAGGGTAGAGTACACCCTGGACAGCTCGCCAGGCCATCGTAGGGCAGAAACACGCTGACGGCAATGCAGCACCCCGTCCCTGTGTGTACTTTTTAGTAAGGTTTAGAGTATTTGATCACACTGGACTGTCTAATGTGACATTATTTTGGTGGTGATAATGTTGCTATCACAGGTAGAGGATGACATGTCAACTTCATGATGAGAAGATGTTGCTCATCTCACTGGAGGTGGATGTTGACTGAGCTGACATGACATGACATCTTTTTTTGAAAGAACAGATCTCTGTATAAACACTTAGAAAGGGTGCTTGAGCTGCCTGTGTTGGTGTATGTATATTTCTGGTTAAGACAGGCAGGAGATGGCGTGTCTGGTATTTCAAACTCTACCCAGAAACGCCCGAGCCCAGGACTCAAAGCCAGAACCTTCTTGCTGTGAGGCGGACATGCTAATCACTATGCCACCGTGCCCCAGGAATGAATGTGTTATTTTAAAAACCTCAACATTTTCCACCACATTAGGCATATTTTGCATTCAGACAAGGAAGCCAACATAGTGGTGTGTTGTGGTTAAGTGCTTTCTATTGACTCTGTTTGGATTGTGAAAGAGAAATAGCAAGGCTAAATAGATGTACTTAATCAGTATACACCAAAACAAGTAACTCTGATTTATCTATTAGAATATTGACTCACATAAAGTGCTGTTAGCTGTTCTGGCTTAAAGTTGGTTTAAGATGGCTGCTATGTTTATTGTTTGATTTATTGTTGTGTGTCTCAAGAAAGAATTAAAAAAACATGAAAACATCTCTGTGTGGAGATTGCATGTTCTCCCTGTGCTTGCGCAGGTTTCCTCCAGGTGTTCCGGTTTCCTCCAACAGTCCAATGGCATGCACAATAGGCTAAATGGCTGTTCCAAATTGTCCATAGGTGTGAATGTAAATGTGTATTGTGTCTGTGCTGCCCTGCAATGGCCTGGCTAGCTGTTTATGATGTATCCTGACTTCGCTCCAAGTTGGCTGGGATGGGCTTCAGCCTCCTAATCACTAAAGGTTAAAGCAGTTCTAAAAATAAAATGAAACTAGAGGTGCACTCACAGAGTCTAAAATACCTCCACCAGGCACAAATTGATTATTATAACTTGGCATAGATATAATGAAATGTCTCCCCCTTGTGGACATCGGATGAACATTTTGCCCCTTGATAAAGATATGGATTTTTGGGGAATTTGGAAGTGTTTTTCACCATGATCCCATGCATGGATCACCTCCAAAATTCAGTGGGTTCCTTCCAGGCCCCACCCCTCCACCAAGTTTGAAGAAAATCAGATCAGTAGTATTTACATAATCCTGCTAATAGAAAAAATAAAAATAAAAAAATAATAAATAAAAAAAACCTTTAATAAATCTTTGTTAAAAGCCTTTAATAAATCCCTGGATCCAGACCATAATCCGAATCTGCTCCAAACTGTTACAGGTTCTTGCCAGACTCATACCCCATCCCTCCATCATTCCTTTTGGTGAAAATCGGTTCAGTAATTTTTGCATAATCCTGCTTACAGGAAAACAAACAAACAAACAGACGGTGGTGAATACATAACCTTCCCTGCCATGCAGTGGGGGGTAATGAATATAAACTTATGAGCTCAAGCTAACACAGTATCATAAAACTACCAGGTCTACACTACAAATATGAAAAATACAATAACATGTACACACCACACTGTACATAGCAGTCGTTTACACCAACACACCTTGGTTATTAAGAGTACCAAATGTCTTGGCATGTAATTCCTCCATTACTGGTGTCCTATAAAACTACAGTGGAAAAATAACTGTAGAAATGGCAAAGATGACGTTTATTTCAGTAACAATGCCTAAGAGCAAATTGACTGGATATGAAGCATTGACACTCTAACCACTAGCTTCTACATTTGATCAGCCTGCTCGCTAAGCTAACAAGTCAACATCCGGTATCCTGGTGCTTAGCTGCGCACACTGGACTCGGTCTTGTGCACACTCACCTAGACGCACTACTCTTTTCTGCTAGCTAAGATAACTAATGTTACACATCAACGTAATCAAAAGAAATAATGGGATGCAGGTGGAAGTTACATTATTCAAGTGTCTCGGCTACAGAATTAAGACTAGACTAGCATCCATCCACCAACTTGCCGAACCACTTAATCCTATTAGGGTGGCGGGGAGGCTGGAGCTTATCTCGGCTGACTCTGGGGAAACAACCTCAACAACTCATCAGTTCATTGGAAGGTCAAGACACACATTCACACCATTCACACTTACAGGCAATTTGGAAAAGCCAGTTAGCCTAAAGCGCATGTCTTTGGACTGTGGGAGGAAACCGGAGTACCCGTAGGAATCCCATGCAATCACGGGGAGAACATGCAAACCTCTCACAGGGACGCCCTCACCGAGCCTGGGACTCGAACCCAGGACCTTCTTGCTGTGAAGTGGATGTGTTAAGCACTGTGCCTCCTGGCTAGACTAGCAGCATTAGTTCATTCATTCATTTTCTGAGCCGCTTAATCCTAATTAGGGTCGCGGGGAGGCTGGCGCCCATCTCAGCTGTCTCTGAGCTAGGGCAGAATACACCCTGGACAGCTCTCCATGCCATCGCAGGCAGCATTAGTTAGTTAGCATTATGTTTCATCATTATTGTCTGCTCAACTTATCACCACTGTCTTGTTTTTTTCCCCTCCTCTTCCTTTTTTTATTTCTTTTTTTTTCACACCAAGGAGAATAACTTCTCTTCATTTCCTTTGAGTGGATTTCATGTTATGATAAGGTTTGTTTACACCCCTCACAGATGGCAGGTCACTCCTACTGCCATTGCAAAATTTGCATGCTGTTACTGCTGTGGTTTTAAGTTGGTCAGCCCTCAGGGGGGGCAGATTGGCCTGGGGCCCTAAATAGTTGCCTGCCTTGCATGTTGGCAATGACAGTAAAAACCAATCTGATCACTGACAGGTGAAGTAAACATCATTCATTATTATATGGCACTGACAGTCGGCGTTATATGATTGGTCGTTCCGCCGGTAATAAATCGTGTATGGACTGGTGTAAATCCAACTGGCAACTTTGCCCTTAGCTAGCTGCACTGAGCGCAATGATCTTTAGCAGGTTCCAGAGAAGCATTCAGTGTTTTCTTGAAGAGAAAAGGTAGACAAGAAATACCACCCACTCACTCATTTGCCAAACTGCTTAATATTTCCATTATGATCGCAGGGAAGCTGGATCCTAATCAGCCGTCACTGGGCAAAGGCATGGTACACCTGCACAGCTTGCCAGACCATCGCAGGGCAGCACATACACAACCATTCACACTCACACCTAGGGGCACTGGGGGACGTTCATTTCTCTGAGGTAGATCTTGTAGTGTCATGGGTGTCCAAGACATATTGATGCAGGTGGAGAATGAAGGCTAGTACGTCTGGTCTGATCCCACAGAAGCCTTTATCTCCTCCAGGCTGGAGTAATGCAATGACACTCCCTAGCAAAAGCATTCAAAAGCTCCAATACATCCAGAACAGCGCTGCCAGGATCCCGATGAGGGTACGGAAATTCAAACACATCACTCCCATTCTCAAAACACTCCACTGGCTCCCTGTTTCACTCCGTGTTGAATACAAGGTCTCACTCCTCACCCACCATGGAACTGGCCCCACCTACCTCAAGGATCCCCTCACGCCAAAGACATCGTCATGCTCCTTCCGTTCCTCCACCACCTACATTCTTATAACCCCAAGGACTACTACTTTTAACCCCAACTCCACACAATGGGGGATCGGGCTTTCTGCTCGGCCGCTCCTTGCCTATAGAATGCCCTCCCAGACTACCTGAGGGCACCGCAGACCATGGACACTTTTAAATGTGACCTGAAAACCCACCATTACAAAAAAAAAAAAAAAGGCTATCTGTAGTTGATGTCATGATATTTTACAGAATTATGTAGTGGGTAGAGTTAGGCTCAGTGCCGGAGGGGTTACACTTTAAATAGTACAAATAAAATTGTGAACCTATGTCCAGTAAACATGAACAATTAAGATGGATTAACACAGTAGACACATCATTTAACAATGTAATATGCTTTGTGATGAATTATTAACCAATAAGCTGTGACTACAGGGTTAAACGCTGAAAATGCATGAGTCGACATCTGTTAGAGTGGTGGGACGCACAGCCTGTTTACTCTGCAAACACAATCCTGATGTTCTGCAGGAAACAGCAATAATCAGCGCCATCCGAGCTGAAGTGTCACAACATTCATTTTTTGATCTGAAGTTGTGTTTGTTTGTGGGAAGCTCGGAGAGTCAGGACTCTGCTTCATGAGCAAATCTTAAAGTGTGTGTTGTGTTCTTTGTAAATCCTGCAGTGTGTGGGGGAGTTTAGTGACTGAAAAATGATCCGGCGGGGGGGGAGAAGCCCTCAGAGAAATCTGTCAGTCAGGTTTGTATATATACACATGTACAGTTTTTTGGGTTAGCTGCCATACTTTTCACTTCGAGAGTCCTTTATTTGTTTCCGAGTGTCATTTTCTGTCTTGAAACATGCCTTAGCACTGACATTTTACCACTAATGATTCCTACATACGTCACATTCTGTTAGCAGAAACATGACAGTTTCCATCCTGGGAAAATGAAGTCCTTCCTCTCAGTCCGGTTTATCTGGAGCCGCATTCAGTAGTGTGGAAAAACTCAAAGGTTTGTGTAAAGAAATGAAACGCCAATGCAATTAAACATTACTACATTTAACAAATCTACCATACAGAGCAGGAAACAGCAACATATCAAACAAAACTGCATTTGGTGACAACCCTTTGCTTCTTAAAAAAAAACATAAAATCAATAATGCATCAGCAGTCACAGATACACTGCGACTGTCACACTTGGTTCTGTTGTTAATCCTGACAGCCTTCATTTTTCCAGTGTTGGGTTATTTCCTTTGAATGCAGTTTCTACTGGATTGGTAATTTCCTCTGACTTTTACAGCAGGTGGTACGGTAGAGGAGTGGTTAGCATGTCCGCCACACAGCAAGAAGGTCCTGGATTTGAGTCTCGGGCTTGGCGAGGGCGTTTCTGTGTGAGTTTGCATGTTCTTGCCATGCTTGCGTGGGTTTCCTCTGGGTACTCCGGTTTTCTTCCACAGTCCAAAAACATGCATATTAGGCTAACTGGCTGTTTCAAATTGCCCCTTGGTGTGAGTGTGAATACTTGTATGTGTGTTGAGCCTGCGGTGGTCTGGCAAGCTGTTCAGAGTGCACCCTGCTTTTGCCCAGTGATGGATGAGATAGGCTCCAGCCTCCCCGTGACCCTAGTTTATTCAGCAGCTTGGCAAATGAGTGAATGAGTAGCTATTGCAGCATTAAATACACATAAAGTGCACATGGTGGCAGCAGTGCTTTAATAAATACATTTACTCTCAAGAAGGCTTCTAACTCCAAATGAAAAAAAAAAAAAAGAAACAGCATGACACATGTTTATTATTATTTGCTTCTTTAACATTTTTATGGTAACATAACATGCACAATTCATAGACATGCACCAAAATTAGAAATCAGATTAATATAGATAGATAGATAGATAGATAGATAGATAGATAGATAGATAGATAGATAGATAGATAGATAGATAGATAGATAGAGATATAAGAGGTTTCGGGGACACTGTAGCCTACCGAATGCAGGGTACACCAAGAACAGCTCGCCGACACTCATAACCATCCACACTCACACTTAGGAGCAATTCGGAACAGCTCTTTAGCCTAACATGCATGTCTTTGGACTGTGGGAGGAAACCGGAGTTCCTGGAGGAAACCCACACAAGTAGCTGTTTGTTGTTTTTGGATATTAAACAGTGAAATGTCCACTTGGCCCTTATTACCGTTTAGGTACTGCATCTTACCCACCTGTTATAGAGTATAAAACCTATGCAGACACGAAGAGAACATACAAACACCACACACTAGGGCAGGTTTAAACCAGGGATCTGTTTACTGAGATGTACCAACCACTGTAACACCCCCCCCCCCCCTTCCTCCCAATTTAATGGAAATTTACCTTGATTGTAAATTGTACAGGTTTTCATTTCTCATCTTAAGAAAGAGTATCCTGTGGTGTTCTCACCACTAGAGTGCAGCACTTTCTTGACTCTTGCAAAAAATTATACTCACAAATGGGATACATAATTAAGATTATTCCACAATATGTATTCGCTCATTCATTCATTTTCTAAGCCGCTTAATCATATTTAGGGTCACGGGGAGGATGGAGCCCATCTCAGCCGACGATGGACGAAGGTGAGGTGCACCTTGAGTAGCTCGCCAGGCCCTTGCAGGACCAACACACATACAACCATTCACACCTAGGGGTGATTTGGAACCGTTAGTCAACCTTCTGTGCGAATTGAACCCAGGACCTTCTTGCTGTGAGGCGAATGTACTAACCACTGCACCACCGTGCTGGGCCGCCGCAATATACGGTATACTATAAATAAAAGTGTATGCTGTGACGGACTGGCGCGGATTCCAGAAGTGTTTGGAACAAACCAGACCAGGAAAAGGAAGTTGGTTTAGCAATTTATTATTAGCGAGCCAGGAAATGTAGCAATTAGTAATAAGATTAATAAAACAACAACAACAACAGACTTAGTCTTCACGATTATATAGTTAATATAACTGTGACATTATCACCACATCACAATAGATACATGTTCTTTCGGTTAGGTTTTGTCATAGTAGGTATGCATGTGTCAGTTACCTTATCATAGGTATAGGATGTGCCTGTTACGTCACAATACTAAAAGTATAAGTAATGAAATTAAATCTAAAGGAGAGGTTTACATTTATAAACAAGTTAGGTTACTGATTAGATGTGAATTTAATTTAATTTTTAAGATGAAATTATCCCAGCATTGAATCAATCACAGTGCCGAGCGGTTAGCACGTCTGCCTCACAGCAAGAAGGTCCTGCCTCTGAGTCCTGGGCTCGGGCGTTTCTGTGTGGAGTTTACATGATCCCCCCGTGCTTGTGTGGGTTTTTCTCTGGGTATTCTGGTTTTCTTCCCACAGTCCAAAGACATGCACATTAAGCTAATTGGCTGTTCCAAATCATCCCTAGAAGGGAGTGTGAGTGTGAATGGCTGTGTGTGTTTATCGGCCCTGTGATGGTCTGACGAGCTGTTCAGGGTGTACCCCACCTGTGCACATTATTGGCTGAGATAGGCTTCAACCTCCGCACAACCTAATAATAGGATTAAGCAGTTCGGCAAATAAGTAAATGAGTGAGCGAGTGAGTGATTAAATCAATGGCCTGGTGGTATGGTGCTGGATTACTGATCCCAAGGTTGGGGGTTCAAGCCCCACTATCAACGGGTTCTCACTGCTGTCCCCCCAGTGC
>JAQMYF010000001.1:7237562-7266127 GCA_030014195.1 Neosilurus mollespiculum
AGGCTAAAAGCTAGTTCTGGACCCGCCACTCACTGGAACAATTCACGACGGAGGCCGTGTCTGGACAAACGGTACGCGCTGTGAGTAATGTTGGAAATGCTCGAAAAAACGTGTTCTTAAAGATCGATTCTTGAAAATTTGAATTGATTCAGAATGCTAATAAATAAGAATTGCGATTCAGACGTGAATAGATTTTTTTCCGGCACCCCTAACGAGTATGCTACAACACTCCTTAGCGCTTATTTACTCGGCCCAGGTTTGCTCTTCATTCAGAATCAGGATACTTTATTGATCCCGAGGGAAATCGTATCAGGCTTTAGGCTCTAATCCCACGTAGTACTACTAAAACGCTGCAAAGGACCTTCAGGGACTCTTAGGCTTCGCACCTGCCTGCGCTGGGAACTCGTCTGCGTCCATTCTGATTAAAAAGAAATACGAATAGAGCGTATTCTCATTTTCGTGTGCCCACTAAAACAGTTATGCACCTCACGCTTGGTGGATGTTTGAAACTGAATATTCAGTGGCGTCCACCGTACCTCTAGCACCCAGTCGTTAATTATCTCACCGATAACCAATCAAACAGATTGCACTGTTCCCGTGTAGTGCTAAATATCTTTATTGTCTCTTGTCTGCTGCTAGAACACTGGAATTCCCCACCTGGGATTAATGAAGTCTAATGTTATCATTTTCTCTAGTTCTTTATATTTAGATTTAATGTCATGGAACATTGGGACGGAAAGCTAGTTCCTTTTATTCTTGTTACTAATTTGTATCCCTGAAATATCCTTAAAATGCACCTCGACTGTGTTTGGAATCGTTTGTAAAATCATGTCATCAGTGTATCTGCTTGTAACAAAGAGCAAAAGCCTGGAGTTTCTCAGGATAGCAAGCAGGACGGTAGCTTCGGAAGAAATATTATTTCAGACAATAATAATTCCATGAATATTACAACCTCCTCACTCTTAAACTGCACCCGTCTCTCACTCTCACTGCCTCATACTCTCAGGGTCACTTGGAGGCTGGAGCCTATCCCAGCCGACACTGGGCGAGGGCGGAGTGCACCCTGAACAGCTGTCTAGTTCATACTAGAGCAACACACAACCATTGTGGGCAATTTGGAACAGCCAGTTAGCCTAATGTGCATGTCTTTGTACTGTGGGAGGAAACCGGGGTACCTGGTGGAAACCTACGCAAGTATGGGGAGAACATGCGAAAACTCCAAATTGAAACGCCCAAGCCTGGGACTCGAACCCAGGACCTTCTTGCTGTGAGACAGACATGCTAACCTTGGCCGTCAAGTATGCGCACCCTTGGCCATCATACCCAAATGAAGTTCCTCTCCAATCCAATCGTTTCATTCAGTTCATGTAAGGGGTGTGAACCTGAGCTAGCACGACAATGCCCCTGTGCACAAAGCAAACTCCATGAAGACAGAGTTTGCTAAGTTTGGAGTAGAAGAACTCGGGTTTCCTGCACAGAGCCTTGACCTCAACCCCACTGGACACCTTAAGATTAACCGGAACTCTGATGGAGCCCCAGACCTGCTTACTCAACATCACTACCGGATCTCAGCGATGCTTCAATAGCTACATCCTCACGTGGCCATGCACCAAAATCTAGTGGAAATGATTATAACAGAAAAAAGGAGACTAAATCTGGGATGTAATGTTTAACAAGGACATTTGGGGGTGATGGTCAGGTGTACACATACTTTTGGCTATAAGGAGCATGGGTATTGGTAAAAAGAAGGATACGCCCTTGCAAAGAGGTGGAAAATTTCCAGCAAATCATTTTCCATGGGGAATTTTTGGAAATATTCCAAGTGGGAAGGAGGAATTACTATGGGAATGAATGGGATTACACATAAAATTTGGTTCATTTATACAAACTGTCATATACAAGAATAAATATAAACATTCTATTTTGTTTGTGAAAAAATGTCATACAAAAAAAATAAATAAATAAAATAAAATAATTTTTGAGTTGATTTTATTTATTAGTGCCGAGTGTCTGGTAGAAAGTAAACTAAACTCTCCTGGTTATAAACCAAGCTGCAATTTTTATTATAATTTTTTTTTTTAAGGTTCAAAGTTCAATTTCAGTTTTATTCTCAATAATTCCCCGGGAATGTTTCCAACTTTAAAAAGTTACAGTGCACCAGTTACAGCATTAGTGTGGGTCACACCACTGTGAAGAACAAAACAAACAAAAAAAAGATTTATTTTCTTGTGTGTTTTCCTGGCCGTTGAAGCTCCTTTGACTGATGAGCAAACTACAAGCATGGAATCGGTAGTCCAGGACACTCTACATGTTCCAAGCGTCCTGGTTTGTCCAGCAGTGTAAATTCCAGCTGTTCAAAAGAAAAGTCCATTCTTTTCACCGCACACTGAAAGTCCAAACAGTGGCTGAGCAGGTGTTCTTTCTCTTTCTCTCTGCTATAATGAAAAGTGTGTGTGTGTGTGTGTGTGTGTGTGTGTGTGTGTGGACGGACTGACATGCTTTCATAAGTTTGTGGGGACCAAATATCACCACAAGGATAGAAACTTGCAGACTTGAACCTTGTGGTGACATTTTGGTTCCTCTCGGAACTCTTTAATTTATTATTATTATTATTATTATTATTTAATTTGATTTTATTTTAGTTTTTATAATACTCTCTTCCTGTAGCTATTTAAAAAAACCTAGTTACTGAGGATTGAAAGTAAGTTTTAAATGATCATAATGCTTCGGGATAAGATTTCTTGTTTGGTTTTTGAACGTTTGAACCTGCCCTCCATTCACGCTCATGTACACAATGCTCCGCCCCCAAAACCCACAGTACGACGACTGGAGTATTAACAAGTACCATCCTGGGGCTGCTTTTAAGTACTTGGAAATTCAGCTGCTTGAAAGCAAAGTTACAGTGCTATAAACGTTGTATAAATGTGGTTGTGGGCGTGTCTATAAAATGAGTGACAGGTGAGGAACCAAAACATAAATAAATGTTGCAGTTGGTGGGACTGGGGCTTGAATTCCTGACGTGCTAATCAGTGTCCCGGAGCCTTAAAGAGTATCGGTCATCCTTACAGATTGATTTGTATTAATGTAGTACGTTTAAGTGATACAGAGCCTATTTTAACATAAACGAGCAGAAAAATCACTATACTGGGCAGTTTTATCCCCTGGATTACTAGCGCGGGCTGAACCAATGCAGAAGAACCATTTTACCCGGGAGTGACGTGAACTCGTTGGCCCAGGTTGTCCAGCACAAGTAAACAAGCAACGTGTGACATTTTAGGTGATAAAACTCCCCGCATACTAAAAGCTCTTAACTTTTACTGGTTTCTTTTGGCGAGGCGCTGCTCCCGGACTGCTGTCATCCTTTTGACTTTTTGAAGAAATTCCTTAGGAAGAGCGTCCGGTTTTAGACGGAAAAGCGTTCCCATCGTACCAAGTAGCCGCCGATAGCGGGTCGGGTTGAAGTGCATTGCGTCGTTTTTAGAGTACGGCGTGTGCCGGTATTATATTGTTTTCCACGATTTCTGCGCCTGTTGTTTTTACAGCCGTATGCTTTTCACGCCGCCATTTTCCTGGCGACACAGATCAGCGCTGGGTGATAATGTGTTATCTTAGACTGGCAGCCCAGCCAGTAGGGAAAAAAACCATGAATTTGCTCACTCTTTGCAGCACTCACACATACTTGACAAGAAGCAAGGACTGACTTTGCCTCTCGGAACCGCGGATGTCGTACATGGTCATTTTAAAGAGCTAGTAATACAAATTCACCACGGGTACCCTTTAACCACAGAGACGCCATTGCCCTGGGTCATTATGATTATTATTTAGGATTGTTAGATCTGTTGCATCTTTTAAAGTTAGATTTCGGTGGGTGTAGCGCTTATTATAGTGCTGCTAGGTGTAGCAGTATTAATGATTGCAAATGGGAGGTCCTCATACGGATAGTGGGAGAAGTGTGTGTGTGTGTGTGTGTATGAGAGAGGCAGAAAAAAGATCATTAAAATCTTAAATGTGTGTTGGAGGTACTCCAGCGTATATGAGAGCTTTGAAGTCCTAACCACTTGACATGAAGATCCATCAATCTGACGAGTCTTTTATGTTCAGAAACTGATCTCAAAATATCGCTCAAGGTCACGCTGTTCTTTACCTGAGTAATAGAGGTTACCTGTTCCACCCCGCACCTTTGAGCGCAATCTTTCTCTCTCTCTCTCTCTCTCTCTCTCTCTCTCTCTCTCTCTGTCTCTCGGCCCATGCGTCTGATTCACTGGATTTTGAAAAGCTGGGTAAACAGGGTGTATGAATCACTGGTAAATCATTAGCGAT
This sequence comes from Neosilurus mollespiculum, assembly GCA_030014195.1. NCBI lineage: Eukaryota > Metazoa > Chordata > Actinopteri > Siluriformes > Plotosidae > Neosilurus > Neosilurus mollespiculum. The sequence continues at coordinate 7,241,883 of JAQMYF010000001.1, forward strand.
GATGTAAAAGGTTTTGGTGTGAGGAGTTCAGCTCCTCTGTAGCTACATCAAAGCCGTACTAAAAGCACTTTGTCCATTTAGTGATGCAGAGGGTGCGCGATGGTGCTAACAGTGCTAACGGAGGACTGAATGGACGCACAGCTTTGTGTGTTCCTTCTCACGATAAACATTAGTATAAAGTATCAGTATCAACAAAAGGAGCTGGTGTTAGCTGCAGATTTGCTCCCTGTGTCTGGGAGCTCATGTCTGATCTTTGCATTAAAATGCGCTGCTTGTTTATTTTTGTTTGTTTATTTGTATATTTAGCGCACCATCGAAATAATTCTTCAAAACTTTTCATCACGTCTGGTCCACGGTACATTCCCTGCTGAAATGTTTTTACTGTTGGATTCATTTCTGTGTGTGTGTGTGTGTGTGTGTGTGTGTGTGTGTGTGTGTATACTCCCATGGTTTTTAAAGTATAAATAAAATTACAGATTTATTCAGAAGACGTATAAGTCAATCACTTCTATAGTTGCACAGGGACTTGGACAAACTGGTGCCAGGAACTGATGTGAAAAATATATATATTACTAAAACCAAAACATCTCAATAGTCAATATTGACATTGTCAGTGAGTGACATTTTTGGAAGGAGTCTCCAGTGTCAACCAATAAGTTTTCTGTCATAGGGTAGTGTTTTTCAGTTTCTCATGATTATAGCATGACAAGATTCATTGTTATTAATTTTTAATCACTGTATTTTCCCAGAGTGGGAAAAAAAATCAAGGCTGGTGAAAGATCAACTGTTTATAGCTGCTATATATATATATACACACACACACACACACACACACACACATATATATATATATATATATATATATATATATATATATATATATATATACACACACACACACACACACACACACACACATATATATATATATATATATATATATATATATATATATGTGTATAAGTGTGTGTGTGTATATATAAGTGACAAATAGCAACCAGCATGCTTTGCAGATCTTTCACAAAATTAAATTGTAGTATAAGAGACATAAAATACAAGTTATACACACTTGACTATTTTCCTTTAATCACTATAGTTGACATTCCTTTGGTGGTGAACTTTAAAGTATGAACATTATAGTGGAGTTCTTGAGCGAAGCCCTGTAGGCATGGAACGTGTCTTGGATGGTTGTCCTGTGTCCATGTCACCAGAGAAAACCCAATAATCCCTGCCATGCCATCACAAAAAAATACATTTATTATTAATAACAAAACTGAAACGGAAAAAAAAAAGTGTCACACACCACTGCTCAGACTAGCACAGAATAATCACACAATCTAACTCGGAACATGAACTCGTTAAACGGATAATCAGACTCTATATTATCTTGTTTCAAGTGTTATCACATGGCATCATCAAATGTAGCTTTTGTTCAATCACAAATGAAGCGTCATAAGATGTAGAAGATGTACATGAAAGCAGCGGTGTTAAGAATCAGACTATGTGTGTGTGTGTGTGTGTTAGCATAGTGTATAGCTCTGGGGCTCTTTGACTGAAATGTGTGTGTGTGTGTGTAGATGGGTGGGTGTGTGTTGTCCAGAAAGTGGGGGGGATGAAAAGAAAGCACACAGCTGTGTGTAAAGGCCGTGGGCTGGTGTGTGGAGCTCATTGTTGGGAGGATGTTGGAGTCAGAGCAGCCTTTTCATTAGAGCAACGTGACAAACACACAGTGAGAGAGCACACTAATGGCCTTTCTTTTTCTGCTTCTTCTTCATTTCCTTTTTTAAAATCTGCCCGTTTCGTGCTGTCAGCGATTCTCATACGAGTCCACAATTTTGCCCATTATTGCGTTTCCATGGTTTGCGATTCCTTTCCACTATTCATACTTTTATTTATCTGAATCTCTCTCTCGATCCTCCCCTCTGTTGTCTGTCCATCACTACAGTAAAGTCTGCCCCCTTTTCAGCATTTACCTCGTGCCTCTGGTCTGTCTCCGGCCTGGCTCCGGTCTTCAGGGAGTCAGTCGAGCGTCAGAATATCACAAGTTGATGATTTGCCGGAGCATGTCATCCACACCAGTCACACTCTTGTAGAGGTCTGCGCACGTGGGACCTCATTTATAATCGAATGGAATTTGTTTTTGTAGTGGAATCCGGAGTCTTGTTGAAAGCTGGGACGCTGAACACAATGCAGACAGATTCCAGTGGGGTCAAAACGTCACTAACTTACTGAAGCATGGAGTCTGCCAGACTTCTGAAGAGGCGATGAGGTATCTCGCACCGGGTACTTCACTGGAGGCGGAGGCCACTCCTGTACATCGATTCAAAGGTCTGTGGTTGCCGGGACGAGACTTCTGTCCCTGACGAGACAATTAAAAAACAAAAAAATGCTATATCCCTTTCCAGAATGCTGAATGGCAGGCCTGACCAGCCCCCCCCAAGCCCTTACAAGCCGATCTTTTAAGCCCTGTATATTATGGAGTCGAGCCCTGACTGGTGGAATAGTTGTTTTTCCGTTACGTCCTATTTTATCTCGGTGCTTGACCGGATTGAAATTTGGCAGCCAGGGCAACACCTCAGTCTTTCCTGAACGGTGGAGCAGCATGCAGTTTCCTTCTAAAGGAGGCCACTGAATTTGGGGAATACCACTGCCTTGATATCAACATGCAATCTGGGTTTCCCAGCGGAACGTCTCTCAGACCATCACCGTGCTTCCAGTAATGTGTCTTCTTCCCACTGGAGATTCTGGTTCTGTCAGTCTCATTGGGCCGGGTGACCATCCATTGCACCAAATTGGAGTTCTTGTGCTTGCTTTAGACAGTGGACTCGGGTTAGCATGGGCACTCTGTCTGGTTTACAACTACACAGTTCTGTACACAGTAGGGTCTGCTTTACTGAATGTCTTCTGAGATTTATGCCACAGTAGCTTTTCTCTTACTTTTGAGCAGATGGTTCATTCTTGGTTGCTCGGGTGTCCAGCATACTTGTGGTTTGTCTCTCCTTGGACCGAATGTCCATGAATACTTAGCAATGCTAAGTAAGGGAGGGGAGGGGGGGGCTGACATTTCAGAACAGAGTTTTCTTTAACTCCTGCTGGACTGTGGTTAACGGTATCGTGATGTCATGCTAACATTAAATGCTACCTTTCAATAGATATGAGTAAATAAAATATGCGCAAAAGTGACTCTGACGCAGTGCAGCGCACACACCGTACACTATACTTTGTCCTATGTATGTTTTGTGTCTTGTATAAAAACAAATCTTGATTGTGGCTGAGTGGCCACATTATTAGGTACATTATTGCCCGTGTATAAACACCAGCATGTTTGTGCTCTTTTAATAACCATCTGACCTTTAAAGTACTGATGACGCGACAGAATGCTACTGTGATTGTTAGAGGCTTGACCTCTGACCCTTAACCCCATGGTACACTTGCTCGTTATCATGACGTATCAGCACAGCCTTCCGTGTGAACATTTTTACCCTGTAATTTTTTTTTTTTTTTTTTTTTTTTTTTTTGGCTCCCCCCCCCCCCCTCCCCCCTAGTTAATGTTGTACCTTAATTGGTAAATTAGCAGAAAATTATAAACAAGAAAGTAAGAAAATATGAATAAATGTTATAGTAAAATAGAACCAAAAAAAAAAATTAGGTGCAGTTTGCTCAAAAAGCTTATGATAAAAATAACCAATAAATATATTAACCCACGCCCACCGTAGGGCTAATACACACGTACAACTATGCACGCTCACATTCACAGCTAGCGGCAATCAAGAATATCCAATTAGCCTTATGTGCATGTCTTTGGAGTGTGGGAGGAAACCGGAGTACCCGGAGCAAACCCAAGCAAGCATGGGAAGAACATGCAAACTCCACATAGAAACACCCTCGCTGAGATGGGGCTTGAACTGAGAACCTTCATACTGTGAGGCCAAAGTGTCAACCACTACGCCAGCATGCCGTCTATAATAGAAAATGCATCATAAAAAAATAAAGTATGCTTTTCTGCTTTTAACATTTTTGACTCATGACAGCGAAGTGGGTCTTAAGTCGGAAATTATTATTATTATTATTATTATTTTATTTATTTATTTATTTTAACGCAATTTTCTCCAAAGTTGCAAGGTAAAAGCATGGAAGTTCCTGGAAGGGTTTGGTTCGTTACTCCAAAACGAGAAAAATATATTAGAAAATTTGCTATCATTTTAAAGCTTAGGATATCAGCTACAAAAGGGTACCAATAACTCAAAATAAATATCTTCCCATTTAATACCAACTTTGCTGCAATGGGTCATATTTGTTTAAAAAAAAAAAAAAGTAAATATAACACTAGCTTTAAATTCTTGAAAGTATTTTTATTTATTTATTTCTTTTTTTTTAAATTAAAGAATAGCATTGTGCCGTGCCGGTGTAAAAACGTGCCGTGTGTCAGTTACAGTATGTGTTTCTGGAGGGGGATGAATTCAGTTAAATGTAGCGATGGGCACACAGTGTGTGTGGGTAGCCGAATGATGATGGTACTGAAGGCTTTTTAAATCTCCGCATCGCACACATTTCGGTTATAGTCATTAATGCCACAAATACCGGTTCTGCTCCAGACATTATTTCCCACAATCTCCTCTATCAGTTTTGTGTGCGAGTCTGCGCTGAAGGAAGTGACTTCGGCGGTTGATTGTGGCGTTCTCTCTGATTCAGTGCAGGAAATGGAGCTCACTCAGCTCTTAGACATGCTGTGGTTCGACAGATTTCCCCCTGAAGTCATATTTAGGAAAGAACGGCACAAGGAGTGAAAAGAACTTTATCAGCCAAATCCAAAGTAGTCACTCCCATCACGAGTTTTTTAAGACTGCGTTCACACTCAGTGGACCATCTTTTTCTTTAATATGTATTTATGACTGTGAATAGCAGTCCCCATCTTAACCACTTTCATAAAGTCTGCTACATGACAACATAACGTCTGTCTGAACAGGCAGCTGTTCATTCAGGTGACTTTTAATTTCATCCAACTCATCCTAACTTACCTGAAGGGAAAGCTGGAGGAGAAGAATGAAGGATGATTTCAGTGACAGGACAGTGACAGTGAGAGTGAGGTAACGGAAATGAGGTCATTACCTTCACCATGGGAGGAGGTTGTGAAATTGTTTTGATTGATAACTTGAAAGTGGGGCCGGTGGTGTAGTGGTTAGGGTGCTGGGCTCATGATCATGAGGTTGTGGGTTTGAATCCCTGTTGGACCCCCACCGTGCTAAGGTCTTAACCACAAGTGTGCCTCTGTCCACCCAGCAGTTTACATGGGTACTAGTAAAAAATACTGAACTAGTGTCCCATCCAGGAGGAGTTGAACTCCTAGTCGCTTCACGCTACAAAAACCGGGGATAAGCATCAGCCTTATAGGTGTGTAAGCCTAACAGACTTGCCTTACCCATAATAACTTGAAAACTACTGGATCTATCTATCTATCTATCTATCTGTCTGTCTGTCTGTCTGTCTGTCTGTCTATCTATTATTTTTTACCAAATGTGGGTCTTCCCACAACAAAGAGCTGACAAAATTTTGAACGAGATCTGGGTGCGGCTCCAGAATAGGTTTTAAAGGATTTTTTTCCCCCCAATATTGTGCGATTAGGCAATGAGGTGGAAATCACCCAGAATGCGCCGGAAGAAAAAAATTCTGAGCTCAGTACTATTTGCATACATCAATATAATCACTATACAGTATATCTGTGTGAAGATGGTAGAGGTCTGCACTCTCTGAGTACATTTCTAGTATAGAGCATACATTTGCAACCCGAAACTGCGCACTAAGGCGTTTCTACGGCTGAACCGTGCAAGGTGGATGTACGGAATGTTGTTCCACTTTTGCTAGACATACCCCATTTTCTTTGTGTGTTTCAGTGTATGTCTATGCCAGATCTTAAATAGTATCAGCTGAGGATATTTCATTAATATGAAAGCATCTAATAAGGACTTTTCATCACTGGACCATGAATTGGAAATTGATGGTTCCAGAAGAACTCGGGCTTCACCAGGAGAAGAGCTGTTTAATGTAACACAGGCTACGACTGTGTAAACACAGCAGTGCAGGGCGAGTTTAAAATGTATTATTTGAAATTATTTTATTATCTTTATTATATATTATGTACTTCACTCTAATATTATTGGAAGTGTCTGCATTCAAATGTAGTCAAATGGCTTTTGCACAAGTGCTGGTATGGGCCATTTTCACATAATTGGACCAATAACGGTAAAGACATTTCCTGTACTGTATTTCATTGTTGCTAGTCAGTATATACTAGAAAATTGTTTTTTTGCAGTTATTATTTTTATTAAAAATGTTTTTTATGAATTTATTTTATTAAATTTTTTGCAGAGTCCTAAAAAGAAAAAAGTATATCTCATATTAATTCACATTATTCCGGTTTATTTTAATAAATATTATGTGTCCAAAATATGAAATTTCAAAATTCACTCCCACAACTGCATCCTTTTATCAAAAATATATTTAATTCGTTCATCGTGCATTTAGCTGTAATTTAATTTTAAATATAATTATAGTTATTTGAAGCTAATATTTAAATGTTCATGGATTTTTATCTTGAGGAAGTAACGCATCAGTACTGTCTAGGGTGGGGTTTGTGAGTCTCTAAACAATTTTTACATGCTAAAGTACAAAATATGAATATTTAGGTAACATATGTGTATAGGATAGAAAGGTGGATGATGATGATGATTCGGACATGTCGGAAGATGATTGCAGTGCTGATCCAAACTGGAGACCCACTGGGTTCATGATCATGTCACATGCTTCAGTCAAAGAGAATTATTATTATGGCGTTTTTATTTTTGGGTTTTTTTTTCCCCCACAACTAAACATAAGAACATGTTCTACATTGGGAGAGTCCCTGAAAAGAGCTGCAGTGGAAAGTCTGCAACGATGAAACTCTTAGAGCGAAAACTTGTAAAGCCCAAGTTTGTCGACGATTGGCCACGCTGTGAGGATATTGCTGTTATTGATTGTACAGCAGTCCTGAAGCATGTTGACTTCGCTGGACCCCAATCTTTTCGTCTCAGAGATGCTGAATTTAAGCAAATTAAAAATTTGGCTCAAGCCTGTAAGCACTAAGCAGTTATTAGTAGTGGAAAGCTGAGGTTAAGATAGTTGTTAAATAAGACTATAATGTTAACAGGGCACCTGTGCTTGGTTTATGCTGTTAAAGTACGATAAAGAAAAGAAATGTTCATTTTGTTAGATCACTTAACACATTATTAAATGGAATATTGAGAAAACATGGTATGAAACATAAAGAAAGCCAAGTTACTATGAGGATAAGTTGGTTTACACGGTTTGCCTGAGTTGAATGAATTCAAAGTTCATTCATTCATCATTCATTTTCTGAACCGCTAATTAGGTTATTTATATTTATATTTAACCGTTAATTCTGAATCCTAATTAGGGTCGCGGGGAGGCTGGTGCCTATCTCAGCCGACTGGGCGAGGGCAGAGTACACCCTGGACAGCACGCCAGGCCATCGCAGGGCGAATTCAAAGTTAGATAGTGGATAAGTGCATTTTTGAGTTACGAGAGTAAAGTTAAATGGGACAAATAGTACACTTCACCCACGATTTCCCAGATTATTTGGGGGGGGCTGTCCGGGAACCTAAAAAGTCCGGCAATCGCTAATGTCCAGGGTCCCTACCCTTTCCCTGACATTTACTATAATCGGTCCGACAATTGCCATTATTCAGCAGCATACTTACTCAATACACAATGTAGTGTTTCCACAAACTTAAAGAGCGTATCAGCACATTCTTTTATCACATTCATTTTAAATGCGGGTTCCGGCCTGTCGTCACTGTCCTCACTTTCACTTTCACTTAGCTCTCCCATCAGTGATGCCACTATCTGTTCATCAGACATTATTTGGTGCCCCTCTGCTGCTTCACCTTTGTCCATCCACTCGGACGGGATCGGGAAAATCATGACCGACCCGGACTTCCATCATCAATTTCCGGACTTGTCCGAGCATTTTTCCGGCAGTACCATATAATGCCTGACACCAGATTTTGTATGGGAAATCCGAAATCTGGGAAATCGAGGGTGAAGTGTGTACAAGGTTTTAGTTAAACTTGCTGTTTTATAATTATCCGGGTTTGTTAATAATTTTGTGATTGCCAAATGGATAGAAACATTAAAGATACTAATTATTTATTCTGGGTGTTATTTAAGTTGGACATTGTCCATGTGGGCCAGTTTAGTTTCATAATTTGTTTCAGTTTATTTTTTTTTAAAGGATCGGCCCTTGTTATTTAAGTTTAATGTTCTAAAATCCTTTGCAGCAAATTGTTACTGAGCTTAACTTTCCCTTGGAAAGTAGTAATCTCGATGAATAATTTCACAGTTAAAATAAAACATTTTTTTAAAGTTTTATTGGATCATTAAACAAGTTGAAGTTGTGTTTATTAATGAGGTTCGTTAACTTTTGCAGTTATAAAATAACAAAACACTGGATACTGAATATGTCGATGACGGTGTTGACCGCGAATGTTATGTTCCTGCAGTTTTAATTCTAATAAAACATTTTGAAAGACCTTTAATTGTTGTTTGTCTTTAACGTTACGTACTAATAGTGTCATTAACGGTAAAGACAGGAACTATGTTCTCTAAAATCTTGAATATTTGGAATCCAGTGTTGCAGCTTCTGGTGGAATATCGATCAACTCATCTTAATGAATTCGTCACAGAAAATGGTCCGTATCTTGATGTGACTAATACTGATGTTATGTTTGCTAGCTTATAAGGCTAAGTGGCTAGCGTGATTCTCCTGGTTTTAAAAGAACAGGCCGAGGTGTGGTGCATCTGTCCAGGAAAGTTAAATAAATAGGTGTATGACTCTTCTGTGGTGAAGTTAAAAGGAAAGTGTAACTTAAGTCAGTAAATGTAATTAACACCCAGAGTGCCCTGCTCGAGCCGAAGCCAATCACTTCTGGGCCGTGCCCTCGAATTTAATAGTACATTAATAAAAAAAAAAGAAAGGTTTCTGATGGAAATAAGAATTGTGTAGATATTAGCAATACTAGAATTAAAAAAATGTGCACGTGTTGCCAACAGTGGAGTTGTTGTGTGCCCTCTAATGAGCAAACTACCGGTACTCCAATTTATCTGCAGTTACTTGATATTGTCCGATAATATTGGTTGATATGATTAGTGGTTTATCGGTGGGTGGCACGGGGGTGTAACGGTAAGCACATCCAGCTCACAGCAAGAAGGTGATATGTTCGAGTCCCAGGCTCGGCGAGGGCGTTTCTGTGTGGAGTTTGCGTGTTCTCCCCGTGCTTGTGTGGGTTTCCTCCGGTTACTCCAGTTTCCTCTTATAATTCAAAGACAAGCATGTTAGGCTGGTTGGCTGTTCCACAATTGCCCTAAGGCGTGAATATATCTTATCTTTGGACTATATGCACCTGTTGGTGCAAATATTTTCACCACCCAAGCAGACGCACCCCAAGGCCAATCATGTGCCTCAAAGGCAAGACCAGTGATGATTGTAAGTGAGAAGGGTTGGTCCTGCAATGGTCTGGTGAGCTGCTCGGGGTGTACCCCTCCTTCGCCAAGTGTCGGCTGAGATGAGCTCACCCTCGGCACACCTCTGATAGGACTAAGAGGTGGCTCCGCTGATCAGTGTTTTGCTCAGTATCTGCGCTTGTACTCCCTCTTTAACAGTAATCAGCTGTCCTTGGTTTATCTTTTACACTGAAATGAAAAAGCTGTTTATTAATTAATTAGGTAAATGTACTTTTCTGTGAGGTTTCCGCTGTTTCAGTGCAGGACCATGTTTCATATCCAGCGTGTTGCTGTATCTGCTGGAGGTTTGTGTCCTCTGTACAGCAGATCAAATGCTTAGGAAAAGGAGCTCAGATGAAACATCGCAGCGACTGTGTTCCTTCATCATTCCGTAATCGAGGAGCTTCTGTTCAGAGAGCGAGAGAGATGAAGCAGAAAAAGAGACAGGAGGGATGAGAGAGAGAGAGAGAGAGAGAGAGAGAGAGAGTGAGTAGAGGTGGAGGGAGAGAGACATGAGGTGAGAGAGGAGGAAGCAGATATGAAAGAGAAGGGAGAGAGAGGGAGGGAAAGAGCAGTGAGAGATAAAAGAACAACGTGACCAGAGGAGAGAAATGAAAGACAGATAAGAGAGAAAGAAAAGGAGGGACTGATGAGGGAATGGTAAAGAGAGGTGATGAGAGTGAGAGATGGGTGGAGATGAAGAGAGAGACATGAACAGGAAAAATAACGGAGAGAGAGATAAAGATTAGAAATTAAGAGATGGGGCAAGAGAGGTGGAGAGGTGAGGGAAAGAGACAAAGAGGGAGACGGGAGATAGATGAAGAGGAGGTAAAGAGAGAGGTAGATGAGGAGAGGTGAAGAGAATGGGGAGAGAGGGAGAGAAACGAAGAGGAGAGAGAGAGAGAGAAGGATGAAGGGGAAAGGATGAGGAGCGGGGAGGAGAAACGCAGAGGAGAGTGAGGGAGGGGGAGCGAGAGAGGAAGAAGAGTGAGAGAGACAGAGGAGAGAGTAAGAGAGAGTTGAAGAGAAGGGGGGAGAGACTGAGAAAGTGGAGGGGGTGACGACAAGGATCGAGAGAGAGAGAGAGAGGAAGGGGAGAGGGAAAGGATGAGAGGGGAAGAGAAACGAAGAGGAGAGTAAGGGAGGAGGAGTGAGAGAAGGAGAGAGAGTGAGTGAGAGTTGAAGAGGAGGGGGAGGAGACCGAGAACTTGGACGGGGTGACGAAGAGGATTGAGAGAGAGAGATGAAGACGAGGGGGGACAGAAACGAAGAGGAGAGTGATGGAGGGAGAGAGATGAGGAGCAAGAGAAAGGAGGAGATACAAAATAGGAAGGAGAGAAAGAGAGAGAGAGAGGACAGACATGAAATAGGTAGGACAGATGAAGGGATAAAAGGAGGCCAAAGACGAGGTTAGATGAAAAAAGAGAGAGGGACAACACAGAGAAAGATAAGAGATGAAAGAGATGAGAGTGTAACAGAGATGAGTGATGGGAGAGAGAGAGAGAGAGAGAGAGAGAGAGAGATTATATTTCACCTTTTTGTACACACGTCAGTAATAAAATGAAACGATAAGAAGGTTTTGTTTACAATCCAGATATAAAATGTGTATTTTGTTATAATGTAATATTGATGTATTGACCGGATGACATTAACAGCCCCGGGATTTGTGGTTCTAACCAGATCTCAGGTTACTGTGTGTGTGTGTGTGTGTGTGTGTGTGTGTGTGTGTGTGTGTGTGTGTGTGTGTGTGCTCCCGGATCAGCAGATAGAATAGTGTGTTTGTTGTGTATATGGAGCATGTTATGCTGCTGGTTTCCAGAGCACGTCCTGTAACTGCTAGATGAGCGGCGTGTCCCGTTTATGCGTGCTGCTGTCCCTCAGCGCTGTGCGTGATAGGGCGCTGAGCAGTACCGCTGGTCACTGCACCATGGGCCGTGTGATATTTAAAACACAATGGGCTTTTCCTTCCCCTCTCTCACTGTGCGTCAGCTCTACACAATACACTCCTCTGATCTATTTACACTACAGCAAGTCTACAGGAGGGGGCTAATGCACACTGAAGCTGAGAAAACTGTGTGTGTGTGCACGAGATTGTGTGCTGTTATTCCCACCCACACACACACACACACACACACATACACACATTAACACACACACACGCACCCATTACAAAACGTGTGTGTTTGTGTTTCATTATAATAAGTTTGCCACGATACAGGTGTGAAACCAGAAAGAGGAAATGACCTCGTCCCTGTTCAGGAAGCTCACCCATTGGTCAGTTCTTGCAGGAAGAGTCAGTACTATTTGGTATGTGTGTGTGTGTTTAGTAGTTCACTGGTAATGTTTCAACACACACCAGGTTAAAATGCCCACAGCAACACAGGTAAGTGTGTAGTTGGTGGTTGTGTTGCTTTTCTGCTCGTCACGGTTGTTTACGGTGGGTATTCGGGTTACTGTAGACTTCCTGTCAGCTGTGCCTACAGAGCTACCGATTATTGCACACCCCCACCCCGACCCTCCAAGCTTCGGTATGAACTCTTGTGAATGTTTTGAGTGGAAATCCCAAGGAACCTGCAGTTTCATGAGCACTTGAGAAGAAGAGGTTGGTGTTGAGTGTAATGCTGATTAGAAAATGAAAGTGAAGAAATTAAAAAATGTGTGAACGCTATGCCTGAAAGGTTAAATGCTGTAATCAAAGTAAAAGGGGTTCACAATAAATATTGACTTTTTTTTTCCTCAAAAAAGAGACTGTTATTTTTGTTATTATTATATATTGTTGTTTGTTTACTTATTCTCATCAGTATGATCCGATATTACATGAAATAAATGAATAGTACTTGGTTTCTGATTTATCTTCATTTTGTTAAGTGTAGAATCATCACTGCATCACTGGATTTTTTTTATTTATTCACTCAAACCATTCCATGTGGTATGAGGTTCATTCATGCTATGCAAAAGTCAAAAAGGTCAAATTTGCAACACTTCAATTTTTCTGAAAAATTGTCTGGTATTTTCAGTGTTTTTGTTTATTAGCCAGACTTTTACCTCAATATACTTGTCGGAATGGTTGTTTTTCTGGTTCTCGTTGCCTACAATATTATTGTTCAATACATTTTCACCAAAAAAAACTATAGAGAAGTAATTTTTTTACTTCTTTTTATTAGGAGCCATTTTAGACAAAAGTAGTGGTGTAGAATCTTCACTGCACACGACTGTACACAGTGCTGGGGTTTTAAAAAAAGTTTAACCCCATGGACAGTAAAGTCTAACTAATTGAATGACAGTAACCTTCCTTTCTTCCTTTCTCTCTCGCTTGCTTATTTTTTCTTTGCTTCCATCCTTCTTTTGTTCTTTGCTTACTTAATTCTTTGCCTGCTTGCTCTTTGATTCCTTCCTTTCTTCCTTCCATGTTACTTTGCTTCATTTTTTCCTTCCTGTCTTTCTCGCTTGCTTCCTTTTGCGCTTCTTTATCTCCTTCCTTCCTTGATCGCTTTTTTCTTGCTTCCTTCCTTTTTTGCTTGCTTGCTTCTTGCCTTTCTCGCCTGCTTGCTTGCTTCCGTTTTAAATTCCTTGCTTTTTTTTTTGCTTCCATCCTTTCTTTCCACTTTTCTTCTTTGCTTTCTTATATTCTTCTTTCCATCCTTTTATTTCCTCCTTTCTTCCGTGCATGAAGGGGGAGAGTCCTAAAATGTTTTAAACCTAGAAATGCATGAAAGGGCGAAACTTGATGTACAATCATCAATAATTGGAAAGTTTCATCTTTTCCCAAAGCAAATCAGTAAAATATTTCAGGATTTTATTTATTTATTTATTTATTTTTTAAATCCGTAAGTCATGTTAGTGAATCAGATGTAACGCCCGTCACGTAACGTCTGTCACATGGAACCTTTCACAACCCTGAAGCCAGTGCTGTAATTGTCTCACTTCTTCTTCTCTACTGCAGTCAGTATATTCTCAAGCCTCCTCCCCATGTAGCCCCTGACATTACAATCATGTGTCGTTGTTGGTTTTCTGAGAATTTTGAAATAAAGTTTGATGATATTTTCATCGAAAACAACTTTTTCTTGTAACGTCCGTCACACTGCATATTTTTTCTTTTCATAAAAAAGCAGAAGCATCATTGGATTTTTTTTCTTCCCCGCCGAAATACCTCAAGGTCTTAACTATGCCCACACACAAGATCAGGGACTCATGGCTTCAACTTTTAGTGTGAGACTGGTTAAAATGGTCAGTTACCCAGGAGTTAATGGTACCGCTGAAGGGGTCATCCTCCTGTTCAACTCCCCCCGGTACTTTCTAAATGCTTACTGACTGTCTGTTTAATATTAAACTCTGAATTCCTGCGCCGAATCTTCTTCAGTGGTAATATAATGTCATCAATCCACCCTCACCATTATTTTAATCAGATTACAAAAGTCGAACGTGACTCGTACCGACCCACTACAGACCGTGTGTCTATATGAAAGTTAATCTTCGCTGTATAAGAAGGAAGGTTCATTTTCAATAAGAATAAACCCTTGCTCTCCTTGTGGGTAAACATACCACCTCGTCAGCTCTTCTGTGTATATAATCGAAGGTGGCACACATCTCCGTATAGAGCAGAACCTTTATAGATGATGCCACGATCCGTTTGAGGTTCCACGCCAGGCTCTGAAGGACCATCTTGTAGTAGCAGTATTAAAAATAAACGCTGATTAGCCACAGATGGCAGATCGCTCGCTAATGTCTCCGCCTGTGTGTATCGAGCCCTGCTGAGAGATCGGCTGCAACGCCGCAGGAATGAGAGCGGAAACAGCGCACGCAAGACAAGGATGCATTGCTCAATTATTATTTTTACAGCAATTCAAACCCGTTAAGGAGCGCATAACAGCAGAGGCGGGGCGTAATAGCCAAATGTAGTCGCGCCGCAGATTACTTGTTAGGGGTGTGAATAATGTCCGAGTCCCTGCTGCGATACATGCCTGCGATCACGAGGATAACAACATGCGAGGAGGGCAGGACGTGCTGCTGGGTTTTCTCATTCAGCATCGTTCTGAAGAGTCGTGCACCATGCATGGACGTCATGAGGTCTCCAGGGGAAATTTGCCTCGCTGTAGCTGACGTGTAGAGAGGAGAGATTGAAGGCGTCTCACCACCACCTCCACTCCCTTCCCCCCTCATTTCACCTGCTTTTTTTTTAAGAAACAGGTTGTGTTTATTTCTCAGGCTGGTGCTTGTTTATTAGCTTCATTAAAGACCACTTTGAAAGCCTTTGTTCAGTGCGGAGACGCCTGACTCTATAGTTAAAACATCTTTCTTGAGCTCATGAGCTTTTTCGCATTTCTCTGAAAACATCTGGAGCGTTTTCCTCTCTAAATTCCCCACGAAATAGCTGCGAGTTTGATTCTATATTGTTGACTTATTCGCTTTCCAAATCAGGAAGCCTGTGCCACCTTGTCTACTTGAGCTACAGTACTCTCACTTATTAAGTATATCTCCTGTGCGGAAAATCGACGGGGAAACCGCTCGGGATTCAGGTGGGGTATCAGGTGGATCTGTTAAATGAAACGACATGCGCTGTGGTTCCCCTGTGGAACTTCTACCAAAGAGTTTCTGCGGAGGATTTATACAGGATCCAGGGACGATAACTATAAATCTAAACATGGGTGGCTTGACGTAAAGAATCTTAGCTAGCTAGATTTCTAGGACAGAAACATGGTGTTGCGACACGATATTTTTTATCCTAAACTGAATACCTTTGAAAGGGAAAATCTGTGTTGTGTATGACCTTGGAAACCGGAACCGAAGAGCATCTGTTGAGGATTTCGACTGGATCCATGTGGGCTGTTGTTCTTTTGAGGAGAAGCCTTCGCAGGGGCAGCGACATTACAGTAAACGTGGAGGCTGCGCAGGGGCTTTCACGGGGCATGTATACTTGGCAAGTGACAGTACTGTATACGACTATTTTTCACATAAGCGATCCTGTCACACCACACCCCCACATTACCAAGTCTAGTGCTGCGCTTGACTAAAGGTTGTACCTTGGCATTTTGAAGTTTCAGTGGAAAAAAAAAAAGAAAACACAAATAAAATGGACACTTTTGAGGCTCAGGGACCCCATGACCTTGTCATCTCCAAGTTCAGCATGAGACATCAAATCATCTGGCTGCTTACAGCGTTGGCAGCGAACGGCGTGATTGGGCATACACACAGGAAGTGATAAATTGCAATGAGGAACCTTGTAAAGTCAGTGAAATTTGGTGATTTGTAGCAAAGATGCTGTTCAGGCGACTACCAATAGGAGCAAAAAAGATACCATTACCAGACAGATGATGCCATCATCGATTTCCCCAAAATGTTGACCCCAAGGAAGCACGACCAACTGTGGTTCCTGTATGAGATTGGTAGACTGGCCCAATCCTGCCGGGTCGCCAAAACCCCCAAACTATACAACTGCAAATGTCAAAAGACGTATCGTGATCCAGCCAGCTATTGTTGTCACTTGATGTCTCTACAGGTAACCAGACAGACTGCCGAAAATGTGTCTCAGCAAAGTGATGGGGAAAAGAGACAAATCGATCTGAGATTTAAAGAAATGAAACATGGGTAAATTGTCACCGTCGACGAGTAGCTCTGTCCGTTTGTATACATTAATGATATATTTATAGTCTTGAAAAGAATCAGCAGCTCAATCAATTGCTTGTTTCAATTGCGCTGAGATATGTACAAGGGGTCAGAGGCTTGGCAAGGCCATTTCCCTTTGGAGTTTGCTGGTTCTCCTGGTGCTTGCATGGGATTCCTCCAAGTACTTCAGTTTCCTCCTACTGTCCAAAGACATGCACATGAGGCTGATTGGCTGTTCCAGATTGCCTGTAGGTGCAGGCATGTGTGTGAATGGTGTTGTGTGTGTGTGTTAGCCCTACGCTTGACTGGCGAGCTGTTTAGGGTTAGGCTTTGCCCAGAGAGTAGGATAAATCTGTTTGGCAAATGAATGAGCGAATATATGCAAAAGGGTTCGTTTGGCAACTAGAGCCAGGAATTGGTCTTGTCTGCGACGTGTAAGTTAATTTATAAGTGTACGGCCCTATCGGCAAACTTTCAGCAAGAAGCATCGGGCAGTGAGCGAGACCGTGCTTCCTAACCCTGCGATTTCCCTCGTCTTTCCTCACATTTTGAACACACGGGGTTGACACTTGAATATGACGCAATTGCAAACCCTGGTGTGTCACTTTCTGAGGAAATCTTAATGCAGCATAAGCACACCCGGACAGTGACTTCTGCAAAATAGCAAGAAGATTAGAAATGGCCTTTGATTTCCTGACAGAAACGCTGTTCTGCCTTTAGTCTGAGGAAGCGTCGCCCTCGTATTCCAGCAAGTAAACAGCACCAAGTCAGGAAGCGACTTCCGAAAAGCGTCACTTAGCCTCATCCTCTTCAAAACAGAGACACAGTGCAATGAATGGAAAACTAAACAGTACGCAGGAAGACACGCGGGGCTCCGCCGAGTCATGGAATTTCTGGAATGAGAAGACCGTCCAGGGTTCCCAAGCAGGGACAGTAGATTGAGTTTTTGTCCTAGGTGGGGGTTTCATTAATGCTTGGATATAAGGGGAGATACCGGCATGGTGAGGGCAGTGGTGGCTCAGTGGTTAAGGGTCTGGGTTACTGACCAGAAGGTCAGGCGTTCAGGTTGCTTTACCACCGAGCTGCTTCTATTGGGCCCTTGAGCAAGGCCCTTAACCCTCAACTACTTTGATATAGAAAGGAAATAAAAAAAAACAGGGGTGTCTGCCATATGCCATGAATGTGGGGCACAGTCACCTCGGTCTTAAAGCACCGATGTGTTACTGTGCCCATGGTCCAGTCTGTCACTTGATGACACTCCACCAGTTCTCTTGTGTGCTGACATCATTGTGCGGCTAATTTTAAACTACAGAAGCATAAATATTGGCGTAATTGTTTACAGTCTACCCATAGTCCAGTGTCCGTCGAGCAAATGGATGCGTGTTCTCCAAAAAAAAAAAAAAACTGGGCTCTCTATTTTTAATTTGAATGTGTTTAAATAATATTTGATTACCTTGATGGACAGCGGAATTGGGTATTAATGTTTTATGATGGTTTGAAAGCAGCGGTCAGGCCGAATTTTGAGTAATATGTAGAAAAAAGGAATATGACACTGTGGGGTCTTTGGTGGCATGCAAAAAAATTCAGAGGCTGCTAACTAGCTGTTATACTTTTACCAACGCTAATGAAATAGTTTTACCCTCAGCTTGCGTGTTTTTCATTAGCTAGATTATGCCACCACCACCCCACCCCCCCAAAAAAAAAAAAATGAAAAAAGGAAAGAAAGAAAGAGGGGATTTTCGTGGAATTTCTCGCAGAGGTTGGATTTTGGACAAGGCGCAGACTTCATTAGATTTTGGACATGATCTGAATGAAATTCTGGATCCTGGAGTTTTTAAAAGGATTCTTTAACGTTGAGAGAGAGGATGGTTTTTGGTATTCTGGTATTCATATGGGGGGATTGCTGGGCTTCCATCCTTGGAAATGCTTCAGTTACCTTTTTTTGGCGCGAATATAAATCGTCCCGGTCATGCTGAAGTTGTGACGAGACCTTCCTCCAAAGCACGGGACTGTATCCTATATTGTTTTCTTTCTCTTCAAGGATTTTTCCAGTAGCGTGATCCCTGCCAAATAATAGGTCCTTTATAGCAATCCCGCTTTGAAAGATTTCAAAAGGTAGTGAGGTCATGAGTATCATGAGAAATCAAGCCTTCCTGCTGAAGTGATCACCTAAAGAGCTGTCTGAGATACGGCAGCGATTTTCACTGTTCTGTTCTGATCTCGGGATGCACTGCTGTTCCGTAATAGTTCTAGGAAATGACCGTAATTCCGCTGTCTTTAGCCGAGTGCTCATTGAGTCGTTTCATCATATTGTGAGGGAATTGCAGTGCAGAGCCGAGGATCTGGTTCCTCCCTGGCGGATGTATCGAACTCTCTCTTAAAGTGCAATCGCTCCCCTGAGATACCGCTCACAGCAAAAGTTTGCCCACCCGTGTGTTTCAGTGGGCAATCGTATCGAGGTTGGGTTATCACAGAGTCGCCAGTGGACTGTGTGGCTAATTCCTTACTGTACTGCAAACAGCGTAAGCGTAAGTAATGGCACTATTTAACAGTTGAATTACTCCAGCTGTTTAACCACTCAAATCTGATTGGTCCAAGACTCTTATTTAACCGCACGGCGCAGGCAGTAGCTCCTTGTCTAACACGACAGCTCAATGAGTAGCCTTACCCCCCCCCCCAAACAAGCTTTTTTTTTTTTTTTTTATATTAAAGTCCCAGTGTTAACGATAGTTCAAAATTGTGGTCCTGTGCGTCAATCTCGTGCATAGGGACAGCATTTTGTTCGATTTCAAGGATTTCATAATCAGCGACTGTTACGAACTGTTTTTGCCAGCCATCTTACTTGAAGCATTATTCCGGGTTTACGGGTGGATAATGCCCATTATCCCAACATAACCAACCAATCAGATCACTCCATTCCTGTGTAATATAGACTAAATTCCACTATTTGTGCAGCAAAGGCACTTTATTGCTTGTTCAAGTTTTGTAGCAGATTGTACCACTTGCTACCCAGTTTGAATGCTGAGCTACTGGGTTCCATCTGGGTTCTCTGGTTTCCTCCTACTTAAAAAATAAATAAATAAATAAATAAATAAAAATGAAAGAACTAGACCGGTGCCCATCCAGGGTGTGTTTTTATCCCACTTGTAGTGTTCCTGGGATAGACTGTGGATCCACCTGACCAGAATAAAGTACCTCCTGACGGATAATTAAAAAAACCCAGCCCACTGAGCTTGATATAAACCAGAGCAGAACGTACCACAGCTCCATGATGAGCGGTAATATTGAATTTTATTTTATTTTATTTTTTTTTTTTCATTTCTTTGCTCTGTGTGTGTGTGTGTGTGTGTGTGTGTGTGGAAGAGTACAGTATTATGACATTTAAAATTTAATTGCTTTTCAAATTGTTTCTACATCATGCAAAGGATCGTTCCACCACCTTGAGAAAGTGCTTTATTCTGTAAAAGGTTTGGTTGGGTCTGGAGGCTCTCCAAGGAGAAAAGAAGGAATTTACGGCTCGGATTGGCCGCCACATGCCCACAGACTCCTGGTGGGAGGAAAAACGCGTGTGGATACATCTGTGTGGTTTATCTTTTATTGCAATGAGTTCAAGCAGAGAGAGTTGTTGGTTAGATCATTACACATTTGAGGACCTGGATGAGTAAAAATCCTTGATGCACCTTCGGGACACACACACACACACACACACACACACACTGTGATATCCATCTGGTTTGTTCCTGAAGAGCATTTGCCTCTAAGAAGAGCAGTAAGTGCTGACTTTACATAATTTTTTGTGTGTGTGTGTGTGTGTGTGTGTGTGTGTGTGTGTGTGTGTGTGTGTGTGTGTGTGTGTGTGTGTGCACACACTCAGGACAACTCAGGGCATCTGTACCAAACCCCGTGCTAGGCTGTACCCCATGCTAGGCTGTACTCCAACCTGCTGATGGCTCATATACTACATTAGCAAAGTTTAATAACAACATTATAAGCACTTTAAGTGCACAGTCCTTACAAGTCTTACCGAAACCATGTTTAGGGTCAAAGAAACATTAAAAAATTCGCAGCACTTAATCCACCATCCTTCTCAGCTATGGTATAAATGAAGGCCAAAGGCAGATCGCTCTTATACCAACCACAGCACCGTGAATTTGTGAGTGATGAATCTGTTCCTGAACAGTACGACTTCGATTTTCTCCAGTTATAGCTCGGTTTAATGCTTTGGAAGATCTCCACACCTAGGGGCAATTTGGAGGAGTGCATGTCTTTGGACTGCGGGAGGAACCCGGAGTACCCAGAGGAAACCCACGCAAGCATGCCGACTGCACACGGAAACACCCATGCCCGGGACTTAAACCCAGGACCTTTTTGCTGTGAGGCGGACATGCTAACCACGACGTCACTGTGCCGCCACGATTCACTTTAAAGCTTAAAATATTTTTTTATATCTTAAGGGTTTTGTTTTTTGTTTACTTCAGTGGCTGTGTAGATTCTCTGTGGCGCTGGTGCCCCCGCCCCGGACTCTTTCCAGCCTTGCACTCGTTCTGTGTTAGGCTGTGGTCCCCGCCATCCAAACAGGAAAAAAAGCCTTTCCCTGAACACCAAACACCAACACACGGCAGAATGATGGCAGCGGCGTGCGTGTAAACAAGTAATAAGCTGGTTTTGAAAACTGGCAGCGTTTCCTCTGTGATTAAAAATGGTTCGCTTGTGCAAAGCCCAACAGCACAAACAACTCCAATCCGGAGTCTAAAGGCTAAAGGTATTCGTACAGCCATCAAACGGCTGGTTTAAAAACCCAAGAAAACACCAAAATAACCGATTATAGCGGCACACTTCCCATCACACGTCATATGATAACAAGGCGTCCCAGTAGAACGAAATTACAGATAGTTACAGATGCGTTTCATATCCCCAAAGATTTGCCCACAGATACACTGAGATATAAGTTCATTCTGATTCTAACTAAAATCAACCGCAGATATGAGCTACCAAACCAGAAGTGTTTAACTGTAGTAGCCCCGCCCATCTGTACAACACTATACAACACACTAAAACACACACGACCATTCACAGCCTAGACAACACACACACACACACACCCACATCTAGGGGCGATTT
Source organism: Neosilurus mollespiculum (assembly GCA_030014195.1). Lineage (NCBI taxonomy): Eukaryota > Metazoa > Chordata > Actinopteri > Siluriformes > Plotosidae > Neosilurus > Neosilurus mollespiculum. The sequence continues at coordinate 7,263,162 of JAQMYF010000001.1, forward strand.
GGAACTGTTAATTAGCCTACCGTGCATGTTTTTTGTACTGTGGGAGGAAACCGGAGTACCCAGAGGAAACCCACGCAAACACAGGGAGATCATGTGAACTCCACACAGAAACACCCCGAGCCCAGGAATCGAACCCGAGACCAAATCAGTACATCAGATCAGTTACAGGATGCAAAGAATTGAGATTTTATCTTTAGGCCGTATCACCCAGCCGTATCCTCAACCTATACTTAAGTGTATAAGCTTGAGCCTGTTTGTGTGTGTGTGTGTGTGTGTGTGTTCTGTAAATGTGCTAGAAATACAAACTCTCTCTCAGTTTGTCACTTGCCTCCCACATGGTGCTGAACTCCATCTTTTATTTATCACCCTCCTGCTCTGTGCACGTGTGTGTGTGTGTGTGTGTGTGTGTGTGTGTGTGTGTGTGTGTGTGTGTGTGGTGAGGACTCAGGATCCTTTGAGGCTCGAGTGGCTCTCCTACACCGCTTCAAAAGGCTTGCAGCACAAAGCCCTGCTGCTCTCTCTTGCTTTTTTTTCGTGCATATTGTTCACCTCATGACGTCTGTCATTTCATTAACAGAGTGCATTAACCTGTGTGTTCAGGTGCGCCCCCCCCCCCCCCGCCCCCCCCCCCCCCCCCCCCCCCCCCACCCACACACACACACACACGGAAAAGGGGAAGGTGGGGAGAGAATGATCCCCTTCCCTGTGAAGCCGAGAGGAAAGGTCTGTGTTTCCTCTCCGTCTTGCTGGGTGTGCCTCCATCTTTCCTCTTCCTGTTCTGAGATGATGACATCATGCTGCGCTCTGCGTGTGTGTGTGTGTGTCTGTGTGTATGCGCGTGTTTTGAGACACACAGTTTGTCGTCCCCTTATGATACCGTTTATTTTTATTAAGGAATCAGTGTTTGTTAGTTATTTATATAAGTGATTAAATTATTTACTTCTGTATTATTATTTTTTTGAATTGTTGAGAAGTACGTTATACTCACTTTCACAAATCACCGACACTGGAGACTCCTTCCACTCAGGTTACATGTTTCTTTCACTCACTCACTCACTCACTCCCTCCTTCACTCCTTTGCTTAACCGCTTAACCCTATGAGGTTCTCCCCAGTCAACACTAGGTGAAGTCAGGGAACACCTGGAACAGCTCGCCAAACCGCCACAGGGCAAAACACACACACCTAGGGGCAATTTGGAACGGCCAATTAGCCTAACGTGCATGTCTTTGGACTGTGAGAGGAAACCAGAGTACCCAGAGGAAACCCATGCAAGTATGGGAGAACATGCAAACTCCACACAGAAACGCTTAAGCCTAACAATCGAACCCAGGATCTTCCTACTGTGAGGCAGATGCACTAATATCCAGCTTTGTGACCTAAAGGTTGCTGGTTCGATTCCCGAACCAGCAGGAAAAATGGGTGGCGGAGGGGGGAGTGAGCTGCGCCTTCCCTTCCTCCACCTTCATGGCTGAAGTGCCCTTGAGCAAGGCACCCAACCCCCAACTGCTCACCGGGCGCCGCAATGTGTGTAGCGGCCCACTGCTCCGAGTGTGTGTGTGTTTTCACTTTGGATGGGTTAAATGCAGAGGCAAATTTATGGAAAGAATTTAAAATGAAAAGAAATGAGCTTCCTGGAAGGGTTAATCTCTTTAACTGACTGTTTCAGAATCATGGATCAGTCATCGAAGAGTCCTGGCACTTTTTCTTAGGACTGTTTATTCTTCCCAATGGACTCAGTAACATGTGATTCTCTGCCCCCCAGTGTTTAAATAGTGTAACTGCAGCATTGTGTCTTGATTAATGCTCTGTATCTGATTCTCTAATGACTCTGTTGTCTCATTACTTCACACACAACCCACAAGTCAATACTAAGCCCTTGATCTGACCCATATTCTCTACTGCGTGTGTGTATTTGCACTTTTAGAGCTCAACATGGAGTACAACCCGTCAGATCACCCGCGTGCCAGCACCATCTTCCTCAGCAAGTCTCAGACGGACGGTGAGTGACTTCCTGCAATAACGTTATTATACTTTCACATCATATTTGATGGTACATTACGTGTTTTTATGAATATTGTTGAAGCGCATTTATGATTCTTTCAAAATCTTTTCTTGTTTCTGACTGGTGGAAAGCCACCTGCTGATCACTGGTATTCTTTTGCAAGATGATGTGACGTGTGTATTTTGGTGGGAATTTGTTAAGAAGGAATCAGAAACCGTGCGGGGGGGTGTCACGCGGCAGCTCCGGCTGACTCACACGCGCTACATGTTTTCCTCCGGACGTGGAAATATTTTGAATGAATAATTGATGAATATTTTAAATGAGTCTACAGTTCAGTTTTGTATGATAGGAGAATGATTCCGATCTCAGACGGTGCGACCCTCTCAATATACCCTCTGAATAATTCTCGATATCATACTTCACCTCATTCAATTATTGCTTATTAGCTTAATGTGTTCTAAGATCCAATTATTTCACATTTGGGTTTCGTACATAACTTGTTTTTAAAATATATTTTAAAATGATATTATTTAAAAGGTTTTTTTCCTGTACACTATTAGCAGGCGTAAGATAACTGCTGTGTGGTTTGTTATTGTGCAGAACTGAATCACAAAGGTTGCATTAATGACCAAAGGAAGGCCAGAGAGCATTCACTGCAGATAGGCCACACCTTCTTCACACTCCTTCAGTGTGCCCAACAGGCACATAAGCCACACCCCCTTCACTGTGTCTAAAAGGCACATAGGCCACACCCCCTACACTGGGTCAAGCAGCCACATAAACGACATCTACTTCAACAGATTAACAGGCACATAGGCCACACCTTCTTCACTTTATGAAAGGCACATAGGCCACACCTCCTTCACTGTGTCTAAAAGGCACATATGCCACACCCCCTACACTGGGTCAAGCAGCCACATAAACGACATCTACTTCAACAGATTAACAGGCACATAGGCCACA